>JBCNYG010000001.1:27954583-27967490 GCA_039654305.1 Porochilus rendahli
ATATACATATATATATATATATATATGTGTGTGTGTGTGTATGTGTGTGTGTATGTGTGTGTGTTTGTGTGTGTGTAAACATTCTGATTAGCGAAAAGAAGCTCGAAGACCTTTAAATCCTACCTGGCTCGTTATTTTTTGTCAGCAGACCACAATGCATTTTGTCCTCCTTAGATGCAGAATCAATCTCAGACACACACGAATATCTCACACCCGACTAAACAAGTAAAATAAAAGGAATGACAGCTGCAGTTGGAAGATCTAAAGTGGGAGGTGAATGTTGCTGTCACATCCCGGAAAAGTTAGGTTTGTTTTGTTAAATACATAGATATCACAGACGATGGGTAGATTGCACGCTATTGACAGCGTTGCTGATTGCTCAGTCATGCGCCGCCATCTTGGTAGTTGCGACTCACTGTCAGAAATGGCTTAAATACAACGGCATAAGCAGTGAGAACACAAAACGAACTGTGAAGTAGTGTTGACGAAGAATCGACCTCAGACACACACGAATATCTCACACCTGACTAAA
The DNA here is from genome assembly GCA_039654305.1 of Porochilus rendahli. NCBI lineage: Eukaryota > Metazoa > Chordata > Actinopteri > Siluriformes > Plotosidae > Porochilus > Porochilus rendahli. Next base: position 27,955,116 of record JBCNYG010000001.1, read on the forward strand.
CATTAACACAAGTGAAATAAAAGAAGTGACAGCTGCAGTTGGAAGATCTAAAGTGGGAGGTGAATCTTGCTGTCACATCCCGAAAGAGTTATAAAAAAAAATCTCAAGCCGGCAGCCCCTCCACAGCCAGCAGTTTATAACAGCGCGGAACTCCTGGTTGAGCCAATAGATGCAAATGATGGCAGTGAAAATCGTGCCAACAACATTGACTGGTAAGAATTATTTCTATGTTCTGTCTGGAATAAAATCACAAGCATCTAACATTAGTGTTATTTATTAATTATTCCTACAAACAAGACAAAAACAGAGGCTACATAAGCACTGTGCTAGTAATAGTATTAGTACATGAAATGTGTATGCATTATACACACACACACACACTCGTATCTACTACTAGTATGAGGGCCGATTAATCTGAGCTCTACACCTCTACCTTTGGAAAATTCAGCTCAGTCACGGTCGTTCTCCGCCTCTCACTACAGGCACCCCGTACAATGCAACATGTCACCATTTTGAACGAATCGTTCTGCACTGAAGTGTTTTCTGTAAGTGACATCAGCAGTCAGTTTTGGTGGAAAATGCTTAAGAGGCCGTTTTCGGAATCATTCAGAGAGCGGGAAGTTTAAAGTGTCCTGGTTCATTAGGTGGGGCAATGTGAGTGCAGTATGACCCGGGTGCACTCTAGTACTAGCATTGTTATCACTTTTTGCTTGTAATTGTGGTAAATAAAATGCTTAAGACATTAGCTTGTCCTCTAACCACTAACTAATAATCTTACCTGAAATCTGTTGTTAGAAACTCACAGCTCAGTGGCGCAGAATTGGAGTCACATGACGAATAGCAACTACAAAAATGGCGGGCGGGTGGGGTAGTCCTCCGCATAGTGTAGCATATCTATGTTATTTATTATCCACGGTTCCAACATTTTTCTGTGGCTTTTTCTCAGTTTGCACACTCATTCGTACATTCGTTCTTGCAGACTTGGGAAGCGTCATTGTTCACAGCTGAAGTGAAAATTCATAAACAAGCTGTCCGAACTCTATAGCTTGTTTTCAAATTATCGTTTGCCAGGGCCTATTCCAACAAAGCCCGGCTTGATGAGTCAGGGAGGTGGTGTTGTGAGCCAGAGAAGGGCTAAATGACCCGACCAGATTTGCAGCGGGCTGACGTTAGCATTAGTCAAAGTTTCTGAGAGCTTTTATACTGCTAAACTAGGCTTTGTGTGTAAATTGTTGTTTAGTGGGCTGTAGGTCCAATATAAAGAAAAACAGGCAGTTGAAGTTCCATATGTTGCTGCTGAGTGGGCCGCAGAAAGTGGCTGAGAGCTGGGTGTGAACTGAAGCCAGATGGATAAATGAATCCAGGGAAGTTATGGGGATTTAATCACTGGTGAGTTTATGGTTTTTATAGGCCGAAATAGTAGGAATAATGGATGACAATTTAGATACATGTTTTTTAAACTGTAGCATGTGTTTGGCAGGCAGGCCAATCCAGGTGAGGGTGGCCAGTGGGAACTCGTACCCTCCAGTGATTCAGGCAGGATACATCTGTCCCAAGCCTGATGAGGCAGATGAGTCTCAATGATCATGAAGATGGTGACAGCAGAGCACGGTGAAGCACCCAGAGCCGGCAAGACATGGAACACCTTGTGGTCATCCACTGCTGCCGAAGAAGTCCCCAGTCATGACAATCCTTCGTACCACTGGAATCCCACTTTTAAGGTCAGCAGAGTGGGATCACCCCAATGCAACCACTTTGTGTGCACAGCCTCATTATCTTTTCTCCTTCTGCATTCTTCAAAGTCCTGCAGGTATAGAGAAGGGGGAAAGCAACAGGTGCAGGTAACCACTGGGAGTTGTAGCTTTGACCCAGGGGTTACCGAAAAGTCTGGTGTTCCCCTTAGGTGACTGAACAGCCCTATACAGGACAGAACTGCTCACCCTGGCATGAGGGAGGAGAATAGAAAAGGTGTCTCAAATATTTCTTGTCCCTCTATCTACAGTCAGCTTACTGCAGCTGGCAGTGTTACCCCTCAAGCAGTCTAAATACAAAGAACAAACAAATAACTTTTGGTGCATGGAATGTCCAAACCCTAACGGACAGGGAAACATCAAGACCCGAGAGAAGAGCAGTCCACATAGCGACTGAATTGTTAACTGGTAGGGAGATGAGTATGTGAAATGTATAAATTAAGTTTAAAATGCATAAATTAACTAATTTCATTAGTAAATCTTATGTTTAAATATATAAATCATGTTTAATTGTGACTAGAAGCCTGTCTACTCATCCTCTGTGACCAGTTGTTTATGTTGCTTATTTATTTACTCATGTTGCACGTGACTGTTTACTTTGAACTGTTGTGTTATGCAATAGTCTGTTGGCCATTGATTATTGGTTCGCTTTACATTATTTTGTTGGAGCTTGTGGTTTTTGATTGTTGGGAAAGCATCTAATGTTGCATTGTTGGCATGGTTCATGTGTGGGGTGGTGTGATATATTGTGTGTACTTTTGTGGATGTAATGTGTTTTTCATATTTTTCTTTTCTATAATTTATTTAATTACAGGTATAACAGTATTGGATGGGATGTTGCTAAATAATATATAGTGTTTAGTTTCAAAAATACATTTAATATAAAGCAATATTTGTATTATTTGTTTTAAATGTTATCAACAAAAGAAGACAACAGATAATAATAGTTGTCCCTTGTGTTCTCTTGCGTTGAGCAGGCAGTTTTTCGAGTTTGGGAAAGAGCTAAATTGTTCAACCTTGCATAACTTGACAATGGGGTGTAACTGAAATACAGAATGGATGGGTCTGTTTTACTTGCTCAGCCTCAATGTGAAAGAAAGAAAAAACTATTTTGGAAGCAATCTTTGCTGATGACTGCACCGTCATGGCCAACACAGAATCTGCCTTGCAGCATATCATTGACAAGTTTGCTGAGGCATGCTGTCTGTTCGGGTTCACCATTAGCTTAGACAAAACAGATGTATTGTTAGAACCCATTCTACTCAATGCAGGACTCCATCCCTCCATTGGCACCATCATCTCCAGTGATGGCTCCCTTGACAGAGAAATAAACAATCTCCAAAGCAAGCCAGGCCCTTGGCAGGCTGCAGATCTGTGTGCTGAATCAACATAACATTCAGCAGTTCACCAAGCTCAATGTGCTCAAGAAAGTTGTGCTTACAAGCCTCCTTTATGGTTACGAAACATGGACTTTGTAAAGTCATCACATTTGGCTGCCTGTAGTCTTTCACATGCATTCAGGTTTGTCCCTTTTTTAAAAAAGCATTGTTTTTTTGTGGGCAACAGATGTATACTGAGCACAGTGAGGTGAAAACCGACAGGCTGGGGGTCCTGGGACCCAGAATGCTGGAGCAGTTAGGTCTTCCTCTATTATTTCACATCTCACAAAACAGTTCACACTGACTAGTAATGACCAAAGACAAAATTTAATTTCTTTTCCCATTGGTTATTAAGAAACTTACCGAGCTTACATTCTTTGGGTTAAACTTGATCTGAGTCTGCTGAACTGGCCTTAAAGTCAATTGTTGGCTTACACAAAGATGGGTTGGGCTCACTTTTCGAATCAGCAGAATCTCCATTTGAACAAGTGAGACTCGCACTGCCTGTTTCTATTTGCATATAAATCGAACAAATTTTTTTGCCACTATTCTGTCCAAAGACGGTAGTAGCAAGACACCTGAAGTAGCAAGCGAATGGAAGTTGTTGATTCAAAGGCACTGATTGGGCAGAATTCTCCAATGTGGGACAAATTAAAACGTGGGACAAATTTTTGCATCTGCACCGATGTAAACAGCGACAGGCATGCCAAACTGTTATTTTCTTTTTTCCCCCAAGTGAAAGATTGCGCTCACCCTGCCCTACATTACTTACTCTTTGTAAGTAAACTTTTTACTGTAGATTTTTGTAAACAATGATGACAGCAGCCGGTGGTGAACAGGTGCGTGCACACTGCTGGCTGCAGGCCTTTAATGACAACCCTAGCATAGCCTGTGTTCAAGCCTGAGCATCAAGTGGCAGGACAAGATTACAAATCTCAAGGTATTGGACCATGCTGAAACAACCTGCATACCAGCAAGATAAAAGGAAGCAAGGAAGGGCAGTGAAACACTTGAAAGACTGTGTCAAGGCTAACAGTGCTCATGCTGGAACATCCATCCCTCTCTTGTGAACCATAACCCGAGATACGTGAACTCCTCCACTTGGGGCAGGATCCTTCCTTCACTTTCGAGTTGTGAGGCTGCATTATTTCACATGAAATATTGTCAGTTTGGTGAGAAAAATATTCCTAATAGCGATACAGCCTCATCGTCTTACGTAAATATATCAGCTAGAAAACAAATCAGCTAGAAAACAAGTCATTACATGAACTACATTCGTACACTTCCGGCCAGAACAGGCTGAGTGACTTATGTCATCACTTCCGGCACTTGGTACATTCCCTTTCCGTAAGAAGGCAGTTGGTTGTAAATTTGTTTTCTGAAAATATATTTTTATTTTCTTAAAATGTATTTTTGTTTTGCACTTCCCAGCCACCGTGCAGATGTGCTCAATTGGATTCAGGTCTGGGGATCGGGCGGGCCAGTCTATAGCATCAATGCCTTCTTCTTGCAGGAACTGCTTACACATTCCAGCCACATGAGGTCTAGCATAGTCTTGTATTAGGGGGAACCCAGGGCCAACCGCACCAGCAAATGGTCTCACAAAGGGTCTGAGGATCTCACCTCGGTACCTAAAGGCAGTCAGGCTACCTCTGGCAAGCACATGGAGGGCTGTGCGCCCCCCCAAAGAAATGCCACCCCATACCATTACTGACCCACTGTCAAACCGGTCATGCTGGAGGATGTTGAAGGCAGCAGAACGTTCTCCATGACATCTTCAGACTCAGTGTGAACCTGCTTTTATCTGTGAAGAGCCCAGCGTGCTAGAGGCGAATTTGCAAATCTTGGTGTTCTCTGGCAAAGGCCAAACGTCCTGCACGGTGTTGGGCTGTTAGCACAATCCCCACCGGTGGATGTCGGGCCCTCATACCACCTTCATGGAGTCTGTTTCTGACTGTTTGAGCAGACACATGCACATTTGTGGCCTGCTGAAGGTCATTTTGCCTACTTGTTGCCCTCCTACGGCCTCCTTCAAGTCTCCTGATGTACTGGCCGGTCTCCTGGTAGTGCCTCCATCCTCTGGACACTACGCTGACAGACACAGCAAACCTGCACAACCTGAGCCACTTGTGTGGGTTGCAGACTCCGTCTCATGCTACCACTAGAGTGAAAGCCCCGTCAGCATTCAAAAGTGACAAAAACATCAGCCAGAAAGCATAGGAACTGAGGAGTGGTCTGTGGTCACCACCTGCAGAACCACTTCTTTATTGGGGGTGTCTTTCTAATTACCTACAATTTCCACCTGTTGTCTGTTCCATTTTCACAAAAGCAGGTGAAATTGATTGTCAATTAGTGTTGCTTCCTATATGGACAATTTGATTTCACAGAAGTTTGATTGACTTGAGTTACACTGTGTTGTTTAAGTGTTCCCTTTATTTTTTTAAACAGTGTATATAATGCAGTAAATGTAAATGATCACCATCTTCTTCCGCAAGTGCTCAGAAAAACACAAAAGTCAAGTACTAGATATTTATTTAAATCTGAGACTCATCACGTTACCTGTTGAAATCCTGACAGGTGTGATAACAAGCATCCATGCTCTTGATTTTATTTACTGATCATGGCAACCCTTCAAAGACACACTATATGCCCAAAAGCTTATTGGCACTTGACCATACCACTCATGTGGTTCTTGAACGTTGGACTCCAGGTTCCATTCATCTTTGCTGTTATAATAAATTTCTCTTCTGGGAAGGCAGTCCACTTGATTTTGGGGTGTGGCTGTGGGGATTTGTGATCATTCATCCACTAGAGCATTATTAATATCAGGCACTGGTGTGAGGCGGGGACACCGGGGGAAGTTGGCATTTTAGCTCATCACAAACATGTTCAGTGGGGTTGAGATCAGTGCTCTGTGCAAGCGACTCACGTTCTCCCACTCCAGCCTTGTCTTCATGGAGCTCATTGTGTGCGCAGGAGGACTGTCATGCTAGAACATATTTGATCCTCTTTGTTTTAGTGAAGGGAAACAGTAACCCAACAGGAGACAGAGACATTCTGCACAATTGTGTGGTTTCAACTTTGTGGCACCAACTTCAAGAAGCAGATATATATATAGGACTGATGGTCAAGTGTCCAGACGTTTTTGTCCATACAGTGCAGCCGGTCAGCCAGGATATGTTTCACCTGTGACATTGTTGACAGTGTTGATATAGTACAAGTCCTGCCCTTTTCTAAATTTTGAAAGTGACACTGATGAGCTCAGTGGTCTTCTCAACTGAAACCACAGTTTAGGGCAAAAATAAAAGCTGTGCCATACGGGAATTTTTCAGCTAAGTTTATTAGGCACTGTCAACAGTGAGATACATATGAAGAATATTGAAAATAGGGACAAAACATGCTTGATGGACACATGACCTAACACAATCTACACAGAGAGAGAGAGATATGTGAATCTTCCACACAAGACTAGTTATCTGCAATTTCTTTAAATTTCTAATAACACTGAAAAATCTTAATATTAAAACAATGACTAAGTCCAGGTTTTTTTTATGGAAAATATTAAATACAAAAAAAAAATAAAGTAGGAGCTGCACAATGGCATTATGTTACAAAGTTTCTGTTTAAGTTTCACTAAAAATAAATAAATAAATAATTCACAGATGTATGTAGGAGGAGTTGGGGATTAATGATGGCAACCCACTTGAGAGCGTCAACAAAGTCAACGTTTTGTTTCTGTAAACCCCTCAAAAATAAACTTCATAGAAAAAATAGGAGATGCACTACAGTACGATGTAAATATGGTTTTTAGTTTGGCTAAAACAAGTTGTGAGATAGAGGAGCGGTTGAGGAGTACAAGTAAACGTGACAAAGATGCAAGACAACAGATCCCTGTGTGTTGCACAAGCTTCACTGGAATTCCTTGGAATAACTTTAGTGTTGCTGCTAAGTTGAATCTCACCAGGAATATGAACAAACCGTGCATGACTGGAGTTAAAGACCCATGATTGACAGCTGGCTTAACATTGGTGAACCATTTCCACACTCTATTAGTACTTCAGTATGCAATACAGGGTGGGGGGAAGAGTAAAAATAGCTGTTATACAGAACATCGTAACCCCTCAGCCATGAAGGCTCAAGCACATGGTGGACAAAAACCAACCCCCATTCGGACAGTTTTGGACAATAAACATTTATTAGCCACCCTTCGCACAGGTTTAGGTCATAGGGAGTGCCTATGCAAAATTTCAGAAAGCTATCATTCATATGAGCTGGGCAATGGCACCGATAAACTTCATATGTCAAAGGTCACTGTGCCCCTGGTCAAAGGTCACAAATGCAAATAAGCTAGCCCACACACAGGTTTAAGTCATAGGGAGTGCCTATGCAAATTTTCAGAAAGCTATCATTCATAGAAGCAGAGCAATGGCCCTGACAAACTTTATAAGTTGAAGGTCACTGTGCCAAGGTCAAAGGTCACATATGCAGATTAGCTAGCCCAGGCACAGGTTTAGGTCATAGGGAGTGCCTATGCAAAAGTTCAGAAAGCAATCATGTGCATGAGCCGAGCAATGGCCTGGACAAAGTTAGACACGCCACCCTCCAGCCTGCCCACCTGCCCGGCCGTCAAGCCAACGACGATACCCCTTCAGCCATAAACGGTCGTGGGGTAAAAACTTGTTCCTAGCAACAGATGGGGTGCAATCCATATCTGCTTACCTACAAAGATACCTAGATTTTACCCAAGCGCAATATGAACTGTCTACATATTCATCTCTGAGTGATTAGATGGCTTATTATCAAATACTCCAGGAAGTCGAAAGTGTATGATGATAATCAAAAGTGAGTAAAAGATCCAAGCTGAGGGTTTGTGGCTGACCACATGAGAGTTAATTTCACTCTCTTAGCTTTAGAACGCGTTATAAAGCTAAACAGAATAGTTTGACTAATGTTATGAGTTTCGCAGATTAAACGTTTAACCCCCAGTAAACCATAACTGAACAAACCTCGAGCTGATCAATAAAATAAATAAGAAAAATAACTACTGTATACTCCAAACACTAATTTAACACTGGCCCAGCTTATTTTATCCTGTAAAACGTTAAGTCACCACTATGACCTGTGCATAAATAACCAAGCAGGCTGAACAGCTAGCACAGCTAGCACAGCTGGTGGCGACCCAGTTTATGCATGCAGCACGCTAACCTAACCTAGCCATATTAGCCCATGAAATAACTTACGCTTAATCATCCCACACAGAGTTATATACTCATGCCATTCAATAAAGTTTCATAGAATACGCAAACAATACCCCAGCGACAGGACAAACCTACAGAAATGATTAATTTGGACTCTGACTGAGTGCAGTGCCATGTTTTAGCTAGCGCTGGTAGCTGAAGTAGCTAGCTCACACGGCTAAGTATTTCAGGCATCACTCACCTGGTCTCTAATTTTGAGAACCACCATTTTCCAAAGGCTTCTGTGGCTCTCAGACGAAAAAACAACTTCTTTCTCCAACTCCTCAACGCGGACAATCGCTATCCGTGTAACTTTAAAACTTCCAACAGGTCAGACATTTTCTTTACTTAGCTACTAAAGCACAGGGGTAAGAAAACTCCATAACATTACCGCCACTACGGCGCTCCAAAAACAAGAGTGTTGATTGGTCGGACAGCCTCTATAGACGTAGTGCTCGAGGTTTTGATTGGTTAGAAATAGCAGCATTCTTGGAATCTTGGGCAAGCAGTAATGTGGAGGCATTTACAATGTGGATGAGATCTGATTACATTTATCAGACAGATGACTTGTATAAAGCTATAATTTGAAAATTGGTTTTGTGGGATAGTAGTGATACTATTAAAACCACTAATGGAAAATTAATATTGGCTATTTTTTTTATAATTAAATACACTCTGGACATGCAGGTGGAGTTAAAACACAAGTTAAAACATAATGAATAAAAATAATGTAATAAAATATTTCCAGCATGCATCATTTTCAAATGCTTACAGTTGTAGTTAATGCTATGACACAGTGTGAAAAGTTCTAATTCTAAAAGAATATACTCATTTCTTTCAAGAAATGTGGAGGCCATGTGACTAAACTATGTGGCTCTATCTTCATAATTATCATTAGTAGTCCATATAGTATAGAAAGTTATGTTCTTTACCACTCAATTTGTCATTTTACCAACAAAACAAAATTATAATTCAGACACTCCAACACTCATTTATTGAACAACTACATACCATCCAGAGATTTCCAGAGAAAATGGATAGCAAACTGAAATTTCCGTTTTTGCTGTAGGACGACCATCAAAATGCATGTACATGTTGTGTATCTTTTATATGTAGTACCTTCAAAGGTAGATGTAAATACATTTTTATAAAATATTGTATTCGTATCTTAGGGAAAGTTTAGAACTACAGAGCCCCCTATGGGTTATGGTGGGGATTTTCCTTTAGCTCTACTACATGAATTTGCCTTAAAACCCTAACAGTTATTGCTGGATAATAAAGCAAGAGTAAACTAGGGGCCCAAGATGGGAGAATATCACCAGCCTCTACCTAGGCATTATAAACAATTGGCGGCCAATTTGCCGACCTTGAACTTGACCTACAATGACCTTTTCATAAACTCGTTTCAGCCTTTTGTCCTAAGTTGCTACCCTGAACATTTGGCTGTGATATAAGAAGCAGTTGAAATACAGGCATGCATAGCCACAAAATAAAAAATATATATAAATAAATTAAATAAAATACAAAAGCACAAACTGACAAAACTGAAAACAGTACCAGCTATGCAATCGCAAACATTAGAGTAGTTTTGTTTGTCTAAAACAAACAAACCAACAAACATGACCCTTACACACAGTATCATGTACAGACATTTTGGGGTTGCATGTGCTTAAATTTAAAAGAAAAGAAAAAAAGTTACACCTTTCATAACAATTTATAAGTAAAAATATAAATTACACAATACAACAATACAACAATAGCTTTTATTTGCATATCATTTATATCTGCAGATGTATAAGTCAATATTCATTCACTAATTTTCTGAACCGCTTATTCCTAATTAGGGTCGCGGGGAGACTGGCGCCCATCTCAGCCGTCTCTGGGCGAGGGCAGAGTACACCCTGGACTGCTTGCCAGGCCATCGCAGGGCAGAAACACGCTGACGGCTATGCAGCCTACTCTTGGCAAAAATCAGCAAAGGTTGTTTTACATGCCTCTCAGCACAGACAGTGAGAGACATGGCCTGCATTTGATAACCCAGTTAGCTGCACTCTGGGCAACTGCAGTAATAACCCACTGATAGTGGGGCTTGAACCCCTGACCTTGGGAGCAGTAATCCAACACCTTAACCACCAGGCCACCACTGCCCAGCCAAAGAATGTGTACAAATTAAAAAATTGACCTAAGAACATGAATTTAAGGGGAAAATGCTTAGTCATATGCAAATTAAAAGACTTTTAATGTTCATCCTCTTTTAATTTCCATATGACTAAGCATTTTCCCCTTAAATTCATGTTCTTAGGCCAATATGGCTTCTCCCCCAATATTTCACATGTATTTTCATTTTCCATTTTTTCCTGTTCCTCCCTCAATGTGATGTCATATTTCCTGTTATGATATGATTTTGTTCCTCCCCTTGTGTGATCTTATACTTCACAGTGTGACATAGTTCTACTTAATTTTCCCTTATTTCCAGACGTTCTTGGGAGTTTATGTAAAAAATTGGCACTTACTTATAAGCGCCAGCTTCCGTGTTATCTTGTCATTCTCTGAATTTGCTCTGTTGTGAACCGGTCAACCAGAGTATACTGCACGCTACTTTTCTGATTCACTCAACATGTGTAAGTACCTTTTAATCTCTTCTTTATTTTATTTTGCCAACATGTAAGCAAGCAATTTCATATGATTGCTGTCTTATTGTCTTGTTTTAGCCCTTAATGTACCACTGTTCACCTTATCAGTTTACTTAAATGCATGTCATGGGTTCTTGGGCCTTAAAATGTTTTCAGTATTTATACTTGATTGCTAAGTTATATTGCAGATTACATATTATGGGTTAAATAGTCACATGACATGTATCGTTTCCCTTTTCCATTGTTTTCAGCTAGGTCAGCCCATCGTGCTATTTTCAGAAGGAGCCGATCTGGTCAACATCACTATCTCCACTACCATCTGGCCCATGCTAATCCCAATCTTTTGGATTTTCTGGAGTTCCTTTATGCCACCTGGTTTCAGTCCGGATCTTCTGAGTCTCAATCCAGGTCTTCCTTTTATCCCTTCCAACCTCCAGTTACCACTCGAGATCAATCTACTCAGACTATGCCTGAAACCCAAGATCAGCATGCTCAGGCATTGTAGGGAGGTCATACAGGCATGTGGTGGCCACACACACTAATAAGTCTCATTTTGTCTTGTTTTAAGTCAAAGTTGGATCAGCCTGTGGTGTGTTTTTCCACTATAATTTTGAATGTGACTCTAAATCCATTACTCCATGGGTTAAAACATTTGATTTCCATTGATTATTTTTGCGTGATTTTGTTGTCAGCATATTCAACAATGTAAGGAACAAAGTATTTATTAAAAATATTTTATTCATTCAGATCTAGGATGTGTTATTTTAGGGTTCCCTTTATTTTTTTGAGCAGTGTATGCATCTATGCATGTGTAAATATATGGTGACCCCGACGTGATACTCCTGATTGGGTAAGACAAGTTTTGTTTGACTACCTGGTTAGCAGTATTACTGAACATTAGACCCTCAGACAGGGTTGCTTAGCCTCGGTATAGATACCGGAAAGTGTTATTGAACATTATCCCCTCACGGAGGGACGGTTTACCCCAGTGTGGTATCTAGGAGGTGTTAACCCCTCACGGAGGGACGGTTTACCCCAGTAGAGTCTGGAAAGAGTGCGCCATAGAAATTATAAACATTGCCTGCACCGGGTAAGGCAAGTATAGTTGACTACCTGAGTGACAGAACCTTGTAAACAAATTATAGGCATTGTCTGCCTCTCTGTGTCTCTGTGCATGTCACATTAAGTGTAAAATAATGGGACAGTCAAAATTTTCAAATTCAATTTCAAATTTTCACATTTTTATTTGTCACATGCAAATTATACACAGTACAGTACAATATGCAGTGAAATGCTTTGTACGACTGTCCAAGATGTAAAGAAATATAAAGAAGAAATATAAAGAAGAAATATACTATTATCAAACAATAACAAA
>JBCNYG010000001.1:27980148-27991469 GCA_039654305.1 Porochilus rendahli
AGATAGATAGATAGATAGATAGATAGATAGATAGATAGATAGATAGATAGATAGATAGATAGATAGATAGATATTGTTCTATACAGTTATAGATATTTGCAATTCTTCTTATTGAGACTGTAATCTGTATCTTATGTTTTCTTTCAGTCAAGATCAGTAAAGTATTCTGATGCAGTGCACTAGAGAGCTGTTCAGGGTGTACCCTGCCCTCGCCCAGTGTTCGCTGAGTAGGCTTCAGCCTCCCCTCGACCGTAATAGGATTAAGCATTTGGACAAATGAGTTGAGTAAGTCACTGAAAGAGTCGGATCAAAGACTCGGCTCATTCGCAAACGGTAGATAAATGGAGTGGCTGGTGTCGCAGTCGCGAGACTGACAGGGGAGTCATGTGAAGCTCGAGAGACTTCGATATTGTCGCAACACGCTAATTTTTGCAGTAATGTTTAACACAGAAAGGTAAATTTGTAGATATTGTCGGGGAAACAACCCGCTTTATTCTTTTCTTTTAAGTTAATAGCAGTTACCTGGCTAAAGTTAAAAATAATAGCTAGCTAGTGCAGGAGTTGTGGAGTGTTAGTGAGCTTCCTGGGACTTCTCCTGAGACGCCTGTCTGAATAGAGATGTGTATGTGGAGGGTTAAAGAAGTCTCCATGCATCGAATGGCACCGTGCTGTAGCACAACTACCTGCTTCTCCTCAGTGGATTAACTAACCTGGACTGTTGACCACCTGTACATGTAGCTAGCAGAAGAGTCACGATACTCCAGCTAACCGAGGTCGCTGTTATCGCCGGGTGTTTGTTTTGAAACTACTACAAGCTAAAGAGTCACCCAAGGACTAAAACAATGCAGAACACCAGCACAAAATCTGTTTATGCAAGTCGCAAACGAAGGAAACCCGCCCTGAAAAGGTAAACAAAAAACTTTACGCTTCTCCAAAGCTAATAAAAAAGCTGCCTCGCTAGGGTTTGTGTGCTAGTTTTCCTGCCAGGACAACACGTTTCATTACTACTTACACTATCACATTTTTACCACGAGCATTCAGATATTACAAATATTAATATAGAGAATTCAGCATGTGAATGTATATGTTTTAACGTCGTAATAAACACAACACCAGCAACACCAGTAACAGGCGTCGTTTATGCTAGTCGTTGTTAGCTAGCTTTTAAGCAACACATAATAAAGTAATAACCAAACCTTTGACGTTTATTAGAACTTCCAAACATTACGTAGGTAGAAATAGTCTTAGCTTTGTGCATTTAATAACTTTAATTACCCCAGTTATAGATTTTCCTTGGGACTTGAGGAATAAAGGGAATAAAGTTTTATTTTCAGGTCTATATCCTCAAAGTACTGAAGTGACATGTTATTTTATATAAATATCAGTGTCATATAGCCCTTATGGTTGTTTCATTTCTGCTTCTGACCCTCTGCACACACCGGACCTCATCACCCACATTGGAGCTATCTGAGCGACAGGTTCTCCAACCAGCGATGAAGGGTATTTTCATACCTTTTGGAGCCAAGATATGAGTTCAGCTCGTTTTCCTTATCAGCTGGTTAGCCTTGTTATCTCTCAGTCGTGTGCTGTCTGTGAGTTCACTACTTTCAGTTGCTCCGTACAGCACACATCTCACAGTGTTAGGCCCTGCTCTCATTCATACAGGGGCTGAAGTTGCCCTGCATTTCCCAAAACATCATTCAACTTCCCTTTCCTCTGGTCTTCAGCCCAGGCCCACAACCTCCTGGCTAGTGGGCCTGTGGTTAGTGATCGGGTGGTGGAGTGATCTCCCTCAATACACCGCTGCTGGCGGTCGACTATACCACTCTTCTGTTGTCTACAATCTTTGCTGTTTAGCCATACAGTGGGCCTGTGGCTATGAAGTGCCAATGCTGCACTGAATTACATGCTGTAACTTGTAATTCCCAACCTCCATGCAGGAAAAAAACGAAGACACCCCACCAACTTAAAATTCCTGCTGGGGAACTCTAGGTGGGCTGTACACATCTTCATCAAATTACCACGACTGCACACAGTCAGCAGTTAAACAAATAACTCGTCTTGCCTTTTAACAATATACATGTAACGCCTTTAGATCCGTCATTATATGCACACACACACACACATACATACACACACAATCACTCAACATGGTTAGCTAGCTAGTCTGTTGCTACCAGAGGGACTTGGAATCTGTGTTTTCTGTTCCTCACACTTTGAACCCTGTAACCATGGAGGTCAAACAGGAATTAGGAGTTTAGGAAAATTTGCAAGTTTTTGTGTGAGTTGTTTGAGCCCTTTTCAGAATATAGATTTATTTTCTGCCTGGTTTTAAATACCACGTTTTTTCTTGTCTGTTGTGGGCTGGGAGTTGCATGGTGGCGTAGTGCCACATCCATCTCACAGCAAGAAGGTCCACGGATTGAGTCCTGAGCATGGCGTGGGCATTCCTGTGTGAAGTTTGCATGTTCTTTCCTTGCTTGCATGGGTTTCTTCCGGGTAATCTGGTGTCCTCCCACAGTCCACAGACTTGCAAATTTGGCTAACTGAGAGTGCTAAATCCTCCCTAGGTGTGGATGTGAGTGAGAATGGGTGTGTGTGTGTGTGTGTGTGTGTGTGTGTGTGTTGGCCTTGTATATGACATTTCACTACGTTCACACTGCAATCCAAGTGACCTGAATCCCATTTTTCTCCAGATCAGATTTTTTTCGAGTGGCTGTTAACATTACGCTAGAGATGTGATCTATAACAGACTGCAATGTGAACGATTTAAGTTCCCAATGTGGCTCACATTCACAGTAGAAACACACAAGTCTGACGTAGCACGTTGTCTATGGATGTGAAACTACACAGAAGTTGATGGCAAACGTGTTGAGAGATGTCAGTGTTGACAGTTTTATTTTGAAGTTATTATTCAGTGGAGGCAGAAAAATGTGTCAGCAGATGACGACGAGGAGAAGAATAATGTATGTAGTTTTTGTCTTTGGGGGCTCCCGCTGTCACATAATTATGACAAATGTCGTCCACGAGTCCACAAGGTCGCACTGAATTCCGATTCAAGTTGCATTACTGTTTAAACTGAGGTCGCATTTCGAAAAATCAGATCTGTATCCGAATAAGTACCACATATGAAAATGGCCCAGAAAATGCTTTGAAAAGATTGGATTTGGTGTGTTTTTGGATAAGATATAGGTCACATAAGGGGTAAAAATCAGATTCAGTCCACTTGGGCTTGCAGTGTGAACGTAGCCTTTGTTTTGCATTTGTTTTACATGTGGCATAGTAAAGATTTTACACAAATATTATCTGGTATATAATTTACACGACAGTCTTATGTGCAGAGGGTGTCCATGAGTGTAACTATGCAATGTAATGAAGTCTCTTAAGCTCATTTTCTTTTTTGCAGTGTGAAGGAGTCTTTAGCTGAAACAGCCAAGTCCAATCCTTCTAAAAGGCACCGCGATCGACTGAATGGAGAACTGGATGGGCTGGCCTGCCTTTTGCCTTTTCATCAGGATGTCATCGCAAAACTGGACAAACTAACAGTCCTCCGACTGAGTGTTGGCTGTCTTCGAGCTAAAAGTCACTTCAACAGTAAGCTGAAGCCGCCACACCTGATAGTAGTCATTCAGCTGCATCACATTTAGTTTCCTATCCAAGTCAGTACAAGTCAAGAACACGTGTGTTCATTTTCACTTTCCGAAGAAACGATAAATAAGGTATTAGTGAATTATGGGTCTTCAAGGCATGATGAGCGAATTTGGTCATGATACAACAAAGACATTAGAAGAGGATTTGGAAATGTTACACAAGTGTTATGGTCACTGTAACCAGGGAATGCTGTGGTTTCCCTGTCCTAGTTTTATGGTGGGGTAGTGGTAAAGTTCTAGTTCATGTTTCTGTACATAATTTAGTTTGTATATCATGCACTAAACACTCCTTTAATTCGGGTTCTCACAACCTGTTAGTTGGTCTTGTCGTAAGGTCGAGTATCAGGTTTTAAATGTCCATCTTCTGTGAGGAGTTCATTTCTTAAAATTTCTTTATAGAATGAAATAGTTTGTACATTGTACTACATTTCAGAAAGGTACATATATGATTAAAGTTGGAACAGACAGTTCATTGGCAATATATTCAAGATAATATCCACACCCTTAAAAAAAGTGTTCATCCTGAAAATTTATCCCATGCATTCTTTTTCTTCAAGATATTTACCCATAATAATCACCAAAGATTTGAATACGGCGAGTTTCTACCCATGCTGTTTTTGAGAAGAGTCAGTGTAAAAACATGACTCATATCAAAACAGTAATGAATCCATCATAAGCTACTAATAAAGGAACCGCACTGTTTACCAATGTGTTTCCTCTGTCAGCACTACTTCACTGAAAAGGGAAGAAGTGAAACTTTCTTTAATAACAAAATGTCAGCTGGGATTGTGAGACAAAAAATAAATGTTTAAAATAGTCAACCTGCCAGAGATAGTCTATACTCTATACCATCACAGGTTTATTTCAAAATCCATAAAAATTATGGTTTCTTTAAGGCCGAGTAGCATGTGATTATCACTGGGCTTGTTACTTAGTGTAGTAATGTAGCTTTGTGTTTCACCACAATGAATGAAGTTATTGTGTTTATTTTTAAGCAGTGTGTGGAGTTTCAGGGATGGACAGCTCATATTAGTTGGCCACCAGGCAAATTAGAGCTCCTCCAGTGTACTTGCCCAGTCCTATGATATAGATAGATGTATGGGAGTACAATTCACTAGCCTAAATGTGTTAAAGTAGTTAAACTTTAAAACACAGTATATAAATCATATGCATTTATTTAATGTTGACAACATTAAAGAAAATCTTTTTCATTTCTGATTTTTTTCTGAATTTCAAATTGAACAACATACATTTTTAACAGTGTTTTGGGGCACCAAAGAGAAATATTTTAATAAACTGAGTTGTCTGTCTTCAGTATAACGTGAAGAACATTGTTTAGTTTCATTTCAGTTTGTGTGCAGAAAAAATAGCAATACACAATACTGCTGTTGTACTTTTTACTTTGAAATATTTATTTAGCCAAAGTTGATAAGACTAAACCCTTGCCGTTATGTGGCAGAATGAGTTTAAATGTGTAATTGCTCATTAAAAAAAAATTATTATTATTATTAATCCCTAATAATATGCAGTAAATAAATAGCATTCACTGTAGTATTCAAACAGTACTATAATATATAATGTATGTCTAGTGAATTTTACAACCTTCCGAATTTTATAGGTGCTCTATAAAAATTTTTTCCGCTCAGCCTAACGGGTGTGAGGGGTGTCTGTCTGGCAGCCCGTCTGTCTACAGTTGCATTCTGCTCACTAACTCAAAAACGCCGTTACCGGTTATCACGATTGTTGGCGTGGGTGTTGGGACTGGGTAACTAAACAAGTCAATATATTTTTACCAATTTCCAGTATGGCCACTAAGGGCTGAGGGGTTTTTCGCCCTGTGGGGCCATTTTTTATTAAGACTTTTCTGTAATATTGTACTTGTAGTGAGTACTGAATCCATTCTGTATCCAAATAGGTTAGATATCCCGAAAAGTAAATGACTAAAATCTTCTTAAAGTCTTATGCTGTTGCCCAAATCAATACTATTTTAGACATACCCTAACTTCTACCATTACTCTAAAGGAGTTAACACACAGGAAGTGATGAGCGACCAGCGATTCTATTCACCATTAGGAGACAAATGAGTTCACTTCGCCACTGAAAGTGTTGACGCTCTGGCTGCCTAGATAAACGTCTTTGGCTGCCTAGATAAACGTATTTTTCCCACTTCCAAATGTTAGAGTGAAACCGTGAGCAGTATCTAGCTAGTTTACTAAAGGAATAAATGGAATAAATAGATATATACTTTAATAAATAAACACAAACAAACAAATAAATAGTATCAGAGGTAGAAATAAGAACGAAAAACATGGTTTCAACTTCTTGACTTCTTCTCTGGTTGTCTGCATTTTAAATTAGTTGTTTGTATTTAAATATCATTAATATCATAATATATCAAAGGCCTTCAAAACCAAAATAATATTTATACTACAAACTGTTAACCATTGATTACTCTCAACATATTTAATAATAACTAATTAATAATAATAAATGACTATTTAATGTTATTTAGCCAGCCTCCCCGCAACCCTAATTAGGAATAAGCGGTTCAGAAAATGAATGAATCAATTATTCACTTGCTTACCAAAAAGTGTTTCACTTGTGTATTTTGTTTTCTGATGAAACTCTCAGGTTTTGATATACAAATCATCATGACGACTTGATTAATATGCAAATTCATATGCAGGTCATAGGGCAACATTCAGAACATGTACTCATCATTTTCCCCTGAAATAGTTGAAAGCACTGCTGAGTAATTCAGCATATTAGCATTTCTTTTTTTCGTTGATTTGTGAACATGGACCCAAGTATCGTATCAACCCAAGTGGTAAATATCCTTGTAAAACTTGTGTGTACAGCTGTAGAGCACAAGAAACTGCAGTGCTAAGTTGCTGTTCATGTTGATGTAATAGGAATCAGTAAACTCACGTTTGTTATTTCCTTATGGAAAATATTTTGGAAAACTCAAGTGATTGGTAATTAGTTAAATTGCATTTCCTGAAAGTTCTACTCAGATTAACTCTGAACCTGCCCACTTTGCTTCGCTTGAGAAAATTTCACCTGCCATTTAAATTAATTTCACTGACTTGGTTGCTTGTGGATCATCAGCAGGTGAGGTGTGTTTCTGAGTGATTAGCTGCAGTATGCTATATCAAGATAATTGATTCTCATTCCATTTAAAAACTTTATGCATTTCTGTATAAATATGAACTAAAACATCATATTTTCACGCAAGTCCTAAAAGTAGGTAGAGAGAACAGAGTTATATAAATGAGCCAAAAGGATTTTACTTGGTCATTTCTTGAGGAAAATGATTCTGTTGACCAGTCCTGCACATTTTTATCCCATTTCTCTGTGCAGAACAGCTTCATCTCTGGGGCGTTGGTGGGTTTACTAACATTAACCCTGCCATGCGACCCAATCATTTCTTTATCTGGGTTCTCTTTATCTAGTTTTAGGACTTGTTTGAAAATCAGATGATGCTTTAGGTCATATATTGCGGAATTGTATAAAATTCTTAAGGGTTTGTACCACTGTATTAAGCAGTTACACATTTTGTCCTTTTTATGTGTTTGCTTCTTGTTAATTACAAGAGTCATACGTACAACGACTGTTTTTTTTTTTAAACCAACAATGTGGTGCACTTAAAGTGACACTGAAACGAGGCAACAGAGTCTGTTTTGTTATTTAGTTTGGTGGATCCCAAATATGTTTTTGAACCCAACCTGACTTATAATGTAAATTTCTGTTAATGAAACAAACCATATTTGTTTCCATAAGTGTTTCATTTGCTTGACGGAGTGTTTAAATTTGACATGACTACATCTCCCTCTACTGGTTGCACATTATGACGCTGGAAATATTATCTATCAGCTAAGCTAATAAATATGCTTAAAAATAGTTTCTCCCAACAGCCAAACCATGTCCTTGAATTGCAGACTGTGGAATTTGGAAAAGCAGTGCTGCACATCCCAGCATTGGGGTACTGTGTGCTAGTGAGATACAGGAACCAAATTAGAGCACATTGCATTTATATAAACACCCAACAAATAGATTTCTCAGTGAAAGTTAATAGGGAGTAGGGTTTGATTCTGGTTGTCAGATAAGCAAATAAAACACTCAGCAGTTATATCAGATATATTAGGGTGAGTTGTGTCAGTTAAACTGTTGTTGTATTGGTCTTCTTTGGCAGCACAGATGCTGGAACATGTATATTTTTTAGAATGGCATGTTTGGTAGGAGCTGGGGGTCCAGAACATTTATAACAATGGTGATGGTGTCCACCACCCAGTGGACCAGCCTCTGCTTAGGTAAGGTTGCTGGTTTTCAGTATTCTGCCACAAGTTTACCAAACAAGTTACAGAACTGGCAGCCACGCACACCTTTAGTGTATTTAAAGACCTGCAGTAGCATTCACTGGACAAAGGTTAGCATTTAAGAAAGCTTAAAATGCACCTACACCTAGCATGTGGGGTGCACATGATTCATGGAACAAGTTCCAATTAAGGCCACACAGCACATACACTGGAGGTCTTTGCACTCAGGAATGGTTCCTGGACTGCTATGTTAGTCTTCCGGTTTGATTAATACTAAGGACCCAGACCTTCAGACATATGTGACCTGGATGGAGTGCCAAAACTTTTTGTCCATTTGAAATAACAGCTCTGTTTTCAGAAGAAGTTGCTCGTATGTTACAGTCACTAATGATAGCCATAGTAAAGGATTCATACTCTTTGGCCTAATTGCTGAAATCTGCACAATCTGGGAAGCATCAGGATTAGAAACAGAAAAGTTTGTAGTAGATGGTCAGGCCAAATGTGGGCCGTTTGTTGTTGTGCCATCGTGATGACTGATAAATCTGCCATAATAATGCAGTGTTATATGAGTGAACTAACTTTCAAGTTTTTTTGATGTGTTCAGTTCTTACAAAAGGGGGCCCATATCCCCCATGTTCCTGTACCACCACACTGTTCCCCAGCATGTAATGGATCTGAAGTGACAGTTTCTCTGATGGGGGACTACACTAAACAGATCCCTTTCATGAAAGAAGCTCTGGAAACTTTAGCCTGGGCTCCTTTTGCTGTGACAACGATATGTTTCCATTTCTGGTGTTTGGGTTCTGTTTTAGGCTGATGATCCACTTCTGAAAAGCTTGTAACTCCAGTAAGCCCCAGGGTAATCCCATGCAAATTAAGCATTGCATAGTCCCACTGATGTAATCCAGCCTTGAGGTTGTAAGGTTTGAACAACAATAAACATCTACATGTTTAAATTAAAACTTGTAGGGATTAGAGAGAACAAAAGTTTTGTGTCAGCATTACTTTTGTTGCCATCTTCTATCAACAAGGTCCTGAGTCCTGACAAAGCTCTGAGCTGGCAAAGGAACCTCAGTGTAATCCATGCAATGCTGTCATCAGAACCCAATGATCTGATGTAGTTGCTGCACATTGGGAAATGTATTTGGCTTTTGTGACATAACAGGCACATCCTGTACCTGTAGTAACATAACTGACATGCCTGCATCTATTGTGATGTAGTAATGTTGTCATAGTAGCTACTAGCTCTATAAATGTGAAGAGTACTCTGTAGTTGTTGAATTGTGCTGGAACATGGACAGCTGAAAGCATTCCAACAAGAATACTGCTGTGAAACCCAGGACTCCATGCATTGCAAATCATCTCCGACCTTCACCTTTGCGGGGTTTGCCCACTAAGTAAGAAATGTTTGACAGGTGGTGCAGATCCAGTAAGGTTGACAGCCTCAACAAAATGAAGCAAATTATGGTGCTTGAAGAACTCAAGTGGTGTGTCCAAAAGGACCTCAAAACCTACATGAATGAACGCCAAGTTGAAATGCTTAAGGAGGCCGCCGTCCTGGCTGACAACAATGTCATGGTGCTGCCTTTAATGACTCGATACAAACAAAATTGTTCTATACTGGACAAACCCCCCAATTCATGTGACGGACTAGTGTCCAACTGGAGTTGAGCCAGTTAATGTAGCAATTAACAGTAGATTAAGTAACCTAGGTAAACTAAGGTCCTAATCAGGAGAGACGCGGTCGTAGGCCAGTTGTAGTGAAGCTAGGTGATGACAGGTGAAGGTTGGAGATGATTTGCAATGCATGGAGTCTTGGGTTTCAGTCTCTCCATTTGGTAGTTGAAAGGTATAAGTAGCCAAGTGGTACAGTTTCACCTGCTGATTTCATTTGGGGGAAAAATGATTCATTCACATAGAAAAGAGGCCAGACTTTGCTGGCATTATTATTTATTAGTCAAAACTGGATGTAGGTTATTTCTTCACTAGTAAGATGTTTGGTCCACACAGCTGGTCAGCTGAGTGCACTGTGTCATCACGGACAATGTTGTGGCATAATACCTGCTAGCTTACCAATTTTTCCAAAAATTAACTAAGTTACATTATTTTAGTTTTGCTGATTTAGGCATTCTTCCAATAATCAAGTGGATGGATTAGATAATGACCAGGAGGAAACCCACACAAGCACAAACATGCAAACTCAACACAGAACCCCCCTTGCTGGGTATGGAACTGGAATCCAGAACCTTGTTGCTGTGAGGTGAATGTACTAACCACTACGGCACCATGCCACTGGAACAAAGACTTGAAGAGACTGACAACTGAAAGGAACTACCAAATGGAGATTTCCTGGTAGATCTTCATACATTCAAGGCCATTTTTTCCCTTTGCATTCTTTGTATTCATCAATAGGAATACTTAAACGATGCAAGATGGCTTATAGTTGGAATAGCTCATAGTTACAGTAACCTTAGTAGCATTGCACTTTCTCTGTCAGGCTCAATAAAGCCTGGTCTTCACTTTTGGTGAATTTATCCAAGTTTTTTGTTTTCTATTTTTTTTTTACAAGGCTAAAGTTTACATAGCTTCAAGCATGTTTCAGCAAAACCGTAGTCTATTTCTATATTAAGTTTGTCAAGGCATGTTTGTGCGATAACATTGAAAGGAAATGACATAGGGTCAGATTTTGTGGGTGGGATAGCTTCAAGAATGTCTTGGTTAAGATTGTAAATTTACCTTGTTTTAAGGTCACAGCAGTCAAGTTAGTGAATTTTTTTAGCCCTCGCCACCACCGAAGGTAAGAGTTCTGCCCGTCTGACCTTTAGAAGGAAATGACATAGGATCACCAAATTTTGTATATGGGTCCCCCACAGGGCCAAATATTTCAAGGCCACAACGTAACTTTCTATTATATAGCACTTGTCAGATGGCTCTGTTGACTGGAACGTCTGGACCCCTGTGGTGTATTTTATGTTACTGCAGTGCAGGCACACAAGTTCCTTTTTCAACAGTTGTAAGGACTATGATAAAGCTCCTCCTGTCTTTGGTGTATGGTTATTTAGGCTGACTACTCAGTGTGTAGGGGCCAATAATGCAAAATAGAGGAAATCTGACCCAAAGCAAAGAGAATGAGAGATTGTATGAAGGAAAAACTTCAACCCCAGAGCTACATATTAGTAGAAACTGAGCAGAATTCGGTGACACACCTGTGTTAAGGCAAAGGAAAACCCAACACACTAAAACCACTTGGCTGCAGGCCGATAACGTAGTAGATTCATCAGTAAACAGAACTTGGTATGGCTTTGTAAAAAAAAAAAAAAAAAAAAAAAAAAAAAAAAACCCAACCACCAACACA
>JBCNYG010000001.1:28030475-28042066 GCA_039654305.1 Porochilus rendahli
GTAACCACAAAAGCACTCGAAGCACATCAGTCATGGCAGTAAAATATTATTACTCTCGTTTCATTTAAAGCGAATGGAATGTAGCAGAAACTACAATATCGTATTGTTTGGGTGGCCAAAACTAGGGGGTGATCACACTAGAGGTGCGATAGAAAAGCGACTGGCGTGAATAGCAATTCGCGGCTGCCTCTTTTCCATCTCAGAATGTTCTCAAATTTGTCTGGTGACATTTGCGGCATCACATTTTGGTCGCCGGGTCCGTGAACTCATTGCAAAAAAATTTCAAACATGTTTGAGATGTCTACGAATGTTACAAAAAGAGGCTTTGGCACAGATTAATTTTAAACTCTTCTCAACAGGTCCGCACATGTTTTGGGAAGATCACAAAGTTGCTTTGCTCACAAATTATTCGTTTTCCGTTCGCAGACTCCCCCACAGTTTAAGGAAGGTTTAAGACGTGCTGGCATCCGCAATATTCTGTATATTTTGTCATCATTCGTATTTTATTCGCATTTTTATTTGCGCTGATAATGAGTGAATAAAAAGTGAATGGTTTGAGAACAAAAAGTGAACAAAACAGCTGATTTAGTACAGGAAACTCGCATTTTTTTCGCCAAACATCCGCAAACCAATTGCAAATTACTTTACTGTGACTTTTTCAAGACATACATATTTAGGCCACAAAATATTCATTTGCATGTGGAGTCGTAAATTTCAAAATCTTGCTGGAGTAGTGGTTTGCACATGCGCACATTCCTGGGCTTGGGGCATTTCTGTGTGGACGCGAGGTGTTTCTGTGTGAAGTTTGTTTGAGCCATGCTTGCGTGAGTTTCCTCCAGGTACTCCGGTTTTCTCCCACAGTCCAAAAACATGCACAGTAGGCTTGTTTTTCTGTATCAGACAATCAGTTGATATGATCATATTCTCAAATATTGAATTATTAGCAGCATTTCCTCTTTAAAAATGTTGTAAAGTAAAATATATCAAGACACAGGTCTTTCTTGATTTGAGGTGGATGTGCAATCTTCCCTTTCAAAGAAGATCGAGTGTGTCGATTCCTCTTCAGCGGCAGCAGCAGTATGTTCTCTGACACACCAGAAAACAGTTCTTAAAAACATACGTCATGACTCATTGCAACATTCATTCCTTCATTTTCGGAACCGCTTAATCATAACTAATAAATTCTTTTTCATTATGCAAATGTTCAGAACAACGCAGCAACATTTCATTGTGATATCTATTGTTTTGCACAAAGGAATAAAGCAAATAATGGTTCCACCCTTCGGCCTCTGCCTAAGCGCATACTTTTATGTCATGTCACTCTAACTGTGTGAATCGTTTGCTCAAGCAACACCAGGCATAACTGTGCAGAGAATGCAACCGGGTTTTAATGAATCAGTTTTCCAAACTTTATTAGGGTGGCGGGAAGGCTGGGGCTCTTCCAACTTAGGGCAATTTAGGGCAAAGGTGGGGTACACCCTCACCACTGCTGGGCCACTGACCTCATTAGACCACTGCTGGGCCAACACAGACACAAAACGATTCACACTCACATTCACACCTAGGGAATATCGATAACATCCAACTGCAGGCAGATCTAATGGATACTTTTTTCTTATGGAAGCTTTTCAATTCCATCTCCATCTTTGGGTTTTCATTTCTTTCCTTATCAACTAAAAAGAACATTAAAAGAAAATATCCCCTTGACCTCATGGTCTGCCTGAAGGTGCTTTGAGAACATTTTCCTCACCATTTACATTGACTAAATGAAATTCACTTTGCTTCTAATACTGTATAATATCATCTACAAACTATGTAATATGTATAAAAATTACATTACTTTTCAAAATTTATACTTGTTGAATAACAGCAGGGATGATGCATCTATAATAAGAATAAAGCAGCTAATACACATTAATATACAGTTAATAGCACGTAATATGTTTAAGCAATACAAACGCTTTTTTTTCTTAACATAAATTGTTAGCACAAAACTGGGTGATTTTATCCCACGGAAACAGTTGTTTTTCCAGGAAGTGACTTGAGCTCTGTGGTCCGTTTTATCCAGTGCAAGTAAACAAGCAGATCTATTCAGCAAGCAACATTTTAGGTGATTAAAAAAGTGTTCAAGAGGCAACTATGGCGAGGAATTTTGAGGAAATGGATAAAATTGGTTACCTATTTGAACCAGAGAGGGAGGAGTCTTGTGGAGACAGTGAGACGTCACATTCTAGTGACTCTTAGGATGAGAATGCTACCAGAAATGTGCGTGACGATAAAATAGCTTATGCGGCTAACGTTTTTCCAACTCTGTTTTCCTGTAGTCATGTCGTTTGTACAGCTCAGCACTGGCCGATAATGTATTATCATGCATGTTGTCAGTGATGTAGCCCAGCCACTTCAACAAGTTTGCGTCCCTACCAGCCAATGAGGAGGGCAACATTTCTCTAAGTATACCCAGTGTCACAGCACTCCCTTAGACATACTTAGACAAGGGGCAAGGAGTAATGTTGCAGGAAGGAACCGCTGATGTCCACCCTGATTGTTCTAACTAGCTAGTAACACTAATTCACCACAGGTGCCCTTTAAAATAAAGCTTCCAATCAATGTCTCTGTTGAGAGGAAGCTGATCTTGTTTATCTTAACCACATAAAACACTCACTTTAAACACATACTTATTCATCATGGATTTTCCGCCACAGTCTGGGTTGCTTGAGGTTAGTGGACATAATTGCAGGTGTAGTGCAGAAAGGGACACACTAAAAAAACCCAGCTTGATGGGTTACTGGACTCTCTCCGATATGGGAGTCTTAGATGTAGAGCTCCACTTATTACATTATGAGCACGTCAGGGGGAAAATAAGCTGTTTACTTTGACGCTGTTGTTTGCCCTGTAGTATTACAGTGTGTTGTTGTTTTGTGGTTGTAGTTATAGCATTGCAACTCAATAATGAACTGATTTTGGCAGTTTTTGTCCACTGTAAATCTTGAGCCTAGACTTGAGCCTAGTTTTAAAACCCAGTTGTTTCCCTTAATAAAGTTCTCATAACTAAATTGTTTCCTTTTATTATATATGCTACATAAACAAATGGCTACCTACATTATATGGCCAAAAGGATATGAACACATCACTGATCATGACATCCATATGAGGTTTGTCTTCAAACTGCCGCCTCAGTGATGGGAGCACACATCTGAATAGGATGTCTATGTATCTTGCAACATGACAGTTTTCTTTCATTGCAATTAAGTGGCCCAAACCTGTTTCAGCACGACACTGCTGCTAAGTGAATTTTATGAACACATGGATTATCAAGGCTGGAGTGGGAGGCATTGAGTGGAAACGCTGCATGGAACCCTGACTTTAATCCCACTGAACACCTTTGAGAAGAGCAGCATCACCTCTTGCCTAGTATCAGTGGCTGACCTCATGTGCTTGTGTCTAAATGAGCACACCAGCCCCAAAAGTCATGGTCCAAAAACTCCAAAAACATTCATTCATTCATTCATTTTCTGAACCACTTAATCCTAATTAGGGTCGCAGGGAGGCTGGTGCCCATCTCAACCGACTCTGAGCAAAGGCAGAGTACACCCTGGACAGCTCGCAAAGCCATTGCAGCATCAAAGGAGGAATAAATCTGGAATGGGAAGCTAAAAAAGCACAAATGAGTGGGATGGAGAGATGTCCACTCTTTTCTGAAAAATAAACAAAAAAAACAACAAAATATTAGTAGAGATTCCTTGGTTAAAGGTCTCTGAATATCCTCAGATTGGTCAGCTGTGACACTCTAAGTGTGAGTGAGTGAGTGAAGTGAGTGAGAGGCAGATTATGACTCACGCTCCACATGGCTCGTGTGTTCCAAATCTGTCAACTCACCATAAGACTGAGCAAAAAAGGGAATTATTAAGCTTTCGCATGCTAACCTTTATAAAAAAAAAACAAGCAAAATAGGCCATCATATCTACATTGAATAGTCACTTCCTCTGGAATCTACTGCGTGACTTGCTGTGTGGCGGAGTTGTGACAGAGCATGTGTGGTTTGAAAGCATGACCTTTGAGTCCATCTTGCTGAAGTGAGAAGTGAACCATTTCACTCGAGGCGACACTGACTCAGTATAGTGCAGCCATGAAGATGAAGGATGGTAAGTCATGCGCAAGATTTTACATACTTACATGTATATATAAACAAATTTTTCCTGTCAGTAATTTATAATGTGAACTGTACAATAAATACTGGAGGAGAAGGTAGTTCACTGAAGAGAGACACGGGCAGACAGTCAGATATATTGGAGATAGTGAGACGTCCAAGAGAACAAATGGTAATCCATAGCAACCTGTCCAAAGAAAATGTTGTAATTGTAAAAAATAATGTTGTTAATTAATAATGTCATTTATTAATATTGATTAATAATTCGGGTTTTTTTCATAAAGTTGAACATGATATATAAGTGGTTCTCACTGTAGGTCTGTGAATCCAAGGGGAAAGAGATTTAAAAAAAATATATTCCTCTCAGTGGTAGAAATTTGTGAAGGTATTATATTATTTTATTTAGCTGGTCACATGACTGAGCAAACTGGAATAACTCAAATTATCATAGCACTATTAATAATGTCTGAATGTGGATGTATTAAGCTCTGTCAGTAGAGGGAATTGAAAGCTCAGTGGCTCAGATACATAGATGAAAAGATTACTGTACAAATATATAGGCACACAAATGTATGAATACAAATTCATTCATTCATTCATTCATTCATTCATTTTCTAAGCTGCCTAATCCTAATTAGTACTGTGGAATAAATTAGGTGGCACAGGGGCATAATGGTTAGAATGTTCACCTCACAGCAAGAAGGTCCTGGGTTCGAGTCCTGGGCTTGGACATTTCTGTGTGGTGTTTGAATGTTCCCTCTGTGCTTGTGTGGCTTTCCTGAGGGAACTACGGTCACCTCCCACCGTCCAAAAGACATGCACAGTAGGCCAATTGGCTATTCCAAATTGACCTTGGTGTGAATGTGAATTGTTGTGTGTGTCAGTCCTGCAGTGCTCTTGCGAGCTGTTTAGGGTGTACCCTGCCTTTGCCCAGTGTTGGCTGAGAGAGACTTCAGCCTCCCTGCTACCTTAGTAGGATTAAACAGTTACAAAAGGGTTAAAAACATCTGCTGTACATGATCTTGAAACTGGTTACATGGGTCTTTTGTGTGTGTGTGTTTAGGTAAAGGAGAACAGAAATATGTGGCCCACAGACCTCTTCGAAGGACACACTCTCATGGAGCAGTGATCCGGGGGAAACGGATCTACCTTCCTCTTCAGCCAGCTGAGTCACACTGGAGCCATGGTGAGAGTCCCACTATACTGAGAAAGGATTCAGATTATTCTTGATTATTTCTCATGAGATAGATCCAGAATGAAAGGGAAAAACTTTCAAATGAGATTGCTGATATTACGTGTTGGCGTAGACCCAGTCACGGTGTTTTCAGAGGGTTTGGATGGTTCCATTACTTTCTGTTTTTATGCATGATATACCTCAGCTGATGTGACCACTTAATTTGGAATCATCCTGTGCAGGAGACCATATTAAGAGTCTCTACTTCCCTTTTCTTTACATATTTGAAAGGGTGCAGAGGATTAAAGTGATTTGGGTTCCTTTTCAAAGGGAAACTTGGATGAGGAAGTGTGATAGTCTAAAAGAGGAAACGCTGACATTTCTGAGCAGGCCTTTCCAAATGGTATTTTCATGAGGTGGCTTTAGGGAGCTTCCTGTTTTTTGACTCTAAAAAGAGAATTGCTTTTGTAGTTTGACTAAAACCTGTGCTGATTTCTCAGAAATGAGGAGAGAGTGATGTGATGAATCACTGTTGCTTAAACTAAGACGTATGATTGAGCAGTATGCGAAATGTTTGGGAAATCAGCTGTTTCACCATCCAACAGTATTTCCTGATCTTTTTTTCCTGTCATTCTTTTTCAACACAATTTCCTGTTTACGGATTAAAAAAAATCCCAACAAAGAATATTTTGTCAAAGAACCTTTTCGAATCATTTACTCCATCCTTGGCTTTTCGACAGAAAGGAGGTTAATAGCCTTTATAGTGTCAGAGCTCAGGAAAGGTTGTGAACCCGTGGTCTAATTTTAGCTAAAACCCATTTAGAGATCAGGCAGGCTGAGATGGAGTGAATGTTATTGTGTTACTTATTGAGGGCCATCATAGATGTGACGCAGAACTGTTGTCTCTAAGCAACCACTTCAGATGCTTCAGAGCCACCTGAATTTCAATAGCAGTCTGTAGACATAGCAGTTATCTTCAATTTCTGAAAGGAATTGAGCAAGGAATATAACAACAACAATAATAATGATACTACTACTACTACTACTACTACTACTACTACTAATAATGTAATCACCATCATCCACAATAAAAAAGTGCAGTGCACTGACAATTCCAGTTGTCTCT
This sequence comes from Porochilus rendahli, assembly GCA_039654305.1. NCBI lineage: Eukaryota > Metazoa > Chordata > Actinopteri > Siluriformes > Plotosidae > Porochilus > Porochilus rendahli. The sequence continues at coordinate 28,036,923 of JBCNYG010000001.1, forward strand.
TCTGTTCTAGTGTCTATTATGCTGTCACATGTGTTGCACTACATGTATACAATAGGTTCATGACAAAAAAATCGGGCAAGTGCCTAAGACAGTTGTGTGTGGGTCATATGAATCCCTGTAAAACAGACATTTTGTCATGGAGATTTTTTATTTTTTATTTTGAAATACTATATTAATCCTGGCCACACTGTCAGTGCCCACATGGGCGTTGACGTTTCCCAGGTTGACAAGAGAGTCCCCAAGGGGAGTACCCTCTAGCACACCCCCCAGGGACACCAAAAATAGTGGGTATTCTGAACTGTTATTTGGTGAATAAGCACAGACAACAGTCAGGACCCATCCCCCCAACTGGAGGTGGAGGGAGGCTACCCTTTCGTCAACTTCGAAGAGCCCCAATATGTGGGCACAGAGATGGGAGGTAAGAAGGATGCCCACACTGGCTTGCCGCCTCTCCCCATGAGTAACTACAGAATAAAACAAGGTGCAGCCCCTCTCTAAATTTAGTCAGTATCTCTCAACCTCACGCACCGGCTCAGGCTCCTTCTCTACCAGAAATGTTACATTCCATGTCCTAAAAGCCAGAGTCAGTAGCCGAGGCTCAGTCTGGCGGAACCCATTCCTTCGGCTGCCACCCGGCTCATGCTGCACCCGACCCCTATAGCCCTTCCATGGGAGGGCGGAACCATAAATCCTCTTTGGGCTGGGCCAAGTCGAGCACCATAGGTAGAAACCCGACCACCATGCGCTTGCTTTCGTTTCCCTCCCCGAGGCATGGCTCCGGGGGGAGGGGGGGGGGGGACCTGGTAACAAGCATCTGGACAAGGGAAACTGTGTGGTTTTTTTTGCAGATGGCGATTCACAACTGAGTTTGAAGCGACTGGGATGAGCAGTAGAACCCCAAAAATTCTTCTGCTATAGTGTGAATAGTTCTGTGTGTGTGTGTGTATTTTGACCTGTGAAGCTCTAGAAAACTGTTAAGATTGTACCCTGCCTTCACCCAGTGTTGGCTGATACAGCCTCCCCGCAACCCATAATAGTAAGATTAAACGATTTAGCAAATGAAGAAGTGAGAGTGAGCAAGTAAAATCTGGCTTTGCATTTAACCCATCCAAAGTGAACACACACATGTAAACAGGGAGCAAACACACACACACACGCTTGGAGTAGTGGGCAGCCACATTGCGGTGCCCAGAAAGCAGTTGGGGCTTTGGTGTCTTGCTCTTAAGCACTTTGTCCATGAAGGTGGAGGAAGGGGAAAGCACTGTTCACTTCCCCCGCCACCAAACATTTTACCTGCCGGTTCGGGAATCGAAGTGGTACGCTACAGCTTTCCCCAAGTGGGGTTCTGAATATATTCAAGTGGAGTTCTGAATATATTCAGTTTTCTTCTGTCTTGTAGATCATTCTCAAAGTCAGGTCTATTTCCCAGGTCTGTTGTGTGATGCAGTTTTGAAATCCAACTCATACAAAACTACATCAGTTCCTTCTGTTGTTGCTAAATTCATTTGAAAAAAATTACATGTTGCTTATGAATGTGGCATAAATATGATTCATTTTTAGCTATAAACATGGTATCATGTGCCCCATGATGGCCTGGCGAGCTGTTGAGGGTATACTCTGCCCTCGCCCAGAGTCAGCTGAGATGGGTGCCAGCCTCCCCACGACCCTAATTAGGATTAAGAGGTTCAGAAAATGAACATGGAATCATGCCTTTTATTTATCATAGGTGAACTGGAAGGAAAAAGCATACTTTATACTGTAAAAGACTTCTCAGTCAGTTGTTCCACAAGATAAGCAGAGTTTAATTTTGATTTAAATGTTCCTTAATTAAGTGTTTTGTACAAGAAAACTAAGTGGTATTTAAACATTTTATTTTTTAAGTAAAATCACCTAACGTCATTTTTAAACAGAATTTATAATTCTTTGTAAGTGTTGCATGTATTGTAATTTAGAAGCTAAACCACATGGGCTCCTTTTATATCAATTTTACGTTTTGTTAATTTTCACTCTTATTTCCTCACAAATGTTTGGTCGTTCTTTGGAATTACTTTACTGTACAGCATTTCTCAGCACTCAAGTGGCTTGTGGTTCCCAGTGTTAATTTAGCGCAGCTATTTAAATGTAAACAATGAATCTCCATAGCCTTGTTAAACTGCATGTTTTGCCAAATATAAATTAAATTAAGATTAATCACATCAGATCTTTAAAGGACACCCCCCCCCCCACACAAGGTATTTTAGAGACAATAAAGAAAAAGACAGAACTTATTTTTAACTTGTTTGCAGAAGTGTGCACACCCAGCAGATATATTTTATTAATACGGGACTCTGTCTTGTTGGGTAAGAGCCCATCAGCATTTCATAATTAAATATAAATAATGATTTTATTTTATTCTACTTGAGAAAATACTGCAGGTCTGTAAAATGTGTGGGGATTTCTTGGATGGAGTTCTTCACAATCATTCAGCAGCTTTTTAAAAGGATCTAGGACTGGGCTCTGACTGGGCAATTCCAAAACATTGAACTTGTTCTTCCAAAGCCACTCCTTTGTTGACTTGTGTTTGGGCTTTGAGTTGTTGTCCTGTTGGAAGACAATCACTGTCACACATTGCAGCACCCGAAGAACAATTGCGGTTAGGCGCCTTGCTCAAGGGCACTTCAGCCATAGAAGAAGGGAAGGTGACCCACTGCTACAATTTTTTTAATGCTGGTTCAGGAAATGAACCAGCAACCTTTTGGTCAGCAATGGTTCGTTTACATGCCTCTCATCATAGACAGTGAGAGACATGCCTGGCCTTTGATAACCCAGTTAGCTGCACTGGCATGCCAGCAATGACAACTCGGTGATAGTGGGTCTTAAATCCCCGACCTTTGGATCAGTAAACCAGCACACTACCACCATGCCACCATTGCCCCACAAACCAACCAAAAGAAATGTACATATGTACAGAGGTACATATGCTTATCCCTATTAATAGCTTGAATCAGTAATAAATTTTTTCTAATAGTAGATTAATTTCCGTTAACAGTCCAACACTTCCAAATTTACTGTTAACAGTTTGGAAGTGTAGAAAATATGAAACGCGAGTGAGGATCATTTGAGGGATTCTTACGCAATTAGATCTGGAAATTACATGTTATTAATCATTGGAATTTTATGAATTTCATGCAGACAAGCCATTCAGTTCTTGTAACTGTTATCTGAAATTATAACTGTATAATTAAGGCTTAAATATTTCAGTGATTCACAACCTCTCAGTCTCCTGACATTATGATTAAGTTATTAAGTATGACTCATGACTCGAGCTGATTTGATCTTATGACTGGTTTATTTTAAGCTATCCATCTCCCAGCCATTTTTCTAAGCCAGTCTACTGGTTTGGCCAGATGGGTAGGTTTTGCTTTAGGTCACTCACAGGACGTTGTTTTGATGTATCATTTCTGAGCCAGGAGGTACAGCTATTAAGCTCCTAATGGCAGAAACAGGCAGAGAAGGTGTGACTGCCAGAGTGCCATCATCTTTAGGGCCAAGGTCATCACGCTCAATGACTCGACAAACGTCTGTTCTGGACTTTCATCTACAGTGCACCTGCCCTGCTCTTCTGTTAAGCTGTCCCAGTGAGTTATGGTATAGGCTTAGGACAGAGAGGCAGAAAATGAGCAGAACAAACACGCGGAGGAATTACACCCACATTAGTTATGCTTTATGGAATCCAGAGAGCATGTGAGATTACAACTGCAGGACACACTGCCAATTAGGAAAGATTTTTACACAGGGTTTCTGTCTGTTTCCCTTTTTATTCTTTTAATTTAATTATGTTTTAATTATAAGAAGCATGGTGGCATAGTAGTTAGCCCACCTGCCTTACAGCTAGAAGGTCCTAGGTTCAAGACCCATGCCAAGTGAGGGGTTTTCTGTGTGGAGTTTGCATCTTCCTATGCATATGTATGGGTTTTCCAGTTTCCTCCGACAGTCGAAAGACATGCACATTAGGCTAACTGGCTGTACCAAAGTGCCCCTGGTGTGAATGTAAAATGATAATATGTGTATTGGCTCTGTAATGGTCTGGTGAGCTGTTCAGGGTGCTCTGAGTCGGCTGGGATGGGTTCCAGCCTTCCTGTCAGCCTAGGGCAAAGTGCTTCGGAAAAGGGGATGAGATGTTTTCATCAGTATTTTATTATACCATCATTATTTTTCACTCATACCTAAACATGTCAAACATTCTTGTACATAAACCTTTCTAATCTGAATCATTATGGTATGTAGAGTGTTTAAAACAGTGATGACTGGCATAAACATGCTGGTTAAAAATTAAAGGGCTAAGAGCCATGGTGGTCTAACCCACAAAGACTGGAAAAATGAGATTAGGTTATATTTTGACAGATGTGGATAAGATCTATTCGTGCCAGAATGGTCCCTTTATCTTCCTTATGACCTTGAATAATATCATGAGCTTTATCCCTGATTTTTTATATTAAAAAACATTCATCATTTTTCTCAAAAACAGCTTTCTTTTGGCTAGATCACTCTGGTTTACAGCCCTTTAACTGAACTGCTCCATAACTATAATTTCCCTAGTCATCTGTTATAATTTCAAGTGAAATCCCTATTTCTTCTCAAATCACTGAGCAAGAAATGTTCTTTTCCAAAAAATGTCCTTCGCAGAGCTAAAAATGCTCACAGAATTCTTAATATCAGTAACAAAGAGTATATTTTTGGCAAACAAAACATTTGACTATATATATATATATATATATATGGTATAAGGAAAAAAATAACTAAAATTTCATCCCTACAGACTTGTACGGCAGTTTTTTTCTCTTATACCACATATTTAGCTCTACTTCACTGTATCGAGCACTGTCTAATGGAAAATCGACTCAGGATTTTATATATATTTAGTCAAGCCTGAAATTATTCATACCCCTGGCAAATTTTGGCCTAAAGTTATTTTTATTTAACCAGCAATTTTTTTTGGCCAGAAATGACACAGCCTTCTCCCAAAAGATTTTAACAAAATGTGGCATGAACAAATTTAATGTGCAAATTTAATTAGTCGGCACAGTAGCATAGTGGTTAGCACGTCCGCCTCACAGCAAGAAGGTCCTGGGTTCGATTCCCAGCTCGGGCGTTTCTGTGTGGAG
>JBCNYG010000001.1:28042166-28052169 GCA_039654305.1 Porochilus rendahli
ACACACACACACACACACACACACACACACACACACACACACACACACACACACACACACACACACACACAGAGTGTCCTTTTGAATCACAGCCCAGTTAAAAAGGAACACGTTCTGAGAGATGTATCTATTAATAGTCCTATTTGCAAGAGAAATTTTGCTATAAACTCCCCATTGCTATGTGGCACACCATAAAATTTGTGTAAGAATTGCTTCATTTGAATTGACTCAGCAAAAATAATTGATCTAGATATAACACTGAATGCCAGGTAAACACTGAATGCCCCTCTCTTAGTTAACTAATGCAGTTCTATGAATCATATGATACTGATGTAATAAAGTCCTGGTGCAATGTGAACATAACTTTATAAAATCAAATTTGCTGAGCAGCTTTACTCTGACTAAAGACAACAAACCTTCAACAAAACCACTGTTGTAATGTAATGTTTCCAGATTTTGTCATGTTTTTGTAATTTAAAAAAAACACAAAAAATGCACTGATATTTACACACACACACCTTTTACAGTAATTCGGAAACAATTCCTAATTTATGAATTAATGACATATTGTGCTTTTTAACCTTTTATTCTCTATATTTAATGTTGTGGAATATCTATTAGTCCCTGTTATTACTTGTGTAGCTGTCTCTCTCTCTCTCTCTCTCTCTCTCTCTCTCTTTCTCTCTGACACACACACGCACACACTATCTGTCTCTCTTTTGAAGTAAACAAGACACAGAAATACAGATCATCATGTTACTGGGACACTGACACATACAAAGTGTCGTATCCTGAAAACCTTACTTACCATTCATTACAAGATACTGTCACTGAAGAATTTCCAAAGTATCTTGTTCCAGAAAGCTTCTTTAGATCCCAAATGTACATTTTCCTATAGTTTATGTAAAGCATTCACCATAAAAGCCTGATGAAAAGTTCTAATAATTAAGCCTCACAAATTTTTATAGACACTTTTATTTCTCACTGAAAATCAGCACACTTTTTTTTTTAATCTGTAGCAAACTTTAAGTTTTCCCACTTTGGGGATACAGATAAAAACCTACATTAGTAATCCCTCTCATGCAGCTCTGTAAAGAGCCAGTCCCAGTGTCAGCATTAGCAATAATTGCAGTAAAACAAAGCCCAAAATACAGAGAGACAGTTCTAGTTTTATACTAAAGTCTCGTGTTGAGAGCCATTTCGGAGAGCTGGAGAAGCAGTACGAATCTGATCATTCAGGTTTATCACATGGCACAAAGGAAAGTGTGACGTGAGTTTCTCACCACACAACCGAGGTGTAAACTTTAAGCCATCTGTGCATGTGTACGATTTAAGAACATTTAAGAATTTACTTCTGAACCTGAAGGTTCTTTGTTTGTCATTTATAAGCACTTCTGCATAAAAGTCTATTTCAGCCAACACTGAAAAGGCAGGGTAAACCCTGAGCAGCTCACTAGTCCATCGCAGGGCCAACACACAACCATTCACACTCACACCTTTGCACAATTTGAAACAACCAGTTAGACTAATGTGCATGTGAAACCAATGAAAGCATGAAGAGAGTATGTAAACTACACACAAACGGCCATACCATGGCTGGGTCTCAAACTCAAGACCTTCTTCCTGAGAGGTAGAGTTGCTAACCACTATGCCACCATACCACCCTGCAATTAAGCAGTTTATTTTACATAGTGCAGACAAACAAATCCGAGGCTTGAAGAAAAGTCATAATTAAAACAGACCTAGAATTAAGGTAGCTTTCAGAGATCCACATACCAAGGCCAAAGAAAACACCAACCCAATATCAAAGTTAAGATCACAGGTAGAATATCATAAAATACTGCAGGTTTTCTGTTCTTGCCCCCATACTTCTATAATGTGTCAATTGTTCTCATCTTACTAAGACTTCAACCCAAACAAAACATAAAGTTAAAGAGTTTCCCCTTTAACAATCTTTTCTTTTCATTCCTACAGAACATTTTGTATCAAGTATCCGTAAAATGAAACAAAAAATGGATTTGCTGAATGGCATTGCGAATGAAAGACAAACCGTAATACAGAGACAGCAGTTTACAAAATGGCATGAGTGGTAAAAGGGCAACTGAATTTGGCTGACGTTGCTGGCAGTCCCAAAGTATCACGTATAGTAAGCATCATTGACCGTTCTTCACACAATAAATCACCCAATCACAGCACCATCACAGTCAAAAGATTGGTCTGTTTATGTGCATTTTAATAGATTTTTATTTTATTTGATATTATTATTATTATTATTATTATTATTATTATTATTATTATTATTATTATTATTATTATTATATATTGGGCGGCACAGTGGCGTAGTGGTTAGCACGTCCGCCTCACAGCAAGAAGGTCCTGGGTTTGGGCGTTTCTGTGTGGAGTTTGCATGTTCTCCCTGTGCTTGCGTGGGTTTCCTCCGGGTACTTCAGTTTCCTCCCACAGTCCAAAAATATGCACAGTAGGCTAATTGGCTGTTCCAAATTACCCCTAGGTGTGAGTGTGAGTGCGAATGGTTGTGTGACTGATGGCCCTGCGATGGCCTGGGGTGTACCCTGCCCTCGCCCAGAGTCGGCTGAGATTTGCGCCAGCCTCCCCGCGACCTTAATTAGGAATAAGCGGTTCGGAAAATAAATGAATGAATGAACCAATTTATTCATACTGTTTGCAAACTTCTACAAAAGAATTTGTGCCATACCATTCCAAATAGTCCATGCTGTTGTAAAGCATCCTGATTACCCTGATTAATTGGGAACAGCTGTTTTAATCAACTCAACAGGTGAAAAATAGCAGCTCTCTGGTTTGTGGACAGTCATTGCTAAGACAAAAGAGCTCACTGAGGACCTGAGGCTGGGAATTGTGGCTGCTCACAAATCAGGAATCAGAATCTTCAGAATACTTTATTGATCATGGAGGAAATTGTGTGCACAAGGAAAGGGCTATACGGCCATGTCTAAATGTTTTCAAGTGCCAGTGGCTACAGTTCAAAGTATTATTAAAAAATATGAGACGTTCAGCACTGTGGAAAATCTCGGAGGACGTGGTCGGAAGACAAAAGTGACACCTGTGCTGGCCAGGAGGATAGTAAGAGAGGTCTAAAAGAATCCAAGGATCACCACCAAGGCCATCCTGGTGAATCTGGTGGCAACGTCTCAAGGCAGACAGTCCAATGGACACTACACACTGCGGGGTTAAATGGACACTTCTCCAGATAAGGCACACAAAAGCCCGCTTGGCCTTTGCAAATGCTCATCTGGACAAAGAGAAACACTTCTAGTCAAACAAAAATTGAATTGTTTTCCACAGTGATGTATCCTTCATTTGGCATCAAAAAGGAGAAGCCTTCAACCCTAAGAACACCCTCCCCACTATTATACAAGGTGGAGGGAACCTAATGCTTTAGGGCTGTTTTTCAGCCAATGACTCAAGGAACCTAATCACATTAACGGCACCACGAAAAAAGAGCAATACAATCAAGTTTCTTAACAATAACATAAAGCAGTCTGCAGAGAAACTTGGCCTTGAGCACCAGTGGGCATTTCAGCATGACTACGACCCAAAACAAGGGCTTTTCTACTGGGAGGGGCATGAATAATTTTGGACTTGTCACTTTTTGTTCAAATTCGAATAAAATCTGAGATATATATATATATATATATTAGACAGACATATGTTTTGATGTCTACAATGTTATATATTTGCCAGTGAGTACAAAGCCACCCAGCATGCATTCCTTGCACTCTCTCACACAGCAGCCGCAGGCTGATTACAGGCCTGATAAAGCTGCTGCCGTCGCTCTCTCTTTCTCTTTCTCTTTCTCTCTCTCTCTCTCCATCTCTCTCTCACTCCCTCTGATCCCTGAGTACTATTTATGTTTTGGACATGGCACCACTGCCTCGGCCACAGATGCATTTAATACATGCTTTAGGGTTTGAATCTCTTTTACTGTTTATTGGGAAATGGCAGGATAATCAGTATCAGACTCTGTTTGCTTGGTTGTCTGTCTTTTCTTTTGCAGTTCGGAGACTGAGAGGGTTTTACAATGCGATGTGATGGACATTACTGTAGATAAGATGTAAAAGCTAAGGTGGATCTGGATCTCGGATGAAAGTAAAGCTCGGCATTTTGAAAGATGCACCCAAACACTGCGCGATACTAGTCTGTGTGTGTGTGTGTGTCTGAGCATAAATGTATATAAAGCAATTTAATAACGGGGAGAATTAAAGAGGCACTGTTCCAAACATTACGAGGTTAGCTGGAGTTACAAAGCCAGCTTGTGTTTTAGCAGAACCTAAAAAACTTGGTTATGTAAACAGAAATGTACTTTAGGTTAATAACTCTTATTTTAGTTACTTTAAAGACTGAGTATATCAAGACTTGCTTAGAAAGCTAAAGAATGTCACAACGATCTGCATCTTTGTAACAGATCTGGCTTTTCTTAACACTTCATTGCCAACAGCTTAGCTGAGACATTCGTCTACAGGCTGTTACTCTGGCAGTCCAAATGGCATAAAGTATGAAGGGAGGGGTGGATAGCTGATAAACAAGTGTGCACTAGTGACTTGTGGTATGACTTCACCACAGGAGATTGAGGCAAAGAATGTTTTTTCAACATCTTACTGACCTGACCTATGATCTACGGTCTGCTGTTCAGAGAGATCTGGAGCGGCGATTAAAACAAATGACCAGAAACTCCCACAAGGACCACTTGCACAGCATGGTATGTCTCTGAGTTTAGGGGCCAATAAGAAGAGCCAATATAAATGTGTTGCTTGTGTGTACTATTTGGCATAACCATAAGTTCTTTCATGGATACAGTGCTGATGAAGGATCTGAACAGATTACGAGGTTCTCTGAGGATATTAGTTGGAATTCCTGGATCGTGTACCAGTGACGTAATTCTTTCTTGATGCTGTCGTGGATCTCCTTATGATTAAACACAAAGAAACATAAAACTCCTCTTCAACGCACCCTTCATGTCTAGGGTTGTATTTTGTCCACCTGTGACACTGTTGAAGCTATGAAGAAAGGCACAGTTAAAGAGATGGACAGACTAAAGACAAACCACTTTTTCACTCTGCTTAATTTCACTATTACAGTGGTGGGAAGGCTGGTGCCTATCGACAACACACACACACAACACACAACCAATCACATTCATACTCACACCTAGGGGAAATTTGGAACAGCCAGTTAACCTACTGTGCATGTTTTTGGACTGTGGGAGGAAACTGGAGTAGCCATAGGAGACCCATGCAATCATGGGGAGAATATGAACTCCACACAGAAACGCCCGAAACTCGAACCCAGGACCTTCTTGCTGTGAGGAGGATGTGCTAACCACTACACCACCCTGCTGCCCATACATAATAAAATTTAGTAACTAAACCAAATTTGTAGGCTTTTGGTACATGTTTCGTGTTTGTGAAGCAGCATAAGGGGTGATATATAGTTGCTGTAATGCCCTACACTGCCTGGCCCAAAAAAAAATCACACACATGAATAAGTCCATCCAGTGTTGGGTTCATTTCTCAACAGTGTCTTGAACTGATAAGGGAAAAATTTAACCACTCCATGAAGTCTTCTCCAGCACATAACAATAGGTTAAGGCCAGGAGTCTGAGGTGCCAATACATATATGAAAATGATTTCTTATGCTCCCTGAACCACTCTTTTATTATTGGAGTCCCCATTTAATACCCTTGCCATCAGGGAAGAAAAAGATCATTGATATGATAACCTGCTCATTCAGTACATTCAATTCATCAACTGACTTCATTTTATTGCCACATTAATGTTGCTGAGCCTTGACCTGACCAACTGGAGCAACAATGCTTGATGCTGTGATCAAGGCTAAATGTACTCCATGAAAATATTAGAGTGCACAACATTTTTTTGGGGGCCGGATAGTGTATTTTCACATACACAGAATGACTGAAGATTTGTTGTCTTATTTTAACTTGAGTAGAAACCACCCCTGCACAAGAACACATTGTGCTTTAGATATGCAGGCACTGCTCACATTGTGCGGTGAAGAATATAGTGTATCTAAAAACGTATCAGGAATATTGCATATATTCTAGTTCATTCCTTCATTTTACTCACAGTACCACAGGGTCAGGACGGGTTAGAGTTAGATCAGATCAACAACGATAATGCGGGTCAAAGAACACTTGTTTCCCCCTCACACTTGAGAAAGTAATTTTATTGCTTATAGTGGAGTCATTTTATGAATTCACAATTTAATTACATATTCTATTACATCAGGAGATTTGATATCGGTCAAATGAACTATTATTAAATCAAATATTTTGTTAGATTAAGATTTAATAAGGAAAACAGTTATGGTATCAGACAAAACCACATTCCAAGACAGAAACTTATCAAATTATGATGAGGTCCAGGATAAAAAGATATTCAGTCAGGCAGGACATCATTACAAGGAAATTAACCTGAAAGATATCAGATCTCATGATGAGCCCTCTGTGTGCTGTGCCTGTGTGTGTATGCGGCTGTGTGTGTGTGTGTTTCATGGGTGTAAGGGTAACAATAGATGGATAAGGATGAGATTATCCTGTGATAAGACTACAGATTAAGTTATGGAGAAAGTTTGGCACTGAACTATTGAAATGAGCTCTTATTAAATCAGCGCTCCCACGCTGACTCCAGGCCACATGATTGAGGCCTGTGCTGAATGAGGTGCACTGAATTATGTTCATATGTTAATTTCTACTTTTAGTCTCAGGTCACATTTACATCCTCCTGTATTGAGCTGTGAAAATGAACAGGAGTCAAAAGTGATTTAAAGCAACCCGAAAGACCGATTACTAAGATCTATACAAAAATCTAGACGTGCTGAAATGTCTGGTGTTTTTCAGAACTGACCTTCCAGAGCGTTCACAGCTGGCTTGCTTGGTTGCATGTCATCATGTGATACCCTTAGCACATTGCCTCCAGATAGACTGGTGTCTTGAGTTTGGTGGCTTTGATCTACCTGGAAAGGGTATAGAGTCCTCTAAAACCTTAGAAATATGTTGTGTCTGTTTTAAAATGTCACCAAAGAGAACAGGGAGACGTTATGATGATTCCAAGGTTCAGGCAACAGATCAATATGCTCCAGTGGCGAGGGTGATAGAGCTCTAGCAATTTCTGTTAACTGGCCCTGTCCCTACTGTGATACACATCACTTCAGGAACTATTTATAGAGACTAATCAATACACACACACACACACACCACACGCTCACACGCACGCACACACACAAACAGGCTTTATTATCATGCATACAATTCAATTAAATTCCCTCAGCATCCTAGAGGAAACCACGACTGAAATAAAAAATGAAAAGAATAACAGTGCCTATGTTTGCTTGAAACAAAAATAAATAACGAATAAATAAAATTGAAAGAAGGTGAATGCATAGCAGTGATGTCAGAACTGCTAATTTGTAAACTAATGAATGTATGTCAGTGACTGGAATTCAGATACAAATCAAATCTACAGCTCAGGTGGACTGGAAAACCCAGGTGCATCTAGGAAGGTTTCTTTCAACTGTCCGACATTTCCCTTACATCTTTGGAAATACTCCAACAGTTCATTAGTGCAGCGTCTGAAAAAGTGCTTTCCATGCATTATTGGATCCAACCTTCAAAGTGCTTTCCAACTCACCCCAAACATCTTGCAGGAAATACCGACAGGGGCCAGACAGTATAACCTAATAAAGCTCCAGTGCTAAATCATTAGAGCGGAAAGCCACTCCTATAATGTAGCCAGATGGAGGCACTAATTGGGTTTGGACGTGCGGTTTGCAGCACTGGTGCCTGTGTGCTTTTATGAGGCTGGCTGAGTGGCCGATGGAGAGCGATGCTGAGCTGAAATGGCAGAATTACACTCTACACTATGGTCTGTGACCTGGTACAGACCCCACCCTGTGTGGGCCTACTGGGGGAAACGGTGGGTGGGGATGAGTAAAGCGAGAGGAAACTGATTTGGGAAAAGGGATTATTCAACAAGAGGGAGACCTGATGCAAGTGTATTAAGGTACATAAAGAACTGCCAGCCTGTGTTTCACCAGGTAACAGGGGAAAGCACTTTAGTGATGCCACAGTGTGAAATGCTGCATCATAAGCTGTGCTAATGTTAAAAAGGCAAAGCAACTGTAACCGGGTTTCTCATGCAGCACCGAGTTCTCTCGTGATCACCATCTGGTGCTGTGAGCTGCACATCTGTCACCACCACCCCAAAAACAAATGATGAAACGCTACAGAAACAACACACTCATTTACTAATATCCACATAACCAGATGATTAAAGATTTTCACACCTACCCAAGGACAGAACAACAGACTCAGGTACATCACACGGCTCCTTCTTTTCCCAATTATTTCTGTATATTAAGATCTTTGGTTAAAATTAGAGTTGGAGAAACGGCTCGGGTGGCTCTGTAATGCGTGGAAAAACAAGTGAGCAGACCTTGATGCTGACACATTCTCTCCCACACAGCGTGGTCATCTACAATGGAGAGAAATTCTCGCTCTCTGCTCTGATCTAATTAGCCAAAGAGCAATATTTTAGCACTCTGAGGATGTCTAATGCAACATGGCCTTTCGGTGGCTTGATATTAGGACATTTCATGAAAACAAAATGTGCTGAGCTTTTATCGAGTGGATATACTTAGTATTTGGTTTCCTAAGAAAAATCTCACTAATGCATCGAAAGTGTACTCTCTCTCTTTCTCTCTCTCTCTATCTAAATTCAAGGTTCAAATTCAAATTCAAATGTATTTGTCACGAACAAAAACATACACAGAACAATATGTAGTCAAATGCTTATTATTTCCAAATTTGAAGCGAATAAAAAAACTATCAATATCAAGATGAAAAAAAATGAAAAATAACAATAACAACAACTATAACTATTTGAAGGACAAACCAATAGTTAAGGGTTGAATATAAAATATAAAATAAAAAATAAAATATAAATGTAGTGACGATAAATAATGTGTAAGTATTGCGTGTTTTTTGCCGCAAAATTGTGCACCGAAGAACCTCACACCGGCTGTACTGATCCCATAATTATGTACATGGCCTAATTATGGCCTAATGTGTGTGAATAACATCCACATTTATAGTGCCCACATCTACTGAAACATGACATTAAAAACTGGGGTCAGATTTAATTTTCCAGTGATGACACACAAGATGCACTACAGTGTCCTTTCCATGACATATCTCACTCTCTTCCTCTTTAAAACCCTAAAATTGTCTTGTATTTATATTTGGAAAGGATAGGGGAGCTCTTGGGGGCTGTGATGAGTTAACCTGAGGGAGCGAGAGCAGCACCAGCTGGCTCACTGACGCTCACACTTAAATTGTTTAATGGGACTAGAGTGAACAAAGGCTACCTTTGACGCAGGAAAGCTATAACAGGCTCTTCAGCCCCTTTACAGCCTATCAAGGCTGCTTGCTATTTAAACAACACACACACACACACACACACATACACACACAATTTCCTAGTTTTAGTAGTTATAGGAAACTAAAAAAAGTAAATATAAATGCCAAATTATGAAATTATGAAATTAGGAACAGTGACAGTGACTGGGAGTTACCACGGAGAATCAATGCTTCAGCCAAATCAAGTCCTGGTACACAGCAACCTGTAAATCTGTAAATGAAAGATCACATCCTTTTGTCATGTCTAATTGATGCTTTGCTATTTTTGCCACTGTGTGATCTCTTAGATCTCCTAGGCTGATTGGTCACTGATTATTTAAAAAAATATGTTATTTAATTCTTATTATCAATCATTCAAATAAAATATGCATTGACGCAAATATAAAAGGTGTCTATTTATAGTAATATCGTATGAGCAATGTAATTCTGGACTTACAATTTGGGCCTTGAGGTAAAAATGGTAAAAAAACAAAAAACAAACAAACAAAAAACACAAACAAACAAACAAAAAAAGACAAAAACAAAAAAGCA
>JBCNYG010000001.1:28063841-28092174 GCA_039654305.1 Porochilus rendahli
TGGCCCTGCGATGGCCTGGTGAGCTGTCCAGGGTGTACCCCGCCCTCGCCCGGAGTCGGCTGAGATGGGCGCCAGCCCCCCCCCGCGACCCTTATTAGGAATAAGCGGTTCAGAAAATGAATGAATGATTGAATGAGTAGATATGCAAGATAGGAAATTTATTTAAATTAAGTTTGACATCATACCCAACTATTCCCCAAATGGGAACTACCTGCCCCTCCCTCAACAAGAACACTGATGCCATGTAGACCATTCAACTCATTTTACATTCTCAGCTTATTATTCTGGTAATAATCTTATAAATTCAGTATTATTTAACGAATCAGTGAAAACTAAACTGAAAACAAATTGGACAATATGTAGCTATGAACATGAAAAAGGGCATCACAGTGGCGTAGCACTTAGCACACCCCCCCTCAGAGCAAGAAGGTCCTGGGTGATCCAGGGCTCAGCAAGGACGTTTCTGTGTGGAGTTTGCATGTATTCCCATGCCTGCATGGATTTCTTCAGGGTATTCTGGTTTCCTCCCACAATGCAAAAACATGCACATTAGGCTAATCGGGCCAAATTTCCCCTAGGTGTGAGTGTGAGTGGTTGTGTGTGCTTGTGCTGCCCCTGTGCTGGATTGGCAAACTGTTCAGGGTGTGAGATTGAGTCGGCTGAGAAGGGCTCTGGCCTTCCTGCGACCATAGTAGGATTTAGCGGTTTGGTAAATAAATGAATGAATGAGAGAAATGTGTATGGACTGTTTTTGTACTTCGGGAATTAATAAATATTCTCAGCAACAAAGCCAGGCTCAGCATGAAGTTTAACTGAGTTTTAACAATCAACACCATGTAAAAAGCATTAGGAATCATTATTATTGCTTTAGGGAGGCACGGTAGCCTGGAGGTAAACACATTTGCCTTACAGCAAGAAGCTCCTTGCTTTGAGGCCTGTGGCATTTGCATTTTCTTCCCATCTTTGTGTAAGTTTCTTCATTCGGGTTCGGGTACTCCGGTTTCCTCACACAGTCCAAACACATGCACATTAGGACAACTGGATATTCTCAATTCCCCCGAGGTGTAAGTGTGAATGGTTGGGTCTGTGATCGTCAGTTAGGCTGCTCAGGTTGTACAACCCCTTCTCCCAGAGTTGGCTGGGATGGGCTCCAGCCTCTCCGCGAGGCTACTAAATAATAAAGTGGTTTGGAACAGAAAAAGAAAAAGAAAAGTACAATTTTAAAACTTTTTTTCTGTTGTTTTTTTGTGAAATATATTAGATTTTAGGTAAACATGAAATAATTTCTCTCCTGTAATATTTTTCAACAGTCATATACAGTAATACGGTACAAACAAGAATTGCTCATAATTTTATATGAAAAAAAAAATTGCAAAAATATTCTCTTCTGCCCTTAATATGATATGAGTTTCTGCATACAATCCGTGATAATGTCGCAGCACAACAGCATAAAGGAGCCAAATGTCAAGGAAAATGCAGACAAATTATATTTATCTCTCAAGAAAGTGGGTTGTGCGTCTTTTTAAGGGGGCCAGAGGGAAGTGAGGAGAGGAAAGAAAATGGGAGAAAAGGAGAGTGATCGAGTACAAGAGTAAAAGGGAGAGAGACATGCCTTCTGGCAGAGAACGAGGGGCCACAGCTGTGTTTGGTGTGGTATTTTTAAATGCATCAATGCCGCTCCAATCCCTAAGCCTCGCCTGATCTATTTATAGCCAGGGCTGGCCATTGTTCTATTTCTGTCACCTGTGGGCCATGCCACTGTTGATTCACATGCAAATGAACCTCCTCCTTTCCACAGTAAGCTGCTCTGAACCACACCGAGCTTCAGAGAGGGAAGAGAGGAGAGGAAAGAGAGATGAAAATCAGAGCACTGCTATGAGTGCTTGACACACAGCTCCACAGTTGCAGTGAAGAGTCTGTGTTCAGCCATTTTGCAGGGAAAAGCTGACATATGACAAAAAGGACAGAGGAGGACTTAAAGCACTAAAGTACACGGATAAACCATTTGCTGAGGAGCTCCAGCAGGAGTTGATGCAGCCCCCCTGCTGATACCCTGACGTGTGGAGAAGAAGTGAAAGGGAGTGAAGAAGATAGCAGGGGAGGAACTGTTCGTGTTACCGAGGGAGGAGTTGTCTTTCTCGCGTAGTGTCACCAGTGAGGAGGAGGCAGAAGCGAGGGCTTGTGGTCTCCTGAGAGAAAGAGAGAGAGAGAGAGAGAGAGAGAGAGAGAGAGAGAGAGAAAACGAGAGAACAAGGAAGGGCTGCTAGTGTGACAGGAAGAGTAGGGCAGGCAATGTGCCGCTGACTGGAGTATGCTACAGACCATTTACGAGGGTGACTCCTACTTCTCCAGCGACAGCTTTGTCAAACTCCAGTTGCCTCAGGAACCCCACGACAGTGACATGCACAACGTTAACAACTCAGGTGACTCTTCCTTCTCTCTGTCTCTGAAATGCACACATTCTCCACTTCACTACACTTCCTCTCAGTGGAGCTCTTTAAATATGTCAACAACAGCAGGGCAGTGTGCTGACTAGTTTCTGGATTAACAGGTACTGCCCATGTCATGTGCTTAAATGGCATGTGTGCACTGTGTGTCTGAATTGCTTGTGGGGCTGTCCTGAGTCTGACCTGAATCTGGATATAGGGTCTCTTTTTAAGATATTACCCTGCATTTTTAGAAATAGAATAAGTGAGGCATGCAATGTTATTTAGTAATATCATTGAACTTTGGTAAACAGTAAGTTGTATTAGGAACTATAGCTCATGGAGGCGCGCTGAAGCAATGACAGGAAACTAGTTGACAGAAATAGTGTCGACACAAAAAACCTGTTACTTCTGATATTTGTCAAAGACAATCTGCCGGTCTATTTTTCGAGCCAGGCCTTTTTGCTGGTATTAACATTCATTGTTATTTATGATTGGTTGCTAGTTCATAGCATATCCCTGTGGAAGCACTGCAATGTTTACAAGACCCAGTACAGAAATTTATGTTAATGCAAGTCATGTAAATTGTGCAGCTAAACTCTTGGTGCTGTAGTTCTAAATAATTTTTTCCCCAGAGAAATAAGCTGTCATCCTTAATGAGGCTGGAAGCAACCTGTTGTGGGTCGGAACTAAATGATTTGGGGCAGTAAAGTTGAACACTAAAATAAGACACACGTCACATAAAATCCTGAGGTTATTAGCCCTAAATCCTTCAGCTAGCCTAATTCAGTATTAGCTTAAGCCTTAAGGAAGGATGTATCTTGTGATACTGACTGTCTATGTGGTTTAACAGGCTTTTGCAGGCAGCAGGCTGTTGCTTAGTCTGTGGGTCAGCTATTATTAGCCATGTTATTTTCAACTCCGGGCATTAGGGTGCTAAGATTAGGCACCACTTCAATCTGTTATCATTCCATCTCAAACCACCCCTAATATAACTGTACACTGGAACGGATATTAATAGTGGGGTTTTGTTGGTCGTTTGCTCTCATGTGGTATGTAAATGTGTTGCTGTTGAGAAAGGCACTTGTATTTATTTTCTTGAATCTTTCGAGCTTTTTTCAGAATGACATGAGACTGAATGTTGACAGTTTTCATCTCTGTCATTTCATTCCTTCTCTTAAAACATGCACCAAGATGGTCATTAAAAAAAACTCAGTGTTGTTAGACATAATTATGCTGTCATACCAAAAGCAACAGCCTAGCCTCTGCATGAGGTAAAATTACTAGAAAAGAAACTCAGTGGCCACACAAAAAAAACAAAAAAAAAACCCAACCTTTTTTAATCCTTCCAGAGTCAACTTGGGAATGTTTTGAAGCATAATCAGCTGGAATATAGTCCTGTTTTGGTTTGAAAAAAAAATGTAATAAAATCAGTTTCTCTTTTTTTGAACCCATCATTCCCACTCAGCATGTGACTCTCATGCGGTTGAATGAGGAGCAAAACCACTCTAATTAATATTCTAATGAAAACACTCTCTATAAGTTGAAGACACTCAGCTGCATCAAAGAGAAGAAAATAAAACCAAGGCTCTGACAGCCCTCCATAGTCTGAGGATAATTATTAATGAAGCTTATTATACTTATGACTTTCTCTAATTTGATTCTGATGAAGAGTGGGTTCTTTTAAAAGAAGAAAAAAAATTAAGAAGAGCCTCTTAATTTATTACAACAATGGCCTCTGTAAACGTTGATTTTGTTTTGATTAGATCTCTTTTCTGTTTTCACCAGATGGTTGCTAATGACATATCACTTTCATCTTGAAGTACCTGCGAGCTGTTTTGAGATAACAGGATTGGTCGGTTTTGCCACCCCTTTCCTCCAGGCTTCACAGTAGATCTATGGCACTTGATGTATTTTAACGCATGACTTTCATACATTACTGATAATAGATTAGCGATACCTGTACATTTTGTTCTGGTGTCAATGACAGTATAACCGGTATGACTTCATTTCTTTTAAATTACCAGGTTTCATTATTATCCTGTGACTAATAAAAAGCATGTTAAAACATGAAGACTAAAATCCTGATTCATTTTAAATCAGATATCGTACAGTTGCTGTATCTTGGTATTAGTCATCGATCTGTGTTCCACTAATAGGTTATATAATGTTAGTGCTTATATATACTTGTGAAAATATACTTGTCGGGCTTTAGCTTTTTTTATTTCTCTTAAAAGTTATAAAACATAAAGTTCTAAGTTTCTGCTTTGGTCTTGTGAGCTGCTCAGGGTGTACACCTTTGCCTCATGTCGGCTGAGATAGGGTTCCAGCCTCCCCTGTGACTAGGATTAAGATGAGTTCAGCAGATGTGCTAGTGAGTGAGTCTTAAGTCTATCACCAGCTTCACTATAACGTTATATATATTTCGAGCCAGAACAGCTTCATGAATGCACATAATGTATGCTACATAAGCCTTTGCTGAAAGTGTTGTGATGATGCTGCATTATATATGTCTTAACTCAAAAAATATTGCCCTGTTTTAATGAGTTTGTGTTTATTTCAGTCCTGTATCTTACTGTATAGGAGGGAAGAATGGCACTTAAATAATGCTTAGGTCTCTGTACTCTGAAGGATGGGATTGTGTGTAGTTTCTAAAAATGTATATGTAATTTGTGAATATAATTTTGGAGTACGCTTTATTTGTTTTGGCGGGTTTGATCACACTGGAGGATGCATAACAGTAATAATAATAATGATAATAATACCAGACATAATTGGCCTATTGGAGACTGCTGAGCAAACATTTCCATATGTACTATTAGAAACAAATCTGTTCTATAAATCCAGAAGATTATTTTGTTGTCTTTTGGGTTAAACCAATAAATATCATACAAAATAGATCCTTTGTAAGAAAGACATCTGTATAAAGACCCCCTTTATACAGATGCATAGTTTTATGAAGAGGACATGATGTAATAGCAATTTTTAAGAAGTTTTCAAAATGGATGGATGGATTTTATTTTAATGGATACAATATATTAGTTATCAAAGTTTCACTAAAATTCCACAAAGTTAAACACTGTGATTTGGTAAATGGTGATATAATATTGTTTGTGAATCTTCCACTTATATATGCTTGTCATGGAAATAATTCATTCATTCTTATACCAAACCTCTTCATTCTTCTAGGGTCACAAAGCCTATCTCAGCCAACACTAAGGGAACAGCTCGCAAGTCCATCGCAAAGCTAACTCACACAGCCGTTTACACTCACACTCACACCTTTGGGCAATCTGGAACAGCCAATTAGCTTAGCGTGTATGTCTTTGGACTGTGGGAGGAAACCAGAGTACCCAGAGGAAACCCACACAAGCAAACGGAGAACATGCAAACTCCATACTCTTGCCGAGCCCGCCTCTCTAACCTTTCTTGCTTTAAGGGGATGTGCTAGCCACTATGCACCTGTTTTGCCCATGAAAAGAATTCAATACTAAAATTAAATAATATTTGCATTTACCATGAGTCATTTTTAGCAACGATATTGAATGTACACACAGAATTTTAACCATCATGTTATTTTAAAAAAACAAACAAACCCATAATATAATTTCTTAAACTGCATAAATATATTGAACAATAACAGTGAAAAAAAAGATAAATAACAATTTTTTCTGACTAATGGCAGCATTTAAAATTCCATTACTATTAGAAATATTAAATATTTAAAGCTTCCCTGAATCTGTGACGAAATGGATTTGAAAATATAGCACATTTCATGGCCTTCAGCCTGCCAGTCGGTCCATCAGGGCACAACCACAGCACGCTGTCCAAAACATGGCAGCTGAGAGAACATGAATAATTCTGTGCACCATATGATCCATATCAATTACAGATACATTAGACTTCAGTTATGGTCTCTTTTCCACATGTAATCCCCCAGTTTATAAAGTAAGGTGAGTGTCACGACTGAAAAGACTTGAAAGAGCCCATGTTAATCGCTCACAACAAATTAGCATGCTTTCATTGAACAGTGTGTGGGAGGCTTACTAATGTGTGTCTGGATTTACCAGAGCCTCAAACCTTTTATCAGTGAACTCAACAGCAATTGGAGACAGATCAGCATGCAATTAAAGCCCTGACCAGTGACTCATGGTTACAGGAGTCACCCTACCCTTCCTAACAGCCTCCAGGGAGAAGTAGGGTTTGGCATGTTGTGGGGTTCATATCTGTCCTTGGTGCCAAAAACAAATTGTAAGCTGTCTTTCATAAACCGAATGTTTATCAGCCGAGTATGCTACCTCACTGTGACCCTTTTTAGTGTACCAAGCATCTAAAATAGCAAGTAGTAAAAACCAATCAATACAAACAAACTAATAGTAACTCAGAAGGTTACATTACACTCACACACTGGGTTGCAAGGAAGAAATTGGCTGCCTGGTGCATTACATAAATTCAGCAGTGCTCTTTTTTTTTCAAAATTAAAATAGCTAGGTGGCCTCGCAGGTGTGATTGTCTTTCACACATTATCTATATTAAGGGTGTGCACAGAAAAACAGCAGTTATATTTATACAACTTGCTGTTTTTTTTCTTTTAGTAATAAATCAACAGCTCATCCAGGATTTGGAATTATTGCTTTCACGTCTTTAGCTAAAAAACATGACAAAAAAAGTGTGTGTGTGTGTGTGTGTGTGTGTGTGTGGGTGTGTGTTACTGAAAAAAGATAAACATACATGTCACCTTCTGAGGGTGTCAAAGCCAGGAGATATAAAAAGCACTGCTGTAACAGAGGACATACCATCACAGGCCATGTCATGTTTATCTTTATAATATAAAAAGAGAACAACTAATCAGACCGACTTGTTCAAGGTCTTTTTTTTATTTAGAAAAGTGTATTGAGAATACAGTAGTAGTTTTGTGCTATTATCGAGTTATGAACCTTCCTCAAGGGCACAAAAACAGCTTAATATAAATCAGTGTTTCTGGAATGTGTATATCGAGTCCTAATCCACTGAGCTTTAGCTGATCCCTGTGGCTGACTGTGGATGTGCCTTGTGCAGAACATTGTACTTGGAATGCATTTTGATAATTACTGTATTCTACATGATCTCATCATAGCACACCTAAATTCTTGTTTTTGTCTTCTTGTACAAGCTAACCTGGCAATGACAGTAGTAGCTCAAGCTATTTTTAAAGTATGATCTCATCCGCATGATATAAAGTAGATGCCAGACATCCTCATCCTCATCTGTTCTGTAATGCCACAAGCTGGGCAGGTTTAGAGGCCAAGGGCTTCTGGTAACAACAAGGCTTTTTTTTTTTTAAATTAATGCTACTAGTTTAGCACGAAGGTATCCAGGTATGATTAAATCAAGGTACATATCTTTTAATGATAGCAGCAGGGTGTGGGTGGAGCACTGGAGATAAATGAGATATTACAGCTACATGCAACAGGAAACAGCAGGTAACTGTGGCTATTTTTAGCTCGGCAGGGGCAGTGAGCCAGATGCCTGTGACTCAGAGCTGCTGCTTATTGGCTAGATACAGGAGGGATGAAAAGACTCGACAGGGCCGTGCTACTAAAGAGCCTGTTTATAAAGTGCTGTCACGGACCAGGCTTGAGCATTCCCCTATCATACCTACTACAGGCACAGAGCACTGTTTCCTTCAGAACTAAACCGAGCTCTTGTCACTTCAAGGAAAACGGCAGTTAAGTGCTTAACACCAACAACAGGGCTTTCGGGGGGCCTCCTGAGGCCCCAAAACAAGCACCTGTGTGTGTGCGTGCACGCGTGTGGATGCACTTTTAATGATTGTATGTGCTCGTGTTTTGAGTCTTATTAATCTAACACCGCTTCCCGGGGGGAGGCGACACACAGCGCCACTCAATATCTCCTGGAAGAATAGTCATCGTTGTCCATGTTGCCATAGCAGCCTGCTTTAGGGTTGTGGATAGGGTGTGTGGGTTTGTCATAGCCCTAGATTGCACCACTTGCTTTTATGTTGCTATTTATACCTGACTCGTCAGTGCCGCATGCAGACATTTTTGACTGCGGCAAACTGAACAACAAAACAGGGTACTAAAATAGTTTGCCCATAATGAGTGAGCTGCTGCTTGCGTCACCACAAGTGTCTCACCTTAACAACTTGCCTGGAGAAACCAGAGTGTCACAAATAGTCCGGCTTAAACATAGACTGCTGTAGAATCTCAATTGTTCAGTGACGACAGCAGATGACAGTGTTTGTATCTGGCTTGTGTGTGCCTTTTAATATCCACACTGGAATTATTACATTGAGCAGACTATAAATGTGCCTGTCTGTTATACAAAAGCATTTCTGTGGCGTGAGTTTTTCGCTGGCACCCGAATTGCCTTTATGCACGTTACATAATGTTCCCCGTGTTGTTGGAGTCTTGTGTATTGATTCTTTGTATTATAAGTCATTAAGCATTTCGGTAAAGGTCGCATGGTTTCGATTGTGAAACTCAAAATGGTCTCAATGAGTCATCGTTTCAGATTTGGGCTTTGCAGGTGATATTTCGAATGACTGCAGATGTGGGTCATAAAATGTTTACTGGCACATAAAAGAAGAAAAGTGTATATCTAAATATGAGTAGGGTGGTATGGTGGCATAGTGGTTAGCATGTCTGGCTCACAGCAAGAAGGTCCTGGGTTCGAGTCCCGAGCTTGTATGTTTCTGTTTCAAGTTTGCATGTTCTCTGTGCTAATACGGGTTTCCTCCTTGTACTCCTGTTTCCACCTACAGTCCAAAAACATGCACATTAGGCTGTTTCAGATTGTCCCTAGATGTGAATGTGAATAGTTGTATTTTGCTCTGCGATGGTCTCGCACGCTGTTTAGAGTGTACTCCGCCTACACCCAGTGTTGTCTGAGATTCTGAGATAGGCTCCAGCCTCCCTGCGACCCTGATGGTAGGAATAAGAGGTTTGGCAAACGAGTGAGTGAGTGAATAAATAAATACAAGCATTTCAAGATGCCAATTTAACATTCATATATACGAACTCCTGATTATTTAGGGATGGTGAAACTGTCCAACATCTATACTGCTTAAAATAATAGCGCTACATAAAATAAAGTGTATACTCCACAGGTTGATGCCCTGAAGGTAACTATGTACAAACAGCTCGGAGAGTATAACATTATTTGTATTCTGCTGTCTTGCACACACCCCAGGAGAGGTTTGCTATGCAGCCAGTGTTTTGTTTGCGCTCAGGCTCTTTTTGAAAGACCCATATCTCGGTAATTGCTTATTCCCCCGCAGAGGAGCCGCGCAGCCGCAGTTGGTTATGATGCTTGTTTGCCTAATCCTTTCTGAGTGTGTCATCCAAGCTTGCTATTGATTTCCACTGCTTTTGCAGCTATTTATAGAACCTCAGGGACCTGAGGGATGCCCTTTTGCTTTCTATCCAGCTTATTATTTGTAATGAGCCACAGGTCGAAGAATACAGGAGCAATCTTTCCGTAATGGTGAATGGCTTGGAGGAGGGAATATGGTTGGGGAATAAGGGCAAGGCACACACAAACAGGACATCCAACTGACAAACGAGGTTATAACACTAGGTTTTGTGCCAGAGCCAAAGGGCTCAGCAGGATGGCTGATGTTTACAGACAGTCTGAGCTGTACATCTTTTGCCTCATAGTAGGCAGCTGATGCAATACAGGCATTTGTGTATTTGTGCTTTATGTGGGATTTTTTTTCAAACTGTCCATTATTTTTATACCAGATTTCTGTGGCTCTATTCCATCACCCAACATTCTTTACAAATGTATAATGCATGTTGAGGTTACTTCAATATTTCGGATAACAGTCTTCTAACAGTCCTCATCTCTCCTGTGCCATGTTCTCAGTGGATGTTAAGCCCGATGCACCAATGGCTCTGGAGCCTGCGTCTCCACTAGATCTGCGGACGGATGTGAGGATGTCGGTCCTCAGCTTGGACCCCAATGTGTGGGAGCGGCAGCTGCAGCAGGAGCTTCTCCTCATTCAGAAGCAGCAGCAGATCCAGAAACAACTCCTTATTACTGAGTTCCAGAAGCAGCATGAGAACCTGATTCGCCAGCACCAGGTCCAGCTGCAGGAGCACCTCAAGGTGTGGACACGACCTTAAGAATCCTGTCCAACTAAGAATATTCCCAAGACACACCTGTTGCTCATAATATCTTCCTGGCCTTAAATGCTTTAGATAAAACAGAAATCCTGTAGAAATTAGGTGTGCAACTTAAAACTGGTGCATTTCTCAGCTACAGCAGGAGCTGCAAGTGATGAAACAGCAGCAGGAGCAGCTGGAGAAGGAAAGGAAGTTGGAGCAGCAGAACCAGGAAAGGGAACTGGAGAGACACCGGCGTCAGCAGC
Source organism: Porochilus rendahli (assembly GCA_039654305.1). Taxonomy (NCBI): domain Eukaryota; kingdom Metazoa; phylum Chordata; class Actinopteri; order Siluriformes; family Plotosidae; genus Porochilus; species Porochilus rendahli. The sequence goes on from JBCNYG010000001.1 coordinate 28,074,639, forward strand.
AGGTTCTTATCCTCAGGAGTAAAGAGCGAGCAAGAGAGAGTAAGTGTGCAACTCCATCCTATTTCATTGCCCTACACAAGCATTTCAGTTAAGGAGAACTTAAGGAGGTTCGAGTCCCGGAGATGTGGAGTTTGTACACTCTCCCTGTGCTAGCATGGGTTTTCTCCAGGTACCCCAGTTTCCTCCCACAATCCACACATGCACTAATTGGTTGTTACAGATTTCAACTAGAAGTGGATTTGAGTGTGAGTAGTTGTGTGTGTGTGTGTGTGTGTGTGTGTGTGTGTGTGTGTGTGTGTGTGTGTTAACCTGTGATAGCTGTTAGCCGTTCTTTGCCCAGATGAGATGACTCAGTGACCCTAGTTGGATTTTTTTTATTAAGCAGCTTCAGCAAATGAGTGAGTGATGAGTAAATGACACCACAGCATATTAGTGCTCTATCATTAATGTCCAGCAGGGGGAGATGTTTATTCATTTGTTTAATGGAAGTTCTAAGCCGGTGTTTCAAATTGGAGGTCTGAATGCTTGGAAAGACAAGTTAACACCAATAACACCATATCTTTGTGAAAATCTACCTATGATATATACTATCAAAATCAATTAAATAATTAGCTTTAAAAGGTGTTTCCCTGTTCACGCAATGGCACTTTTTATTCTCTCTGATAAAAATAGCCTTCCTAAATCAGTGCATGTCCAGACTATAATAACAGAGTGTATGAGCCACAGGATGACAGCCGTCCTTTGGTGTTATAGGTGCAGTGGCCAGCACAGAAGTTAAGCAGAAATTACAGGAGTTTTTGTTAAGTAAGTCCATAAAGGACACAGCATCGAATGGATCCTGCCATGCATTCACACAGAGCTCCAAACTGTGGTTTACGTAAGTAAAGAAAACCTGACTCATAACATCTAGTGGAACACCATGATTTCATTGTAGTCTATAACTTTTTATGTACTAATGATATCTCTATTTCTGAAAAGAATTGTAGCACGAATTTGTGATAGCGATGGTAGATAAACAATTTACAGAAAGGATTATAGAGGTGTTGCATCATGATCATTTTTATTGCTAAATAGCCTAGCACCAATGTGAAATTTGGCACAGTGGGACATTTGAGTGATTTATGACTGGAAGGTCAGTTAAGCAGTATAGTTTGTGTCTCCTTTCTGTTCAGGGCCTCCCATCACAACTCTCTGGAGCAAAGTTCACCTCCCCTGGGAGGAGTGTCACCGTCGTGCAAGTTTCCTTTACCCTCCCTACCAGACTGCAGGGATGATTTCCCTCTGAGGAAAACTGGTAGGACCTAATATTGTGTTTGATATGTGCACTGTGCATGCTTCCCAGTCATAACTAGGCAAGGCTTAGTTGGTCTAAGATTGCATGAGGTTGCGTTTAGTATTTAAATGTATCCCTTTAACTCAAGCTGCCACAGCTAAACATTTCCACCATATGAATGCCACGAGGTAGTATTACGTTCTTAATACACCAGTGAGTATATAATGCCCCAAACACGTTTATTTGGAAGTTTGGATAACAAAGTCAATCTGATGTAACTCACTCTGAAGTACTGCTAAAATAAATAAATAAGTAAGTCAATAAATAAATATGATCAGCTTTAACGTTGGGCGGCATGGTGGTGTAGTGGTTAGTACATCCACCTCACAGCAAGAAGATATTAGGTTCAATTCCCAGGCTCTGATGTTTCTGTGTGGAGCATGTTCTCCCTGTGCTTGCGTGGGTTTCCTCTGGGTACTCTGGTTTCCTACCACAGCCCAGAGACATGCACATTAGGCTAACTGGCTGTTCCAAATTGCCCCAGGTGTGAATGTGAGAGTGAAAGGTTGTGGGTGTGTTGACCTTTTGTCTGGCGAGCTGTGCACCCCATTTTTGCTCAGTGTTGGCTGAGATAGGCTCCAGCCTTCCCGTGACCCTAGTAGGATTACAGGTTTGGTAAATGAGTGATAAGCTTTAATGTGACTTCTCTATTTAGTTGTTTCTCCGAAACTGTAGTTCAGTTCATTTTTAAACTCTGTGTAGAACTGACATCAATGTTCAAGCTTCATTCATTGTAGAAAAGATATTTTTACTGGATACTTTACCCTGGAACCCAGGAGGAGTGACACAGAGGTCCGGATGTGCGTTACTTTAGTAATTAAATTCCTCCGAGTTCAGTTTTTCCTGCTTACCGCCCATAACATCACATCGAAAGTATAAAAGTATTTCATTTCTCCCGGGGTATGAAAGCCTCCAGTTATTTTGAAAATCCCTGACTTTTCACAGAAATCAGCTCAGGTTTGTTGACCCAGCCTTGGAGGAAGCCTCATGGGAAGTCAGCATTAACATGACTTATGGCTCCCTCTTGGTTATGGTCAGTCGTAAGCTCTCGGCAAGACGAACAGTTCATAGCAGTGCCATGAGGTCAGCGAAGTGACATTACATTCCTTTCCCCTCGTGTCCATTTGAATGATGATGGTAAACAATTCTACCTCTTAAATTACTTTTCCACATGGACTAGAATATTGTACACAATTTACAGATCATAGCATATTAGGAGGTAAAATCCAAGATGCACATTTTATTGACATTCATCTGAGATAATTTTGTCATATGCACACAACAAATGTTCAATATATTGATCTCTGCAGTATGTTTATATGTTAGCACAACGTACTACACTACAACTATAATACCAGAATCTGTGGGGATTTTTGTTGAAATTTCTAATACATGGTAATTCAGTTTGCAGTTAGCTTTTAACCACAGTGTACATCCTGTTGGCTTAAACAGAATGAAGGGGATTGAATTTCAGCTTCTGTTTCAGACGAATATACCAGTGCCCAGTCCTACCCTTTAGCTGTCTCTCTGTAATATGAATGTTATGCATTACAATGGGGTAAACGCAAAGCCATTAAAGCTGCTTTGCGGCAATACCAATTGTAAAAAGTGATATACAAATAAAACCCAATTTGAATTGAATTATAGTTGCTCAACTACAGCTGGTTGCATGTTAGAAATACAGCTATGTACATGGTGTAAATGTTTGCACCCCTGGTGGTTTCATCCTTTAAAAGCAGGAGAGGGTACCTCTGTTTAACCTTTTATTTCTATTTCTATTTCAGTAGGAAAGATTTTGTAAAAAAAAAAAAAAAAAAAAAAGTTCCTCCAGTCATTATCTATAACTTATTTGTCAGAACTGCCGGGGAAGCTGGAGCTGATCCCAGCAGACTTTGTGTGAAAGACGAGGAATATCCTGAACTGGTTGTCAGTTCATTGCAGGACTAACAAGGACACAAGCAACCCTTCAAACTCACTGTGACACCTATAGGCAATTTTAAGCAGGACTAAGGGAGGACACCGGGGCACCCTGAGGAAACCCCCGAAAACACATGCAGACAAATTTCATACAGAAATGGGATCTGAAGCCTGAACCTGCTGAACCTGCCCTGTAAAGAATTTATTTTAAAAAAGCCAAATAGTACCCCTATTAATATCTTAATTTTAACCATAATGTTTATCTTATACTAGAAGACTTAAGATTAAGGCTAAACATTCTCTCACGTCTAAAGAACGGAGCAAAGTTTGAACCATAGTCAATGATTTTGCAAAGACTTGGAATATTGCAGGGTTAAAGGTATTTGTAAGATTGAATCTAGATTTCTTTTGAGGTTATTTCCCATAATGCTCCTTTTTGGTGCTGGAAAAAGTTATTGGTTATTAACAATGTTTGCGTCACTCTTTGCATGAGCCAGGATACAAAACAAATGAAAATATTAAACACGGCTGTGAAAATGTGAAAAAAAAACTTCCTTCCTTACAACCTTAAAGAATCCTTGAATCTAGCTCTATTGAAGAAAACTGAAATCCACTGAGCGCTTAGTGAATCAGCAGTCTGTCACTTACATTCTGGTGATGTTTCTTATACCAGGAAATTTTTTTATTCCTTTGATCCAGTAGAATGTTCACATCTGGATGAAACTTTACTTCCTTATAGCTGTAAAGATCTTTCATAAGCACAACAAGTTTCACCCTGAACTAATAAAAATCTGCAGAAATACACAGCCACTTATTAAATAGGGTGTTTCTGTGTGAAGTTTGCATGTTCTCCCCGTGCTTGCATGGGTTTCCTCCGGGTGTTCTGGTTTTCTCACACAGCCCAAAAACATGCACAATTGGCTGTTCCAAATTGTTCCAATAGTTCCAAAGCATGAGTGTGAGTGGTTATGTGTGTGTTGGCTCTGTGATGAACTGGCGAGCTGTTCAGGGTGTACCCTGTCTTCACCCAGAGTTGGCTGAGGTAAGGTGCTGACTCTGACTATAATTAGAAATGTCAGATGTCAAATGATCAGATGTGTTTTGACAGAGATATGTTTGGGTTTTTAAAATAAAAAACATTTTAATCCAAGAGATTTCTTCAAATTTTGATGATATCATCAGTGCACTAATTCTTACCAAAATTGAATAGGAACATACTTGGCTGATCGATTATGCATTATAAAAATGTCACATTGATTTGTCAGAAACTGTGGACAGGAAGTTGCAAACAAACAGACAGACAAACAAAGAAGCGAAATAACCCCACACCAAAGCAAACATAATCTCCTTGGTGGAGGTAACAGCTTTAATAAACAGATATGTATGTCACAGATTCCGCTGTTGTGTAATCTGACAAAAAGTAAATAACCTTACAGCATTTCACCTACTGTCTAAGGACTTGAATAATGCTGGTTTAGAGCACTCACGCTGTTGTGCACAGGTAGCCTGGTTTAGTGAAAAGGAAAGAAATACCCTCGTTTGTCTTAACCCAGTTACCAACAAGTGGAGCAGGTGCAGCCGAGATGAGAATGATTTGACTTGGTACATGTGAAAAGTGGATATTTTCAGAGCTTTGCCCTAGACTATTCCCTGTTGTGTTGCTGTTGTATTCCTCTGTGGCTGCAGAGGGACATAATGTGTGTTATGATAACTGGAAAAACTTAGAGTATCAGGGTAGCAGTGGTGGAGTAATATGGCTCATAAAAGTACAGCTGTTGCATCAGACGGGTTCTGATCCCTCGGGTGAGGACATGTTTGTTTTCTTTGCCTAATGAAAATGATGCAGATAGGATCAGTAACAAGAAAACAAAGAATGTGAAGCAGAAGATGGCAGGAGAATGATTGTGAAAAGGATAACGTCTTTTAATACATACACAATATATACTCTAAATAATAAAAATTAAATCTAAAATCAGGTGCCTGTTGTAGGAGACGTCCCACCTGCCAGCATGTACTCAAACAAGACTTAAACAGCCCATTTAAAATGGAAACTTTCATGGTGAGTGGAGATAATATAATAAATTTGGCACTCTGTGTGCGCAGCATACCCTCAGGCAGTGCTTTCAAATGGAATAATGTGATTGATTTATGGGCCTGTTAAACTCCTGCCTCATACATATATTCCTGTTTGGTTTGGCCTTTGGCTCCAGGCGATGTGTCGGCTCTGGGTAGAGTCATACAGGTGTTGTGTCTGTCGCTGTGACTGAGCAAAGCGTTTTCCTCTTGCATCACAGCTCCGGACTCCTGCTGTGACCTCAGCAACTAAGCCTTCATCTCTGTGGCGATGGGATGCGGTTTCCGTGGTGACGGCTTGTGATGTTAGGTAAAAATAGACAGCAATGAGGCAGCATGAGGCGGTAGGAGGATAGGCAAGGGCTCCCTGCGGATCACTTCAGGCTCGAGATTTACATCCCATTACTGCCCTACTGGATGGCACAGGCTGCGGATGTGGCTGCTACAACTTATGAGGAGAGTTTTCTAGTACTGAAACCAGTAGCATGTCTGCATTTATCTTTCCCTGTTAAATTTAGTTTTGTAATATTAGAATTCATACACCAAAATCAATTTAATTCAAATTTTATTTGTAAAATAGTGGCTCAATAATCATAAAATGAGAGAATTGACAGATTCCCAGGCCACAGATATAATTAATTCATTCATTTTCTGAACCGCTTACTCCTAATTAGGGTCACGAGGAGGCTGGCGCTCATCTCAGCCAACTGTGGGCGAGGGCACAGATATAATCATATTAGTGAATTAAATATAATTAATAAATATCTAATAAAAACTAAAAATATATATAAAAAAGGAGAGATGGAGGAGTGACTAGACTGAAATCAAAACATATGGCATCAGGTGTTTATATGAATACATTAATCAATGAAACTGTCTAACGGGACTAATAGTAGGCTTTGCCGAAAGCAAAAATGACAAATTTGGTTTCGTGTTTTGTTGCTGACTCTACTGGAGGGAGTTAACTACTCTGTAACGCTGACTTTCCTCTGACTCACCTCGTACTGCTCCCCAGCCTTATGACACAGTTCTCTGGAGGAGCTTACTTACTATACAGCAACGTATTACTCATGCTGTATTACTCATATAATCTTACACAGAGGACAGTTATGGAAAATAGATTCTTTTTTCATAGCTTGTTACATAAACCTCATGTTAGGTGAATGGGGTGTGAATAAATATATATGCACATCTTGAGACTTTATGATTTACAGAAGGGAATGTGAGCACAGTATGACTGGTGCCCCAAATACTGCAGTTTGTTTTTGTTTTTATATTAATTGCTGCTACTGTATTAGGCTTTGGTCAAGCTGGGGGGCAGGCCTTTCCATTTCGTGTTGCTCTAGCTAATGTACTCCAGATGATTGGCAATATGGTTCAGACCTCTCTCATTTAATCTTCTAGAGCAGCCTGTGTGATAGACCTTTCTAGCACCTTCGATGCAATTCAAAGATTCCTCTTAAATTTCTCCCTACATTTTTTTCCATGATAACAGTAAAAAGCATGGCTGCTAACACATTAGGATATCATACTCTTCTGAAAACAACGCTAAAATAAGTTGAAAGTTGAAACATGAACGCGTGTGATATACTGTACAGTATGTATTTTTTCTAATTGTTTTCCTCTTATGAAAGTCTAACGTGTACATTATTTGTGTTTTCACAGCCTCAGAGCCAAATCTGAAGGTGCGCTCCAGGTTGAAGCAGAGGGTTGCAGAGAGGAGGAGTAGCCCTCTTCTGAGGAGAAAAGAAGCCGTCATGACACCCTTCAAAAAACGAGCCCTGGAACTAATGGGTATGAGCTTCATCTTGTTATTTTGCTTTCAAATAGCTTGAATGTAAAGACACGTTGGCTTGTTTGTGTTCAGTCCACTAATCACGGCAGCAGTCAAAGATTTCTGTGGCGCGATCTCATTATGTAATGGTTGCTTGGGCGAGTGATAATTAAAGCACCACAGGTTCTGTTGGATTTTACATGCCGTAGGTTTGTCAATATGCTACTAACAACTGCTGTGAGTTTACATTAACTACGCGATGGTTCTTTCAAGCTTAGCTGCCTGGAGTCGTATTCACTTTCACAGTGTACTAGAGAAATATCAAGATTGCCATAATACTCAGGTTGAAATGGTGAAATCGATTCAAGAAGAACAATCCTTAGATGATGCTGTGTAAAATGTAAATCAAAACAGGATGCAATAATTTTCAATAAAATAATAATGATAATAATGATGATAATGATAATAATAATAATATTAATAATAATACCATAGATAAAATATCAAATGTTGAAACATTTTACTATTTCATGAAAAATATTTGCTTTTTTTTGTGTAATGGCAGCAACTCATTTAAAAAAATGACGGGCAACAATAGACCGGAAACATAAGTGTTACTAAAAGAAACAGCTGAAGGAAAATATTTATTAATTATTATAAATATTTAGTCCCTGCCTAAAAGTGGAGCTCTGAAAATGTTTGCATTTATTTCTAGTAAAAAAACAGCAATTATATAACTCTTTTCAGTGGCATTAAAAAAAAAACATTTCAAGTGCTTGTTTGCAAAAACAGATAAATCAAAAAGTTTTAATAATTAGAAAAACAACTTTTTCAGTAGCCTTTTTTAAAGCTACTGAAAAATGTTTTTCTTTTTTTTTAAACTCCTAAATTTTCTTAGAGTTAAAATTTTGTCTAATCTGTTCTTGCAAACAAGCTGTTTATTTCTCCTCAAGAAGAAAAACTGCTGACTAAACAGCGACAGCGTGTGTGCCTGTTGGGTTCCTTGTTTGGGCGTTTGAGCACTGACACGGCAACAAAATCAAGCTCATGGTTTTACAACATTCGCAAAGGTAGCTCATTGATGTGCATTAGAGAAGGTGTACTGTACTAATAATGAAAACATAAAATCAACAAGGTATCCATCAACATTTGATTTCCTGCAAAACCACATTAAAAGATAAGAAGGTAGGCTGATATCAATATTTTTGTTTTTGTGTCAACTCTCTCATCATCTCTAGAGTCAACAGCCAGTAGCAGCTCCACTGGGTCAGGCCCAAGCTCTCCAAATAGAGTCTCGAGTTTTCCAGGGGCTGAAAATGGACCATCACCTCTATCATCCACTATTCACTCAGAGGTACAGCTCTTTAGAGTTCATTCTATTTTTTCCAGTAAAGAGGATGATGGATATGTCAAAGAAGTCTTAGTAAGTAGGTATTCGAATGAAAATGTAACTTCTACAAAACTACAAAAGCTATGAAAACATAGTGGTCAATGCAGGCTTCTGTCACCGTTCAGTGAAAATGTCTCTCTGCACAGGCAATAAAGAATCAGTTTGCTTCCTATTACAAGCCTGCGCTCTAAAGCACTGACTCTTTTACTGGCTCGGATGCAGGCTTCCATTTGCTTGCTATTGATTGCCTAGTAAAGAAGCAAAATATCAGCTGATGGACTGTTTGAAATTCCAATTCCAAAATAAAATAGTGCATATTTCCAATAGCTCCCCTTCATGGACTTGTAGCTATGCACAATACAGTATATACACAGCGTACACAGTATATTACTCATGCATTCTCTTGCTTTAACCACTGCTGTGTGTTTGGATTGCCATTGCCCGTAAGTATAAGCACGGAAGTGTTTTTGTTTGTTGAAGTTCATCAGTTCTGGAAGGTCCTCTGAGTCACTTCCTGATGGCTTCACGGCTCAGTGCTTGCGGGTCCCACTGGACTTTCCTCACAAAGCGGTGTATTCTGGGGCATGCGGCCGAAAAGACAAGTCTCTGTGCAGCATCAGCTTAGCAGCTGTGTTTTTCTTCAACAGTACTGTTTACACTCCCATGGACCTCCAGTACAACGGCTGCTTAGGAATGCCTATTACACCATGATCGAGGGTGGAGGAGGCGGGAGGTTGAGCTTAATTGATCTGCCAGCTGCTGGTAGCCAATGACATGCTAACAACACAAACACGTTGTGCAGCTATTGTATTGACACTGGCAGAGAGATTCATGGATCAGACCGGAGGGTAGGAGGACTACCCGCAGATAGCAAACTAGGTGCAAAAGTGAGCCGTGTTTGTGATCTGTTACATTGGGTATCCCCTTTCAGAAGAAACTGCTCCCCTGGGTCATATAAAGGCCGGATATCCACATACAGGTCAGTGAATATGCAGGGGGATTGGAAGAATAAACAGGGCTGCTCCATGACCACATGCTGCTGGACTATCCTGCTGTGTGCAGGAAGAATGACCCAGAGCCAATGGAGAACATTTCTCTAACATCAGACATGGTTGCTCCATACCTCAGGACTATCGATAAATCATTCTGTCTTCAAAGTTGGATATTGTGAAGGTACTGTCAGAGGTTTGCTGGTCTTATTTGGACTAATCCGGACCCACTGAAGCAGAAACAAATCTGTCATTCGTCTTACTACATTAAAGTTTATTTTGCTGCTGCTATTGCTCTTTCAAATGGCCCATAGTGGGATTACAAAATAGCTCAGTGTTTCCTTCAATATCTGTCTTTTTTCCTGTCAGCGTTGGCCCTCACAGTCGAAACTGCTTGGCTCTGAAAGTTCAGTGTCCGTGTTGAGTCTCTACACATCACCGTCTCTGCCTAACATCACGCTGGGCCTATCCGCTGCCTCCTCCCCCATCAATGTGAGTTAAATCAGCACCATTAACCTACGTTACATCTGTCCATTCAGGGAAATTAAATAAGCAGGCTTTGCTGTGAAAATGTTCAGTTATGTTTCTTTTTATCTATGTTTTATCCCACAACTAAAAAATAACCAATGTGCATTAATACCATTTCCGAAATTTCTATGCATGTAATTCTATGGGCATGTAAAAGAACCATTGCTGTCGTTCATAAAGAGTAGGTTGTCGGATTGCCGTCAGCATGTTTCTGCCCAGTGATATCCTGGCGAGCTGTCCAGGGTGTACCCTGCCCTCCTCTGGAGTCGGTTGAGATGGGTGCCAGCCTCCCTGCCACCCTAAATAAGATTAAGTGGTTCAGAAAATGAATGAATGAATAATAATACTCTGCAATGGCCTTGCGAGCTGTTCAGGGTGTACCCCATCTTCGCCCAGAGTCAACTGAGAAGGGTGCCAGCCTCCCCACAAACCTAACTAGGATAAAGCGGCTTAGAAAATGAATGAATGAATGAATGATTGAATAGTAATAATAATAATAATAATAATAATAATAAATATTATTGGTGTAGCTTAAATGTTTTTATCCATTCTGTAATAAGTTGTATCATGTCCATCATCTTACCATATTAACTTTTGCTTTTGTTTCCTATTGTAACACTTTCCCCTTGAGGCACAGTTGAAGAGTTCATTCCTACCCACATACGATTAACATTTTTGCTACTTTGTGTATACTGGAGATTCTGAATGTAAAGTGAATGTTTAGGCTGATAAATGAAGGAATGAAGAAATGTCATTTAGGGCCCCTGCTCAACTGTGCATTGTGGTGCCTGTTGAAAGACTAGCCATCAGTGGCTGTCTGGATGATATGTGTAGCCTTAGGGTACTGACCCTTGACTTTGGGGGATTTTATAGGCCTTAGATAAATATTGTGCTTAAGTGTCTGGTGTCAGTTGCACTCCAGTCTTCCCCAGTCACCTCATCCATTACTCCTGTTTAAAGAGACCAAGCCAGAATAATCAAGTGCAGTTCGAGATAATGTTCAGTCTTTAACCTCACTTTGCATGCCAGTGTGATCATTCCTGGGAAAAGTGTAAGGTTAAGTCCATCTAACCAAACAAATGGGGGTGAGGGGTTTTCCACTGGGAAAACTGAAAAAAAAAGAAAGAAATCACACAAAAAAAATCACAAGCAGTTTATTCATTGCAAAAGGAATATCACAGTGTGTAGAAGTAAGCAAAGCATTCTGATTACGATTCAGTTTGGTTTAACCACGACTGACAGAGGGGCTGTCTGATGTAATCTGTGTGTTTCTCCCTCAGGCTGGGGAGGGCAGTGCAGTGCTGCCTGTCAGGCCGGGTTTGCCTGCTCAGCTCCTGGGTCCTGTGCCTCTACCAGTCAGCATGGAGAGTAAAGTGAACAGCAGTCAGCAAGCACTCCTACACCACCTCCTGCAAAAGGAGCAACTCCGCCAACAGAAGATCTTCTCCACTGGTGAGAAGCTTAGTGTGGTTCAGTCAAGAACACTAAAGTCTTTATCTCCCAAGACTACCTGACATGTCCAGAGATACTTTCCTTTCTGTTGTTCACTTTTCTATAAGTATTACTGCAGCTTTTGAAGAGTTTATAGGAGTTACTGCATAATAGTCTTTAAGTTGAACAGCTACACAATGATCTAAACGCTTAAGAAGTTACTGCATCTTAATACAACAGATGAACAAATCTAATTTTCAACCAGTTAAAAGGAGGGCACAGAATATATATATATATATATATATATATATGGTATGTGAGAAAAATAAAGGACTACAGTTTTAAAAGTGTATTTCTTTTTTTTCTCACCTACCATATATTTTGTTGTACTTTACTGTACTACATATAATCAACTCAGGATTACACACACACACACACACACACACACACACACACACACACACACACACATATATATATATATATATGGCATCTTGAGGACACTGAGAACATTACACCCTTTACATGGATTTTGTATCCTGGACTGAAAGATCTTTCCCTTTTGCCTACATCTCATCCAGAAGTAAAGCATATCATTGTAGTTAAAGTGCACTTTAATATTTCATTCCAATTTCACCTTACTAAAAGTAGTGTAATTTCCTTAACATAACTACTATTCACTTATTTGCTTTGATTTAAAAGAACCAATCCCAGATCAGAAAGCCTCTCGATGGTATGATGAAATTGAAACTGTAAATGAAAATAATAATTTGTAATAGTTTTTTAAAATGTATTGCAGTCCAAACAATACAGCAGCACATTATGTTTTACATCATGAATTTATTGTTAAAAAATAACATTAAAAAAAGGTTGTATAAAGCAGTTACTAACTTGTAATGTTCTGACTTAAAAGACCTACCAAGATGCCAAGTCTTATTTTGACCCATTCTTCCTGCAAACAGGTCTTAAGGTGTACAAAAATATGGACTTCTTGTTGCATTTAACGTTTCAAACTTGCCACACATTCTCAGGCCAGTCCAGCTCCTGCACATTCTTCTTCCGCAGCCATGACTTTGCAATGTGTGCAGAGTGTGGTTTTGCATCGTCGTGCAGAAATATGCATGACCATCCCTAGAAAAAGAGTTTCTTTCAAAAACTTCTCTGCTTTAAAGAATATTAATATTGTTCATCCTAACAGCATATCATGGGCATTATATAATATGTTTAAGCGATACAGACGCTTATTTTAACATAAATGACATGAAATATCCTCGGTTATTACTGTCTATACTGAAATACTAGTGCATTACACAAGTGCCTTACTGCATTCTGTCCCAGCTTGCCTGAATTGGGGCTATAATATACAATGTAATAAATCTATAAATAATATTTATAAGACTAAAATTTAAGCTTGTCTGATTTGGGGCTGCAATATACAATGTAATAAATCTATAAATAATATTTATAAGACTGAAAAAAATAAAAAAAAATTTTTAGCTGTGGTTGTTAATCTGGATCTTTATCTGAGAGCTAAGACTAGACAACAGTGATAAATATGTCCTCTTGAAGGAGTGATGTCAATACATGTTATATGCAGGCAAATTCAGTTTTGTTCCAAATTCCAAAATACCAAATTTTTTTCCATAATTTTTCAATTTTTTCCACAAAAACACACTGATACGTCTGACAGGTTTTCACATTCATCCTTTTTTCTTTGTGGCAGATACAAACTGCTGGACTGTATATGAGTCTAGAATAGCAAGTAAGAACATAGAATTTGATGGTGATATTGAATGGAATTATATATTACATTTAATGTGGAAGGAAATTTATATTATATTATATTATATAATGTATAATTCATCATTATATTTGTTTATCCGTCCATTCGTCTGTAATCATTTCATCTCTTGGAAACCGCTTGAGATTTCTTTATCAAACTTGGCGGTTAGTTCTACAGGGCAGTGTAGTTGTGCCTTTTGATATTTTGGGATTTCTGCAATTCAAACTTTCTTCATGTTTTCATGGCAACCGATTTATCCTGTAAGAATATGGGTGGCGTTCATTTCGTTCCTGTTCAGAACTCGAAACAGATTTCAGATTTCTTTAACAGACATGAAAGCCATTTCAATTAGGCAATTTTGTTGTGCCTATTGATATTTTGATATTTTTTATGTTTTTAAGGCAACCAATTTAACATATGGGTGGTGTTCAATTTCAGGGCAGAATTCAGAGATACAGTCATCAGTATGTCTGTCCATCCTTCTTTCCATCTGTCAGTAATCATTTCAATTACAGCCCAGAACTCGGAAACTATCTGACGTTTCCTCATTAATCTAGGTAGTTACTTCAAGTAGGCAGTTTAATTGTGCGTTTTGTTATTTTGTAACTTCTGCTATTCATATTTTCTGACATTTTTCTGAGGCCATCTCTAAATGACTCTTGTTTATCCTGTTGTAAACGCTACTGTTTTTCTTCCCTACAGGCCAAAGTGCACTATCCGTGCACCCTCCCTCACCTCTAGCCATGATGGAGCATTCCTCTGGCAGTGCGCAGCCAAAATTGCCTCATCACCGGCCACTGAACCGTACCCAGTCTGCACCACTGCCCCAGAGTATACTAGCTCAGCTTGTGATCCAGCAGCAGCACCAACACTTCCTCGAGAAGCAGATACAGTATCAGCATCAGGCCCACCTCAACAAGGTACAACCACGGCACCAAACGTACTACTGAACTAGTATTTTACCAGTGCTATACACTCTCAGAAATAAACCTGTTAGTAATAAACTAGTCGGGGTGGAATGATTAACGGTAAATCTTTTGTCTATTTTTTACCTTAAAAAATTTAAGTATACAATTTGAGCTTAAAAGCCATTTATAAAAAGTATCTTTAAAGCTTTATTCTTAAAGCTATTTAAAAGTAAGTCACATGCAGCATCAAGCAAAATGTACTGTTTGTTCTATTTACTTTAGAGAGTGTTGGAAGGAGGACAAATTTGTGCAACATTATTATATTTAACTTTACAAGTACCTCCTTATTGCTTAAATGCTAGTCTGTAGCTGTTGTTAATGTAGCTTAGAGGCATCTGTGGCATGTACATGCAAACATACACCATAATGCACATTAGTTCAATTAGAGAGAATACATACTTTTGTTCTGTCGAAGAAATGTTTGTATTTGTGTGCACTGCAGTGGTGACCCTGGCCATCCGTTTGAGTGCAATTATTCTGCCGAGCATGTTGGGCTAGCATACTGAAAGGCTGCATTGTGTGTGCAGCCCTCAGATTGATCTGCACGATTACTGCTGAAAGGGCGAAGGGAAATTTAAGACTATGAGTACAATTCTCAGAAACAAAGATCACAAAGCTCTTGTTTGCTTTTAGTTTTTTTAATTGTTATGATCGGTCTTGAATGGGTAGAATAAATAAATAATAAAAAGCTGCTTTAGGTTTAAAATCTTTTTCTATTAATGCATGGATGATTTATTTTGAATGCTCAAGCTAAAAAAATAATTAATTAATTATTTAATTAATTAATCAATTAATTAATTAATTCCAAACCACGTTATCGTACTAGGGTTGCATGTACACTGGAGTTTATCTCGGCCTATGATGGGCAAAGGTGGGGAATACACGGGACAGCACGCCAGACCATTGCAGGGCCAACATACACACACATCCATTTGCACTCACGCCTAAGGGCAATTTAAAGCAGCCAAATAATATACTGTGCTTGTCTTTGGACTGTGGGAGGAAACCAGAATACCGAGAGGAAACCCACACAAGCACGTGGAAACATGCAAACTCTACACTGAAACATCTTCGCCGAGCCTGGAACTCAAACTCAGGACTCTACTGCTGTAAGGCCACTATGCCACTATGCCACCATGCTGTAATTAGTTTCAAGTTTATTAGAAATTAACTTAATGGAAATTAAGTTCTTAAAATTAGGACATAGCTTTTTCCGAAATTTACCATCAACATACACTACATTAGGATGGGAGACAGCCCACAGTAAAACTAGGACATTTGGAATGATGGAATTTTTACACAAGCTTATGGGCTTTAGAGAGAGGTATTAAAGGCATTTTCCTAATGCCTAGATCCACATGTTATTTTTACCAGAGCTGGTATTAAGATAAGAAGTAAACCCAGTTTACCGCTTTTCCAGACACATTCTTGAGTCTGCCTCTGATCATCTTCTCTGCATTAGTTACAGTAAATAAAATTCGTACAGAACCAGAGCCACCAATGTTTAACTCATATCAAGAACCGTGGTCAGTAGTGTTAAGATGTTAAATGCTAATTTAGCTGACAGAAATAATTTGGGTTTTTTCCCCCCAACTGCAGCTGTTTTCCAAGTCCATCGAACAGCTGAGACAGCCAAACGGGCACCTGCACGAGTCCGAGGAGGATGAGGGAGAGGATGAACACCATCACGCCATGCAAAAGGACAGCTCGCCCTCTTCTGGAGTCATCCGTAAATGCAGCCCCAGCTATAGGAGCAGCAACAGCAGCATGCTCAGTCCCAGTTTGCTTAGTGAAGAGGTGGATGCTCACACAAGGGCTATTAGAATCAAACAGGAGCCTGCTGATAGTGATGATGAAACACATGCCAAAGAAAGCCTAGCAGAAAGGAAGAGTGCTTACCTTCACCAGGTCGAAGGGAGACTTGTGATACAGGCTATGAACTGATCTTAGGCATGAGTTCACACACACACACACACACACACACACACACACACACACACACACACTAACAACTCATGCCAGGTAATGCCACCGTATGCCCTTCTGGACTGTAGACATTTGTGACCTTGTGATGTTATCTCTGTATTGTATGCTGTAATGATCTGTATATAAGTTGACGAAAAACCTAGAGCGGTATATCTTTTAAGAGCTGAAGAAACATCTCTGTTTGTAAGAAGACTTTTGAATTGTAATTACTTAAGCTTTCTACTTTTAATTCACCCACTGGAAAAGAGGTGTTGGAGAGCTCATATAGAACAATCACTGACTTTGAACTTCGCATAGCTTTCATTTCGAACGATTTTGTTCATTTATTGTTTCCAGTGTAAACCGCAATAAGAGCACAGCGTTATCCTCCCTATGGCTGTGTAATAGAGTCTTAGAACAGTACTCGGTGTCCTGGGTTCTCCCGGGGGGGTCTGTATAAAAGCTGTGCTCTGGGCCCAGAGCAGTGCTCAGCTCGACGGCTCACTCACAGTGAGAGAGGGCTGAGCAGGAAATGCCTGGTGGAAGCCAGGAACCGGAATGATTCATGAGCACAGGAATGTTGGGAGAGGACGGGTTCAGCGTTCAGCAAAGTCCAAGAGGCCAGTCGTGAGCCCTGATTTACTATCGGGGCAAATCACAAAACGAGTAGGGACACAGTGGGACGAGTTCCTATTAAAAACTAATAATTTCCTCTTAATGCTGGGGTAATGTGTTCACCCCTACATTCAGATTCTGATGTTCTTTCCCTCTTCGTCTCTTCGAGGTGAGATTCCTTACTGCTGATTATTTCTCCTCTCAGAGTGGCCAGATGAACATAAGTTTTCATATTTCCATAACTACCATCTTTCTTGTAACTTTCCTTCATTTGTGATGTTAAGCGCTGTCAGCATAGAAACATGAACGGGAGTAAAGTGTGGGAGATCCTGTATCACTTAAAAACAAACAAAAAAATCAAAAAACAAACACACAAACAAACAAACCCTTGTTCATTATATGTGACTCACATAATGTCTTTAAATGTAAACCATCTGGACGTGTCTACCTGTGTCCTGTTTTCCTGTTCCTCTGTCCAGTAGCAGTAAGCTCTTCTTCACTTCATAGCTGTTTGGATGGATCACCATCTCGCTTTGTTACTGTCTTTTTAAAAATAAAGTACTTTTCCATCCTTGGGGTTTATGGTAGGCTGAGTGTTCTTTTCAAATTTTAGTGTCCAGTAAGTAACATTTTGATAAAACTGCAACACACACACACACACACACACACACACACACACACACACACACACACACACACACACACACGTCTTTATATATCCCTTCCCTATATTTCCACTAGACATATTTTGTACATTCTATGGCACTACC
>JBCNYG010000001.1:28124897-28135689 GCA_039654305.1 Porochilus rendahli
AGACAGACAGATAGACAGATAGATAGATAGATAGATAGATAGATAGATAGATAGATAGATAGATAGATAGATAGATAACACATTTTTCTTTGTTAAAAAATGTTTATTTATAGGCTTGCAGCTGATCCCTGTATCAGTGGGCTATTATAAACCGGTGCTCAGTGTTAAAGTGTTGAGACTGTTTGCAGCAGTACCTGTACAGCAGAGGGTTTTTTTTCAACTAGCAGCTCATCCCACATTTTTTGTCTCCAGCTCCGCACCTTCACGCCGTTCATCTGCAGCTTTTTTCAACCCAAAACTCTTTCATCTCTGGTCCACTGGAATCCCTGAAGACAGCCGGAGTCACTCGGAGCAGCCTTTCTCATCGTGAGCGAAGGCAAAAGCTTAGTTTCCAAGCTCAATTTTCGTGCGGAGTAAATTCAAGGCGGTCCACGGTCTCTGAACATCTGTTCTATTCACGTGACACGAAAACGCTAACATCTGTTCAAAATAAGCTTCGTTCGTGTGCCTCTATCGTGCATCTGCCAAATCCTTCATAACTGGAAATGAACTCCAGTTTCATCTTTTATTTAAAAAAAGGTTTGAAAAACAATATGCATTTTATTGTATTATAAAATATAATGACACCAAAACAGGGAATCACAAAACGACCAAAATAACTCAGATAATTATAATGCTAATATTTCCTTTAAGACGTTACGTTTTTATGCCAAAGAATTTAACTGGGACTATATTAATCACATTTGGAGCTCTTTGTTGTGATTTTCCCCAAAGAGAAATGCAATATTATTTGTGTTAATCTTGGGCCTAGGCTTGCCGTTGAAAAGCAATCTGTGTGTACAGGAGAATTTAACCTATAGCCCACCTTCCAGTGGCCGCTGAAGGCAGCTTCGGTTTCATACACATCTGGAAATTCCGTACGTGCCTCAAAGGCCAATTACACACCTTCAAACGCGCACGCGCTTTTCGGCCAGTGTCTCCTGCACGCGCGCACTGGACTAAACCACTTTTCCAGACTGAAGGCCGTCAGCGGGACTTCAAGCCCAGTACAGAGTGTAAACACACACACACACACACACATTTTTCTAAAGTAACCGTCGTTGTCAAAATCGAAAAGTAAGCCAGCGTTGAATTTCAAGTTTCATTTAAGCTCTGGGCATTTATTTCGCAACCACGGAAATAATAATGATTTATATTATTTTTTAAATATTTGTCAAATTTAAGTAACTTTTTAGGATGTAAAAATGTTCATTATGCAAAAAGCAGTAGGCATAAATAATCATGAAACAATACTATATGACAGCTACTAAACAAAATAAACAAAAAATCGATCAGTATAGTTTTTTACATTTTTACATTCAAGGAAAAGAGAAGGAAACAGTCCTACTGTATTGTTCTATTCACGTCATATATGCTCTACATATTTCAAGGTTTCCAGCCTTAATATCAGGTATATTATTGATGAGAAATTGGCTGCAAACATCCTGTGCGTTTCCACGACTTTTACAACAAATAATAAATTGACTGCTTTCCAAATATATATTGGGGTTTCAGTTCATACCGTGGCTTGCTAATATTTTTTTTAAGAAAAAATGAATTATCAGGAATTTTAAAGCCTATCACATTTTGAAATAAAATGCAAATACATTAGTCAACTAATTTATTGTTACCCTATAATAACTATTATTAAGATTATTAGTATTGTTGTTTAAAAAACAAAATTATTTAAAAAAAATCTCGAGTTGCAATTTGTCAAAACAAATAAAATTTATCAACTTTATTACAGAGATGCACATTTATTTACAAAAGTAATAAAAATAGCCATTCATTTGAACACAAACATGTATGGAACATTTGACAACTCGTGTCAGTAATAAATAAATAAAGTTCGAACTACGTGCCCTAATTCCCTTCAGTACCAAACGCAATGTTGTGAATGAGTTTCTGGGTGCAGTTTGCTGGGTGTGCTGTTCTCGTGGTAAAGGTGCGCATCATGACACACACTTCAGACATTCAGCGTCAAAACTCGACATCTAGGGCCAAGCGGTTCAGAAGGCATCGTCTGCGGCCTCCTTTCCATGAAATACTGGCTGCTGCTTAAAGCGTCCATAAAAGCGTCCTTTTTCTTTCTTTTTAAAGAAATGTAAGTATCCAGCATTGTTTTCAAACATCACTCCATGTTTGCCTTGACAACAAAGACGGCTGTCACCTGCAAATCAGAAAATGCATTAGACTAACAAGCATCTTTCACCGCTTCCCGACATCCAGTGCATCAAATATTTATATCACAGAAAAATATAAATAAAAACACATGTTAGGCTATGCAATGCAAAATGACTTTTGCCACTCATGAGGTAAAATAGTCCATTATCTTTTGCCGGAGTATCTGCGATGGTTCTGTGTACACAAATTCAACTTGGCTGTTTAGATTGCTTCGTGATTTACTCTCTAGGTGGCCTTACAGGAAAACATCCCATCTGGAGTACTTGTGAATACGGTTTTATTAAAAAAAGCGTACCGTCCGTCGCCCCGAGTCTCCCCACGCGCATTGGGTTTGTGTCGCGCGCTAGTGAGACGCCGACATGGACCACGCGCCTTCCATGCGCCACACGGAGAACGCGTAGCTGAGGCGCTCGTGGGCCACGTAGCTACAGCTTGCCATCTTCGAGTCGAGCTCATCGCTCTGCAGCACCTGGTACAGGAAGTCGATGTAGCGCGCGGCGAGCTTAAGCGTCTGGATCTTGCTCAGTTTGTCAGAAGGGAGCGTGGGGATGATCTTGCGCAGCGCGGCGAAGGCCTCGTTGAGCGACTGCGTCCTCTGCCTCTCGCGCACGTTAGCCATAACCCGCTGTGAATGAAGCTCCTCGAGAGACGGAGGGCTGCCGCTGCTCCCCCCGCTTCCACTGCACGACTTCTTCCCTCTCTTGCCCGGCACAGAGCTGTCCGAGTCCTCGGCGTCTTTGCGGCTCGTGCGCCTTTTCCGCACGCTCTTCTTGGTGTGGCGCTCGAGCTCGCCTTCGCTGCTGCTGCTCGGGACGCTGTCCGCCGGAGACACGGGGCAGCTCGATTCGTCTTGCACAGCTTCGTCGGGCATCTCTTTATTACCGAGGCGCGTCCAGACCCTATTATTCCCTCATTGGGCTTCGTCGGAGAATAAGGCTTTGTACGAAAAATGTATACAAGAACAGCATAAATGTATCCAGGTTTCCACGCGAATGAGCGAAAAAAAAAGAGTTTACTTGGGACAAAAAGTTGGGGCGCTCTTATAGCTGGAGGAGAGAAAGGTGATTGGCCAAGGAAGCGTAGGCCGCTACGTGAGAAGGAGGGCTGAGAGAACAAGCGTCCAAAACTACATACTAGCCATCTCAATAGCAGCCGTGTCTCGACACTGTGCGCCCTACAGTGCATGCTATTTAGGAGCCTAGCAATCTGTTTAACAAACAGTCCAGAGCTAGTACATGTTTACATGTTAACACACACTGTTTCTTTGACAGCAGTAGCATCTTCTGGATCTTCTCTGCTGGAACATTCACTTGCATTCCTCCTGATATCTCACTTTAACTCTGCCAATTTCTGCTTATTCTTCCTTGACACATCTTATAAATCTCCCAGGTTTATCTCTCCACCTTTGTTGAAATCAAGTCAGAAGACAAAGCAGAGCAGGTCAGGGCTAAACTTCATTATGTTTTTCAAAAACCCTTTTTTAATTTTCATCTTTGAGGTCACTAAAAAACCTGGAGACTTGCGTTCAACTGCAGCCCCGAGGTTTGCGTGTGTATTGCTGTGAATCTGGACACAGACACATAATCAGAGATTTAATTTGTCTACAGAGACAATCAATTCAATAAATAAATAAATGAGATTTAGAAAATGCATGCATGAAGAATGCACTTTTAAACATTATTATTATTCATATTATTATTATTATTCATATTATTATTATTATTATTATTATTATTATTATTATTATTATATACCCCTGGGCAAAGTCTTAACCACAAATATGTCTCTGTCCACCCAGCAGTATAAATAGGTGCCGGTAAAAATACTGTGAGGGTAACCTGCAATGGACTAGCATCCCATACAGGAAGAGTTGACCTCCTAGCCAGCTATAAGCTATAAGCTATAAGCTATAAGCTCTGACTCTGTTGAGCCAGCCGGCTCGGGTGTAAAAATCCTAACATACTTTAACATTATATTTGAGCACAGAAACTGTAATGCCTGACTTTTTTTTTTTGCTTTGGCTATCAAAACCCTTTGTAAGATATTTTCCCCACCAGGGGTCATGATTTTCTTTTTGTCCCCTTTTTTCTTATAAAATGCAATATTTAAATTTTTTTTATTAAATTACATTCGAAAAAGATAATAATATACTTATTATACTACATTTAAATATGTTATGCTTCATAACTGAACACAAGGATGTGAGTTAAACAATAGTGTGTCAAAAAATATACCAAACAAGTGCTTTAAAAACTATATACATGAGTTATCACACTACACTGAGGATAATTGGTGTTAGAAGAAAAAGGTAGATTAGACCGTCAGAATAAATGCTTGGTGATGTAGTTGTAGACATGTTGACCCAAGCATAAAGAAATGGTTTAGAGTCCAGTCTAAAGGCAGGTTGTGTTGTTGCCAAAAGCCTTTGTGTTAACATAAGTGTCTTTTTACACAGTACAGTACAATGTAGTATTACTTTTCTGGCATTACATCAGACTGTTGTAATACCATCGAGATTTATACGGTTCCAGTGAAATCAACATTACTGTGTATAATGTACATTGTCAGCTCCGTTACATAACATACTGCAGTTCTATACGCCACACAAAAGGGGATTGATGGGGAGTTGTCACAAGACCCCGGCTCTCCTCATTCTTAAAGATAATACTTGTAGATTTTTACAAGCCACAAAGTATCCTGGATAAATTCTGTATGCTAAACGCCACCTGTCATACGAGATCAACTTCTCTGTTTATGACTTGTGAGCAAACAAAAGGGTTTTTTAACTCCGACCAAGATCGTGATGATGATTCATGTACTGACTCAAAAGCCAGGAGGAGTTCAGGAGCCAAATATTTCACAGCCTCTCCCTAAGCAGTGTGTGCATCGCCAAATCTACTGGAGCCAGAGCCTATCAATGAAAGTCTCGCTGTTTGCTTTATTATGTATCAGCTGAGCTGTGGAAAGAACTGTTTCTCTGTTGACCAATTCACATATAAAGGGGGAAATAACAGCACATTTTAATATGCTTTTGAGACTATTAATAACATATTACTCTCATACACAAACCCCACCCTGAAAGTAAATGAATTGGTGAGTGGTTCAAGTACAAGGGTGAATAGTAAGACTAATTTACTGTACACACTGTCCCCAGTGTGATTCCTCTCCCAGAAACAGTTACAATATCTTCTACTAAGCAGGAGAGAAGACAGCTATCCAGATCTGGTTGGCACCGTTCTGTTTGAGTCAATGGAATGTCCGACAGACTGCACTCAGACACCATATCAGTACTGATAGAGACTGTCTGCCAAAAGAAATGAAGTGAACTGCTAAAGATTAGACACGTTTGAATAAATAAACTGTGAACCTGTCAAAATAAAGGCAATATGTTTTTTCAACTAATTGCTTTAGAGATCTTTAGCAATTATTTTTACAGAAATTAATTTGTCATCACTAATGTGTATATTGATTTTTAGCATCTAAAATAAGGTGCGTGACTATCAACCAGGAGATCAGGAGTTTGAATCCAGGTTGATGCCAACCCGTGACAGGGAGTCCATGGGAGCGAATTAGCCGAGCTCTCACAGGACGGAGGGAGGGGTGGCATACGCTCACTTACGGTCACTTCCCTGTTACTCACGGTGACCACCAGCTAGGCGTGGGCGTCCGTGAACTCATTTGTATGGGGGGACAGATAGCGCTTTCCCTCCAAGTGTGTTAGACCGCCCCCAAATATGCATGCACAGCAATTCAAAAAGAGGCAGGTGGTAGCATTGAATGTCATGAGTGTTTACACCTCCCTGGTTGGCGGTGGTCGTCTGATAGGGAAGGCAATACTAGAAGGGTGGGAATTGTATACGAATCAAATTAGGGGACAAATGGGGAAAAAAAATAGAAAAAGTATGAATTTAAAAAAGAAAAGAAAAGAAAAAACACAACAGTGACCAATATACAGTATAGGGTGGCATGCCAGTTTAGTGGTTTGCACTCTCTCCTCACAGCAAGTAGTTTCTGGGTTTAAGCACCACGTTGCACCACGGTACTACTTTTATTTCTGGGGCAGGGGCATTTAGGAATCCTTGGCCATTATTATCATTAAGGGTTTCCTCAAGTGGCCACCATATTGCTTCCTGGGATCACTCCTGTTAATGAACTGGCTTAGTTTAAGATATTAACTGATTCCTTTTTTGTCTTGAAATGTTTTCTTTAATGCCAAATGTATACATTTGGAACAGGAAGTAAAAATAATGCATTATTATAATGAACTACTTCCTAGATCAGATGGATACAAAAACCAGTTAATCCCCTGCTGCATTTCCTCAAAAACCCAAGATACATCTCTGCTAAATTGGTGCTTAATACAGCCAAGGCTATATTCAAATAGCACAAACAAGCATTTTTTCAATTCAATTAAATTTTATTTATATTTATTTATATATTTTAGGAAAAAGTCCCCCAGACAACACAAGGAAGAGATCTTGAGAGGAACTAGACTTAAAGGGGAAACCCATTGTCATGTGGGTTGTGCCTGATAAAATGCAAACCGTGTAGCAGGTGTACTATGGTTAATTATAGTTATAGTATCTAAATATGTAGTATAATACTGATTAGGTTAATTAATTACAAACACTGAACTATCTGGTGAGGGCAAATTAAAGCTAGCATGCAAGTGTACATGTCTGCATCCACATCATTATCAGAAATATCTCCGTATACAACCACATAGTAGAAACAGTTCATTTTTCCTTTTTTTCTTTTTTTAAATCTTTTGTTTAGTCCATCGGTATAAAATCATAGTTATCAGTGCTGGGATTTTTCAGCAAAACACTCACTTTTGCTTTAATGGTGGCTAAATTTATTGGCCAAACAATATGCAATACTAGTAGGTGGTCTTTCAGTTCTGTGTTACTAATATAAACAAGAAACCAAGCCATTTAAAATTCAAAGTTTGGCCCAAGAAAAAGTCCAAAAAGGTCATGCAGGTTTAAAGTAATGTAATTGCTGTAACTGCAATAGAACAATAATTTGAAAGTCAACAGACATTAAAGTAACATTGTGTTAATTCCTGAACCCAAGAATTTTTTTAAATTTAAGATATTATTGCATTTCAATGTATACTATTTCCTGGATTCACTAAAATAAGGTATTGGGGTGGGATGGTAGTCAATCACTTTTATCAGTGATTGAATGCTAATGATATCCCTGAGGAAAAGTAAAGCATTACTGAACATTTGGCCCCATTTGAGCAGTCATGACTTTCTGGATATTACTACATGACAGCCATGTGAATGAGACTCCATTTCTGTACTCATGAATCAAGATATATATGACACGCATACATGCATACACACACATTTACTTTAACAGGAAGGTGAATCTTCAGAAGGAAAAAGGATTTACCGTGGTGAATGTTGCACAACTGAGTGCACTCGATGCTAAGTACATTTTTCCTTATGGGTAATTCAATGTGTGTGTGTGTATGTGCATCAATCAACGTCACTAAAATTGTTTCAGCTGTGTGTAGAATACAGATCAAGGTATAGTGGTGTAACAGGCTGGGGTGTGTGTGTGTGGGAAGGGAGCATAATGTGCAGGGGAGGAACTTCTCAGCCCATTCCAAAAACTACAGAGGAGAAGGACGGATGCTCCTGCTGTCTCCTCAGTCGGCATTTGACAGAACCTCTGTCCCTGCCTCCAACTCACTGACACTACCCAACATTATTTTTGCAACAGGGAGAGCGACAAGCAAAATAACAGTCCTTTGAATATTCCAAAACTGTTAGCTTTAAAGGGGCAGTGTCATGGTTGCTTGAAGAAAACAGCCTAAATATCATGACTGGAGTTCTCAAAGAGGACTTAATCATTCACTTAGATGGAAATTTGGTTTACGAAGGATATTAGACATACATTGGGTTAATACATTAAATTTGTTAGGGGTTTGCAATGTGACCTTAAACTGTTCACCCAACAAGACGTCAAAAAGTTCATGTTTCCATCCGCTACATATTGAGCTCAGAAAGTCTACTCTCCTGTTTTAAGAAATCTAGGAAAAACTGTGGACATTCATGGCATATTTTGATGCCGTTTTGGTAAAAATCTTGACAGAGCTCCTTTAAGGAGTAAAAAAAATTCTTTGAAGATTTTCATGAACAGATAATCCTGAAACTATGTGGCAGTGATAATGATGGATCTCCCTTTGTCTGCAGCTGTGTGATTTTTTTCCAGCTCTCGTACTGCTAAATTCACTTCCAGAGTGCGTCCCGACTCAGGAGCAACTCCTGTCTGTCAGCATACGATTCCCTCATTGTGTTGATCTTGGAAGTATATACAGTCAGACATGGTTCCTTGATTTATGCGTTAATGGACAGTTGAAGTGAAGAATAATAATCAGAGTTTAAGATTTGGAGCTGAATATCACAATGCAATTAGAGCTCTGGGCTGCTTGCTTGTCAAACCTTAACAATAAGGCTAAAAGGTGACATTCTGTGTGTGTGTGTAGTCCACAGACTGTGAGACACACACACATGAGGCAGTCTGAGAGTGCTATGTGCTGAATAAGTATCTGCAGTGAGAAAATTGAGAACTCTGCCATTCTCTAGCTCTTCCCTGCAGGATGCTGAAAGCTAAACCCTGACTGGACTAATCGCGCAGCAACCGTTTTCCACCGTTCCTGGAAATGCGTCTTTGAACTTATAAAGGCCCGCAGCGTCTCGCTCATGTTGAAAGGGGATATTTAGGAGCCATTATCAGGAAGACCTTTGGATGTTATTGGCTGCTACCGTAAAGTGACTATGCTGCACAATACTTAATGTGAATTTGGAAATTATATTCTCAGGCAGTTAAAGCTTCTGTAAATGACTTCACACGACTTATTTACTTGAGAAGACCAATATCTGTTTAGTCTCATGTTCTCTGTCCAAACCAAACTTCAACAGCATGCTAAAGCATCATAACTCATACCTGTATGTGTGTGTTCCACACAAGGAACAGCTACACAACTGATTTTAAAAACTTTCCAGTTGTTACACTCGTTCAATTTGTAGGGATAGCAGAACCTTCATTACCTTGAATTCTCTGCCATCACTTCCATGATCTACATCAATAACTCCATCATAATCCTGAGTATCTCTTATACACCAATAGTCTGGTTTAAAAAAAAAAAAAAAACTGGCAAAAATTTAGCAAAAACACCAGTAATGTCATCAAAATAAATGTACAACTTGCATCACTTTGGGGAAAGGGCTGCTGCATCATTCACTGATTTCCCCAGACGGAAAGGTTTTGTGCAAATGTGTGCACCTGCAGGCCATGCTTATCAGTACTCATCTGCTGGGCATTAAATGAGGTGACAGCAGGTCACAGTGTCTATTGAACACTGACAAGGTAGACAGGGCATGAAAACTCTGTTTGACCCTCAACAGCATGGTGTAGAGACAGTGCTGAAAAGGTTATGAATGATCATGCACATAGCATTATGTGTGAAAACATCAAACAGGTGCATATGACGAACATTATTAGTGGTATTATATGATATTCTGAAAACATTTTAAAAACATATAATAATAATAATAATAATAATAATAATTCGATTCCACGCACATGGCTTTTTAGAATTGCCTGTGTGAAACATCTACCTCATTAGCTATGATTAAAAAACCTCACTGCACCTCTCAGTATGTTTCTCACCAGCCTGCCCATGTGTTTTGTCCATTATGGTATGAATTTGCAGGGGAGGGTGATTTGTGTTGCCGTGTTAGCAAGATATGCTGGCATGACTCTTCAGCCAGTTTTCATCACTCTGTACCTCACCTGCTTAGCGTGGAAATCAAAGCTGGAGTATTACCGACTTATTTCATAAAATGAATACTTCCCGTTAAAAAAATCTGATTAGCTGGCAGAAAATTGTCTATACAAGTGCCACATCAGAGTAAGTGATTACTACATTAATGCCTCAGGCTTGAAACAAACCGTCAGATAAAGTGACTAACAATTAAGCAACTGCTCTGTCCATGGCATACCCAACAGTTAGTCCATAATATTTCGGGGCTTTCAGCACACTCCCTGACATTGTGCCTAAAAATGCCCTAAACTCAGATAAAATCACTGGACCAGATGCATTTGAGTGGCTTATTATTTTACACCACAGACTTAGTGAATTTCTAGATTCTGATTGGTCAGAAGGCATTGATAAATTTTCTACAACATTATGCTTGTGACAATAGTCCAGGTTTGTTTGTTTAAAAGAACCACAAATAATAAGCAATTATTGAATTAGTATCATATGGATCAATATGTAATTCGAGAGGATTTTATCAGCCTAGGCATATAACACCCTCCAACGTCTACATATGTCTCTGTGTCGCACAAATGCTGGATTTTACAGTTGTTTTATTTTTCATTTAACATATTTTCAAGTCCGGAGGAAAACGCATTGTAACTAGGGTGAGGCAGCTGGAAGTGTATACCATCACCTGCTAAGGCCATAAGGACATGTGGTTACGTACTTTTTTTTTTCTCATCAAACAAGCAACTGATCCACCACTGATGGGCCCTTGAGCAAGGCCCTTAA
>JBCNYG010000001.1:28141842-28152027 GCA_039654305.1 Porochilus rendahli
ATATATAAATATCAAGCAGTTCAAGACTCCAGCAAGTGTAATTTTACCCACATTTGCTTAGTCTCTAAAATTTCATGCATTTTAAGTGCTTTAAATGTTTTCTCACTTTTACAGTGGCTCGAAAAGGTATTTTTCACGCCACCATGGTAGAACCACAAATGTAAATGTAGTTTATCGTGATTTTATGTGTAGATCAGTGGTACAAAATCACATTGTTTTGCATTTAGGCCAAAAAGTTAAAATTTGGTTCCATCTGATCAGAGCACCTTCTTCCACATGATTGCTGTGTCCAACTGAAAATTCGACTTCTTATGGCTTTCTTTTAACAATGTCTGTTTTCTTGTCACTCTTACATATAGGCCAGAATTGTGGAGTGCATGGATTGGAATCAATGAGATGTTCACAGCTTGGGATATTTTTTTATAACCTGACCCTGCTTTAAAATTCTCTACAATTTTTTCCCTGATCTATCTGTTGTGTCCTTTAGGCTTCAGGATGCTGTTTGTTCACTAGTTTTCTTTAACAAACCCCTGAGGCCTTCACAGAACAGCTGCATTTATACTGAGATTAGATTACACACAAGTGGACTCTATTTACTAATTAGGTGACTTCTGAAGGTGACTGGTTGGACTGGATTTTATTTATGGGTATCACAGAAAGGGGGACCAAATATAAATGCATTAAAAATATAAAAATAAATAAATAAAAAATAACAATAATAAATTAAAGAATCAGAATACTTAATTGATCTCAGAGTAAATGTACGCGAATGAGCCATGTATTCCTTAAAGCCATGTATTCCTTCTCAATTCACAGTTATGCACCACTTTGCATTGGGCTATATAAAAATTACATAAAATTCCATTCAAATATTTTTATGTTTGGGGTGATAACATGTGAAAATGTGGAAAAGTTTAAGGGGTATGAATACTTTTAAGAGTCTATAAATATAATGGGTCATTGGGTGGAGTTGTAGGCCATTAAATTTCAATTAAGACCCTTTCATTTCCAGGTTGTAACACCACAAAATATGGAGAGAAAAAAATTTAATTGCTGCATTTCTACACTGGTGCTCGAAAGTTTGTGAATCATTCAAAACCTTTTTACATTTCATGCACAAATATGACAAAAACATTATTGGAGTTTCACACCATTCCTACAATTAAATAAAAGGGAGCAAAATTTACCAAATAACACAAAAATTTTGCATTTGGTCATTTATTTATTGAGGGCATTCATGCAATACTACATATCTCTAAGTGGAAAATGTATGTCAACCTCTAGAATTACTGTGAAGATGAAATCAGGGCTTTCACTGAATAGCTGCTATTCTACTACTGTATCTTGCCACAGTGAGCTAGGGCTATCTCAAGGCTGCCTAAGGCTTGTAGACAGGGGCTTTAAGCTCCAAGCTAAAAATTCATTTATTTTCATCATTTATTATATTTTTCTATTATTGCTTTTAGGGCTGGGTGATGAGTCTATGTTAATACAAATATATAAAAACATAAAATAAAAAAATTATTATTATTATTATTATTTTTTAAATCAAGCGGCACCTGATTTCCGATTCAGACTTTTTTTTAAATAGTTAACATTATTATAATAAGTTACAACTTTAACACAGAGTACAGTAAACATTTAGATTAGAACTGAAATGAGTGGTCTTCAGTATCTACTCACTGCATTTTCTCCTTCAGAAATAAATTAAACATAAACATGGGTAACAAATTTGGAGGGGAAAAAAATCTTGAATACCTGAAGACTTTTTGAAAGAAAATTAATTCGTAAAGGAATAACAGTACATTAGGTGCTTTTGTAATTTACTTTAAATCTGTATTTATTCACTGATTTGTTAATTTAGCTAGCAAGGAAAAGATTGAGGCCTGGCATGTTTCATGTATAGATGGGGCAGGGCTACTTAAAATACCATTGGCTTGGTAGCTTATATCTGGGGTTTATTTTGTTTAGTATCTGAATAAACTTGTTTTTCACAAATGTGTATGTGGGCATTAAATCTTCAGTGATGTGAAACCCCACCGCAATAATGTCTTACCAACTGATATGAAACACCACTTCAATAATGTCTTACTGTAATTTCTTACCACCCAGGATTACTTATCATATGGAGTGCTAGGTGAAAAGGATGACGCTATTATCTGCTTTTAGCAGGCGTTTTACTGTTGCAGTTAACATGTGCATTTGCTTTGCAAAGCTAGTTTCGCTACTCAACTGTGCGCTTGTTTGAGATGTAGGTGGTTACCAGTTTTACCAGTATAAAATTAAGTGCATGTGTAAACAAAATGAGTAGCCTATAAAAGGCAACATGGGAAGATAACATACAGGTAGAACAAGGATGTCAAAGTGTCAGATTAGAAAACCTAAAGCAGTATGCCTTGAAAATTGAAAACGCACAATGAAAAACAAATAAGTGGAAACAGTGTTGTCAGATGGAAAGAAATTGGCTTAATAAAATGGTATTCACATATAGTATAGCCAAAAGAAAACCAGCACTAGCACCCTGAATTGAGTTCTGTTTTTATTTTGTTACTTTTGGTACATTATTGCTGATGCTGTGACAGCAAAACCTTTCAAAATAATCACTTAAGGTTTTTTTTGTTACGTTTGTGATTGTGAGAGTTGTAAGTACAGAATTCATGACAGGAAGCATTTACTTGGATTTACTACTGTACTTTTTTTGCTTTTGGTGCGAGATCAAAATAATGTGTCGCCATAGCCCTATTTTTGTTGCTGAAATCAGATTGTCAACTCCAGTACATGTTTCATCAAAATGGTAAAGTAAATCCTAAACAACTGTTCTATACATTCTATTAATCCGTTTTAATATAACCAATGGACTTGGAAAGAATAAAAGTGATAATATTATTTTTAAGAAAAAAATGTCCTGATCTTCTGTCCGGTTGTGAAAAGTCCACCTGTGCATGCGCGGTGAAACTACTATTTCTGGATTGACACTTGTAGGCACTGATTTGATTTATAACAGGAAGACTGCATACATATGTGCATTCAGAGTTTTTTTTTTTTTTTTAATCTGAATATTTTTTGATGCATACAAATTTTAGTGTTTTGGCACAAGTACACTCTTAGATATTGAACATTTATTGTCTCATTTATAAAACTCTGCATAGGATCCTTACTAATAGAAAATTTATTGTCTAAAAAAATGCTTCTTCCTGCAAAGATGATCCATCATCTGATATTTGGGAATGAAGCAATTTGATGGAAAGTATTGTTTTTTTTATTAAAGAATTAAAAGAATTTACTTGCCAGTGGTTGTAGCATGTATAATATCTTCAACTCTTTACATAAAAGTGTCCCTCACAGCAAACAAAAACAAATACTTGTGCAACTATTTACAGTGCGAGCTGATATAATCACAAAAAGCAGCATTATATAGTTATTGTCTAAAACGTGCATACTCGCTAAGTATTTTCTTTTCTTACATTATGTAAACAAGCTTTAACATGCCAACTACATCTCGGTCCAATTAAAATAGTTTCGTTTTTGACAAACGTCCAACTTAATCATTTTCACTATTCAGCTAAAACGATAAATTAATTCTTAATACAGTTTAACAACTGAAATAGTTTGAATGCTGCCTTGATATATTTCATTACTATACTTACTGATATTGTCATTTGTTAGAGTCTTCTGTGATATAGTGCGGTCTGTACTAGAAATAAGTTGAGTCTAATATTGCCGGATGTGGCATACAATGTCTGGATGAGTGGAAATACAGCTCATTTCTAATTATATGAATTTTCTTCTCATTTTAATTCAATTATTTAATCAAATTAATTCAATTTAGACCTACAGTGAACATATCTGGACATATCCTGAACGGATCTAACTAACAACATTGTGTGGCCAGTGAAGGCTTTACAGAGCGTAGAAAACCGTTTTAATTTATTAACAATGTAACCACTAAAAGTACATAAAGTAAACAAATTTAAAAATTACAAGCTAAACAAAATCATTTGACAGTTTCTCCCTCCAGTGTCAAAACTGTATGGCTCTATAGATTTGGCCAACACAATTATTCATCTGCAAAAGAATCAACATCTTCATTTTCCACTGGAATTTCTGTGGAATTCATTACAGTCAGACAGTGTTGGTGTCAGAAGTGGTTTCCATGCTGGCCGCCATGTTTTGACCAGCCAAAGGGGAGCTGATTTTGGCAGAGACTAAATCACTGATTTTTGGAGCAAATAGTTTTATTCAAATACAATATTTTTTTTCTTGTTTTTTTGAAAATGAACCAAAATTCTAGCAAGGGCTTAGATGACTAAGTTTGACTGCATATAGACAAATAAATTAACCCTATTTTTTTCTTTCACTCTAATACTTTTTCCACTCACATGAACAAGCATAATATCAGAGTTTCATTTGTTTAACAACTTTTATTTTACTTTATAATGTTTTTCCCTCTCTCATTTAGAGCAAAAACAAAAAACAAATCCCCACCCTGATTAATGTTGAAATGCAGAAAATTCTAAAGCCACCACAAGCACCACTGTATGTAACAAAATGTATTAAATTCTTTCAATAGTATATAGAGCAGAAAAGGTTTAAAGGTGCTTACCTGGGCACTGACTTCTCCATTTTTCCCTCTGTGTGGAGCCTCATAACCACCAATTTGAGAATTGGAAAGTTTTCCAGTTTTCTCAGCCAGTTCCCTCCAGCGTACACCAAGCTCCACAGCTGTGGACAATATAACTGTGTTCTCGATTAAATGGGCCACTAGGCCCTGAGCATCCATTTTAAAAAGCCCCTGTTTAGAAAGAAAACATATGTTAAGAACAGCATGCTCATCTGAATATATTCATGGCACTCAATACACTCAACCACTGATTCTGTGAACCTCGGTTTAACGGATATCGAAAGCTACGGACAAAGTCTGGAGGAGCCAAATTGTCAAGGAGGCCTTGAAGGTCAGCAAGGGCAGACATGAGTTAGTTGAAAATTGCAGACGTTAGTTGGCAGGTGCATCAGTATTTTTTTTACCGCAGTCAGCAGTATGCCCTAGCTTTCCCTTGTTATTTCACACGTTTTTTGTTATGGATTTACATTTGATGATGTGGTTATATACACATACATAGCATTTTTCTGCATTTCCCTATTTATTCATAATTAAATTGTTGTTATAACAGTTAACAACGTAACAAATATGTTATGTCAATTTCGGAAGCTACAGACAATCGGCGAAACCAAACAGGTGCTTCCCCCTATTCATCCATTAAATTGAGGATTGAGTATACTCAAAAATGAATCAAATGGTATTTATGTGTAACTAAAATACTCACAAGTATAAGTTCATGTTGAAATTTTCTTTTAGTTTTGTGTGTGTGGCAGTCTTCCTTAAGCTTTTCAAGGACACATGCAACCTTCTCTGCTTCTGTTTCAGCTTTTCTCCTCATGAAACTGTCTACTGAGAGGTCTGAGTAACCCAGAGCTGCAGCAAAAGTCCTCCAATGTGTTATGTGATCTGTTACAAGAGTCTGAATGGCCGAGTACATATATGTGAGCTTTTTAAATGGCAAAGTCATGTTGTCCAGCAGGGTTTGTGTTGTGAGTTTAATCCCAGAGAAGTCAATTACTTGGTCCTTTGTTATCATCTTCACATTCTTGCAGTGGACCAAACCAACACTGCCCCTGAGAAAGCCAATATACCACTCTTTTAATTTTGACTGTCCAACAGACTTGACCGTTTCCCTGGAAAGCAACGCAATAGTGTCACCTTTGAAGTACTCGAGAAGATATTCCACTCTTGGCTGTCTAAGAAGAGATTTCAGTGCAATACCATACAACTGAATATTCACTGGCATATCTCGAAACTTTGGCAATGCTGGGACAGATTCTTCTGGGATAGCTTTAGTACGGGTCAGCTCCCTTTGACGATCCACCTGTCTGAGTGCGTGTTTTTCTGTCCTCAGAGGAGCAGCCCCAGGAGAAGTGATGTTAACCTCTGCCAAGGAGAGGCCCTTTGAGTCCTTCACCTGGACTGCTAGTGTAAACGGACCCATGTCACCATTACCTCTCTTGGATAGTTCCAATGGTAAGTGGATCATTCTGCCTGTTTTGAGCTCCTCTACTTTGACCTCTTTGTTCTTATCTTCACATTTTACTTCAAACATTGACTCCATTATATCCGTTGTAATGTGCAAGTCATTTATACTGTGGGGATTGAACTCATGCTTTCCCCACAGTTGCAATACTACAGGGGGTAAGTTTCTGTTACCTTTTTGGATATCAGAGAAAGGAAGCCTGGGTGGAACACTATTATAGCAAGAGATGACTTGCACAACTTTGAAGGATGGATGGATATGCTTGGGACCATATACTGCAACTGTGAAATGGCGGTTTAAATAGTCCCATACAGATGTTGCTGGTAGCTGGATGACTGTGGCCTCTGCAGCAGCAATTACGTACATGTGATGCTTTAGCTCCTGGATTTTCAATTGCAAAATATCCTCATAAACGCAACAGTCCTTAACCTTTTCATAAGGTCCTTCTCTCCTACGGGCCACCAGACCTACAAACGTTGTCATGACTTGGCTCAAAGGGTCTTTTCTTACTTCAGCTGCCAGCTTAATATCAAGGGAAATGCTTTCTATAGTACTGGGCTGGCTGAGACTGATTTCCAGAAGAGGACTCACAGATGTTACATAATTATTATTGATTCCACGTGGTGGATCAAGGCTAGCTTTTAGCCCGATTTCCTGGATCTCCCCTGGAGCAATGTGACCCTTGGGTATGTGGGCACTGATATTAGAGTCGGGCAACTGCACCAAGCCTCCATTGTGATCAATCTTACAGACAATCTGTGTGTCTGTGGCTTGGGTTTGAGCCCAACCGGGACTTTGTTTTATCAAGCTGAGGTTCAAGCAGGACCTGGTCAACTGCCTATGACTCAACCAGGCCATTTTGTAAGCCTCCATATCATTTTTAAGCCACTCAAAATCAGGTTTTAAGAATGGTCCTTGAGAGCTAAAGTTCTTCTCCTTTTTGGATTCTTTTTTTTCAAGATTGTCAAGAATGTCCGAGGCACTTCTCCATCGCCCCGATCGATTAAGGGTATTTCTCTCAGGCTCCAGAAAATGACCAAAATTGTTTTCATCTGAGGATGTGCTTACACAGTCTTCAATACTGTTATTAAAGGAAGCTGATGGATCCTCCTTCACTATGGACACACATGAGTTTGTGTTTTTTCTGATTTCATCTAAGAAAGGATTTGACTGAGAAAGTTTGTTCCAGAAGGGGTTTGTTGTTTGACCCTTTGGTTGAAGTTCTGACTGAGAATCAGACCATTCTGAATGATTTGACATGTAACTTGCTGGATGGAAGAAAAAACAAAAACAAGTTAAATTGTTAGAGTAAATGACAGTAAAGCAATTTTATGTAAAACACTTGCATTACCTTATAAAGTAAATAAAGAGTGTGTGCAAAAAGGAAAAATCAGTAAAATTAACAGAACCAAGGCAATGTCCACATTGTGTGGGTTTATTTTATTATAATTTTTTTAATTACTATTTAGGAGCAGAAGTGGAGTACACAGCGAGATGGAAATCTCTCAACAATGAAAGATGAGAAAATTTCTGAAATGTAATATTGCAGACATTACACCACGATAAGCATTATACAAACGTTACAAAAATATTTTATTAACGTGAAACCCAGTTATCTATGATTTCATCTGTGAGACAAGACTATACAATCCGAACTAAGGTATGCATGGCAGCCTCTAAACGGGACAAAAAGAAGGCAGTAGCCTTCTTTTGGGCACTTGGGCATTTTATTGCAAGTACATAAAATCACATTTTTTCATAATAATAAGCAATAGCTTGAAAAATCATGAAAAAAAACTACACTTCATCTCTTAAATATGTAGACACAAGGACAAGTTGGATATGTATGTGTGTGGAGAAACCTGACTTTGTAAATACAACTTTCTGGACCTTTGATGCAATACAAATCGATGCAATTAAAAGGGAACAACTGTAACCAATAGCAGATTCCTGAAAGAGGCTTTAGAAAGCATGAATTGTCAAAGAACTTTGAATAAAGTTACTTAAGACCACATTATTCCCTACAAGGGCTCTGTTAATATCTAGCAAACCACGATATGTATACTTTCTGAAGGCACTGAAAAAATTTCATCACATTGTACATAAAGTGAGCATGAACAAATGCATTAAATTTCAAGTGCCAATCTGAGGTTCCTAAATGTTTTGCACTTAAGAACTCCTGAAATATGTTTTGCAAAGCAACCAGGAAAAAAAAAAAAAAGTTTCATCTTGGCACGGTCATCTTAGTTTAAGACAATGAAGCATAGCAATGTGCATTGTTAGCCTGACCTACTGAATACAAGGAACAGAAAACTAAACATTTCCTTGAGTCCATTAACCACACCTCAGAGGTACAAACCAACAAATTCCAGGAGACGACAACACGCAACAAAGGACAACACCCAAAATGAATCAGTACAATTTCTCCAAGCTATCAGTTAACCTTACAGGCAAGTGTACCCAACAGAGAAATACAATTTTGAACATACTAGCAACATGTATATTGACATTGCATTATGTGAATTACTTGCTTCGTGATTACCATGTAAGCTGTTGTTGTTGATGGTTACATTGTCATCTAGATCAATCAGAGTCCCTTCCGAGAGACTTCGAAGTAGACTTCCTGATTGTCGGATTGAATTTGCTCTTACAGCAGCCATCTTTTACATCTGAGAAGAAATAATACACATAAGGGTTAATGTAAATGCACTTTCAATAAGTGGAAGCATTATGATTCTAATCCCTAGAACCCGTTGTGTGCAATTACACAAGGTAAAATGGATACTTACATAAAGGCACTTTGAGAAAAACATTAATGAAACTGATTTATTACACATAACAAGGACAGAGCATGGACAAAAATGAAAATATATTTTTTTTTAAATATATATTTTACTTGCATCTATAGGTGCTTGACACGTTTGCATGTTGCCTTGGGATTTTCATGGATATTTACACTGTGACATTCAAAAAGTGAAGCAATATCTGAAAATCACTAAAACACTCAAAGTAAAATCATTTGAGGCACTTGGCAGACACCCTTATCCAGAGCAAATTACATAACAGCTTTGAAGTTGCTATCAGTGAATATATTCTGATACTAGTTCATTCAGACACAGGCTAAGTATACCATGAGTCAAAACTCTGTTGACAAAATTTCTTTTTAAGGTAAATTACTGGATGTGCTAATCTAAGTACTTCTGAAAGAGGTAGGTTTTCAGTCATTTACTGAAGATACCCAGTGACTCAGCTGTCATCTAGGACATCTAGGGGAAGCCGTGATGTTCGGACACCACCTAGGCTTCAGAACAGAAGAGTCTGAATGCATGTTATTCTTGTACCCTGATAGATGGTAAGACCAGTGAGTCGGGCAGTGCTAGGGGATCGGAGAGAGCACAGAGCAAAAATGGGGTACAATAAAGTAAATAAAAACTAATAAAACTAATTAAAAGGTTCACTTGCAGAATGTAAACCAAGTTCTATCTCTCTCTCTCTCACACACACACACACACACACACACACACACACACACACACACACACACATACATTATATATATACACGATTCTATGATGCAGCAATATATTCCAATGAAGTATAGGAAAAATAAATATAAGCTCAACATGCAGACTTTATACTTTCAAAGGAACATCTCTGTCAAATAAACTTTATGCATTTTATTCAACAATGGAACATGCTACATTACCCTCGAGTAACTGCATTTCAAGTGACACCGTTCATCTGACACACTGCGCAGCTTTTCAGAAATAACGCTTTAGCTTAGATTTAACCGCTTCAAACCAGCTAACTTTAAAAATCGTCCATGATATATCTCGATAGCAACCATCTACAGCATTCTTCTAAAGAAGAAAATTCTTCACACAGTTGTGAAAGGAATTTATTCAGCTCACTGTGTAACATGTGACGCAAACAGTGTCGGTGCAAGTGGACGATCAAAGTATATATTTCTCCTAAACCATGAGGGAAAAAAGCGAACATTTTCATACACATACACACACACACACATGTGGTATGTGGAAAAGAATGACTACAATTTCATCCCTACAAGCCTGTTTCATGGTTGCCCACTCTTCAGAGG
>JBCNYG010000001.1:28170468-28183877 GCA_039654305.1 Porochilus rendahli
AAAGCAGATGATGTGCTTTAAAAAACAAACAAAAAAAGAAACATTTATCAATAGAGACTTTATTTCTTGGAATTGATATGATAAGCTTAAAAATAAAATAAAAAAGAAAATTAAAATGTACATTCTTTGAGTTACCCAAAGCAAATCTAACCTAGTTACTTAAGCTAAATTAATTCTACCTAGTTCTTAATTTAATTATCTAGATAAACACAAACAACAAGCCCTGTAAAATAAATATAATTTCAGAACATGTCTCCTAAATATACAGTATTATTTTTATAATAGTACTTCATAAAAATAAAGGTAATAAAAATATTAGAATTTTAAGGACATAGCCTGCGAGTTTTTAAGTAAGTAGGAGTAGGTATAAGTAATTATAGGAATGTTTGTTATTACATTTCTAATGGAATTGATGAGTATAAGAAATGACTTTATAATACTGCAATGGCTTGGCGAGCTGTCCAGGGTGTACTCTGCCCTCGCCCAGAGTAGGCTGAGATAGGCACCAGGCTCCCCACGACCCTAATTAGGATTAAGTGGTTCAGAAGATGAATGAATAGATGACTTTATGACATTGAAGCAATGTAGATTCAATGTAATCAGAAAAAGGTTTTAATTAGGCAGTTGTAAGATTTTTACATTTATAGTTTTATGGATAATGCACTTTTTAGAAGGTTTTCCTAACAAATATTACAGTCAAGTGTTCCTACCCTTTATTAATAGTCTTAGAGCCTTTATTAATTTTTTTTCTGTAATTTGTGGTTGGTTTGTGGCAGTAATGATGTTTAAATTAGAATAAAGTGTAAGAAAGGAACTCCAGGTGCTCAAAAACTTTTGATTGACAGTGTGTATGACATGCTTTGCAGAAACACTTACATGAGACAATTCTGTGTAATGCTTTTCCAGTAAAACGCATCTATTCTCTGCATGTCTTTGCACCATGTTTGCATGAGGGGCGTCTTCAGTCAGTGACACCGCAGAGAGAGGTGAGGATCTGAACTGCCTTCTCCAGCATCACTAATTATCTCACACTGGCCATTCTGCCCATCAGCAGGGGTAATGGAAACCTCAGGATGTCAGCAAAGCATGAGCGAAGGCAGACAGAAAATGTTTTCTCCTTTTTTTACTGTAATGTTACAATATTTCAGTATTGCAACAGCTTTTAAACCCTACTTTTTTGGTAAATGTTTCCAATAAATATATGGAGATAATCTTTGCTAATTTGTTGATGACACTACAGTTATGATAATGCACTTTACATGAGATACCATGGAGAATTATGTGTGTGAAACGTATCATACTATTCTGAACTAACAGATACTACTACATAAAAGCCCATCTGATATGAATCAGTTTGAGATCCCTTGCTAATCCCTCACAGGTTTCTTTCGAGAAGAGGTTCAGATAATAGATGCTGTTGCATCAACAGTTCACTTTAATTACAGCTAAAAAGCCATTTCCCACTGGAGGGACTGTCTGGACCAATTAAGCTCCTATATTGTACAATAAAGACACTCCCTTGTCCTTGGCTACGCTGACAGTTGTTTTTGCTTTTAATCAGTCAGCTTGTGTCCCTTGTCTGGGTTATGTTTAATCTGCATGGAGGGAATGTACATATCACCAAGAGAAATCATTGTGATTGAGGTTGAGGTCATTGTCCAGCCTTGTTACAGACAGCCGTATTTCTTTTGCATGTGGTGAAAGTGTGGACAGTGGCATATTTAATTGGTCTTCATGATTTATTTTTCAGGATTATAAACAGAAACTCTTTTCGTTTTTGACTGCATACTTAAGGTGATGTAATAATGCTCGTTAGGCATCATTCTGAAATGCAAAAAAAAATGTTGAAGATTTCTCGGCTCTCTTTTTTTTTTGGACAGTACTGCAGAAGTAACAAGAGTCCTAATCCAAGCTATAGTTCAGTTAAGCTGTAGTGGGTGTTTGTAAATTGTTTTACAGCATTGCATCATTCCATTCCAGTTCAAGCATCATCATCGGGAAGATATGGATAAAAAGCACAATGTGTCAATAAAATGCAAAAAGTCAACCAAAAAGTACAAATGGCGATATTTGTCATTGGAAATCTATATTTGTAAGTAAATGTAAACATTGTATGTGTAGAGGAACATGTATTTTCTCTTTAGACTCAGAAATAAAGAAAGATAGAGAGAAAGAATGAAACAAAGAAAAATCAGTTTATCAATTTTTGAATTCTTGATTCTGATTGGCAGGCAGGTGCTGACTAATTTTCTAACAGCAGGTCCGATAGAAGCTCAGGTTCTTATTTCAGTGATGATGATCACAGCAATGATTAAATAAAAACATATTCTGTTGAAAACCCCCCAAAAACCATATGATTGCTTGTACTGTGAAACTCTCTATAAAAAAAAGATATAAATAAAAAAATGATTAAAGGAGTTGCAGGGAGCTATGAATATTTACATTTTATTTCATGAATTAAAGACTGTAATATTTGGTGAGTCACAGTGTTATAAATGAAACACTTCAGGATGTGCAGTTCTAAAAAAATACTTACCTTCCTGCTTAATGATGACAGGACACTTTACACTGACTATGAAATGTGCCTGGCTTTGTGTTTTATTAACTAGGAAGCAACTACAGCCTCTTTAAACAGTGTAAGATTTATATTAAAAGTAAGAGCTTTTTAAAAATGTATATATACAGTAGTGTGCAGTGAAGATTAAACACCATCACTTTTATCTAAAGGGCTCCTAATAAAAAGAAGTAAAAAATTATTTTCCTATAATTCTTTGGTGAAAATGTATTAAACAATGCTATTGTATGCAATAAGAACCAAAAAACATAATTCCGACAAGTATATTTAGGTAAAAGTATGGCTAATAAATAAAAACAGTGATTTTTGCATTTCTCTTTACTTTAATTTTACATAGCATTTAACCTTTATGCCTTAGTGTTTACATATTTTTTTTATTTCTTCACTCGCAAACCATTCCATATGGTTTGAAGTTCATTCATGCTATGCAAAGTCAAAAAAAGTTTTTTTTCAATTTCTCTGAAAAATTTATATTTTCAGTGTTTTTGTTTATCAGCCATACTTTTACCTCAATATACTTGTTGGAATGATCTTTCTGGTTCTCATTGCCTACAATAGCTTTGTTCAATACATTTTCACCAAAAACTATAAAGAAGTAGTTTTTTACTTTTTATTAGGAGCCCTTTCAGACAGCAGTGGTGGTGTATAATCTTCTCTGCACAGTACTGTATTAAACACTGTAAATACTGTAAAAACTATATAAAAGTGGTTTACTCAGTGAGCAGCATGGTAGCAAGCATGATACCTTGTTCTGGTATTCCCAGACACTTAAGGAAAATGCCTCCAGTTTTTAGTGTATGAATGACAGCATCATATTTGCCTCTAAGTGGAGCTAACAAGCATGTAATCAGATTATCCTTTGTACATTAGTGAATTGCTGTTCCTGCCAATTTGCACATCCATCGACTTGTTTCAGCATTTCAGTTTGTAGTATGTGTAAGCAAAAAAATTGACAAAGGGGGGTGGGGGGTGGTTTCAGAGAATGGAGTGGGGGAGGGCATAGAGAGGAAGTCAGGGCATTCTTCTCTCCGCACAATTTAATCACTGTATACCCAAGCAAGTATTGACAGTTGTCCTGTGGAAGCTATTAAAGTTGCTGTCCAAGGTTAAATGAAATTGCAGTTTATCAGGGAAGCATTGAGAAAATAAGGGAATGTGCAAGAGGCAGCTGATTAATGTGGAGCGAGATCAACACAAGGGGGTTCATTAAGCCATACATCACCAGGGTAATTTAACATGTCATCACGCCTGCTGCCTACCCTCTGCCACATGTGTGCATATGCATGTTTATGTCTGTGTGGATGCTCATGATATGAGAGATTTAGCATTATGGATGATGATGGTACTTTTAATAAGGATCTCTGTATATCATGAATGATAAACATTCCTTGTACTCTTTATATCTAACTATGAAACTCTCATACCCAGTGATAAATAGTACTTTTTACAAAGTGTTCTGTACATTGCTATGATTGCTATTTTTTTACAGAATACAGAGATTCAGCTTAAAGGTTTTCTAGACCAGCCCACTTCACGTCCTCCCCAGTGTCCGGTTTTTCTAATCAGGCCAGGCTCTTGATCACTTGTGGTTTTGTGGCAGTGGCTGCAGTAGGAGACATAAATAAGGCTATGCTAATAGAGCTCAGCTCCCTGTGTCATTTATTATCAAGGATTTGTTTACAGGAAGATAATTGATGGTGCCTGAGGGACAGTGGTGAGTCGGACATGAATCAAAGGCCCAACGAGGCTCTTGATAAGGCGTTCAGAGTTGCTTGTAATTAAGCGGGGCACTGGAGACCAATTGTTTGTAGAATGATTTGGCCGGGGCTAATTGACACTAATTGTTTAATCTGATTTTCTTGCCTTCCTCGGTTCATGCTAAGTCGGATCCGACAGAGCAGTCATCCAGAACACAGTATTAATAAAGTCCAAGGATTTTATGGAATTGTGCTTTCAAAATTAAAAAGGGACATTTATACCCCTTAAACCTAAAAACTTTAGTGCTTTTTTATGCAACTGTAAAAAATAAAACTTTTATTTTCACAGAAACTATAATGAATCAATTTAGTTCTTTTTTTATGGGCATCTATAATTTAATTAGTACTATGAGGGATCAAATATAATCAACGAGAAACTTTTGTACAATAAAAAGGTGGCTTACTCAAAGAAAAAAAAGCTGTCCATGGTAAATCATGGCCTGTAAATCAAATCTCTATGCTGGTCAGCCTACACTTCTCTTCCATCACTCCTTCATGCCATGCTAACAGCTGGGCTACCACCACAACCTTCCCAATTTACCCGAACAGTCCAAACCACTTTCAGCAGCATGCTACACCACTTGGTTCCGGCAGACTGACAGTTAATAGCTTTTAATAGCCATATTACTTATAATTACTGGGTCAACATCAACGAATGGGTTTTATGGCT
Source organism: Porochilus rendahli (assembly GCA_039654305.1). Lineage (NCBI taxonomy): Eukaryota > Metazoa > Chordata > Actinopteri > Siluriformes > Plotosidae > Porochilus > Porochilus rendahli. Next base: position 28,175,471 of record JBCNYG010000001.1, read on the forward strand.
CATTAGCTAAAGATGTTAGACAAAAGGTGTCTCTATATTTAACACTGGAGGACACGCGTTGCTGAGGCAAGGTGGTACTGTGCTAACCAACAAGAAATCCTTTTTGCAAAAAATAGGATGAACAGTTCTTGTTTAGGTATTATTTATACATTTTTGTTACACTTTTTGCAGCTTTAATTTTTACCACCAGTTTACATGAATGCTCCTGTTTGTGTTATTATTCAGACAACTTTATTTGTCCTGCATCTTCTTCTGCAGTTTTCAAGGCACTGACCACAAACTCATGCATGCTGTGCCTGAATAGTGTGCTTGTATACAGCATTTGGAAAGATGAACTTGTTCTCTAATTTTCATGTTGTTTTCCTTACTGAAATGGAGTTGAAGGACACTTTAGATGTTCAATGACATAAATAAAAAGTAATTGAAAATTTGCTCCACTCCACTCCAGTCCATCTTTGCCTGCACCACATCATCGGTGCCCTTGATAATAAATAGACTTAAAATAATTGATTTCTACTTATGATTTTTATGTTCTATGTTTGTCTGTCTGTCTGTCTGTCTATCTATCTGTCTGTCTGTCTGTCCGTCCAACCGTCTGTCCGTCCGTCCGTCCGTCCATCTGTTCGTCTATCTATCTATCTATCTATCTATCTATCTATCTATCTATCTATCTATCTATCTATCTATCTTACAAAATGCCCATCCAAGAACCTAACCATCATACTTTATTTTATCAAATAAATTATCATTTAGATACAAATTTAATAAAAGCAGACTCATTTCATGAGTTAACTCTTTAGAATGATAATAAATTGTTATTGAACTCATCTATGTTGCTCTCTGATTACTAGGCATGCCTTAAAAATGAGCCCTTGATGGATAGAGCTGAACAAATGGGCATTAGATCCAACTCATTAGGCTTGTAGTTGTTTTTTTTAATTAACACAAACAGTGATGTATTGTTAATGATGATGAGATTAGAAAATGTTACATTTTTACAGGATTTTTCTTTCTGGGTGGGATATTTGTTCTCATACACAAAAGATAAATTCTTAACCCATAATGTATATGGTAATTGCTCATGTACTGTACTTCTGGCTCATATTACAAAGAGAAATATTTCATGAATCTGCCTTAAATCCCTTAATGGCTTTGTATTTGGAATTAAAAATAGTTACACATTGCACAAAATCGTTTTGGGGTTTAGTTCTGCTTTGGGCAACTTTTACATTTATGTATTTATCCTTTATATATCATTTATCAAGTCCGATTTTTTTTCTCAATGAATTTTTCCCCCCGATTTATCAGACATGGCTCGTTTTACTTTGTGCTAATAATTGGATTCTATTGAAAGGATGAGTTTCATTGATTTTGTCAATGACTGCAGACATTACCAGCCTAAACTGTAGACTGTCAGCAGGAACTGTGTTGTGCTGGGATCAATAGGGGTGAAGCTTCACCTCTGGTTTATTTTTCTTTCTTTCTATTTACTTGTTGTTTCTTTGATTAAAGCATTTTATATCATCATGTCATAGCATGAATGAAAGTTTCATCCACATCTCTTTCAGTTATGCTTGACTTATCTGTTTAAATTGATGCAAGAAATATATTCAAAATAAAATAAAAACTTTGTCATTTCACATTCACTGTACATCGAAACTGGATGCAAAGCTCCAGTTTAACATTAATTCAAAGGTAAATATACCTACAATAAATAAAGCCATCTAAAGTAAACAAAACATTTCACTAAAGTCCTGCAGCATTCAGTGTGGTTATGGCTCTGGGGTAGAAGCTGTGGTTCAGTGTGTTTGTGCTTAATTTGATTGTCCAGAATTATATAAATTTGGCTTCAGAGAAAAGATTTTCAGCTTGACAAAATGTGGCAAAATGACATGCTAAATAAATTAATAAAATACTAAGAAGAAGAAGACATGGAAGAAAAAAGACAGAAAGTACTTTAATGGGGCACTACTGTGTATTGTTATTTTTTAGGTACTGGAGTTATTTTCCGTGTGTGTTATCTGTGTAAGTAGAGATTTTGTGAACTTTTAGTTGAATCAAGTTTCATGTTTCAAGTTGTATTATCATATACAGGTAATAATGGAACATCTTTACTGGCAATGAAATTATTGAACTCAGTACTCCCTCAATAATACACAAAAGGAACAAACATTATATTTAGATAAAAAATAAAGTTAAGAGAGAAGAAAGAAGAGATGCTGCCTCACTGCTTTCATAATCACACCCATGTGATGTGGCCAGCTCAGTTCAGTCACTGTTTTACTAAGGGATTCCTTGAAATTACTGGAAAGAGTACTTTTATTTTCCATAAAGTTACCTAATACCTTACTGTAAAGTTTATGCATATATATATAATTGATTGATGGATGTTAGAGAAACAAATGGTGGCTGACAATTTATAATAAAAAGAAATCTTGGGTGTGTTAAGAGGCTATTTTTTATAATTTTGTGTTCCAGATAAAAACAAGACAAAGTACACACTTGTATGTTTAAGCTATATTTTAGATTATACATCATTTCTTTTTGAGTTTTATAATTGCGATGACCTAATATTTGCTAGATTGTGGCCAGATTCATTGACTCATTTCAGTGTTTTAATGCAATAAGGAAAATATTTATTGTAAGTCAATTAGATTTTAGATTTATATTGTAAACACATAAAATCATAAAAAACTAAGATTCTAAGAGCATCAATTTCTTCCATTTTAGTAGACACCTACAGACATTCCCACCCAACTAAAGGAACAAAAAGAAGAGGCCTGAAAGCTTTTGTGTATTCACAGGGGGCTCCTTGGATTCATTTGAAACTTTTTCAAGAGCTTGTTTTCAAAACAATCAGGGAGATAACCTTCAGAATCGGTGGTTCCTGCCTTTTGGCATTATTTTCAGCATAGATACACTCTCATCTGTTGGTCTGTGAGATAGCGTCCGTCTGCATATCACATTTTGTGAGGGAGCTTAAGAGAAAGGTCACTTGTTGTAATCCATCTGGGACTCTCTGCGCTGAATGTAATCAGTATACACTTGTTATTCTGGGGGCTTGGGCTGTTTCTTTTATTTGCTGCTTGGACAGAAGTTAATTTCCCTTGTGACCCTTTGTGCAATAAAATAGTATTATCTGTTGCATGAGGGAAGAAGCAAATTAGCCTTCTCGGCAGCATTTTGTCACTTAGGTAATCACTTATAAGTTTATTTACTTAATTAGATTAAGAGCTCTGCAAAGGCTGTCTCTGAAGTGGGGAGGCGTATCTTGTCTATCTGAATTATCTCGCCCCCCTCTCCATCAATGGGTCTCATAGTGTCGGAGGTTCCTAATGCAACAACGCACTCACATCATCCCTGGTGACTTCATTCCAATGGACAAACTGAGACTCATGTTTAATATCAGGATTATGGATAAAGATTATCCATGTAACATTTTAGGTATAAATGAGATGCATCCAATGGATATTTAAATCCAGCATCTTGGAATACTTCAGGAAGCAAGTGAGCGGGTGATGGTTAAGGGTAATGGTCAAGGACCCAGGTTGGAAGTTATTTGAATAAAGCACAGAAGCCTCTTTGATAAGTAAAGATTCACTTTTTTGGATGCCAGCCATATTCCATTGTGTTATGTTTTTATTAGTGGTCTCCAAAAACTACTCTTGCACCTAAAGAGAGTGAATACAGAAATGCTCTTTCAAAATACAGCCATGTACGTAAACAAAAGCAACAAATCAGAGTGTGATTTATTCGTTTGTTTGTTAGTTTGTTCGTGTCTAGCTATAAGTTAGCCCATAAGTTAGCCCAGATGACCCAGAGTCATAATCTGCAGCTCTGAAAGCTAACACTTATCCATTTGGCCACTGGGCTTGTTTTTGCCATGTGTTCTAGCATGGCATCTATTTGTCAAAACTATATTTGACCAACAAAAACTTGATCTACATGCTCAGTGAATACAAATATTGAAGTCATTTAAAATGTTTTCAAAATTGTAAATGGTACAATAATACCGATTTTATGATAGCATCCATTTTATTCACAAATTATCTAAAATGGAAGAGTAGTCCTGGAAGTTTCTGTTTGAATGTAGGCTAATTTCCATATAAAATCATAATACCTCGACTGGAGGTCAATCTAGCCAAGCAGAGTCGCTTTTGACTCCAGTTGTTCTATTAAAATTTATCAGGATACACTTCAGATGCGCATGCAAACGAGAAGGTCAGTTTTAAATAGGGCTCCAGACATTATATCAAGATAAGGTACAACACTTTTCAGGAGCCATGTCAAATTTTGATGAGAAGCACTTACATCGTCTTACGGTTCTAAAGAATGCTGATAAAGGAAGTAAGATGACAACCATTCGATCCCCCTACTCAATGTGAGTTCTGAGGTATTGGCTGCAGTCACCTGAACTGAACACCGAAAGAATTATGAGCGCCAAGGCTGCTGTCTAAAGCCGTTAATGTGGCTATTTCACATGGCCCAGCACGAACATGTGCAATTTGATATCCTTCAGTTTCTTTCAACCATTCAGGTCTGCTAATCCTTTTCTTGCACCTTGGCTGAAGTCTGATTTGTCAGTTGAACTGGATCCACCACACTGTGCCTGGCACGACATGATGCTAATCTGTCAACACTGTACAGGCGTTCTCAGTCAAGTTGTGTTTTTCCTTTGAAAACTGCATGCACAACAGGGCACTGCCTCGGCATGTTGTTTTAACAACATTTGGTTACCACTTTAAGGTCTTGATGCAAAATAAATGTGCATTTTTCACAGCTAAACAATGAGCTAGCAAAGGGTTTTCAGTGCCGCTAATTGCTGAGCTAATCTTTCTGGGACAATATGGTCAGATTAGCATGAAACACAAAACCCAGGATTGTTGTAATTTTTTTACATGTAAAGATTTTCTCACAGACATAAACACACATACCACAGGGTTCTTTTTTTGTTTGTTTTTTGTTTTTTGTGAATGGAGCCTTAGCGTCAGCATGTGGTAGAATTTCACAGGTGTGTATGTGTTTGTGTGTGAGGGGGGCATGAATGTATATACGTGTGTGAACCTCAGTGGGTGAATGCAATGCTTAACTGACCCGAGGAATCTAGCTCATTATCTCGTCCATTGTGCAGCGCTCCTTCCTCTACCCCATTCACACCCTGTCACAGAGAGGCTTGCACTTCCACAGGCCTGGTCTGCTATTTCATGCCTCTTCAGCCCCGAAGCGAGCGGGGGAAAGGGCGGCCCCTGCTTTGTGTCCCCCTTGCCGCTCTTCACACGCCCGGCAGGGGACTTCCTTTCTCATGTCACCGAAACCGGCATGGCCTAATCCGTCCCGGCCGCACCACCCGCCGGGCATGCTGGGAGGAGGCATTTAATAAGTGGCCCCTAATGGTTCGTTAATAAATCGCTTCCATTTTACGCTCAACTCTTCACACCAGTGCAGGAGAGAGAGAAAGAAGGGGGTTGGAGGAACCTAAGAACTGTCATTAGTCGTGTAGTCTGACAAGCTCACCATCGTATACAGGTTGCTTTGATCTCAGTGGTGAAAGTGGAATGTTTTAACATGTTATTACGGTTTAGTAGTAGTGATGTAACCAACTATGTGAACTTCAGGACCTCAGCATTGCTGATGTTAGAATGATGATGCAGAAATGGCTTATAAACACTTCTGGATACATGAAAATGTATGATTTGGTTAAAGGTTAATGGTTAGCACAGTGTCCTGCTGACCGGTTTAAACCTGTGGCAGGTCTCTGGAGACTCCAGTGCCATAACTCCTTATTAGAGAGTAGGTGAGTTAGCTTAGAGCACTCAAGAGCATGAGCGGGATAAAAGGTTAGAGAGGTGCTCCCTATTGACTGGGACAGAGAGCGGGACATTTAGGATTGAGCAGAAGGGGCATCATGGGTGAATGAGGCCATGGGGGATTGGCTCAGCGGGAGCGGTCAGGGATGTTAGGGGTGTCGGCAGCACACAGGGCTAATCTTGTTAAGTGTGACACACAGCCAGAGGGAGTGGAGGGGTGGTCTTCTCTCTCTTGCTCTCTCTCTCCCTCTCTCTCTCTCACACACACACACACACACACACACACTTCTGTCATTATTAACATCACTTGTGCAGGCAAGGTCAATATCACTGATTATTGTCTTTATTATTTGATTTTTATAGTTTATTTTAAATTTTTCATCGATTTAGTCCTTCTCCTGCGTGTGCAGGATGGATTATATCTGTATATACTGCACAAGAATGGTGTGATTTGATTGGGTATTCTGGAGGATAACAAGCAATAATTGAATGAGCAAAGTATGACATGGAGAATGATTCATATCATACAAAAGCCATTCAAAATATTTTTAAGTTTGGAGGAAAGCACGCCGTGGGCAGTTTGAATCAACAAGAAGCGCCATATCCTAGTCCCTGCAATTTTTTGTACATGATTTTCATGAAATTTTAGACAAATTTCAGGAAAATAATAAAAAAAAAAATGGAATTAAATTTGATGATGGCAGCATTTTTTTAATATAAGATAAGAGATAAGAGATAAGAGATAAGGTAAGATAAAATATTTTCAACTGTTGCATGAACAATAAAAATCAGTTTAGCAGCTCTCTGTTTAGCAGCAGTTATGGAAAAGTACACAAAAGATAACTAAAGTAACTACACTAAGGTGTATATGTGCATGCATGCATCTATCCACATATTTACACATGTACAGACTTCTACATTTATCCACATATTCAAACATATAGAGACATATACAGAAGGGTGCATAATGTGTCAAAGGTGCATGGTACACACAGGGTGAGATATACAGCTTTTTAATCATAAGGTGCAGAATACCGAAATGTTATATGATGTTCAAGACCTGCTCTAAACACATGAATTGCACTTAAACATGAATATTTCACTTAAATACTTAAACACCAGTATTTCTCTTAAAGAGTAATATTGCTCTCCAGGAAGATGGTCTGAATGATGGTTATTCAGTCAACGTGTGTGACGGTGGTGGAGTGGCATGTTTAACACATTGTGGGTAAAAGCTGTTCTTGAGTCTGTTAGTTTTCGTTTTTTTAGTGTCCTGTACTTTTTTCCGGAGGGGAGAGGGGAAAAAAAGGGGGAATCCAGGGTGTGTGAGGTCCCTGATAATCCCACTGGCTCTTCTCTGAGGTCTGCCAGTGTAAATGTCACTGAGGGGGGTAGTGTAGTTCCAATTACCCGTTCTGCCATCCTCAGCACCCGCTGCAGGGTTGGTGAACCACACTGTACAGCAGTAGGTCAGGAGTCTCTCAATGGCGGAATGGTAAAAGTTTTCGGCATGTCTCAAGAGCAATAAGCCATTTTCTCACTAGCTTTCTTTGGGAATGGGGAGAGGAAATATCAAATATAATAGGTAGGCTACACCCTACCTGCTGACAGCGCTGTTGGCTGGGTGGAACTTTGCTATTCATTGCTCTCAGATATGGCTTACATCAACATTAATAGTAAGAAAATAAAAGTAATAATTAGTTTTAATAAAATATTTAATACATTTAATAAACTATATTAACTAATTAATAATTAGTTTTTTTAGTAATAAAAGCTTTGAAAGCTCTGGGCCACAGTACTTTGCTGGAAGTTGTACTAACTAATTCACCAGATTGTGACATCAGACAGGCAGAGCCGTTTGCCATGGGGTGTAGATCTTATATGATATCTATGAGGAGGAACAGTGCCACATATCAACCATGCAGTAATCATTCAATGCATCCGATTGCAATGGTAGACAAGTCGGCACATAGAACAATACCAAGAATTTTGACATAAGGCATTCCACCTGTCAGAAATGAGAAAAACATTTTGAATGAATAATAAAATATATTATCCTGAGTAACCTGTCGTGGTCTGGCAAGCTGTTTAGGATGTACCCCGCCTTCACCCAGTGTCAAATGACCTGCAACCCAAGGAAGATTAAGAGGTTTAGCAAATAAGTGAGCAGCAGCAAACATTATCCTGAGTGTATAACACTCACAGTTTGCCACAGTCATTGAAATACCAGATTTGAAAAAATTCAAAAACGTGAAAGGTAAACGGTTAAAAACCACTTTATTCAAACTTTGAATGAGCTTTCAAATATATCATCAAGTACTTGTGATCATTGTGATGAACCAGTTTGCGTGATCATTGACTTATGTTTCCATGTAGTATATGTAGTATATCCTTGAATGAGTTTGAAGAGACAGAATTACAAACTGTGCTTATGCTCTGCTATAGGGGTGCAGAGAGTGCACCTGCCACTATCATGCTTAAATATACCAAAATAAAGAATATAAATCTTGTTTTATTTCACTATGCTTATGTTTTGTGTAGTGTATACTAAAATAATAAACTGATCGATTTTGCAATTTATTACAACACTAATATTAATT
>JBCNYG010000001.1:28222109-28235713 GCA_039654305.1 Porochilus rendahli
ACACACACACACACACACACACACACACACACACACACACACACACACACACACACACACACACACTACCGTTCACAGTTCCCTTAAAAAATCCATCAAATAAATTGCAAAATGAATATGAAACATAGTCAAGACATTAACAAGGTTGCAAATAATAATAATTTGGATAATAATAATAATAATTATTTGTTTGTCAAACTGCTTTTGTCTAAAATCCTTCATTAGCAGCAACTACAGCTTTGCCATTTGTGGAAGAAAGATGAAGAAATTTCACCCCATACTTGACGGACACTTCCCCAACAGCTCAATCGGGTTGAGATCTGGTGACTGGTCAGTCCATTACTGACAGAATACCAGTTAACTGCTTCTTCTCTAAATAGTTCTTGCATAGTTTTGGCTTTGGAAAATGGAGTTTGATTGTGATCAGGGTTTTCTTTCGATTCTGCGTAGAGCCAGTGTGGATTGTTCTTTGAAGGAAGTAGTGAACACCATTGAATGAAAGCTCCAGTTTCTTGGCACTATCTTGTATGGAATAGCCTCCATTTCACAAAGTAGATATATAATGATGTGTTTCAGAAGGAAGTCCTTTGTCTGGCCATTCGGTGTTTATTATCATACACACAAATGCAGATTCTCCCTATGCACAACTCGCCTAAACAAAGCCAGTTTTCATGGTGCAGTGGTTAGCACGTCCACTTCACAGCAAGAAGGGCTGGGTATGATTCCCTTGGGTGCTTGAGTGTTTCTGTGAGAAGTTTACATGTTCTCTGGGTACTCCAGATTCCCCCCACAGTCCAAAAACATGTACAGTAGGCTAACTGGCTGTTCCAAATCACCCCTAGGTGTGAGTGTGAATGGGTTGCCCTGCAATGGACCGGCGAGCGGTTCAAGGTGCACCACACCTTCGCCCAGAGGCAGCTGAAATGGCCGCCAGCCTCCTCGCAACCCTAATTAGGATTAAGTGGCTTAGAAAATGAATGAATGTATAAATGAACGTGCCACTGGAACACAAATATGACAGTTGCTGAAAATGGGCCTCTGCACACCTGTGCAGATATTCCATTAAAAATCCAGCCATTTACACCTATAATAGTCATTTACAACATTAGCAGTGTCCAGACTGTCTTTCTGATTAATTCAATTTATTATTATTGATATTATTTCTTTCCAAAGAAAGGAAATTTCAAATGTCCATACATACTCACTCACTTGCCGAACTGCTTACTCTTACTAGAGTCGCAGGAACGCCGGTGCCTAGTGGGGTACACCCTGAAAAGCTTGCCAGACCATCATAGGGAAGCGCATACAAACAGAGACATTCACATTCACACTCATGCCTAGAGACAATTCAGAGCAGCCAATTAGCCTAATGTATTTGGACTGTGGGAGGAAACTAGAGTACTTGTAGGAAACATATGCAAGCATGGGAAAAACATGAATACTCTACACAGAAACACCTGAGCTCTGAATGTTTTTTTTTTTTTTTGATCTCCTACTTTCTGATTAGAAAGTTGAATGATGGCCACATTACATTTATATTTTAAGCAGAATTGGTGAGCGACACTGAATTTAACCCAACTACTACTGCAACATGCGATATCACTGCAATATCTTCTTATACTTACGTCAAATATCTAACTTGTGCCATGGAAGAACTCTTGTGAGAAGTATAACTGTGAGTGTTTTCCCAAAGTGGTGGAAATATTGTAAAGTTATGGATTAAATGTCATGTTTGTCAGCTTGTTATAGATGGCAGAAGAATGTGGACGTAGCTAGCAACCTGGATGTAAAAGAATGCGATTTATAGCCTGGAATCTCTTGAACAATTTTATCAAAGGCCCATTCCAGCATGGCATTTTTCTTTGGCCCATAAATCAGTGCTGCTGGCGCTGTGTGCCTGGACAGTAAGAGGAGATAGATGAGCCAGGGGAGAGGTCAATGGCGATTTTTCACCCCAGAGTCCTGTCACAGCCTCTGGTGCCTGCTGCCCCTTTATGAATTGCTCTATTACTGAGTTGTTGTGTTTTTAATTTGTTTTACCCTGTTTGAGTTTAAAAAAAGGGAGGGGGGGGCATTAGGACCCCACTCAATCCTAGATAATGTATTGATTGTTAAATCACTTGTTCACTGTAGCTGCATGAGGCATTATATGAAAATTGAAGAAACTTTTGAAAAATGACATTAGAATTTGTAACCATTAGCATTGTACACCACGGATTTGAGCCATAGCATATATGTATATATGCATGTATTTTATTATTATAATAAATATATTCCTTTCACATTTTATGCCATTTGTGCCATGTTTGATGCCCTAAATATAAAATTTTCTATTAGCAGAAAATATGCAGCATAGCTTGCTGAATTCATTATGACTTTAGGTAATTGTTTTTTGTTTATTTATCAATATTAATATTACAAGCACCTGCTATATTATAATTGTAATTAGAGCACTCATGTAAATATATTGTACAGTGCAGATGTTAATAATACAAGCTATACATATATTAAATATGTTTTAACTTACATTTTATAAAATACAAGAAATCCGTAATCACATGATAAATAATATACTGAAATAGTCAACATTTGTGATTCCTTACAGTATTTGCATTACAAATCTTACGACTGTCTTCTAAATATGGTTTGTTCAGAACAATTATCCTCGTTTTATTTGTGTTTCTTACAAATTATTGAAATATGCATCTCCATATCAATATCTTATATGCATCTCCAGGAAATGCATTCCATATCAAGAAGAAAAAAAAATACATCGGTTCCATACTATTGTGTAATAATATAAATATTCCCACCATTCGAATTCATCAGACTTTATAGATTTTTATATGAAACAGGCACGTACAGTAATAATGTAAGTGTTGTGAGTGGGAGATGTTACATGCTGTGTTTGTGCATATGAGAGAAAGTGAGACAGAGTTCTCTCACTCTGAATCTCTGATTTATTCATGCATTTGTCATAGAGGCTTGTTGCTGGTCAGGTAGATGTTTTCATCCACTCCCCTTTGATTGAAAGACCTTCATTTGCTATGCGGCCATGTAAAGTGGACGTCTCTCATCACCATGGCGACCTTGGATTTCCAGTCACTTTCATTTAAATCGGAGTCTCAGCATGATGTTCCGTCAGCGGCGTACACGCAAATGGATTTGGAGACTAATAAAGCCACTGGCACCATCCGATTATTCACAACCAGGCTCAATCAAAACTTACTAAGACCACAAATGGTTGGACAACGAGTTAAAGGTGGTAATACTTAAGAGCAACTAAATCCTTTATTGCTAGAATTCTGAAATGCAATCTTTTTACTAAAGACAAAAAAGAAGACATGTTAAAACATGCATACAAGTCATAAATGTGCCTCTAATTGTGGTAAAGTCTGCACACACACACATACACACACACACACACACACACACACAGGGAATTGTCTTACTAAAACAGCTTCAGCAGGGTACTTGGAGAATATTGCAGGCATTCCTGAGCGTAAGGCCTTCGAGAGCATCGCTTGAGGGATATGAGGGGTTGTCTGTGTTGCGGCTTGATTTACTATGCCTGCTTGATTGAAGCTGGGGTCAGAGGTCATAGGTGCATTGGCGGTCCCTGTGATCATTTTTAACAGACTACAACAAGTACGCAGAGAGACAGACTTAAAGAGGCAGCACCTGTAGGAAGCGAGTGTTGGGAAATGATTTGGAGTGAGATCTTCCCTTTTCTCTTTGTCCGTGTGTGTGTGTGTGTGTGTTGTATTGTGAATAAAATTTGGGTTCATGCATATGAGTTAGGGTTCTAAATTCCAGTCCATAATCGGGAAAATCAGCAGCAAATCCAGTGAGAAAAAAAAATCAGTACAGTAAAGAGAATCGTGCTTTGTTTGGCTGACCTCTGTCATGCATGCTCAGTGATCTGTCCCAGTCGAAAGCTTTGGATTGCTCCTGCACTCCACATTCAAGCCCCGACTTGTTCAACCATTTCTTCTCTTTCTTTTATCTTTTACTGTAATTTTTCAGATCCGATACCTAACACTTAAAGCTCAGTAAATTTCATCTAAGAGTGACTGAAAATAATGCTTTCATAGCAACCACAGCAAAACAGACAACTTCCTCATTCATCTTTTAACTGGAGGGTTTCCGCATATGAAGGCACACAAGTTATGGATGTTGACAAATATAACACAGTAACATTTTGACGTTGTTGTGGTTACAAGATGCATTCATTACAATACACTCTGCCGCAGAAGTACTGACATTGCAAAGATACTAAAGCTGATGTTTCCAAGATTACAGCAGACTAAATTTGTAAAGCATGTACAATGATAGTCATCAGTTCTGTCATTTTTTTTCTCCACTTTCTCTCAACTGTGTAATGTATTCCACAGCCAATCAAATCAATCAATACTACAATAGACCCTGTCAGATACCCTGAAAGCCATACAGACTTGATTAGAGTTAATCAACAAAGACCAAGCATGATCTTTGCTCTAGCTGATGCCTAACAATCTCCATACATCTCTACTAGTTTGAGGTAGCACCCAGCTGAATTTTTAAAAGGGGAGATAGGAAGTGTGTGACGTTGTGATTATAGGGACTGTCCCTACCTTTTTCCTGAAACCAGACTTTAGACTTCATCTAGTGTCATCAGACATTTGATGGTAATAAATAGCAAGTGCAATCATGAACTGCTCCAAATCTGCAGAAAAGAATCGCATGTATTGTGCTGGATTTGATTACAGATGCTCATGATTGTTGTTGCTGGCCAGTTTCTGAAGTGATCTGCTGAAATTTAATTTGGGGACATGCAAACATCGGAGTACAACAAATTATCCAAAAAAATCTATACAATATTTCTGTACAGTTTTATATATTTTACATACTATAAAGAGGTGGTCTTAGTCAAACAGTGATACAAATGTGTTTTTATTGAATAGACTTCTGTGAATAACTCTCTATAAGAGACAAATTTCCAGCCTGATTGTACAAACCATTTTTAAAAAGCTGTTTACGTTTCCTTTTTTTTTAAATCATCCTACATCCCATGTATCGGACCTTTCAATGGTTGCTGGGATACAACTAATTAAGGTTAGTTTTGTGTGTGTGTGTGTGGGGGGGGGGGGTAATGGGGGGGGGCTGAAATATAATAAGAGAGCTTGGGTGGAGCTGAGCTGAGTATGACAGCATTTATGTCATAATATTAAGTGATATGCGAAACGCCTGGAACCTAGAACTACATCCCAAAAGTGATTTGTTTAAGATATTTAAGATTATCTAAATTCTTCTGATAATTCACAGTGAGGGTGTTATCTAGATCACAGTGCAACACATTGAATGGGATGGAATGAAACAGAATAAAAATAAAATAAATGACAAACTCAACCCTGCAATAATCATGAATGAAAGCCATATTTCCTTTGAAAAAATTGCCTCCTAAGCTGTTATGGGCTTTCCACATACCCATTATGTGAAAGATCTAAGCATTTGCTCGACACTTTAAGATGAAAGAAATAAATGAGAAAAACCCAGCACAAGGTGGCTCAGAATGAAAATGTTCTCACCCGGCATAGTTATAGAGAGTGGCATTAATGCTAGTACTCTATTGAAATCTAAATGCAGTGGAATCATTAGAAGCCTGGCCCTCCTTCTTCCTCTCTTGTCATTCATTGGGCAGGAAACCAGATGACTGCTGGGAAATAAACAGCACATCAGTGACTCTGCCTTAATGTAAGACAGATAAGAGACTTTTCAAGCATTTTAGAACTATATAATTAGCCATTGCTTTCTTAGCATTTGAATGGGCACTTAAACTTTGAAAGCTCTCATTGTCTTGGGTTACTGCCCTATACTCTTAGCATCAGTTAAGCCTTCCATTCAAGAGGAAATCAAAGGTCCCAGCATTAAAATTAAGGAAAAGAGACCCTGTCTTTGCAAATCAAAGACAACTGGATCTCAGCTTTTTTGGTTTTGTTTTGTTTTTACATTGCTTTATTGTTATTTTAATGGATTATCTTCAAAAGGAGCAAAGAGCAGGGACCTCGCATTGCAGAAAACACCTCACAACTTGCAATTTGGTCACTGCAATCACAAAGTAGTATCAGAATTTTATTAATACAAATAAGTGACAAGGAATAAAAAAAAAAAGATTATTGATAATTACTTAATTCACTTCAAATTAATTTCTGAGCTTAAAAACGTCAAACTAAAATGATAACATGCATTAAAGTTGTTACCAAATAAGTATAGCTTTAAAAATAAATAAATAAATAAAAATATATAGATAGATAGATAGATAGATAGATAGATAGATAGATAGATAGATAGATAGATAGATAGATAGATAGATAGATAGATGCATTTATAAATGCATTTAATAAATCCAGTAGTTCAGTAGTAGGTGAAAGTGTATTAGGTTAGAGCAAAAACCTACAGACTTGTGGGTATCTCCCTAGATATTGTTCTCTTGCCCCAGCCTGTCTGTCTTACTCCTAACACAGTAGCAGACCCCTATAACTAACTTTCTTGCCCGTATCTTATGTTACCAGTCCCACAGGTTTGACTTGAGATATCAGAGTAAACAAACACACATAAACACACAGTCCAGAACATTAGCATTTTCACAGTACCATGAAACCTCACTTTCCATGTATTATATTTTTTGGAAAGGGGATTACAACGAATTTAAACTCACAGGCGGGGGAAAAAAACCCTATAGTGACAGCTCAGAGATAATGCTGATATTCTCAGTGATGCTTGTACTCAGTCAGAGAAATTGTAACTGTCTAGATTTTTGCAGGTGTCTGAGATCCACGAGATTAGAGTAACAAGTTGAAATAAAGTTTACACTTTAGGAATCATTTCAAATTCTGATCACATTAAATCCTTTTGTGTATGTGTGTGTGCACGCATGTGGGGTGCATGCCTTATTGTGTTGTGGTTACAAGGAATAAGAATCAAATGCGGTATAAACATGGAGTCTAATGGACTCTAAGAGATCCTAAAATAAACATTACATCGGGCTTCACATGTGGATATGTGACACGGATAAGACTTGAATCTTTGCCCAGAATTAAAAAGGCAGCAAAGTGAACAGAAGGTCTCATTTGAAAGCTGATTAAATAGACATGAAAGTGTGTCAAACTGTGTTCCAGCACTGGCTTCCAGACACACATTTACATATGCTGATGAAACATTTAGTTCAGATCGCACCGACTGTGATGGCCCATGGTCTTCAGTTAAAGCCTGCAGCTGTGAACAGCATGGGGGAGGTGACTGCTGCATACTGTGGAGAAAACCAAAGATTCACTCTCCATCATCACTGGCAATGTAGTCACACCAGTACCAGCTCTGTCCACACAGCATGCAGGACGTTCGTGACCTTTTCAGCCTTGTGGTCAATTTCCTTTTAGCTGATTTTTTTAATGCAGGAAATTGCCTTTTACATTTATCTGAGCTCGTATGAAGACCAACGTCTTAGCATATTATTAAGAGTTGACTTGTTATTCTGGACAGCATGGTGAAGATATATTCACTTCACAAAGGTCCTGGGTTCAAGTCTCAAGTCCAGCAAGGGCGTTTCTGTGTGGGGTTTGCATGATCTCTAAATGTTTGCATTTGTTTCCTCTAGGTATTCCGCTTTCCTCCCAGTCCTAAGACATGCACATTAGATCAATTGGCTGTTTCAAATTGCCCCAAGGTGTGGGTGTGTGTCTGTGTTGCCCCTGTGGTGGCCTTTCAGAGTTGGACCAACTGAATTTATTAATATTAATAAGGTTTAAAAAAAATCTTTAACCAAGTCAGTGACTGCTGCTAATATGTCTCTTTTATATCTATATATGTGTTAGGCTCATGAAAACTATTCCAGGGAATGAATATTTTTCCAATGTTTGTATTTCCATTAATAATGGGAACAACATTAACAATATTGATTATTATATTCTCTTTTAAAATAGCATGAAGACAGCTACTCAGGCATGTACACTTTTACAGGTCTGTTACCAATACCAAATGACCCAAAACTTCACATTTTATTATTATTTTTTTTTTTTGTTGTTGTTGTTGTTGTTGTTGACAGACTTTTACACGTTTTAAGCATATAGATTAATCATCACTTAACTTCTAAAAGTACTGCAGCCTATGCTACAATGGCAGGCCTGATGAAATGTTCGTGATATTGTGTCATTTACACTACTGACATGCTATAATCCTTAGCATATTTAAAAATGGATATAATACGATTCTCTTACACTCAATCTAAATTGAAAATAGAGTCATGTATAAAAAAGCGATCCAAAATAAGGGTCTGGGAATATGGTTCATGCTGGTGAGCGATCAACTCATGAGATTAGCAGGGTCATGTCATCCTAGTGGAAAACAGGTTTGAACATTTATTTCTGAATGTGCTGCTTTAAACAAAGTTAATTCACAAGATAACGTAAAAGACACAGCCAAAGATCACTTCTGACATGCCTGAATTCATGGCCTCACCACAGAAATAACATTGACATGGTTGACATGAATGACACTGTTTTTAGACATGGATCCTCAACACTCCTACTTTCTACATTGTATTAAATTCCAAAAAAGTATTTAATTCCACTTAGCAAAGCACCATTTTTCAAATTCTGAAACCGTGTGGTGGTTTTCATGAGCCATATCTGTTATATTTTAGCATTGAGATAATACATTTAAATCGAATCGAATCTAATCTAATCCAGCTATAAAATATTTTTGTGTTTGTCTTTATTTTAGGCAAATGCAACAAAATGTGAATATTTGAAGGAGGTAATTATTTTCTATACCCACTGTATAATCATACATCCGCAAACATTAACGTTGCATGCATCCTGTGTGAATGCGGATTAAGGTTATAAAATTTATTTACAGGTTTGATGTGGATAGGGTCAGTCAATAGGGTTCAGGGCCTTTCCCGAGGTCCCAACAGTGGCAGTTTGGTAGGGCTGGAGCTCAAACGCCCAACCAACAACCCAGAGCCATAACCCACTGAGCCACCACTTCCTCCAAATGTAAGTCCCACGAGTTAACGCTTAGTCTGTAAAATGTAACCCAAGAATGAGAATACCAGCAGATGATAAATTTCAGTTCCATGTTAATTTCAGTGTAAAGTGAACTAAAATGTCAGAGTTGCTTTGACTGAACTATTAAAGTCAATGATTCGGCAAGGTGACCAATGGCAAAAAGATGTTTATGGCAAATGGGAGCTTGACACCAGTACTTTATCATTTATCAGTAGCTTTCTCTCCGTTAGAAAAACAGTAGATGGCTGTGCTGATCTCCAAGTGCGGGTGTACTGTTTCAGTGCACTCAAGTGTAGACCTGATCTGACAGGAGTTTATGATCTGCAAAGCTGACAAAGTCACAAAACAAGCCACCACAAGCCCCCAGTGAAAGGAGAACACGTTGCCCCAAGGCTGTCCTGCAGACACTCAGATAGCTTTTAAACACACACACACAGCCTTTAAATGTTGGTCTTATGCAAATAAAGGTCAATGAGTAGTAAGTTTGACACCGACTTTTACATTTATGTATTCAACTGTCAGAACTGTTTTCTTCCCGCAGAACTTCCTTATCACGATTCATAAACTTCACATCAGTGCAGAAGTTGTTCTGAAATTGGTCCGTTGACTAAAGGAAATGTAGCACTGCATCTCTCCATCATGTCCCACAGGAGGGACTGAGGGTTTCCTGGCAGTCAGAAGACTCCGTTTAAAATCAATAAATCTCTTTCTCCACCTGCTTCATCACCTGCACCTGCCTGCTACATTCTCTGCACCAGGCTGCACCAGATAACGAGGAAAAAAGTGAGGCAGGAAAAGTGAATTGTGCACCACAAGAATGCGTGTGGGGGGATTTCACACAGTATATCATAGTTCATTCATGGTTCAGAGCGTAATCCAATAACTGAATGGTTGTTTTCTTTTCTTTTGCATAACTGCAGCATAACCTTCTACGATGTCTTAGCCGTTCCTCTTCAGGAGATCAGCTCAGTGAGAATGTGCAGGTAAATCTGGTGAAATTCTGTTGAAAAATGAGTGGAAGCTTGGAGCGAAAGTCAAAGAGAGGCGGTGAGAGTGTCACAGTGGCGTGTGCTAATGCCAGCAAGACGATGACAGGCAGCAGGTGCTCTGTTGACACAATAAACACTCACAAGGACAGTGCCAAACTCCAAATAAGACACTCCAACTTCCAAAAAGTGCTGCAGCCATGCCCAGGCCCAGAAGAGGAAGTGTAATTACACCCGCACAACATCAGCTGCATGAGTCAAGTGCTTTGCCTGCATCCTTCACTCTTTTCCATCTTACACAACCAGCCTAGTACGTTAAGCGGGTCAACAGAGCAACGGAAAAGAGAGAGAGAGAGAGAGAGAGAGAGAGAGAGAGAGAGAGAGAAGGAAAATTTGAAGAGATATGAAATAGATATAAAAAGTGAGCGCTTGGGGTTGTGAAAGCGTATAGCGCTTTGTACTCCAAGCTTGTATTGTTTTGATTTACAACATCACGATCACTGGGGTTTGTCACACATGAGCAACCATGTGAAAGGCAGAATAGTTAGAGCATCTGCAAAGAGCATTAAAAAAAAAAAGATTACCCAAGAGTACAGATGAAAGGCACTATGGAAATCCTTTGGACCCATTTATTAGATGCTTTTAGTCAAATCGACTTTTAAGGGTATAAATGTGATTCACATGCAGTTTTGGGGCTTGAAACCACAATCTTCAGACACCTCCATACATTTTTCATAGTGTACCACCCCTTAGCCCAGAGTCGGCTGAGATAACCCCAGTAGGATAAAGCAGTTCGGTGAATAGATGGATGGAATTCTGTGCACTGAATAGACAGGAAGAAGATAAAGTTCTCTGTGTTGGGATCCTTTCCATGTTGTCAGACCCTTATCATAATATTAAAAACATGTCAGTGTTGAAAACAAGTGGAATAGTGTGATACGGTTGCCCCATAGGGTTATAGCGTCTAGCTATTTTGCAGTGACACGCTTTTTAAGTCAATACTGAACCAATTTTAGATTGTTTTTGTATGTAGTAAATACGGGAATGAAACAGATGGGAAGATAAGCCCCAGATCAAAAGATACCCAAGTTTTTCTTTAACTAAGACTGATGTGAACACCCTCAGAAAAGTGAACTAAACTCTAACAGCTCGGTTAGTGAACTTAAATACTGCATACAATATACTTCTGTTCTGTCATAGGGGGGGGGGAATTGCTGCAGTGTCCCTTAAGGTGCTTTTTTTTTTTACCATCAACAAGTTTTAAACATAGGCTACCATCACAAGAGACATACATCTATGAAGGCCAGCAAAATTATACCGGTTTGGTGCCTTTTTTCTGAGAGTGAATATTGAAGGGGTAATGATGAAGCACAACCAAGCACAAACTATTCTTGCCCGCATTCAATAATTATTACCCATAATAGTGTGTTCACCAAAATACCACGTAAGACGTTTAGTAAACTGCTGAAGCTATGGGTGCTGGCTATGTCATTGTGCCCCTGGATAAAACTGTCCCTGGGGTGTTTAACTCAGACATGTGAGTAATGTTGAGAGTAAACAGTGTAGCACAAGCCCGTCCACACGCCCGGTACGTCCTTTCGACCTGGATTTGCAGTTTCCATTCCTCATAAAGATGTCCTCTGTTTGATGTTCTACAGATTACAGTGTATAAAAAGTCCATAAATCCATCAAGTTTGCTTTCATTAAAGAAACTGAAACACCTTTCACTCAGTCGAGACTGTTGTTAATTGGACGTCATGACCAGAGGGTAATGTTCCTTGACTCAGCATACATTCCCTTTTAAAGGTTAAAAGTAATGAACTCTTCATATTCCGCAATTATAATCCATTCTGATGGGAGAAAACATTTCAAAACAAGAGCCCAAGTCACTCATATGGCTGCTATCCAATGTCAGGT
Source organism: Porochilus rendahli (assembly GCA_039654305.1). Taxonomy (NCBI): domain Eukaryota; kingdom Metazoa; phylum Chordata; class Actinopteri; order Siluriformes; family Plotosidae; genus Porochilus; species Porochilus rendahli. Next base: position 28,234,057 of record JBCNYG010000001.1, read on the forward strand.
GTCAAGTGTCTTCTCCTGGACATGCTTGTTTAATCCCATACCCCCTGACCCAAAATAAAAACCCTCAAATTCCCCAAATGATGAATCCTCAAATGATGAACTGAGCTGCTCAGAGGATTTGAAGTGTCTGCCCGACTGAGAACTGCTCTATTGCGCTTTTATACATGATTTGGGTAAAATAAATGCTAAAACACAACAAACATCATGGGACCAACTCCATTAATGACAATTTCAGCACAAACTATTTAAGATGTCAACAGACAAAAACAAAGCACCAGGGCTGAAAGAACTGAAAGCGAGTCGAAATGGGGTCTGTTTATGAGTTTCAACAGCTAACACACAGATTGTTTCTGCACTAAACACAAGGACTGTATCTTAATCATAATTGTCATGTCATTACAACCAGGATTCTGTGTGCAGAATTACACCAGAGAATAAGCCTGTGCAGCAGTGGATTTTTTTTAGGAGTTTAACCATCTAGCCATTTAAAAGATCATAAAAGTGACTGCTCAAAAAGGACTAAAAGAGAGACAGGACAGTGATGACTGGTGAGGGTTTTATTGGGGTTTTTTTGTTTGTTTGTTTTTGGTTTCTGACAGGATACTGCCATCATGTGGACTAAACCAACACTTCATTCAATCTGACAGCCTAGAATCTGTAGCTATAGTAACTCAAACACAGCTGGGCATTACAAACAACCTTCCACATTCACACTAGCACCAAGGGGCAATTTGGAACAGTCAATTAGCCTAACGTGTATGTCTGGAGCATGGACTGTGGGAGGAAATCGGAATACCTGGGGGAAGCCCACACAAGAACATGCAGCCTCCTATCATGCAGCTCACCTATCACAGCCATGCTTGAAAAAAAAAAAGCAATATATAAAAATAAATATATAAAATGTCCCGTGTAAAAATCTTCCTTTAGCTTTTTTATGTTCCCATATAGTACATACTTAAACAAATTATACATCTCTAGTTCCTTAGAAGGCGACATGGTGGCACAATAGTTAGCACCTTCGCCTCACAGCAAGAAGGTCTCGGGTTCGGGGCGTTTCTACATGGAGTTTCTATGTTCTCCCCTTGCTTGTGTGGGTTTCCTCTGGGTACTCCAGCTTTCTCTACAGTCTAAAAACATGCACAGTAGGTAGAGTGGCTGTTCCAAATTGCCCCTAGGTGTGATAGGTAGTGTGAATGGTTGGGTGTGTCAAGCTGTTCAGGGTTTCAGACGGCCAAGATAGGCGCCAGCTTCCCCAAGCCATTTTAGGATTAGGTGGCTTAGAAAATGAAGTGCTTCCTGGGATGTCAACGGTCTGTCTTCAGGACAATTCAGCATTATCAGCTCACCTTTGGCAAATAACTGTTGATTATACTGATTTAACCAATAAATCAACCGCCATTCTTCTGGGAAGGCTTTCCACTACGTTTTGTAGCGTAGGGTTTGTGTTCATTCATCCGTAAACCAGTACTGAGGTCCATCATTATTAGATGATGAGTCCTGGGGTGTAGCCAGTGTTCAAGTTGGGGTTGAGGTAGTCAGGTCTCTGAATTTTTAACCTATAAAGCACTTAATGGTCCTGTGCCACATTATCTTAGCGAACTTCTTGTTGCTTATGATCCAGCTCGCCCGCTTAGATCAAAAGGTGCAGGCTGCTTAG
>JBCNYG010000001.1:28294541-28307699 GCA_039654305.1 Porochilus rendahli
CGCCAGCCTCCCCGCGACCCTAATTAGGAATAAGCGGTTCAGAAAATGAATGAATGAATGAATATTACAATGACTCATACTTTATTACTTCCATAACACCCTCAGACATTTCCTCCAAACTTTACGAATCCACAGTTTGGTGAAATAACACGAAGCTTCACTTTGTATTCGGGTGCACATCACCAAAGATCCCAGTGTTATTTGTATGGGGATTTGGAACGCTCAGCCACACACAGGTAAAGGATGAATCATGACAGAAATATGATATGGTTTTAGGAAGAAGACCAGAATGAGACAGAATAAAAATCAGCCATAGATGAAGATCTCTAGATCTCACTGTTAGCGAGGAATGAGTTGTCAGTAAAAGGACTTGCACAAATGGACAGACAGATGGAAGGATGGGCGGGCAGACATGGGACAATGGGGCTCCACACTTAGGAGCTCTGCTATTAAGACCAAACAAGCTGTACATGTAGCCTATCAGGTACCGCAGTGAGGAGCATTAAAATCATAAAAGATCTTATTAAGTGTCCATTACACCATGAGAACAAAAATGTACACGTCACTAAACCACCCCAATCAAACTTAAAATGTGACCATCACATGAACTCGTACAGAACAGTATTTAAAATACACACGATATACTAATGTTAATAAAGGGACATATACATTTTAAATATATTAATAACATACAGTCTGCAATAATTGAAAAAATTGAAAAGAAATGTGTTCCACGTGCGGGTGCTAATAACTGTTCCTGTTTTCACGTTAGAATATTTTACATCCTCTTATATTTCAGTTCTGTTCAAAAGAGACGGACATACAGCAAGAATACTATTATTAGGAATTAGCCATGCATCGGTAACATACTTCCCCCACGATATTGAATTTTACTGTAAGACTTCTCAGATCCAGAAAGAATGATTGTACCTTCATTCTCTGAAAAATACGGAGCTTGAGCCATGACATCAACAAAGCTTCAGACACGCCCCTTTTATATGAACCTGCACGGACTCGGTGAGTTGGCGATCAATCGATTTAACATACAGACTTTTTGATCACGTTCATAACATCACATCTGGTGTAGGATGTGACGATTTGTTAGCTCCAACTTCGCTCAAATTTCCCTGCCACCATGCTGTATAAACAGTATAGAAACTAGACCACCGGGGTCTGGACGTTCCTGCCGAAAGGACCATTTCATAATATACCAACACAGAACAAGCATAGCATAGTTTGAAGGCCCCAGCTTCAGCGCGCGCTAGTAAATGACCGAAAACCTAATACACAGTTTTGCCTCTGTGACCTTAAACGTAGGTCAAGGTCACTCACAGAGAAACTCATCCTGGCACTTAGTATCATCAAAGTAGTGAGCCAGCACACCAAATCTAAAAGCCCCAGCTTCAGCGCGGCAACTAAACGTCCGGAAACAAAAGTGTGATGGACAGATGGACCAAACCCATTCCAGGAGCTAAAAATAGATGAAAGAATATGTACAAAATAAAATCCTCTTCACCGCTAAGTATAAATAGCCTCAGTAAATATCTTAATATAAATTCTTGTGCTGTTTACAGCATCCATCCATCCATTTTCCATAAAAATGTGCTCAATCCCACTAGGGGGTTGGTCATGGAGGCTATTTCCGCCGGCTCTAAGAGAGACTTGGCTTCAGCTGGGGTACACCCTAAGCAGTTTGCCCGACCAGCACAGGGCATTCAAACACCCTCAACCCCTCACACTCACACTCACAACCAGGGGCAATTTGGACCATCCAGTTAACCTAGTGTGCATCTCTTTGCACAGTGGGAGGAAACCGGTGTACCTAGAGGAAACCAACTCAAGCGTGGGGAGAACATGCTATGTGCACACAGAAATGCCCTCGCCAACCCTGGGTATCAATCCCGAGATCTTCTTGCGCTGAGGCGAATGTGTTAACCACTACATCATTATGCCGTGCTGTTCATAGTATGTTAGAATGAAATAACTTGAAATATTACACTGTAGCACAACTGTTTATTTGCGCTTTCAGCAACATTATAGATAATACATTAGAAAACAGCCAGAAGTGTAACCAATGTGGTGATATACACACAGACATTTATTTTACCTATGCAGAAGAGCTAATTCAGTTACCGAGAATTATGTGTTGAAAGGAAATCAACGTAAGTGATATGACAGTGATTACCCCATCATCATATATTTTACTAACCCCATTAAAAAAAAAGTGGTGATTAATAAACGATGAAACTAAGCAACGATGTGATAAAATCCTTATACAAGAACAGGTCTGAAAAATCAATCATAAGTATATACCGAGAGGACAGTTACAAAAGTTCCTGTTATCACACGTAAAAATCAGTGGCGAGAGTAACTGTACAATATACTGAGATTACAGCACGCTTTGTTGCTAAATTTTCCAACTAAAAATAACCAGAAAATAAATCTCAGACTGTATTAACCTTAACGAAATAATAACGACAATAATTTGTCAACACATAAATTTTACATCAACCTTTCATGCCCTTATACCATTTTTGCTCAAATTTCAGCAATGATCTTTTCCATTCACACACAAAAATGTACTGGATGTACCAAGCAGATGTTCTGAGTAATTGCTGCAATTTTCAAGTTAATATCTTAAACAGTCTCAATTTGAACCAAACTTGAAACTCAAATACTACAGTACTGGACATTTCTGTTTCTGCCATGTCGCAACATACCATGTGGCAGGAGCAGTGCTTCAGCAGGAGTCTCACCTGTCAATCAAGTGTTGTTTGGGAATACTGTCCGGCTCGTGAGCTGATCAAGAAAAACGAGTGGCCACCACAGAGCCCAGACTGTAACCCTATGGACTATTCAATATGGACATCGTTCAGTGAAAAAGTCTACGAAGGTGCACCAAAAAAATTCAGCGAGGAGAACCTGAAGGCCAGAATAAAAGCAAAAGATCACCATCGATGAGAGCACGAGTTCAACTGGATCGTGGAAAAAACACCTGCATGCTGTTTGTAAGGAAAACAGAGGACAGATTGACCACTTCTTTAAGTGACATTAGGTAGGACTACACTCCGGTACTGTAAAATTTGAAGACAATTTGAAATCTAGTACATTTTATAAGATTATGGCCAATGGATTCAGAATTATTGAACGTTAAAATTTGGCCCATATTTTTTTGGGCCACCAGATATGTGTATATATATATATATATATATATCTCACACGTATATAATGTATTTGTGTGTGTGCGTATGTATATATGTACAGTAAGGTGGAGTAGTTTTTGGACCATCTTATTCACAGCAAGGATGACTTGGATTTGAGTCGTTTCTGTGTGGAGTTTGCATGTTCTTCCTGTGCTTATGTGGGTTTCCTCTGAGTACTCTGTTTTTCTCCCACAGTACAAAAACATGCACAATAGGCTGACAGGCTTTTACAAATTGCCCCTAGGTGTGAATGAAAGTGTGAATGGTTGTGTGTGTTGCCCTGCGATGGTCTGGTGAGCTGTTCAGAGTGTACCCTTCCCTTATCTGCTTATATATATTGGCGGATGGAGCGAGACGTGATGTTCCAGATGTGCTCAGTTGGATTCAGGTCTGGGATACGGGCAGCCAGTCCATAGCATCAGTACCTTCGTCTTGCAGGAACTGCTGACACACTCCAGCCACATGAGGTCTAACATTGTCTTGCATTAGGACGAACCCAGGGCCAAACTGAATTTGCTGCCCGTGGAGTTCTCTGGCAAATGCCAAACGTCCTGCACGGTGTTGGGCTGTAAGCACAACCCCCACCTGTGGACGTTGGGCCCTCATACCACCTACCACATGCACATTTGTGGCCTGCTGGAGGTCATTTTGCAGGGCTCTGGCAGTGCTCCTCCTGTTCCTCCTTGCACAAAGGTGGAGGTAGCGGTCCTGCTGCTGGGTTGTTGCCCTCCTATAGCCTCCTCCACATCTCCTGATGTACTGGCCTGTCTCCTGGTAGCGCCTCCATCCTCTGGACAGTACGCTGACAGACACAGCAAACCTTCTTGCCACAGCTCACATTAATGTGCCATTGTGGATGAACTGCACAACCTGAGCCACTTGTGTGGGTTGTAGACTCCGTCTCATGCTACCAGTAAAAATTCAAAACCCACACACACACACACACACAACCATTCCCACATAGGGATAAAGAGTATGAGTGAGATTTAAGAATGAATTTTTTCATAAGAACAGTAGTCTGTATTGTTGATCAAAATAGAAGTCAAAGTCACAAAATTTTTATTTAATCATAATTCAAAAACAAATAATCTTCCTAAGGGAATTGCAATTGTAGTTCATCTAGTTCATTACTTTTAACTCCTAGCTAATTAGTAGATTTCAGTGAATAACACATGGAAAAATGATTATTTTCTGCATTTCCAGATATGCTGGAGAGGCTACTGGAGAAGAAAACAGGCAGGACTTATGCTCCATCAGGAAATAAGAGACTCGTGTACTTTGTGGATGATATGAATATGACAGCCGCAGACAGTTATGGCACAGTTCAGCCTCACGCGCTCATACGTCAGCATTTGGATTACAAACACTGGTGCGAGAAAATGTGTTTATTGGTATAGCTTTTATTAGTCTAATGTACTGATTCATATTTACACTGTGTTGTTTTTTCTTTAGGTATGACTGTCAAAAGATGTGTTTGAAAGAGATACACAAGACACAGTATATAGCCTGTTTAAATCCACAAGCAGGAAGTTGCACAGTGAATCCCAGACTACAGGTACACTATCTGAACTTGTACATTGCTTTCCACCCAAAAAGGAAATACTACTATTTTAAACATTAAGTCAGTGGTATTGCCCTTTGATGGCCTGACGAGCTGTCCAGGGTGTAGTCTGCCATACCCTAGAGTTGGCTAAGATAGGCGCCAGCCTTCCCGTGCCCCTAATTTGGATAAAGCGGATCAGAAAATGAAATAAAAGTCAATGATCTCATTATTTCACAAGCGAAATATTTCACAAGCAATACAAAAGCCTTGAACATGTTTGTAATATGCGTATTTGTTCGATATATACTACCGGACTCCCTTGCAGAGGCATTTCTCAGTTTTCGCAGTGACCAACCCGACCCGTGAGGCTCTGAACTCCATCTACAGCTCCATTCTCAGCCTGCACGTGCAGAGCCTGCCGTTCAACATGGATGTGGCCCGGAGTGTCCCTTCTGTAGTGCAAGCAGCTATTGCTCTACATGACAGAGTTAGCCACCATTTTCTTCCTTCTGCTAAAAAGTTCCACCATCTCTTCAGCCTGTGGGACCTCTCCCAGCTGTTTCAGGTGAGAAGAATGCACGCATAAATTATTTGATTTCACCGTCACATATCGCTTTTATTAGGAGCATGTGTACACCTGTTGATTCAAACAATTATTTAATCAGTCAATCATGTGGCAGCAGTGCAAACAAATTTGTGCATATACAGGCGGGTAGCTTTGGGTAATTTTCACATTAACCATTAGAATGGTGAAGAATGCAGTCTCAGTGATTTTGACTGTGGAATGAATGTTGGTGCCACATTTGAGTATTTTAATAATTGCTGATGTCATGGCATTTTCATACACAACAGTTGCGAGAGTTTACTCAGTGTGGTGAAATGAAGAAAAAAACATCCAGTGTGCCATAGTTCTGTGGATAGAAACGCCTTGTTAACAAGAGAGGCCAACGGAATTTGCGAGACTGTTTTGAGATGACAAAAAGGTTACAGTAACTCACAAAACCACTCTGTACAACTGTGGTGAGCAGAACAGCATTTCTGAGTGGACAGTATATCAAACCATGAGGCAGATGGGCGAAAGACCATTTCAGGTTCAGCCAAGAACAGAAAGCTGAGGCTGTAGTGGGAACAAAACCCATTTAGCTAAAAACTGGAAAAATATAGCCGGGTCTGGTAAATCTTAATTTCTGTTGAGGTACACATATGTATGGGTCAGAATTTGGCACCAACTGCATGGATCCACGAGCCCATCCTACCTTGTGTCAACAATCCATCTTGGTAAAGGTGGTTTAATAGTGTGGAGTGTTTTTTTGGGTCCAAAATACCAGTGAATCATCAATTGAATGTCACAGACTATTTAAGTATTATTATTATATAAGTATTGCTCACCATGTGCATCCTTCATGGCCAAAATTTACCCAACGTCTAATGGTGACTTTCAGAGTGATAGTCACCATGAAACAAATTTAAATTTGTCTCAAAGTGGTTTCATGAACATGAGTTCTGAGTACTTTAGTTTACTTCCTATTCATATCCCGTGTCCCTCGGGCGATTTTGTGGGGGTGTGCTACTGGCCGTTTGGTCTCTGTATTGCCGGAACCAGAGCTTGGTCCGCATTGGTAACATGTCGAATTCTTTTCCAGTGGGGGTTGGACTCCACCAAGGCAGTCCTCTGTCACTGGTTCTGTTAATAATTTTTATGGATAGAATTTCTAGGCACAGTCAAGGTGTTGAGGGATTCTGGTTTGCTGGCCATAGGATCTCGTTTCTGCTTTTTGCGGATTACGTTGTCCTTTTGGCCTTATCAAGCAAGAGCCTTCAGGCGGCTGAAATGAGCTTCCTTCGCAGGGTGGCAGGTCTCTCTCTTAGAAATAGGGTGAGAGGTTCTGTCATTTCGAAGGAACTCAAAGTAGAACCGTTGCTCCTGTGCATTGAGAGGAGCCAGCTGTGGTGGCTCCGGCATCTGATTAGAATGCCTCCCGAACGCCTCCGTGGTGTGGTGTTTCGGGCATGTTCAACCGGAAAGAGACCCCGTGGCCAACCCAGAACACGCTGGAGGGACTACATCTCGGCTGGTCTGGGAACGCTTTGGCGTCCCCCCAGGAAGAGCTGGAGGAAGTGGCTAGGGAAAGGGACGTCTGGACCTCACTGCTTAGGCTGCTGCCCCCACAGCCCCACCCCGGAAGAAGAGGAAGAAGATGAATGAATCAATGAATGAAAGTTGTGGAATTCATGCCATAAAGAGTTGAAGCTGTTTTGAGGCAAACAAAGTTCTACCCAGTAGTAGTATAGTGTTTGGTGAGTTTATGTGCATATATAGCTATCAAAGCATACCCTAATAACAAAATAAGCATCTTGAGTTGAAGGTGGTTACACCGTTTTGCCATCCCCCCTCGAGTTATTTTCTGTTAGCCTGTATATATGTGATTCTAGGGCCTATTGCTATCTAGACCTGAGTGTGTGAAGCATGGCTCTGACCTGGTCCAGCTGTGGGTACATGAGTCCCGTAGAGTATATTCTGACCGGATGACTGAAACTGCTGACTTGCAGCTTTTCCATAGACTCCAAACAGAGGTTTTTCAGCAAGTGTTTGAGGTCAGTAAATGAAGTACTTGCACAATTTCCTGCAATACATTTATATTTTCAAACATCATCTTTTATAATTTTGCATGTGATGAATGTATATGCTTATATTTATATGCCGGTATTTTATTGCTTTGTAAACCTGCTTTTAGAAGCAGCTTATGCTACAGGAACCACTGGTATATCTGCATAGCAGCAAGGGTATTATGGAAACTTGCTATGGTCCTGTAGAGGGTTGGGAGCACTTGAGGAACAACTTGACATCTGCCCTTGACACCTACAACCAGTTTCATTCCACCATGAACCTAGTGTTGTTCCAAGAAGCCATGCAACATGTGTAAGTGTTTTGGCAGCAAATTTATGTGTGAGTGTAGTCCTGCAATGGACTGGCAACATATCCAGGTTAAAAAAAACCACCATTCAGCCAGTTTTTGCAGAGATTTTTTTTATATACTGTATTAATCCCACATGGAAAATTTAGCCCTAACCTTTCATCCCGCCACAAGAATCAAACCAGCGAACTTTAGGTCCAAAACCCACTTCTGTTGCCATTAGGCTACCCAAACATATATCTGGATATGCTACAGATTCACGGCAACCCACAGCAAGAAGGCCTGGGTTCGATTCCTGGGCTCAGGAATTTCTGTGTGGAGTTTTCATGTTCTCCCCGTGCTTGTGTGGGTTTTCTCCAGGTACTCAGGTTTACAGTTGATAAACATGCACAGTAGCCTAATTGTTGCAAACCTCCTCTAGGTGTGAGTGTGAATGGTTGTTTGTGTGTTGGTCCAGCAATGGTGTAGTGGGATGTTTAGAGTGCACTCCGCCTTTGCTCGGAGTCGGCTGAGATGGGCGATTAAGCTTTTGGATTGTTTTTTTTTTAAGTCTTGACCTTAACCCTATCATGAATGCAGTATGTGTCACATGCATGGCAAAAAAAATGCCATCAGGAAAAAAAAAAAGATGCAAAAATGTTGTAGAAAAAGAACAAGGCAAGGACATCACTGAAACCAAAATATTGCCATGACATTTTTGACGGGTGTGTGCAATTTTTGACCGCAGCTCTGTAATCAAAGTTCTCTGTTAAAAATATAGTTCTGTTCTGTGCATATATTTAATTTGTCCTCATTTGCTAAGTACACTGTTTTGTGGTTAAACCATTCAGCTGTAGGATCAGTCGAATCCTGATGTGCCAGCATAGCCATGCACTGCTGGTAGGCGTGGGTGGCAGTGGCAAGCAGAGCCTGACTCGTCTGGCTGCCTACATCTCGAATATGAACATCTTCCAGCCTGTCCTGCACAAGGGGTATAGCATCCAAGACCTGAAGGTAGCCACCTTACCAGATTTCTGTGGACCTACTAACCACTAGAGGCTTAAATGTATTATGTGAAATGCTTCATATATCCAGTATCAGTAAATACTGAATGTACTACACAGAGGGTGTAAAAAGTCATTAAAAGTTAATCAAATATGCTCAAAAAAGATAAAAAAAAAATTGCTGAAATAATATTACATTCTAGGATTACTGGTTGAAATGACAGCACCATCAGTTTGAGAATGAATTTAAAATGGCATTGATTAATTAACAGAGATCATGTTTTCTTTTAGAAAACATTTCCCCGAATCAATATCCACTCCTGCTCTGTGCATATCATTGATCTCATTTAGTCCTGCCTGTACTCGACAACGAAGGGCTGTCAGATACTATTAAAGAGTCTGGGCAAATATTTCAATGCCCTATTGATGAGGCTGCTGCTATCATTTAATTCATCATGGTGTGTGAATCTCAGGCCATTTGGGCCTGCTACACCGATCTACACACTTAACACTCTGGAGACATCATATGCCACACCCTTTATACAATGTCCCAAAATATTCTTTATCCTTTGATGCATTTTCAGATATTTTTACTGACCTTCAGGACAGTAGGGAAGAAGAAGAAGGAAGTGTGACTGCATGGAAAAAGCTCAGTTTATCCTCAAGTGCCTTTATTAATCATGCTGTTACAGGTTTATCACATTCTTTAATCCACATCCTGTTGTGCCTACACAGGTGGATTTAGCAGGTCTCTGTGTAAACACTGGGGTGAAAAATCTTCCTACAGTGCTCCTGCTTACAGATGCGCAGATCCCTGATGAGCGCTTCCTTATCATCATCAGCACCCTGCTTTCCTCAGGTTAGACTTGTTTGGGCTTTTTCACACGCCCACACACACACACACACACACACACACACACACACACACACACACACACACACACACACACACACATTGCATTGCATCGTTTGCTCCTTAAATCGAAGCTTCTCTCCTTACTTCCCCCTGGGACAACTATTCCTCACACACTAATACACACTCTCATGCCACAGGGGGCCTCATTGTGTGCTTGTCTGATGAATGAGAAACACATGTAAATGTGGCAGTGGAAGTGAAGTAGATTAACGCTGACTGAGACAGGCTGCTATGGCATTGGATCAAGCCCGCCAACACACAGATGGTGCCGCTCATCTGTCACTGATGTCAAACCCAGGGGTCAAAGACCTGCTCTCGGCATGTGGATTAGAATAAAGCCGAAAAAATAACCCACTAACGCTTGTGTTTGAGTGGTGTTGACACTGTATTTAAAAAATAGTCAATTATAAAAATATAAGGTATTATAGTAAAGTATCGTTAAGGATTACTGGTTTATTTACTAATGATGGTGGCATGCACAGAGTCAGCAGATTTCTACCTACTGAGTCTTGTGGTGCTTGTACAATGACAAAAGTATTCATATTTATTTGTAGTTTATTAGCAGTACCTTTGTAATACTGGTAAGAGGACTTATTTTGCTACCAAAGCTTTCCACAAACTGTTAAATACATTTCTTTGAGATTCTGATCCATGTTGACATGATTGCATCACATGATTACAGCAGATTTGTCAACTGCACATGCAAGTCTTAAATCCCCAATCTACAAAGACTGCACATTATCAAGAGAAATACACAGATCATCCAAAAGAAACCAAAAGAGGTTTGATTGCTGTCGACACCCAGCATTAAACAAGAAACGATTCCCCACATCATTACAGCACCCCCACCAGCTTGAAGTGTTAACCCAATGCAGGTTCAATTCATGATTTCATGCTGTTGATGTAAAATTTATCAAAATCTGTCTTCATGTTGCAGCAGAAGTCAAGATTCCTCAGACAAGGCAATGTTATTTTTGTCCACTTCCTGCCACAAATTTGGCATGTTGTGTTTTCTGAGATCCTTACTTCTTCTCATCAAAAAGGCTACATTGCAATTTCTCATGCTTTTCAATAGGCATATAAAAGTGTTTTGACATCTGTACATTTCTGTAGAGTCACCCTTGTTATTGCATTGTAGATTAATAGATAGAATCTCAATATAACTTGAAGTAGTGTAAAATAGTTTTTCTTCCCGGCAATATGCTGTTGCAGGTGATATCCGAGATCTGATGTCCGATGAGGATGTACACACTGCAGTAAAGGCAGTAAAGAGGGATGTTCGTGAATCTGGCTTGTTGGACACCACAGAGAATTGTTGGAGGTTCTTCAAAGAGCGTGTCCATCAAAATCTTAAGGTCTCCAACCATTGTCCAAGTCTAAAAATAAATCTGATCACTTTATCCAGTTTGCAATTAAGTGCTAGTTGCTTATGTGTATTGTTTGTTTAATGTGTATGTGTGTGTATAGGTGGTGCTGTGCATGTCTCCTGTAGGTAACACCTTGCGTGTTCGTGTGCGTCGTTTCCCAGCTCTCCTCAGCTGCACAACTGTGGACTGGTTCCAGGACTGGCCCCAGGAGGCACTGCAATCTGTTAGCCTGCAGTTTATAAAGGAGATTCATGGCATTGAAGTAAGTTGTAGTGAAACTTTTAAAGCTTTCCAAAAAATTTTTATGCTGAACTGAACTTTTCTTTTTTTTTCCTTTTTAGTACTTTATGATGGGTTGTTGTGTTTGAGTTGACATTTGAAGTTTGATTTTAGCTTCTTTAATGTTCTCTATTCACATTATTTGCTTTGTACTAGGTCCTTGATCATCAATTTCACTCTAAAGTGAAGACTAATGGGTGATCATATGCACCATGTGCATTATGACAGACGCAGTTTCTCTTTCATTCTCCCTCCCTCTCTGTCTCTCTGTCTGTAATGTTGTTTTCCCTGCTCCAGTGGAACAATCACTAAGCAGGATCATTTATGCTAATGAAACAACAATGATTAATACACACAGACTGGCCCTCTAAGGAGCCACAGCTGTTTCAGGTATTGCCAGACTGTGTGTGTATATGTGCGTGTCTGTCGGATGACTCAAGTCCAACTGTTAGCATTCAAGTTTCTACACTTATTGCTGGATGAGTGTAAAAACTTTAATTTTACACAGTGCTTGAAAACAGCATTTAGTGTATCAACTGAAATGTTGATTTTATTTATAAAATTATTTATTCAAAATATGTTTATTGAAATTAATTTTGCTAGTGGTACTTTAGTATCATAATCATTCTTTTTTTTTCTGCAAGAATTAATGTCATACATATATCATATAGGATTTTATATCATGCATCAGCAAGGATGTTTCAAGAAAGTCTGAGGCCGTGAGATGCTAGCCCCATCCACCGTGTTTCACTGGCTCTAAGCCACTATTTTCCCAGCATAATCACTCTCTCTCACTCCCAGCACCTAAATTTCAAATTGAGTAAGTCCAGTATCTACAAACTTGGAGATGAATTCAGGATTTATGAAGATGATATTTCAGGGCCCGTCACAGGCAAGGATTTTAAAGAGTGCTTAATCCAGCCAGCTCCCACTCATGCACTCTCTCTCTCTTTCTCCTCTTCTCCTTCTTTACAGCCTGCCGTTCAGGAACCCATCAGTCTTTTCATGGCCCATGCTCATGCCAGTGTCAAGCAGGCGAGCGAGTGCTATCGGCAGAAGGAGAGGAGGCACAACTACAGCACACCCAAGAGTTTCCTGGAACTGCTCAGGCTGTTTGGTGCTCTTTTGGAGAAGAGGCACATGCAGCTGCAGCAGAGGCTTAGTAGACTGAATTTAGGCCTACATAAACTGAAGACCACTGCCTTACAGGTAAACTTTTCCAAATGGGCCAAATTCCAGATTTTTCAAATGAGACAAAAATACCTGAAAAGCTGGAGGTGAGGATGATCAAGTTTCTTTGAAGTCTTTAGAGTTCTATATATTTGTTCAGTTAATTTTAACCTTTAAGTATAGCTTGAAATCCTGTACAGGGGGTTGTTTCAGTGTTCATCTGCAATCACCTAAACATTACAAAATCAGGACATGGAACAGAATTTTTTCTTCAAAAATTTTTTACATGTTTTTTATATAAAATATAATACATTATATATTATTAACTGTTAATAGTATTTTTTTAAATATCACATAGATTATTACCATATGTTAAAAATACTGTTACTTCACTTGGTGTTTTTATCCTTACTGCTGCGTATGAGAGCAAGCGCAGTGTGTGGGTGTGTGTGTGTGTGTGTGTGTGTGTGCTCCGTAGACTTTAACCTTCAAACACTGTTCGGCAGCTTTTCTGCTACTCGAGTGGTTTAATCGCTTCATTCGTTTGACAACTGATCAATAAAGCGACTTGGCGTGCGTTAGTGTGTGAGAGAGAGCGAGTGTGTGTGTATGATGTCTGGCCTGTGGGAGATGCTTTCACATTATAACCTACAATGTTGCCATCATGTTCTATTAAAATAACAGATCAGAGTGAAGAACTTTATTCATCTCTGTTAACCTGCAACCCTTGTTATTTATATATGTGTATATAAATATTAATATAAATAAATATATACAGATCG
>JBCNYG010000001.1:28330756-28348790 GCA_039654305.1 Porochilus rendahli
TGTATTGAGCACTGTGCTACGGAAAATCGACTAAGGATTTTATATATATATATATATGTGTGTGTGTGTGTGTGTGTATGTAAAAAATTTTTGTTGGTCGAAACATGAATCATCTGTTTGTTTCTCTCTTACAGGCTTTGGCAAGTAACCCCAAGATAGATGTGCGTGAAGGCAAATACGCCTTTAAACCTAAATACCACCTGAAGGACAAGAAAGCACTGCTCCGATTGCTGGATAAGCACGATCAGCAGGGTTTAGGAGGTGTTCTGTTGGACGATGTGGAAGAGGGCCTTCCTAATTCTGCCAAGGCCATCAAAGTATACACCCTTCTTTTTTATGTTTAGTTTTTTGTTAAGAAAAAATAAAAAACGTCTATCATGTTAAACAGTGGTGTAACCCGCCAGGACCTGTCGGCTAGTGTTAGCCATTAGGTTAACAAGGAGTGATGCAGGCTACCGTTTTATAATCCCCCCCCCCCTCCCCCGTAGTGATGTGCCTCCTAATGCCATATGAGGTGATATCCTGGTAGTTTGTTAGATAGTCAGAACATGAGATTATCATGTCCAGTGAGTATGAATCGAATAATAGGCATTATCCACATAAGCTTGAATCAAATAAATACCATTAAAGTAAACAATAAAATCGTGTTATATTGAATTAGGCTAGCTACTGATACTCATACTGATGTTCGTTGGGGAAGCCAGGGCTTAACGGTTAGAGAAGCATGTGTTAGACGGTCACTTGTTTGATTCCCGAACCAGCAGGAAAAATGTGTGGCAGTGGGGGAGTGAATAGCACCTTGAATATCTCCAACTTCATGGCAGAAGTCCCCATGAGCAAGGCAACTAAACCCCAACTGCTCTCCGGGCAGCTCTCTGCTCTGAGTGTGTGCTCACTGTTTACTTTGGATGGGTTAAATGTAGAAGCTAAATTTCCCTTGTGGGATTAATACAGTATAACAAAGTTTGGGGGGGTATATAGGAATCACCTTGTCCTTGGCACAACTCCTCCTAACCCGCTTAATGGATGTTGATGGAATGTTTCACAGTTGTGTACCAAAAACGTAAAATAATCTGGCCCCAATGTTTTGAAGAGGTGATAATGTTAATAGATAATGATAATAAGTTTGCTTTACTTGTGTTTTGTAGTAGATATGAAAACATTCTCAGGTTCTGTTTCTGGAGCTGTTCATCGATATCAGATGAGCTCAAGGCGAATGTCTGCTATATGTTATGTTTATGGTGAAATGGAGATTTTGGCGATTTGATATGAATTGGTCCAGAAAATGGTCAAGGTGATGAAAAATTGATGGGGATGCTTTACTCTATGCATCATTGTCCTGCATTATCCCACAATCATTTCTGAAATGCTTTAAGTTCGCTATATTAGCTGATCAGTTTCACTTTGTTTTTAGATGGCGGGAATTTAAGACATTCCTTTGTTTTGTGACCTTAAGTTAATTTTATTTCAGGCTCTCGGCGATCAGATCATATTTGTGTCCAGACCTGACAAGAAAAAGATTCTCTTCTACAATGATAAACACTGTCACTTCGAGGTTGATGAAGGTGAGCGACATCTAACACTAGAATTCCCACCACATGTGTCGCGTAAATGTGTGTGGCATGAACATATTTCTGTCCAATCACCCTCGCGTTGTTCCGTGAACGCTGGCTTTACAATGAACGAGTTTCAGTTTATCTTGCATCAGTTCAGTTGCTACAGTCGAAACGAGCTGTGTTGATGTTTTCTCCTCCAGAGTTCCAGAAGCTGTGGCGCAGCGTGCCGGTAGATTCCATCGACGATGAAAAGATTGAAGAGTACTTGAAGAGACAGGGCATCTCGTCCATGCAGGATACAGGACCAAAGAAAATAGTGCGTTCACATCATATACTATCCCTCTGTCTCTTCAGTCATGATGAGTCCAGTCATATTGATCCGGTCATAATCAATCCAGTGGGCAGGGTAAAAGCAAGGCTATAATGTGTTGGAGACCCATGATGAATTTGTGAGGAACAAAGGGATATGAACCCATGATGCAATGAGGGACAGATTAACTAATAATCCCCACTGGCCTTAAAAGAACTCAAATATCAGCATCAGTGTCACATGATTTTGATTATAAGTTCGAAACGAGTGTTGATAGACATGCTGTTATTATGGAACGCTAATCAGAAACCATATATGGATTATGGAAGTCCATCTGTTAGTTTGAGTTATCGTTGTTATAGACACACATGAAACACAAGCGCAGAATAATCCCTAACGTCCGAGCTGCTGTTATAGGAACACCTCGTCGGTTCTGATTGGTCAGCATTCAACAGCACTGTAGTAGTATTATTTTTTTTCAAAGTTACCAGTCAGCATGTCGCGATTTCTTTCATTCTCAAACATGTCTATCTTGTGATGCACTGTTACAGACACCGGCCCAAAAGAGGAAGAAACCAGCAACGCAGAAGAAGAGACGGTTCAAGACTCACAACGATCATATGAACGGTGTTCTGGTGGACTACTCTGATGGTGTCCCCAATAAGAAGTGACACAGGTTTATATGCTTCCCTAAGTAGATGGGATAAAGACTCAAAGTGAAAATGGATATCTGTGTATACACTGTATCTCATTGCCAAAACCACATGGGGACTAACAAACAATTCTAATGTGAAGCGACTGTAAATATTTTCTTTTCATGTCAGCACTTTAACAATTATGTTGAAAATGCTTTTCTTTTTTTAGAATAAAACTTTAAAATCACTTTTGGTGTGTAATCCTTTAAATAATTAAAAAGAAAATAATTGCCTCATCTATTTGTTAGGAACACCGGTTCATCTTCAACCTTTGGCCAGATGGCACCTCATCACCAAGTTCTCTTTGACATGATGCAGATTTCATTATCGATAACTGCAGCCCGCTCAGTCCCTGAGGCAGCAGAGCAAGCCCAAACCATAACACATAACGCAACCACCATGTTTTATAGTTGCTGTGAGATTCTTTTCTGTTCACGTGACCATGGACAAATTATAGTATTTATTTGTAAATAGTTAAGAGACCTCTTTGAGTTTTACGTCGACTCCCAGGCATCAATGGTATTTTTTTTTCTGAAGGCCTTGAAGAGCTCTTTACTGTGAGAACACCACACCCTTCAATAGCAAAGAGAACAGACTAGATATCGGGTTAACCTGCAGGAGGTTCTGACTAATGGCGTCTAATTCAGAACACCTAATTGCAATTTTATAGTCTTTTTCGATTATGTAAATACTTGTCAACATGCCAAACAGTACACAGGTAGTAACCTAAACCCAGGAGCTAACCAGACGTTGTGAAGGGGCACGCCCTGTTAACCCCGCCCTAAAAAAAAAGGATTACCTCATTACGCTATAGTATGAGATGCAGTCAGCTGTATATTGATGTTTGATTGTTAACTGAGCAACATTCGTACCATCAGACTGAACGGGTTCTCCTTTGTTGTTTGAAACCCTGAGGTGTTGTATTGTAGCTCAACCATTTGAATATTTGCTTCTCCCACGGCATGTGATGAATCGCCACCCCCCGAAAATTATTAAATCATCTTGATTTGGATCTTTAGATTTCAGTCTTTTTCAATATACACATTTAAATTCACGTACGCTTCTGATTTCCTCTGGACACTTCTTCTAACCCCTACATTAGCTTGTACTTATGTTTCAACAATAGCACAGCGCACCAAAAATACAGCTGTGATCTTGAAAGATGAAAGAAACCAAATCAGCGATGACTGATCACCATCAATAGATTTGAATACTGACGTTCTGTGGTAGCTGTTAAGTTTTATGGTTATGCTAATTTTGCATTTTTCAGACTACCTACCATGGATGGGGTTTGGGGGGGGGGGGGGGTTTGGGGGGGTCTTCCTTGGCTTTACTTTTCCTTCTGTCAGCTTTCAATCTGGTGGCGCTAGCTTAAAAAAATGAGTCATGTATTAGCATAAAATTGTCACATGTCCGTATACTCAAGACAAATCGAGTTTGGTGCTGAAATAATAGTATTATTTTTGGTGATTGCATTCAGCTATATATCTGTATAGAAGTAGCAAGTAGTGGCACACTCCTTTTGTGGTGCATGCACAGTAAGTAACGCTCATGAAATTTTCGATTCAGGTAAGTAAGCATATTTTTTTATGACTTTGCCGTTGTGAAATCATCCAAATTACAAATGTCACACTGTCAGAATTTTGTTGAAGCTCTAAAAAGACGTAAGTAAACTACTTTAACTTCCCCCACGTTAATGATTTTGATTAATAGAACAAGAATTCAGTTGAAACTAGTGCATCTAGATAGTGAAACTATCTGCACTAGTTACTAGCTTAAGCATCTTGCCTCTCGACATGCACGGTATCTTTCTGCTCCACCGATTTCACTTCAGTTTTATTGATGTTGCATTAAAAAAAAAAAAAAACACGCAGTAGGTGAAGAAAAACAAGATAAAGCAATGAGTGCTTCAGGCATCTGATTGGGATGCATCCTGGTGGTCTCCCTCTAGATGTGTTCCTGGCACAAGGTTGAGCCGTAGCTCGCCGGAAGCATTGAATGTGGATATGATCAGGCCTGGATACACCTTGGAGCTCCCCAGGAGGAGCTGGAGTGTCCCTGGGTAGAGAGATGCCTGGGTTTCCCTTCTAGACATGTCTCCACGAACCGGCTCAGATAAGCGAAGGAGGATGGATGGATGAATATTGATGAGAGGCTTTACACCGGTGTGTGCAAATCAACAACAGTAGCATTCTGTTAGACCTTTAAAACCATTAATTTCTGAGGAAGTACATGCAAGCTCAGCGATGAAGCTCCAGATCATGTTAAGCTCAATCAGCCAAAAAGAAATATGACTTCCTGTTCAGGTTTGTGTTTGGTTCAGACTTGAAGGATCATTCTTCCATTACAAATGCTTCTAGGTGTGTGTGCGGTAACACTAATTGAACATTTAATTTGTAATACATACTAAGATTTTTGAAAGTGAATGAAATGTATTTTTTAAGGTTTCCTAGAAGCTCGCAGAACACTTGATCTTTAAGCTGTGCTTGTTTTAACCTGTTATTTTCTTCATCTGTCGCTTTTCGCCCGTTGACTTCACTTTTCATGGCTGAACTGCGCCTAGAACTTAAAAGATAGGACCATTGAAATTGGTATATAGTGGATAGTTGTTGTACTTTACATGAATGCGGAATAGATTTTTCTATGCCAATTTTTTTCTCTTTCATCCCTCCATTGATCTGCATTTTTTTACCCATCGATCCCATCATTGAGTGTAGAGTACTGAAACTTGGTAACTGAATTCAACAGCAGAAGTACAGCACTT
This sequence comes from Porochilus rendahli, assembly GCA_039654305.1. Lineage (NCBI taxonomy): Eukaryota > Metazoa > Chordata > Actinopteri > Siluriformes > Plotosidae > Porochilus > Porochilus rendahli. The sequence goes on from JBCNYG010000001.1 coordinate 28,336,082, forward strand.
AACTATTCTTCATGAAAGGGGGAGATCTCACTAGAGGTGTGATGGCAAATTACAATTTTTTTTTCCAAGTTTTCTTTGCGAATTTTGAAATTTGCTTCAAGATGTTTTGCGGCTTAAATATGTATATATTGTGAGAAAGTCACATGACTGATTTGCGAGTAATTCGTGATTGGTTTGTGGATTGTGGGGGGGTTGCAGACACAAATCTTCCGTCATAGGTCCCGTCATCAGTTGCGATTTTTTTCTCAACCCATTCGCTTTTTATTCACGCGTTATTAGTGCAAACAAAATGCGAATAAAATACAAATTATGACAAAATACACGGAATATGGCAGATGGCAGCAAGTCTTAAACTTTTCTCAAACTGGAATTCTCCAACTTGTCGCTTTTCCTTGTGAAAGAAAATCTAATAATTTGTGAACGAAACGACAACTTTGACCTTCTAATCATAATAATAATAATAATATATTTAATTTGTGGGCACCTTTCATGACACTTAAGGTCACTTTACAATTGAAGAAGCAGTATGAAATATATAGATATATATAGTGTAGAATTAGAGTTATGGAGGTCGGGGGGGGGGGGGTATGGAGTTCTAGAGATTAGGAGCAGAGCAGCTGAAAGCTCTCCTCCCCATGCTTCTCACGTCATATGACTGTTTGAGAAGAGTTGAGAATATGTCGTGTCAGAGACTTGTTTTGCGTCATTGTTGTAAATTTCAAACATGTTCACTAACCAGGCGACCAAAAAGCGATCCCGAGAACGTCGCAGGACAAACTGAGAACATTATGAGAATGAAAAGCGACAGCCCCGAATTGCCCTTCACGTCAGTTGCTTTTCTATCACACCTTTAGAGTGATCGCCCCCTAAGTGACACTCGTCTGTCACACCCTTTGTTTTTTCAGCCATCCTCCTTCCTTCTGTAGCGATTGAGTGATTTTACTACTAGATATCGGGTCTGGTGTTCTACATCTGCATCTAGGTTGACCGGCAGGAAGTTCTCATCAATGGCATCTAATCTGGAACACAATTTAAATTTTATAGACTTAAGGATTATGACACGCCGAACACTCACTCTGCTCAGGAGCAAACCAGAAGTTGTGAAGGTACACAACCTGTTGCACCACAGAAAAAGAATATTGGATATTAAAAAAAATTGTGGTATCATACAAGTTTTATGAATTAAAAGATTTTTTTTTCTCCCCCAGCATGTTTGACATGTAAATGTATTACCACAGCATATACATATACACATGGTGACCCAATAAAACCTCCCACATTTTAAAGGTACATGGAAAAACAATAGTGAAAGATAATAAAATTATTATTTGAACGCATGAAACCTCATCCACCATTCATCATAAAAGAGCTTCAAGAGTTTGGGAGTCGATGAGTGTACACTCGCAATTAAATGAAGCCCCACGGAAAAAAAACACAAGGGGAACGGACCACCACGCAACGAGATCACCTGATTCGGAAACATTTTCTTCAGCACCTTCAGTAATCTTTGATTAAAGGTAACTGGATAAAAGAAATTCATCACAGAAATCAGATATTCATTTTCAATCAACACTTCCTCCGGGTCAGACTCAGACTTGGTGAATACCTCGGCGCTGGGATTCACCCACATTCAGTGCTCCTGATCTGTGTACATGGGTAATGGCATAATGGTTAGCATGTTCACCTCACAGCAAGTAGGTCCTGGGTTTGAGTCCCAGGTCCAGGCATTCCAGTGTAGACTTTGTATGTTCTTCCCATGCTTGTGTGGGTTTCCTCCAGGTATCCCGGTTTCCTCCAACAGTCCAAAGACATGCCCGGTAGGCTGACTGGCTGTTTCAATTTGGTGAGGATGTAAGTGTTCATAGTTGCGTGTGTGTTGCACGGCGATGGTCTGCCAGGCTGTTCAGGGTGTACCTTGCCTTTAACCCATTGTCGGCTGAGATAGGATCCAATCTCTCCGTGACCCAAGCAGTAGGATTATGCGTTTCGGCAAATGAGTGAGTGAGTGAGAGTGTAATTTGTGTGCAGGCAGGGTTTTGAAAAGTGGGCAAAAAAGCTATGTGGATACGTGGAGAACCTAAAATTCAGCAGAAAAGTGATGCAAACTTGGATCTGTACCTTAGAGTTGTAAGATGATAATGCTAGTTAACGGTGCACAGGAGGTATATGCATAATATTAGCTTCCTGCATAAAATCCAGAGTGCAGGTTAAAAACAAATATCGGTCGATGAAACGTACTGACGGACCATGTTGTCCTGTCATTAGGGTCATGAGCTGAACATGTTTGGAGCCTATAGGCAAAAAGATTAATAAATGATGAAATCAACAGTCAACCTTTTGGTCATGTTGTAATCTAGCCCTCTGTTGAATATATTTCATGATATTGCAGTATAATCCTTGCTTTTCACCACATGGGAGCAGTGCTGCTACTCAAATGAAGGGTTTCACAGGACTATACAGTACATACACCAATGAATGATTGTACCACAGTGCTGCTGACTTCTCTAATCCCAGTGATCCAGCAGATGTTGAGGAATCGCAGCAGCTGGGATTTTACTTTATCTTCACCTTTCACTGTTTTACACACAACCTTGGATGGCAGTTTATCCACATGTATTACCGTTGTTACTGAATGTCTATTAGTGTATTTGATGAACTGGTCTGTGTGAGCACTCCAGTAGACTGGAGACCTCGACCCTAAAGTCAGACTTTGGATCCAGTTTCCCCTGTGATGGATAAACGGGATGGTTGGCTGGATGTTCTGTAAGGTTTTCTCCACAGGAAGGTCTTCAGGACTTTATATTTTATAGTGGTAGGGTGTTGGATTACTGATCCCAAGGTCAGGGGTTCAAGCCCCACTATCAGCGGGTTGTCACTGCTGTCCCCCCAGTGCAGGGTTATCAAAGGCCGGCCATGTCTCTCACTGTCTGTGGTAAGAGGCATGTAAAAGCCATTGTCCATCAGTGTGTTTCTGCCCTGCCCTGGCGAGCTGTCTAGGGTATACTCTGCCCTCGCCCAGAGTCGGCAGAGATGGTGGATCACAGAGGCAAAAACGACTAGAACAATAACAACAAAAACAGCAACAACAAAATCATGATTTACATACTTCCTTCTACGCAGTTTTTATTCAGGAAGAGACTGAAGTATTTGGACCATGTCACAATTTTTGTAATTTTGCCTCTGTACACTCACCATGGATTTAAAATGAAACAATCAACATGTTCCTGAAATGTTCATGTAATACGCTACACTTCGATCACGTCTGCTTCATTTTAAATCCATTATGGTGTTTTACAGAGGCAAAATGATCCAACCTGTGATGCTGTCCAAATTTGTAACTGCACTCGTACTGTAATTACGCAAAGTGATGCTTCATTGTTCATAGTGAATTGCCAAAAAAAAAAAGTAGAGTGGATGTGACTATGTTTGTCGAACTGGCTGGTTATGTAATTATTTTTCCCTGTTCAGTTTGAAGGAGGGCTGTTCCTCTGCCCTGGCTTCTCCGTTCCTCCTGATCTAGACTACGCTGGCTATCACAGTTATGTGGACGAGAGATTGCCGGATGAAAACCCAAGTCTGTACGGTTTGCATCCTAATGCGGAGATCGAGTTTATGACCATCGCGTCCAACGATCTCTTTAACACACTTTTAGACCTGCAGTGCCGAGACTTAGAGAGAGATGAAGCAGCACAGAGCGTGGAGGAGAAGGTCTACAACACTAATATTTTCCTCTTATTGCTCTATTTCTTTTATTTTGTATTTTTAATGAACTCAGTATGTAATTAATTTGAATTGTAATTACATTGTTAATTAAACTTGCTCTGATCCTAGGTGAAAAGTGTGCTTGATGACCTTCTGGAGAAGCTTCCTGAGAGATACAGCATGCCAGAGCTGCTTGCTATGACATCAGAGCGTAGTCCGATGATCCTTCTCTGTTTGCAGGAGTGTGAGCGCATGAACCTGCTGTTATCTGAGATCCATACCTCTCTTGCACAGCTGGACCTGGCCCTGAAGGTACTTCAGTAACTGTGGGATATACACAGCTTTATTTTTTTAAGGAAAAACTCTGTAATTGGGGTTCTGCTTAGAACTGGCTTAGGTTTCCTCCAGAGAGATCACCTAAAGAAACCTTAAAGGTGCTAGAGAGAAGCTTTTATCTATGACTCTAGACAAACAATATTCATGCAAATTCATTTGTACTTGATCACCGTTGTGTAGGTTAACAAGCAGAGATCACATTACTGAGATGTACAGTGTACATGCTGTTGTTTTCTTTCTTTCAGGGTGAGTTAAGTATCTCTCCTGACGTGGAGACTCTGCAGACCTCTCTTTACTACAACCGGGTTCCTGAAAGCTGGAGTCGTTTGACCTGCCCCTCTACAAACACTCTGGCCCAGTGGTACAGACTTCACAGAGTTTTCCACCATGATTAATTTATATGGACATGGAGGACATTTCCGTGTCAGTATGGTGTGTTTTAAAACATCACTCTACTCTGCCAGGTTCAGTGATGTCCTCAGTCAGTGCCGAGAGCTGGACACCTGGACTCAGGACTTTGTGCTTCCGGCTGTGGTGTGGCTCTCGGGATTGTTCAGCCCACAGTCGTTCCTGACAGGTAAACAAGTGACACACACACATTTGTTTTACTATCCCGGTGAGGACTGTCCATTAAAATAATAATTATTTTAACTAATTAATACTGTGCCGGCCTAAAACGCAAGTGAAAATTGCCAGATATTTGTAACCGTGTAGGATACTTGATGCCCACAAAGTGAGAACCCCTTAAGGTCAGGACACTGTTGTACCAATACAATTGTGTGAAATAATTCCTCATGATCCTCAAACCTCTCTTTTTTATAATGAAGCTTACATTTTATGCCTCAGCAATCAGGAAAAATTTTCATTACTTTTACTTGATTACTTGGTCATTCAGTACTTTCTGTTGCCAAACCTCGACCTTACCAACTGAAGTTACCCCAGATGGCAAAAAAGCCTCCTGAGGCTTGTACAGTGGCTACTATGCATTATGGGTACATCGTTTCATGCATTTCCCTTCTTACTCTGACAAGCCAATAGCTAGACGCATTAGATCACAGGACTTTTTTCGATTGTTCCAGAGTCCAATCTTTATGTTATCCATCAAGCCTTTTTTTCGCACAACAACACAGCTGTCAATCACAAGGCCCTCAGGCAAAATCCTGCCTGCCAACTCATTTTATGTGGCCCACAAGAGCTTTCAATGAGTATGATTATTGTATGTTCTTTGAATCAACCGTTACCAATGAAACGTAATTTATCATCCTTCCACTAGGTGGCGACAGCCTATTTCAGGTAAACAGCTAGTCATTTATCACCCAAGATGGATCGTGTGCTAGCTTGTCAGTGTTAAGTATTGTCAGAAAAATGCAAGTGAATAAAGGAAAAGAGAATAAATGCCTAAAGTAATAATTTTGCCATACAGATTTCATGGTTGACTTTTTAGAATAGATGAGAATTTTGGTGATGTGGCCCTTAGTGAAAATGTGTTTGACACCCCTTTTTCTTATTGCCACGCAACTGTTTAGTCGTAATCCTGTGTGGAAATGCTCTTCCTTTCACAATTAAACAGTTTCAATAGTTTTTGGACAGTTCTGAACCTAAATTAGAGTAATTTCAGCAATGTAACCCCTTGTTTTTTTAATTTGGTGAAGGCTATTTAGGTACAGTAAGATTTTCCCATGGCAATGGGATATGTTGTGTAAGTAATGAGAAGCTACTTAGTGCATCAGTAAGTGCTAAAAAAAAATGTTGCCAGCTGAAAATGAGATTATTCACTGCAGTAATTATCCAGATGAAGATTTTAAGTATTTGCTTATTTACGTCTAAATGCTGACCTTTTTGGAGCAGGCAGTTAGATTAGGTTATAAGCATTGAGGTGCACAGGTTGTCTTTCACTGGAGTCGGGACCGTTAAATGGAATTTTCTACCATTTCAGCTTTGCAAGTGGTTGAGATACGCACAAATCAAATCAGGTTCTTTTTAAAACAAGATATAGTAAATATGTTCGAAGATGACTCTTAAGAGTTTTCCAGGTCTGCCTAAAATCTTCCCAAATCTCTAGACTGGTATGTATTCCTATCATTAGGGGTGTTTACTCATCTCAAAGTAGAAGAATGTGCCCACATAAATATATATACAAGCACACATCAAGAAACAGCCATGCCAGAAATGCTTTTGATGTCTTTTATGTTTCAGCGATCATGCAGAGCATAGCTCGTAAGAACAAGTGGCCACTTGACAAGATGGCTTTGTCTGTGGATGTAACTAAGAAGACAAAGGATGATTATGGCCACCCACCTCGAGAGGGTGCTTATGTTCATGGGCTCTATATGGAGGGTAAGTGTGAAGGTCAGGTGAACTAATAGATACTGTTAAGGCTCTGTGGAAGCTGATGTTGAATGTGGTGTTTTGTGGTCAGACTCTGACTTGCTGTGTCTCCCCCCAGGGGCTCGATGGGATGTCTCAGCAGGGGTACTGTCAGAAGCAGTGTTAAAGGACTTGACTCCTGCCATGCCAGTGCTGTATATCCGTGCAGTACCTGCTGACAAGCTGGAGCTGAGTAACACCTACAATTGCCCAGTGTACCGAAACAAGCTCCGTGGACCCACTTTCATCTGGAGCTTCCACCTTAAAACACGCCACCCACCTGCTAAGTGGGTGCTGGCAGGAGTGGCCCTGTTACTGTCTGAGTGAACAGCCTCCACTGCTTTATCTAAATTACTAAGAGGCAGAGAAATGTTTCGGGCACATTGCACCATTGTCAAGCTGAAGAAGTCATGACAGAGTTCAGAGATGAGACGAAATGTGCTGTATTCTTATTTGAAGAAGTTTAACTTGCAGTATTAATCTGGTCCGTACATGATGTGTTTTAATGTTATAATCCCAATTTTGTGCCATTTTTAATAAATTTTAACCAGATATTTGAATACAGCTTCATGATAAACTTGAGTGATGGTTGAAATTCATTACAGGTGTACAGCATTAAGTTCGACATCTAATATAATATAATGTATTTATTAGCTTGTGTGAGTGTGTGTGTGTGTGTCGAGATACAGATTGTTCCCACAGTGCTGAGCGTGTCAAGGCTCAGTTGAAAGGACAGGGAAATGATAGATCAGCAGCGCAGGGAGGAAATGATAGGTTTGAGTAGGCCGTACCGCAGCGCCTCTTCTCTCAGCGAACTGCAGCACAATCCCAGCAGGCAGTAATGGCACAGCAGGGGTCTCTGTCATAGCATCTGCTCGGCCATTTAGACTGCTGCTCCAGCTGAGACAAACAGTAAGCAAGCTGACTGTTACAATGCATATGGAATGTGCTTTTTTTTCCTCCTGTGGCCTCCTACAAGGCCCGATGTGTCAGTCATGTAGGATTTTTTTTCTTCTTAAGATTTCACTACCCATTATATGTGTTTTATTTCAAGTGAGAGCTATAATAGACTTCTGTAATCAACTCAAGCATTCAGCATATGTGCTCAGAGAGTATCTTTGAAGCCTGAAACCATCACCGAGACAGAGAAAATAAAATAAAGACATCCATAAGCAGTGATGTAACAGTCCTTAATTTTAATGTTTTCTTTCGCAGGGGTTTTAAAATAAACTGAAAAAAAAAAGGTAATTATCATAGAAATAATGCATATGGAGGAATAAACACTAATATATTGCTTTACTGGTGTTAAAAACACCAGAAATTAATTTAATGTATTTACAATTTCTACAGATTTATTAAACATGCACATTTAATACTGGTCTCTCAGTGGCCCTGCCAAATCATATAGACCAGTATTGTTTGAAACACACTCCACACACGGCATTTCCTCCTTTTCCTCTTCACTATACAGACTAATTCTGAACTAATTAGTGTTTCTGTTATGTCGAAGATGTAATTACACATCTTAGTTACAAGGAGTCTATAAAGAAATGTGCTTTGTGTAACTCTGCACTACTCTCATAGTGTAACCCTGAATAAAACTATTATACTAAATTTATAATGCATTAGGAACAAATAAGCAAATTCTCTGCTGATTTTGCTCCATTCTGCTTCAGTTGTATGTCGCTACCAGGCAACCACTACTGGAACCTAATTACTTCGGTACTGGATAATTCTGTTACTACTAGTCCTAATTCCTGTATATAATCTAGATACTGTCATGGTTTTTGTTTGTTTTTGTTTTTCTGACTGTCTAAGGCTGAAAGAAGTTCCTGTACAACCTCAGACCTATTCGTGACATGAGTTCAGGTCTGGTCATCAAAGACCAGTGTACTCTGGCATATCATTTGATTTGTAATACCTTCTTATTGCTTTGGCTCAGGTAATAGCCACCCCATTTATCAAATTCCACATTTATGCACTTATAAGAAGTTATACATCCTTGGCTCCTTGTGATTCTCTCCTCCACCGTGTTGTGCAGTCTGTGAAGCTCAGTCTCGTCCCCTTGTGGCTGTCCATGTTACTTGTGCCCCTTTCTCAGTGTTTTGGCCATGTGAGAGGGATCATGGCATCAGCTCTTCTCTCACTGGTCACTGAAACACATTATTTATGATAGACACACATACGTGTCCTGTCCTAGACCTTTGTCTCGAGTCTGTGTGAAAGTTCAAACAGAGTCTGCTGATTGTCGATGATATAGAGATAGTTGATGTAGGCTTTAGCATCAGGACTCGCCTTCTGGGTCAGCATGTTTCCTTGATGATGGCAAACACATTGTAATTGTTAACAAGTAGGTCGACTCTCGTATATCTGGGTCTTACTTAACAATTATGTGCCAAAGGGTCATATCTTTAAATAGTATACTATTTTAATGTATATACTACACACAAACATGTGCAAAAAAGCACACTAAAATGAGATTTAAGTTTTTTCTTAAGGAAAAAAAAAGAGAGAGACACATGTGAGCTTCGAGTGCACATGTTAGCAGGTGTAATGAAGATTTTATAGTTTATGTTTACATATTTTATCCATGACAGAGGCAGGTGAGGTGAGCCTGAACTTTGAGCTGAGCCATGCACTATGTAGCTAATGGTGCCTTATTAGCAGAGTTTTAGCATATACTACAATCGGAAACCGGGGGAAAAAAAGTATTTTTAAGAATTATTTTTCCAATTTAAAACATATAATGGTGAAGCTGCCTATTCCAAGTTACCATAAAAAACTGTGTGCCATTTTGATCTAAGCATTAGCCACTCTATTTTTCAACCAAAGAATTGGATCAATCACACTGCCATTATATATGTACATGTATATATATACACACACCCTTATTATTATTGTAGTGATGACATTAATTATCATTGTCTCTCTGTGACTGTTTTGGACTGGCGTTTTTCCATCACACCACTTTTCCCACTTGTTGTTCCATCAGCAGTCAACAATTTTATAAATGTTTTTTGCTGCAGTTCACTTAAAATAGGTAAAAATATTTGGGTGCAATTTAGATTTAGCATTAATGCTTACCCATGTGGTCTGTCTGACAGTGCCTTATGACACGCACCATATCTGCCATCATGTGCTGAAAAATGGAGATCAGAAGAGTTTAGCAGTATCAGATCAGAATTTAGTGCATTCTGCTGAGGTCCTGTTAAATAAGTGATTGGTTATATGTTTGCCATTAACGTACCAGTTTCTCAAAGTTGACCAGATTATCAAGGAAGGTTTTGTTTCCCTCGTGAATGAATGTAATATCTAACAAAACAACACATGGGTTATTCGAGGGCTCTGAACTCTGAAATACAGAGAAATACTCTCTGTAGAGTAATATGATAAAGGTGTGTACTGTTGTGTGAGATGAATGGTACGGAAGCACCTTTTAGTAGCAGAGGTAGGAAAGGGATTTTTGGAGATTTCATTTTCTTGAAGGCATCTCTGTAGGCTTTGTGGTTAAATGATGGGTCCTGAAAATACACAGCATTTTGCATGTTAGTAACCAGACCTGTGTGTGTATGTATTCATTTATGTAAGTGACTAGTGGCAGTCACTCTATACATAAACGGTTACTTACTGTCAAGCTCTCAAGCTCGGAGAACAACTTTTTGAATTTCCCTGGAACTTTCTTTTTTTTTAAAAATGACAGAATGAAATGATGTGTTAATATTCTACTAGAGAAGAGCACACATAAAGGTATCATTTGTGAGACTGTGCCTCCATACCTCCCACGTTTGAGTCAGCCGGCTGACAGCTGGGGTGTTTAAACCCATGATAATGGCAAAGAATGAGTTCAGGTTGCTCTGTGATTTACAGCTAGGTGTGAGAAACAGACACAATATGAATCTCTTAGAAAATGTGTCACACATAACAATAAAACTCATAATTCTTTTCTTGAAGTGAAAACATTTTCCAGAATGCTTGTAGAAATTTTCAGACAATGGTGAGGTAGGTAGAGAGCCATCAGGTTGAATAACTCTAGAGATTAACATTGAACGCTGAAGGTTTACTCACTGGGCTGCAATCTTGATGAACTTCTTAAAGAGCTGCACCCGTTTGCAGAGTGTGGGACACAGCAACACCTCAGTCATTACCCACTGCTGCACCTCATTGCATCGCTGCAGCAGCAGCTCCAGTGCCACTGTGTGGCCAGAGCAGGAATCACGGCTCAGTGTAAAATAAACCAGCTCTTGCTGTAGGGACGAGGAAAAGATAAAGAAGTCAAGTATGTAATATTACATAATATGTAAGGAATAAAATAGGACGAGGCATGCTATAATGGGAGATTAATCAGTGAAGGGCTGGTGTTATAAAGCAATTTGCCAACAGTGATTTTTTTTTAATTCATTCAATAAAGCCATTTATTTTTCATTGGATTTCTTTAGTGTAAACACAAACTAGGAGAGTTTCTTTCTCCTTCAGGAAAGTAGAATTCACTTTGAATGCTCGTCACTCGTTAAAAAAACTACCAGCAGAGAATGTAAAGTAATATTTTGTTTCCAATGAATAAAAAAATAAGGAGTGAGATAAAAATTAATGAGGAAAGACTAACTTTTTTTTAAGTCTGTGTTTTGGTCAATTGCTGGTGGGCCGAGAAAAAAGTTATTGATCAGTCTGTACTGGGGTATTACATGCCACACAACACCCAATAAGATTGCAAGTACTGTGGTTGCCATATAATATTAAGAAACTACTGTCAAGACTCATCATCATACCTCCTGCAGATTTCTGAAGAGACTCCAGTCACAGTTAGTCAGAGCCACAGCTATATCCCACGTGTTCATACTCAGCATCCTGACTGTTGGCTGCTGCAGCTGTCCATTATCGGTGATGAGGTTCTGGTTGGATGTCACGTGAGAGAGATAAAGCACAGTCAATGAGCAGAACTGCCTAAGTGGTGTGCAGCATGTATATCAGAGTGGAATACAAAGCAATCTCTTACAGTGATTTCTGTCAGGTCTCTCCTGCACACACACAGCCTGCTCACAGGACCCAGGGTGTCTGAGTACACACACTGCTGCGGCTGTAGAAGCACCTTCCCTGAAGACACAGACACACACAGACACACACAGACACACACACAAATATATGCTTGATTTTCTCCACCAGAGGGCAGTCCATTACATGCTTAGTGGTCCACATAGCTGTTTTAATATTGTAGGTGTGTACCTCTGGAGTAGGTGACAGCCACCAGCACCATGTCATCCTCTGCACATTGTAACCTCTCAGCCACTGCAGCCAAGAGATCCTGCGCTATTACCCCACTGTGTGTCCTCACACTCACATATGAGTCCATGGTCAAATGAACATGACACAGAACTGAAAACACAGATACAGATATGTATTCACATCATCCAGACAGCACTTGTTACATTAATCCAGATCCAGAACCCTGACCCATTTTAAATCTACAATGTCTCTAAGTAAAGCGCTATCGAGTGTCCCTGTTGAAGTGTGAAGGACACAGCTCGCCTGAAGACAGAAATTAGAGAGAATATTTTATATGCCTACCTTCCTTATTCTGCCTCTGGGCCATTCGCATAGGCTGCCAGGTCTCTTTAAGGCTCAGTTGGTGGAAAAGTGCTTTATTCTGACAAAGGGAGGAAAAAAGCAGCATTGGAGATAATGATTGTACGAAACAGGCAGTGTATCCAGACACAGCATCAAGTAAGACTCGGAGGCAGTGAGCTGCAGGGCTGCGTTAATGAAATTAGGCCGAGATGCAGAATGTAATGTAAGTTAAAACTAGCATATATTTAGATTTGAGACCATGGCTTTCATTCAAGCAGTTTAATTTATAGTTTAAGAACTTTGATGTGTAGAGAAAGTATTATACGCTCAAACAGTTTAAAGTGTTTATTGAGTACACGGCTCGACATATCTTCTTGCCCGCTGACTCCAGACCAGTAAATATTCAAGTGGGGCCACAAAAAATAAACACACGTTTGGGCCAACATATTTTCAGTGAGCTGGTAGCCCGACAGTGTAAGTCCATGCATTTCAGTAGGGCATGTAATATAGGGCAGTGGTGACTTAGTGGTTAAGGAAGCTCAATCCCCACTATCACCACTGTTGGGCCCTTGAGCAAGACCCTTAATTCTCAAGTCACTTTGGATAAGAGCACAAGCCAAATGCCGTAAATGTAAAATAAATATAATAAATGTAAGATAAATATACAACTGGTCCTTAACTTCGGTTTCACCCGTGTACATGTATATATAGAGCCACTGTATACGCGACTTGTGAGTGAACC
>JBCNYG010000001.1:28378583-28395789 GCA_039654305.1 Porochilus rendahli
GTGTGTGTGTGTGTGTGTGTGTGTGTGTGTGTGTGTGTGTGTGTGTGTGTGTGTGTGTGTGTGTGTGTGAGTAAACATAATTAAGCAGGGTGACAGGCTGGAAGAGCTTGCACTTTTCTGCCCTAATTTCCAGTTGCAATGAAGACCTTAATCCCACCTGTCCTCACTCATCTACAGTCTCACAAACACACACAAACACACACACATACACACACACAATGTATTGATGAGAGGCACTCACAACTAATCAACACCAAATACTGCAACCACAACTAAAGTAAAGTAGCTATTATTGGGGCAATCAGCTTCACCTGTCCGAACACACTCCATCACAGTTGCCACAGACACACACTGATGTCTATACGCACAGAGCTCAGTCTGGCTTTAACTTAGGAAAAGACCATTATTAGAGAACATAATCTAGGACAACACCAGAGGTTCACACAGTGTTGCATTATAATAAAAAATGTTCAATAGATAAACCATTAGCACAGCAAAAGACCACTGGAATTGACATACTCAAAAACACAGCAAATGTTCCAAGATCCCAGGATATATATTTTTTTCAGGTTAACACATTTCTTCCAAGAAAGGCTTCTTTTCTAGCAACAGTTCATGATCCATCACAGTGCAGCACAAAACCCAGAAAAGTGCTATCTACCCTCTTCCACATACACAAACTCAGAGTTGTCCAAGATTGGCTAGTTTTGCTCAGACTGACAGGGCAAGGGAATATATCATCCCTTCCACCAAAGAAACACAGCAAAATCACCCATTTGGATCCCTGACCATGGCAAGTTGTCAGTTTCAAGATTCAAACTCCCCGATCTTTGACTACGAATTAAATAGAATAACAGACCTGACCATCAAGTCATACTGATTGTGTTTAAAGCCTGCAACTAGTTCAGTAAGATCATTAATGCTATACAGGAGTGTGTTTTTAGTTGCCCAAAGTCCAAAGGTATGAAATTCTACATAACAGTTTACACTTTTAACTACTGATAATTTAAAAAGCAAATTCATTTAAACTCCAAATCTCCACAGTAACATAGCCCCGACTGCAAACTATTTCCATAGACATCAGTGGACACTGGGTTGATCTGCCCTACTTAAAAATGGACCAGGGATAAATAGCTGTCATTGGTCTCTTTTTAGGGATCAAAGTATAACATGCTTATTATGGTTTATATCAAGTTTGTATCAGCAGTTGTTAATTATTAAAAAAAGCTTTTTACCAAAATCTAGATGCCCCAATAATGTAGGCATAAATGCTATCTAAATATTTTTGTGCTCACTGGGAATCCCAACAGTCTCTGCTTCCCACACATTAACAGTGTTGCTGTACTTTGTCGTTTGCTGGAATGTCAAACTTATTTGGCAGTTTGTGTCACTTTTGTCGTAAAGGGTCACAGTCTCTGCAGTGTTGTTTGGGAACTATACCAACAATAATATCAGACATGTAACAGGCATCTTTATTTTCTAACAAGGTAATAAGGAACGAATAAGGTATATTAAAGTATAGGAAACCTTGATAGAAACTAAATACTTTGCATTGTTTATTGTAAATAGGTGTCAGAGAAATGCATCATGTTTAAAGCTGAATAGCTAAAGAGAATAATGGAGTAGTTAAATTTTACTCATAGTCCAATTGAACATCTGGGGCTACATATTTAATCTTATTTTCTAATTTTTGCACTTCTAAGGCTTTCATTAGACTTATTTTTGTATACCATTCCCTCAGAACATATTGAGTAAGGTATTACACTCGCCAGGTCAATCAACAGTCATTAACCTAATTAAGCATATATTTAACCTCCTGAAGAGGAAACAACAGTGGAAAGGGCTTTGATACACACCGGGAAAAATATAACAAAAGACAAACACAATTTTTTGCTGATGCCAGGGGTTTGCCGGCTTGATGCAGTAATTGCAAGTAAAAGATATGCATGAATGTCTAGGGTACACGTTACATAATATAATTTCAAAACAAATTAATTTTAAATTACACTTAAAGTGATTTTGTTTTTAAAATTCTCCTTTAAAGTTACTTATTAAGGAGGAAATTTGTTAATATCTGAACCTAAAAGCCAAACCTTCCTCCAGTGCTCTAAGGTCACGCACATTAAATTCATGGCCACATATTGCAAAGGCAGCGGCAGTAACAGGGGCCGTACAACTTCATGCTGCTGACTGGCTGGAACAGCTTTGTGTGGCTTGCTCCTAGAAACTTTGTACTTTTCCTCTTTGCAGAGTAGGAGCTGTAAAAATTCCAGATGTTTTTCAACATTCACACAGCATGGACCAAATTCTGAATTTTGAAATTTTTACCAACATTTTTATCTGAAAAAAAAAAAAAAAAAAAAAGACTCTCTTTTGTGATTACACACCAAATGACAGTTCAGAGTACTCACACTTTTTGGAGTCCCTAGGAAGTGTGCTAGAGGGCATCCTGGGTGACTTCAATGCCCATGTGAGCAATGACAGTGTGACCTGGAAGAGAGTGATTGGTAGATACAGCCCCTTCAATTGGAACCAGAATGGTGTATCGTTGTTGGACTCCATGTTCGAACATATGGGTGTCCATAAGTGCACTTGGCACCAGGACACCCTAGGCCACAGTTCGATGATCCACGTTCTAGTCGTGTCATCGGACTTGCAGCCGCATTTTCTGGGCACTCGGGAGCTGAGCTGTCAACTGATCAGCACCTGGTGGTGAGCTGGCTCTGATGGCAGGGGAGGCTGCCCTCCAGACCTGGGAGACCCAAGAGTGTTGTTAGGGTCTCCTGGGAACATTTCAATTCAATTCAGTTTTATTTGTATAGTGCTTTTTACAATTGACATGGTCACAAAGCAGCTTTACATAGTAAATTAAATTGGGGAGGAATCTAATAATTTCTCTACAACCCCCTACACATCCCTAATGAGCAAGCCTGACAGTGGCAAGGAAAAACTCCCTCAGTTGACACGAGGAAGAAATCATGAGAGAAACCAGACTCAGGAGGGAAACCCATCCTCATGGGTCTTCTGTCAGAAGTGCCTGCAACTCCCACAATGAAGGCAAGGGACATAGAGTCCAAATGGGCCATGTTCCGTGTCTCCATTATTGAGGCAGCAGCACAGAGCTGTGGCCGGAAGGTCATTTTAATGCTGTCGTGGGGGCAATTCTCACACCAGGGGCTGTCAAGCTGAAGAATGCCCATCGGGTCCCTTTTGGCCTGTGGGACTCCAAAAGGCCAAATGTGCTGCAGGCAGGCAAAATCTTGGGTGAGGGAGGAGTTTGGTGAGGGCCTGGAAAAAGACTATTGGTTGACCTCTGGACCACCATCCGACACCTCTGGGGGGGGGTAAGCAGTACACCACAGACATGGTTTACAGTGGAAGTGGGGAGCTGCTCACCTTGACTGGGGATGTTGTTGGAAGGTAAAAGGAATACTTCGAGGACCTCCTCAATCCCACCAACATGCTGTGGAAGAGCAAGAGCAAGGATTCAGGAAGGGGGGTTGGTCTGCCGATCACTGGAGGGTATGTTTCAACTATCATGGAATCACCCTGCTGAGCCTTAGCCAATTAGAAAGTCTATTCAGGAGTACTGGAGAGGAGGAGCCAACCGATGGTTGAACCTCAGATTCAGGATTGTTGCCCTGGCCGCAGAACTCTCAACCAGCTCTACAGGATCCTTGAGGGGGCATGGGAGTTTGCCCAACCTGTCCATATGTGCTTTGTGGCCTTGCGGAAGGCTTTTGACCATGCCCCTTTGGATATCTTAAGGAGTGTGCTCCGGGAATATGGTATTCCAGAGCCGTTGCTACAGGCCTTTCGGTCACTGCATTGCAGGAGCCAAAGCTTGGACCATATTGGTAACATGTCTAATTCATTCCCAGCGTGGGTTGGACCATGCCAAGTTTGTCGTTTGTCACCGGTTCTGTTAGTATTATGTTTATGGAAAGGATTTCTAGGCGCAGCCAATGTGTTCTCTGGTTTGGTGACCAAAGGATCTCGTCTCTGCTCTTTTGCAAATGATGTTGTCCTTTGGCTTCATCAAGCCGGGACCTCCAGCTCTCGCTGGAGCATTTCACAGCTGAATGTGAAGCGACTGAGATAAGAATCAGCACCTCAAAGTCCGAGACCATGGTTCTCAGCCAGAAAAGGGTAGAATGCACTCTCCAGATCTGGCGGAGTTCAAGTATCTCAGGGTCTTGTTCACGGGTTTGAAAAGAATGGAGCCGGAGATTGACAGGTGGATCGGTGCAGCCTCTGCTGTAAAGCAGAGCTTGTAACTGTCCATTATGTTGAAGAAGGATCTGAGCCAGAAGGCAAAGCACTCAATTTACCAGTCTATTTACGTTCATACGTAATCACCTATGGTCAAAAGCTTTGGGTAGTGACCGAAAGAACAAGATTGTGAATATGAGTGGCTGAAACGAGCTTCGTTTACAGTGTGGCAGAGCTCTCCCTTAAAGATAGAGTAAGATGTTCAGTCATCCTTAGACCTCAGAGTAGAACCGCTGTACTTCTGCACTGAGGAGCCAGTTGAGGTGGCTTGGGCATCTGATTAGAATGCCTCCTGTACACCTCCCTGGTGTGGTGTTTCGGGCATGTTCAACCAGGAAGAGACCCTGGGGTCATCCCAGATCACGCTGGAGGGATGATGTTTCTCGGCTGGTTTGGGATGCCTCGGTGTCCCCCCGAAGGAGCTGGAGGAATTGGCTGGGGAGAGGGACGTCTGGACCTCACTGATTAGGCTGCTACCCCCACGACCTGACCCCGGATGACGGGGATAAAGATGAAGTAGATAAAGATAAATAAATAAATATTTATAAATCTGAATTACAATGAAATGCTGAAATGGATGCCAGCCTCCCCGCATCCCTAATTAGGATTAAGTTGTATAAAACCTGTGGTATTCTTTTGATGGGTTTTTTCGTTTATGTTGTTGAAGCATGCCAATAATTTAGAAGTTCTTGTAACTAACCAATTATTATGGTGAGGTATATGGACTGAGCAAGGAAAAAACAAATTAAACCTTGTGACATCTGAAAGATCCAAAAGGTCAGTTGAGAGACTGATCAATAGAAATGACTACAGAGGTCATCTCTGACCTCTATGGGGAAGTAGTTACCTCTCCATCAGTCATACTGTGCTTTATCAGTCCACAGTAAAACAGCATAATTAAATGTGTCAGTTGGTATAAGAGGTCCCACATGCCCTGACTACCTGGAGACCCTTAAAGAAGATTAATCTCTGACTGCATAACTATAACCAGTTTGATATATTATAGCCTATGGCTATTTTGTGTGTGTGTGTGTGTGTGTGTATGTGTGTGTTTGTGTGTTTTGACTAGGCTAAGTTATAATCTTGTCTGCTTTCTGCTGGCTTAAAAGAAAGTAACATGTGAACAGAGCTATATAAAAGATAAGCAGGAGAACCTCCTCATCATTCCTGCTAAGATCAGTAAAAAAAAAGACAATAAAATGTACATTTCCATAACACAGTGATGGTATTTATGCTTACATACGGCCAGGGAAATTATACTACATATAAAAATTAAAAGCACTCTTACATTATGTTTGTTGTTTCTTTTACATTAAACAGAATATTCATCCCAACAGAATTATATGACTTTGGAAACCAATCCAAACATAACCTCCTCAAAATCAAATGGTTCTGTATCTTTCATCATTTTCTGTCATTGACACTAAATTCATTGAGGCTCATTGCCATTAATAAAGGTACTGTACACATCAATTATTCAGTCTTGAAGTGAAATATTTTATGATAATTTAACAGCACTCAAAAGGTCAGCCTTTGTACAGATGAAAGTAAACCTCAACATTTGTTCCAGAGTTCACAGATATGTTAGCTGTAGACATTTGAGTAAAAGCAGAGATATCCTTGAATATCATTTAGTATGAATGGTATGCACTTTTAAAGTAAGAGTCTAAATCAAAGAGGCAGACTGCATCCAAATATCCATATACTTGGCTTAAAGCAACAACATACACCAGAGCATGGCCTTTTTTAAATCAGAGACAACAGATTTGAATAATAGGCCATGTACTACTTCTGGTTCGATATGATTTAATGTGTTTATTGAAAACTGATGCATTTTTAACCACATGGAAAAATGATATGTTTTAAGTATCCTGTTTAGTATCACACAGAATGTTTGGTGACATCAGCCAGTCAGTTCATACACCGATCAGCCATAACATTAGCACAAACTAACTAGTCTGCAGCTAGGCAGTCCCATTCAGCTTCAATGCACTGTGTTCTGACACCTTGCTATCATAGCCAGCATTAACAGTTTCAGCAGTTTGTGCTAATGCTAGCCTGTGATAATAATGCCAAAATCAATGCTGATAAAAAAAAACATTCAAATGAAACTTATTTAAATTATTTCTAAAGAAAAGAGCAAAAGTGTTGAATATTTAACTCAGTATCCTTAATTATTTTATTTTGCTTTTCTACTTAGTTATATATACGCTGTAGGAATTTATGTTTACATTGGAGGAAACATGCTTCTGGTTTTAGACAGTAAAGACCATTAAACATTAACTGAGTAGTCTGTGTATACATCAACTCACCTCAGCTGCCCTTTCAGTGGGTTTAAGCGGGCTGTGAAGGAGGCGGCATCCGTCCTTGGCTAGTCGCTGGACCATCTCCATGCGACTAATGTCCTCTTTGTTGCATAATCCAGTCCCGAGGCCCTGCTGAAGTGCAGAGGACACAGGAAAAACATATCTCAGACCACAGTCCCACGCCATTTGAGCTTCAGCGCACACACTGTGTAACTAACCAGTTCACTACTTTCTATTTCTTCAGGTTCTCTATCTACAGGTGATAGATCTACAGAGGTCTATCTACTATAAATTGGTATAGGCAGTTATGGCATACAGGATACGAAAATCTCTCTAGACATTTCATGACAGGAAAACTGCGTCTCCCTCTCTTTCTTTTATTCACAAAACAAACGTGGGGGTGGCCAGGAAACATCTGCCAGTGGCTCCAGTCATGAATAGGAAGTTTCACAGTGTCCTGAAAGTGGAATACTGACCAGCATTGAGTTCAAGAGAGAATATTACTCTGTATTTTTATATGATATTTATATATATATATATATATATATATATGTATATATATATATATGATACACTATATGATATTTGGTCTTTCATGGAAAACCACACCAACATAGTGTATCAGTAATTACTTGGATATGTGGTGTCACATGGAGGTACTTGGACATTTACTTTACTATGTGTATCAGATAGTAAATTACACATGTTTCCTCGACTTTTTTTAACCATTCAGATTTTGCATCATCTATTATCAACACATATGGGCAACAACATTAAAAATATTATGACCAGTGATGGTGACGTGAAAACAATTGAGGATTTTGTTCCAGTGGAACCAACCAAGTACTGGGATGTATTAGGGAGAAAATGAAGAGTCAGTTCCCAAAGTCGATGTGCGGGATGCAGGAAAAATGAGCAAGCATAAGGATCTGAATAACTTTGACAAAGGTTACATTGTGATGGCCAAAATGGTATGTCTTGTGGGATGCTCCTGGTATGCAGTGGTAAGTACCTACCAAAGGTGGTCCAAGGAAGGACATCAAGGTGAACTGGCAAGAGTGTGATGAGGGCCAAAGGCGTTCCAAGGAAATAAAACCAGTGAAGTAGAAGAGTGTCGTGGATGCCCAAGACTCATTGATACGCTTTGCGAAGGTTGGTACATCGAAACTGATCCCACTGAAACAGTTACTGCTGGGTATGATTAAAAGGTATGAGAACACACAGTGCAGCTTGCTGTGTATGGAGCTGCCTAACTGCAGACCACTGTGTGATGTTAAAGTTTCGGCTAATTGGTGTATACTATGTGTCTATAACTATATTTCAGGATTGTTTCTCCAACAACCTTCCCACCTGCACAAATACCCCAACCCACACATATAACCAGTAGGCTTCCAGGATGTAACACTTATGACCTCATCCTTTAGCAGACACTAACAAAAAGGAATTTGCACTAGCCAGACAAAAGGAACACAGTCACTCCTGCCTAAATAAAGTACCTTAACATCATACTGGGCATGCTTGTTCAGCATAAATGGAACACTTCACATTCCAGGACACTTTGTCTAAAACCAAATCTGAATATGGCTAACAATGAACAATATCTAGTAACAAAGCACATATTTAAGCAATGCTTTCACCCTGACATGTGTAAAAGACAAAAGGAGATAAGTATTCATTAACTCAAGAACACTAAGCACACACATACACAAAATGCATACATACATAAAATTCACACACACATTATGTATTTATTAAGAAGATTAAATTTGAACTTGAAAATCCTTCTGGGAGAAGACATGCCATCAGGTGTATGGGTTCAACAATGAAAATTAATTTTGATTCCTCTCTGTGTTCACTGTGTAATATTAACTCCATGCTATTTCATAGTGGTAATGATTTCACTCTTTTATACTTGCATATTGTGCCTATATCTGTCAAAATCCAAAGTGATGTACAGAAAGCATTACAGAATATGTACAGTACATATGTTCACACCATCACACATATTCTTGTATCTATAAAAAAACAGTATGTAAACACTGTTATGTACATACTGTACAAAATGTAAATACTGTAAGAACTGAATGGTGGACATTGTTAGGGTCAATGTCTAATGTTCTAAGTAACAAAAAATAGTAAAACCCCAAAGAATTACTCTTGGATCATCAACCCCCCCACCCCCCCCCCACCCCAAACTACAACAATATTATAATACTATGATAAAAATTAATAAAATGTCTAATCCTTTATCTATTAGTTATATTTGTTAACCACTCACCTCTACTCTATTCAGTCCAAAAAAGCACCACTGCATATACCACTCAAATAAAATGACAATATAATGTTCACTAAGATACTGCATGGGAAATACATGTGAATAGTGTATATTTTTGTAGTTTGTGCAGATTTACATTATTCACCAGAAACACAGTTATGATCATACTCCAGATTTCCAGACTTGTAACATACCTTTTGCTCTTTGGAAGATGCTGTGCAAGGTGTGGCGTCAACAGAGTGCTCTGGGCTCTCTGTGTCCTCAACTGCTGAAAAAGAAATGTTTACACATGTATATAATGAAGTTTCTTGTTTTGAATGCATGCCTCACTGCTGTTGAAATAATATTCTTGTGTAGATATTTGTAAATCTACATCCATCCATAGAGTTTTCTTCTGTGTAGTATTGAATTAGAGGATGCCTTACTTGGTTTGCACCTTGCTTTTCGAGCCAGCGCTGCGTTCAGTTCATTCTGCACCTGTTTAAAATGAACTCGTTAGCAGAAGATTCTACAGCACCATGTACACCACATGTCAGACATTATCCACTCTAAGCAGGCATAGCGAACATGATGCAAACGACAACCAGACTGCTGGACCAGAATCATTACAGGGTGAGCTGTTAGGAACTTACACTGCTGAATAACATATTATGTAAAAAATCAGCTGCTGCTGCCTGGCAGGGATACAAGCAGCTTCATAAGGAGTTTGAAGTTGTATAGGTCATGAATGGAATATTGTAGGGTATGTAAATGACTGCGAGATTGCATGCTGATATATTTATTGCATTTGGCAGATGCCTTTCCGGAGGGACATAATTATAATTTTGTACAACTGAGAAATTAAGGGTTAAGGGCCTTGCTTAAGGGCCCAACAATGGCAGCTTGATGAAACTGGGGATTGAACCCCTGACCTAACCCAGAGCCACCACTGCCCATGTTTTGCATGTATTTTAAATGCAGGCACATATAAATTAGATATCTCTAACAAATAGGTATAAGGCACACTACTTGTAATAACAAGGCACTAGGGTAAGTGGATGAGCCATTGGGTCGAATCCCAGGATTGAAGCTGATGCTGTAATATGTTTTCTTCAAAATAAGAATTTGATGTACATAACAAACGAGATACCACGTACATATTATACCATGAAATTCAGTGTTGTTGTCTCATAGCTCTGGGGTTTCTGGATAAATTTTAAATTTAAATGTTAAATTTATCTTAGCACTCTGTGTGAAGTTTAAAGTTACACCATTCCCATGTGGGCATTCTTCCTGTCCTTTGGTTTTCTTCTAACTCCCAAAAATGGTTCAGTAGTAGGTCTGACTAACATTATCGTTTTCAGTTGTGAATGAGCATGTTAGTACATGAATTCATGATATCTTGCAATGGAGTAGAGTTCAATCTATGTTCCTGCCATGCACACACTGCCTCCAGGACAGGTTCAGATCCAGTGAAATACTCATGAGAATAAAGTGTTAATGTATTCAAAATGTTAAAAAGTACACAAAGTGGAAAAGAAAAATTGAAGGTATAGCAATAACTTTACCTGATAGAAACATTCTGACTTCGAATACAGAGTCAAGGTCACCTTAAGATATCCCCTTGTTTATTCTGGTAGCACACAATTTATTAATGTATTTGTTTGTTTGTTTAATTGTTTATTTATATATTTAGTTATTTAGACCAGCGTCATCAATACTATTATTTATAACACTTTATCCTAACCAATGTCATAGTGGATCTAAACCCTGTACCAGGAACATAAGAGCAACGTGCAAGATATAGCAATTCATCCCAGGTATGATGCCACGAGGATTCCTGCAAACTTTTTAACATTCTCATTCCCTCCTACAGCTGAAGCTGTAAGATGGCAACACTACCTACTATGCCTCTCTACCACCCAGAGAAGATTAACATGTCCTTAAAAAATGTCACACAGTTATTTCTCATTCTCATGAATTCTGAGTGGTACAGGTCACATGCACCTAAAGTTAAGATTACTTTTGGCAAAAAGGGCATCTAGAAATAACATATTTTACAATGCAATTTACATCCATGAATTCATATTGTAACATACATACAATGAGTTGCTAATCCAGATGTATAATGGTAAATAATATGAGTGTAGTGATTAAATCTGATTAGTGGGCCATGCAAAATATACTCCCCGTGGGGCCATGCCATAAATCTGTCTGTAATGTTCTATTGATAATGTCTTTTAAGTGTCTGAGAGAGAAAAATCCACATACATAGCATCCACAATTTACCATCATATTTACCACATGATACAACATGTTGTAAATTTGTAACCATGTACCTTATTTAACCAGGTACCTTTTTATTGCATTAAGAATGGGTACCTGAATATAAGAGAATATTATAACTGTTGCAGCATTTCCACACTGTTCAATTAGAATTTATTTCAAAATCTTTTAGCTGATTTTAAAGCATTAAATTGCATGCTACACTCTAATCAGTCTAAATACAGCTCACAAGCCATGTTCAAAATAGTATAATAAAATTCAGAATGATGCCCTATATAACAGATTGACCCAGAGTGATACTTGACTTGACAATACTTGCCTGAGTTGCACCAAGCTAGAAGAGTGTCTGCCAAATGCCATAAATGTAGGTAAAGGTATAACTGACCACTGAATGCCATAATTGACAATCAGAATCAAGCATAATGAAGCACATAATAAGAAAAAGTAAAGCATATAAACGTGTTGAAGCAACGAGTTTTCCGTTGTTATGGTTTAAAAATGCTATGGTCTGTAACCCACTAGTGCCAATGATCCAGAATTTCCTGCTTTATACATTAGTATGCAATTATTTAACATTATAATTCTTAGATATTTTATTATTTTTATATGATTTTTATTACACTGTATATAACAATAAGAGTCCACATTTCTGACAGAACACTCAAATTTTTTTTTTTTATTATCTCCACCCAAAACAGAGTAATCAACAGTGTTTGACAGTTTGTTTGTGAACAAATTCCTAACCACAACCTTGTATGGATTTTCACTCAACTTGGTGGGACACCCCCCTTACCTGTGCCCCAGAGATTATTTGATTTTGGAATGTCTGGGTCAAAGGTTAAGTTCACAACATTTTGGAGACAGAGTGCTCATGAATTTGAAATGAGTGCTGGACGACACGCGAACACTGTGAACACATATGGACTTTCAAATGAGACAGTTTTGACCTTGAATAAGTGTGAAAGGTGCAACCCTAGCCATCTTATAAAAAACCTTTAAACGAGACTTTTTCTCTTACTTGGTCACATTCGGATACTAGAGGACATATTGTAAGCAGGGTCTGCCGCCCTTAGGGTTATGATATGCCTTTGTAATGAAAATTCCACAATATATATTAGCCAACCAACCAAATTAGCCAAGCAAATTTAATCAAGTGTTACAAGCATACACTACTAAAATGGAATATATATAATGTAATAATGTTTACTTGTTCATGAGTATCTATTATGAAACTTATCTTTTAAATTTCGGCATCTGTAATTGGTCAAAATGTTCTTTAACGAGCCAGTTAAAATACTCTTTAACCTTCAGGAGTCGCCGGACATGCCGGCACGTCCAAATCACATGTCCAAAACGCAGTCTTGCCGAGTCTCAGTTTTAACATGTGTCAGAAGTGCAGACTTCAAACTATATACCAGTTTTAAATAGTATTGATAGGCCAAGTAAAATCAGAGTTATAACAAATAATTCATGACTATTCAAGATTTTGAACTATTTCTAGGTCCCTTGTTAAAGATAAACAAATTTGCAATACTGACCATGTTTTGCAAAAAAGCCAGGTTTACTTTCCCATCATCTCTTCTATTAAATGATATATGTATCACAGCATTACAGCACTGTATATTAACGAATAATAGTCTCTTATATTACATTTCACGCAGACATATCAGACTCCCCAACTCCATTATATCAATATAATTACACAATTGACTTGGCTTTATACAATAATACGAAATTACTGTATAGTATTTTTCTCCATCATGCTCTGGAAGCACAAAAATACAAAAGTGAGATTTTCTGTCTGTTACCAAAGTGATTTCCACTATACAACCGCACCTTGAGAAGCAGTTCTGTGACATTAACCTAATGGCTAGACAACAAAAGTGAGCTCAGTATTGACTGCTTCAGTCCAATCAGTGCACTTAACAAGCTGACTCTCAGAGTGCTCACACTGCAAATACACAGGGTTATGGTTATGGGCTCACTGAAGAAGGAATATACTGTATACAGTACATATTGTAATGCATTGCATACAAATATTTGTCATGCTAGACAATAAAAATAAAAATACATTATGGCATGAGCATATGGTGTTCTGTTTGACCTAGTAATCCATAAAGGCATAAAAATTATCGGTGTGCCCTCTGTCAGTGAGTCTACTAAATTTTAGTACATTAAGAGGAACGAGTTTGGCGCCGATTTAGGAATTCATTTTAGGGGTTGTGGGTTTTTTCCTCACCTTTGATGTTAAGTGCTCCAGAGCTCTCATTTGGACAACATCTACTGGACTGCAAGCACGGGAAATCTGCTTATGTGTTCCCTGACACCTGCAGGGACAGATATATACATAACACTTCAACAAGACACCTTACTGTACAGTGCTTAACTGTACACCATCCTATCACAGCATTAAAGCACACAAAGAACATCTTTGAAGTAAAGGACAATTTAAACTTGCCTTAACTTTTACACTGCAAACAATATCATAGTCTGTACATTAATAAGTGTTTTAAATATTTCTAAATTTATTGTTTCTGCACAAAATGGAGTCTTCTTGGTGCTATAGTAATCACTGTCGTTTGTGTGTATGTCGCTCTGTTCGGAAAATTCAGACCACACCCACATACAGATTGTCATTAAACTTCGTGGAGACATCACCCTACCAGAGTCTGAGCGATGATTTGATTTTAGAATGTCAAGGTCAAAGGTGAAGGTCATAACTTTTTTTGTGTGTGTGTGTGTAAAGTGTAGTTAAAACTAAAGAGGAGCCTAATGGTGCAGCCAAGAAGACCGTTTAGATGGCCCCTCCACTCCACCCCATGTGACATACCCACCTCCCAAGTCCCTATATGTATGTGTGAGTGTAAGGGAGCAAGAAAGAAGAGGGAGTCAGGGTTGTCAGTCTGGAGGGAAGCAACCTACCCGCCAGATAGACAGCTGCAAGCAGCACTAAGCACCCCCGTTCCCACCTGGCCCCTAGCCAATACCCACCAACCCAGGCACCACCAGTACCCCACAACCCCCAACCAAGCCGGTCCTAGGGCCGTCCCCACTGCAGAGCAGCCAGGTCCAGTACCACTGGAAACCACTAGGTGAAGGTTCATTCTGTTTATGACACGCTTAATCTCAGGCAACTCTAGGCAAGGGAAGAGTGCAGCCTGGACAGCTAACCAGGCCATGGCAGGGCAGAACCCCCAACCTTGGAATCAGTAATCCACCACCCTACCACTGGGCCACCACTGCCAGTTTGCTATATATGCACTTAGATAATTATAATAGATTAAATAATTACTTTTGACTTTGAAAGGTGAAAAGCAAGGACAGAGGATTTTGAATGCTTATAACTTGCTTATATGCTGTTACTTTGAAACATTAATATGACTTATATGACTTTCAAAAAAAAAGCTCATAAATCAGCCATCTTATAAAACATTCAAATGAGAGAATTATTTCATTAATTTGTTCACATCTACATAACATATCATAAGACTAGCACAAGGGAACTATAGCCAGTACCCATAGAGGCCTAATGTCTACATTACCAATGCTTCAGGGAAGAGCTACATAGTACCTAGTTGTGTTTTGAACTTAAATTGGAAGTCAATATAGAGGCAGAAAGATTAGACACCTAAAACATTTAATTTGGTCTACAACCTTCCTGTCTGTATACTGGTTAACTCATGCTTTTACTGTTCTTTCTTTAAAATAGCTTAACTAAAACACTTTGAGTGAAATACTGAGCTTAGCTGAAAGTGTAAAGGGACATAGTGAAATCATAGGAGACTGCATGCACTTATAAAACTATATCATATAGACACCTACTGGTGAATGTTGTAACAGCAAATCTGAGTCCTACTTTCAAGTATTGTATTGGTGTCATGTTAATGACACTTAATATTAAAAATGTTAACGATCAATAGCTATATTGTGTCACTGATTTGAAGCATTTTGATACACACTTGCATACTCAAATCATCCTATGCTGCAAATGACATCACATATAAGTAGCAATAGTTCAGGCCATGCGTTTTTGCCAGGGCATGCCGACACATAACAAAAAGCAGAATTAATTCAAGACACTCTTACTCTTGACACATGTGAAATTGGTGGCCCTGTAATAGGTAGTTGAGAATCAACAACATACAGGTATCCAATCTAGCAGCTCATTTAAAGTGGTTTTAGATGAACATTTCTAGCTTAAGTACATCTTAAAAACCAAGCACTTAAAAGCTGACACTAGCTCCCAAAATGCTTTCTCTTATATAAGCTCTTGCAGAGGATCCACTATGCACTATGGAAAATAGAAGAGGAAGAATGCAACGGTTTGATGTCAGTGGGTTTTTTGGTTGTTGTTTTTTGTTTTTTTACACAATATGTGAGGAGCCTGATGTAGCCATCTACATTAAGAGATAAAAGGTGGCTCGTGAACAATACAGCATGTCAAATAATATAATAAGTCAAATAATAGAATAAAAACAATAATGAATCAAAGGGGGATCATTATATTACATTGTCATCCAATCCATATAGCTATCACAAAAATACTTGTATGTACATGTCAATAAATCTATAAAGAGTTTAAGAGAAATCTGTTGGTAGAAATCTTAAACTTATCCACATCTGCAATGTTGGGAAAAACAGAGGCTGGAAGCAAGTTCCACAACCTACTCGTCCTTGGAATATATAAAGATTGAGGGAGCTGGGTTGTTGGCTTAATGCAGTTGTTGAAAGCAAGGATATGCAACCAAATATTAGATGTTATTTACTTCAAAGTCAATATGTTCCAATACTTTTGCTTACCTACATATTGTTAATTAAGGTGCCGAGTTCTAAAGTGTTTGACATTTATTAGTGGAGCGTAGTTATTATTATTACACTTATAACTTTTACACTATTAAAGTCATCAGGGCTTAGTAGCTAAAACAGACATCATGTGACTGAATCTTGTACACATGAAATAACACTTTGTGGGTAAAATAATCGAAATGTAAAGACAGTTACAGAATGAAAAAACATTGAAGATGATCTGTATAGTTTTTCAACTGAGTTAATGCTGTGTTAGATGGCTTTTTCGCGGCTTGTGAGAGGAAAGGAAAACATCAGAGGAGAATGATGGAATGGAAGTGATGTTGCTTTCTGGGATATGCAGTCTTCATGCTGGTGCAGCCATATTGCTAAACACAAAAAAATTCCCTTCTGTGGTCATAAAAGCCTGATTCCAAACAAAGTATCTCATGTTTAGTTTTAAACAACTTCTTTTTTAACTATTTTATGGTCTATTATTACTTTGTAATTATGCCTTCGTGTGCAGCGTTAAACTGTACAAACAATCATTCCATGTGAAAATAGTGTTTTAATTATCTTTGCGGAATTTATACACACTGTACATACGTTTATTATTTTGTGTGTGTTAATATAAAAAGTTTAAATTGTGATTATCATGCATGTGATATTTAGACACATCATCTTCTTCCGCTTAATCCGGGGTCGGGTTGCGGGGGCAGCAGTGAGTTCCAGATGTCCCTCTTCCCAGCCACTTCCTCCAGCCCTTCCAGGGGGACACTGAGGCATTCCCAGAGCAGCCAAGAGACGTAGTCCCTTCAGCATGTCTTGGGTCGACCCCAAAGCCTCCTCCTGGTTGGACATGCCCGAAACACCACACCAGGTAGGCGTTCAGGAGGCATTCTAATCAAATGCCAGAGCCACCTCAACTGGCCCCCCACAATGCGGAGGAGCAGCGGTTCTCTCCAGGCTCCTCCTGGACTATTAGCTTCCCACCCTAACTTTAAGGAAGAGCCCCGCCACCCTGCGAAGGAGGCTTATTTCAGCCGCCTGTACCCGCGATCTTGTTCGTTCTGTCACTACCCAAAGCTTTTGACCATATGTGAGGGCTGGAACGTAATTCAGCTGGTCTATTGAGAGCCTTGCCTTTCAGCTTAGCTTCCTCTTCACCACGATGGACTGGTAGAAACCCCACTTTACTGCAGAGGCTGCATCGATCTACCTGTCGATCTCCTGATCATGAGTGAGGGAAGAACAAAACCCCGAGATACTTAAACTCCTCCACTTGGGGCAGTACTTCATTCCA
>JBCNYG010000001.1:28531855-28545197 GCA_039654305.1 Porochilus rendahli
CCGTTCCCCGTGAGGCCCCCCAGGGCAAGACAAGCCAGCAGCAGCCGCCGCCCACGACTGGGCCACCCAGCGACTGCCGCCAACGAGCCACCACTGACCCCAGAAGGCACCCGATCACTACACGCCGAGAGGCGGAGAGCGAGGAGGGCAGCGGAAGAGCCCAGACCCACCGCATGTCACCCCCAGGTCCACCCCCCAAAAAAAAGGTGCACACTGTCCCTTTTTTTTTCTTGGGGGGGTATGGGGTATATGGGGGTTATAGGATAAAATGTAGACATTGGTGTGAATTCCATGGCTTGTCAGCTGGAACTGTGTGTTAATATGAGCAGTACCAGAAGAGGTCTTTTTGGCATTTTACAGTTTTGTTTCTCAGAAACAGCATGCAAACGTTTTGTTTGTTCAGGATTGGCACTACATGGGAAAATGTGGGCTTTCTTTGTAATGGAAATTGTTGTTGAGGTCTGTTGATTGAAAGGTCTTTTGTGTTTGAAATCAGTTTGTTATAATTTGTGGGACTGTATGGTGTGCCATGGGTTACCCATGGGGTTAGTATGTATTTGAAAATAAAATTGTCTCAGTGTCATTTCCTCCGAATACTTTAAGAGATAGTGATAGTTATAGAGTTATAATAACTGGGCATAAAACAGAGATAAGTTCTGTTATCATGATGTCATGATGATAGATTATTTTTCCTTGGAATCCACTCGTGTTGATTTGACCTAGAGATTCTTGTTTGTCTTTAAAAGAAGTTTGATTAATTTGGCTAATGTTAATCCCATCTGTTACCAAGAAAGGAGCTTTGACGGTTTAAAAGATTAAAAGACAAACTTTAGATACGCTGTATTCGGGGTAGTGAGAACTGGCTCACTGTAACACTTTAGTAAACAGTATTGCTGAGGAAAATGATCCTTTTTAGCTCATAGTAAGCGAGCACATCATGTTTAAGGCATTAAAAAAAAACATAAATTGTGTGAGATTTTACTTCCAATAAAGCAGGTCATTCATTCTTTTCAGTGCCCTGTCACACTAATTATCATCACGGGCCTTGGATATTGGGCATTGTGTGGCAGTCAGCTGTCATGCAAGGTGCGTGCCTGTGTGTGTGTATATGTGTGTGTGTGTCTGTGTGTGTGTGTGTGCATGTGTGTGTGCGTGTGTGTGTGCACGCGCACAGACATTGATGAATGCATGAAACGTTGTCGGGTACAGGCTCCCTGCTCTTCATCACAGCCAGTCTGGTGCTGAGGGTTTGGAGATCTCTCCTGCGCTCGTGTTTATCCAGCCTCAAGACAAATAAATGGAGAGCCGCAGCTCGGCTTTGGAGCCCACAGCATAGACCTCAGCTTTCTCCTCCTTAAGCAAAACCTCCCCCCAGACCCCCGACCAGGATGGAACTCATTTGCTTTATCTCTTTCACTTTGTCCGACCACTTTAAAAACTTTCCCATTAGCCTGTGTGCTTCTAAAAGCCTTGACTGAGAGAGCATCATGTACAAGCTGTTGACTTGGGGCGTCCTATCACAAGCCTCACGATAAGTGAGAGTGCACTTTTTTCATTTTTTGCAGCAAAAAAAAAAGTTGATAGAGTAGTGAGAGGGTTGTGCCGAATGACAGATTTGTCACTATGAAAATATACAACAGCTCCCTCAAGTGATGAGAGAGATCTTTGTTGATACAATCAGATAAAACTTTGAAACTAAATTAATAGTACAGTGTAAATATCTTCATAGGTTTTATTAACACTCCATAAATATCTCATAGTTTTCAATAACAGTGTATAAATATCCTAAGTGGTTAAGGAGGACGTTGATATAATCTTAGAGCCAAGTAATGGATTCAGCAATGAATGTGGAAAAGGTTATTTCTCCCCCCCTGCATGTGTCTATTATTCTTTTTACTTTAGCTTCTCTTTATGTGTACACTTTCATTTTTCTTCCCTTCCCTTCGCTTAATTTTTTTTACTCTCCATGTTACATGGGTGGGGATTTAAACTTGAACATATTAGTTGTGCACTGCGTATTTTGAAAAGCCTTTCTGACACTTTTTTGAACGGATCGTCAGCAGCGAACACAAGAAACTGACAGCAGCCTCAAATATTTTATCAGCTGGTGACTGGGTCAAAAAACACTGTATACAGTCTGTACGCTGTTATCTTTCTGGTCCATGTACACCAAATGCAGTCTGTCTTTTAGCAAAGGATATGAGTTGTTGGCAGATTCACAACGTGTGATTAAGTGCCTTTGGAAATGAGAATGAATTTGGAGAGACACTGGGAATTTTGTACCAACAAAAAAATAAGGAATCAGACACCGCATACAACAGACTGGGACTGGGACTAGGATTTAGAATCATGCTAACCGTGCTTAGAACTGTCTTACGATCTCTTATGATTACCCAGAGACCGAGACAGTCATGCTTGATGAATCATGTAACAGTATCATGGGCAAACGTTTTTTTTTTTTAGGATTAGGTTTTCATTCCATGTCTTTTTCTGAAACGCTTTATCCTTTATTAGGGCTGCAGGGAGAGTGGAGCCCATTCCAGCCAACTCCTGGCAAAGGCAAGGTACACCCTGAACAGCCAGCCAGACCATTGCAGGGCCAACACACACACATGACACAAAATCATTTACAGTCAAACTCACACCTATGGGCAATTGAAAATGTCCAGTTAGCCAAATGTAGGCACAGGTCTCCAACTCAGAACCATCTTGCTGTGAGGTGGCCTTGCTAATCACTACACATTTTAGGATTACATTGTAGCCTTCAGGATTCTAGTAAGTTCTATTATATAGAAATCGCATGAAAGGGGGCATAAAGTGTACTGTAACTTGAATGTAATATGACATTTGAGCAACGGTTGTTCACAGAGATAACTCTCCTAGTGCATGTGTGTCACCTTATCCCTCTGTAGAGCTGCAGTGAGGTGTGTGTAAATGAGCCTTTAAAAAAGAGCGCTGGTGCATTTTGCTCCAAGTAGGCAAAAATGCTGTCTAGTGAGACAAAAAAGGGATTTATTTTGAGTGTTCAGTGTACATGTTAGCCAGAGGCAGGCTATGTCCATTTTAGTGATACCTCAGAAGAAAGGATCTCGTTCCTGGAACAAAAGATCTTATGAATGGCAAACTTTCAACACCTCAATTACCTATTCAGCTCAAATTCCCTATAAAGGCTTTGGGATTGTCTGGCACAAAAATCACTTTTACTGAAGTGTAATACCCAGATGTACCTTTTTACTTCATGTTTTATGGAAGCATTTTTACATTCAAATAGATTGTCACAAACTTGAAAATGTCTCTAACGTGAATGGTGCCATCATGCCATCATTGCTCACTGGCATTTATTTACACTGAATTATACATTTTTATGACTTGCACAATCATACAATCTTTCCTATTGTGAGCACACCCTGAGTGCTTTATCCAAGACAGGAGGAGGAAAGCGTTAAATTATACCTTCAGATACAGGTATAACACTTATAATTATTTCCAGTGTTATATGTAAACCATATAAATGGTATAATATTAATTGTGCCTACTTAAGGAAAGCTCTTGGCCTTCTGATTCATCAAGATCTGCATTGTTCCAAAGAAATAGCCATTTCTAACACTTTCCAGGCTGGGACTGTGGCATAGTGGTTATCACTCACTCCTCACAGAGGAAGGGTCTATGTTTAAGCCCTGCAGTTGACAAAGGTGTTTACTTGCAAGTTCTCCATGTGCACGCATGGGTTTCTACTGAGTACTCCATTTTCCTCCCACCATTCAAAGACATAGTTTTTAGGCTTATTGGCTATTTCAAATTGCCCCTAAGCTCAATGCAGAATGCCACAGGGTCAATCCGCCTGGACTCCCGTCAAGTCTGTACTTAGTGTGAACACTAGCTGATTTAAAAACCCAGAAAACCACAAGTGTTAAATTGTTTGGCGGGCACATAAGCATGAACAGAAAAAAATACTTTGTGGTCAACAGGGGAAATATTTTAGAAAGTTGGGTGAGATAAAATATATAATTTTAAATCCGCCCTCACCCAGACTCAGCTGAGATGGGCGCCATCCTCCCCACAACCCTAATTAGGATTAAGGGGTTCAGAAATTAAATGAATGAATATATTAGCACTGACACCACATTAACAAAAAGAAGAATAAAATAAACAAATATAGTGTGTTCTTCGATTTAGTTTTTTTTTTGTTTGTTTGTTTTTTTATGACTCTTTTTTGTATGTTGTTGCCTAGCACCACTGGCAAATAAAAGCTGCATGGTCCTTACATGGTAATGACCAGAGTTCACATCTAATAATATAATATGAACAGAGGCCAGTGGGAGCAGGAGGAGGCAATAAAATTTGGACCAGCAAAGCTTACCAAGTGTGAAAGCGCACGTAAAGAAACCACTCAAATATAGGGTGTTCAGTAACTGGCGGTAGAATCAAGTGAAGGCTTTCATATACAGGACTCAGCAAGTATATATCATATACAGGACTCAGCAAGTATATATCATATACAGGACTCATCAAGTATATATCATATACAGGACTCAGCAAGTATATATCATATACAGGACTCAGCAATTGTTCAGAAAATGAACACCTTTCTTTATAAAAATAACAAAAATCATCTTTTCTGTCATTCCAAACAATATTACAGTTTACCTCAGCGTGAGTAATGACACATTTGGCAAAGCGAGTCATCACTCATATAAACGTCCATTTAGTAAGTTACAGCTTACTGTTTATCTGGTCTAGAGGTCATGAACCGCAGCCTACCCCTTGCTAAATATAGAGCAGCCTTGCACATTGCCTTTTGCAGTTCTGATTTCATTTGTATTTTCATCTTCCCTGCAAGAATAGAAGCCTCGATGCAATCAGTCTAAAATGTGCAGTGTAATACTGTGTGCTGCACATCACCCGGAGCTGACTAAAAAAAAGCAGCTGAGCCTGTGCCCTGAGCTGCAGTACTGCCCTTTAAAGAAATGTTTACGCCTGATTTTGCCAGGCTACCATCATTACAGTTATGGACTGCAGTGATATTGTAGTATAGTAGTGTTCATCTAAAAGTTGTAAAGCTCCAGTTACAAATTCTCTGATTACTATCTGGATAAGCTGCTAACATTTGTCACATCCGGCACTTTTGAATGTGTAACCATAACCAATTAGTTTATGACTGTAAACAAGAAAGTTGGAAGTGATTTCTTTGCGCAGTAGTAGTATTTCACATAGCGACTTGACTAGCGACCGGAACAGATTATACAGCTTTCTTTTAACAAGATGTGGAGAGAAT
Source organism: Porochilus rendahli (assembly GCA_039654305.1). Classification (NCBI taxonomy): domain Eukaryota; kingdom Metazoa; phylum Chordata; class Actinopteri; order Siluriformes; family Plotosidae; genus Porochilus; species Porochilus rendahli. The sequence goes on from JBCNYG010000001.1 coordinate 28,537,131, forward strand.
CAATGCATCTGTATATTCTTCTATAAGCAGTCTGTTTTCATCTATGGCTTTAGACCCGAGCCTTTTGTTTGGATTTTTCTAATCATACTTTAGTGGGCTAAAATAGTAAAAAAAAAAATGTTTTAAATCACTTCTTGCTGACTGCTTGCCACTAGTCCTCTAGCTCCAACTAGTTTCCTATAGCTTAATAACTTATAATAACTAAATAACATAAATGCATGTGATTGGCCACAACAGAGAATCTACAACAGAAGTAGAAGAATCTGCTGGGTCATTAGTGTTCCTATATCAGAGTCAACTTATCAGCTGTACTGTATATATATATACAGTATATATATATGTACACATGTATATACATTCATACATATACACACACACACACACACACACACACATCTGCATCCTGACTGCATTGCTACATAATGACTTGTGATGTGATGTATCATATAGCCATTGCAGGCCAGTAGGAGAATGCTTTCATCTTTCCAGTAACATTCATAGACAGGTTCTATTGGAAATCTTTGCCGCCATTAAACAGGGACTGTTGGCTTTTTTCTTCAATGCAGTCCATGATGTCATAAAAAAAGAGACAGCTCAATTTTATGGAAGCTGCAGATGTGTTATTGGTTTGCTGATCCAGGCCCTTGTACAATCACATGTCGTTCCTCATTTGTGACAGATTTATTTTGAGCCTTGCTTCATTTGTCATAAATCTGCTATGGGAATTACAAAAGCAGTTAGTCATGTGTGTCTCTGCAATATCCCAGACAACATGTTGGGTGGAGAATCTTACAGTAATGCATTCATGGTCCCATTGCTGTCTCACACTATTGTTTAATATTGTTGACTGAAATCTCAACTTTTTCTGCCCTGGTTTATCAGGTCAAACTACAGCAAGCAAGACTGATTAATGGAACCTGGTCCAATATTAACATTAAATTAGCAGTTTTCTTTTGGAAAATAAGAAAAACTGTCCTTCTGTTTCTCCATTTTGAGTACTCCACCCCCCTGCGTCTTCGTCCTCCTCTCCCCTCCCCTCTCTCTATCTTTCACACTCACACACGCACACACACACACACACACGCTTTCACTTTTTCTCCTTTTCTGTTGCTATCCCACTCTCATTTTCCATCTTCTCACATACCCTCCCCCCTCCCCCATGCCTCTAGCACTCAACTGGAAACTTGGAAAAGACTCTCCCAGCTATGACAGGTGGCAATTTTCCTATCACATGCAGACAGGACAACATGGAACTCTGTTTTGCTCCATCTTGCTTTCACTTCTGCTTCACATGCTCACCTGGACATGAACTGCTGTCTCTGGCATCCAGAGTCCATCCAGATCATACTATTTTACATTTACATTTACAGCATGTAGCAGACCCTCTTATCAAAAGAGACTTACAGGAGTGCTTTTTAGTCACTAAAGGTAAATATATTTTTATACTGGTTCGTCAGGACGCAGACTAAATACGTTTGTAGATACTCATTGACTCAGCTGTCCGTACATCCAGACTAAGTTCATTCCATCACCTTGGAGCCAAGATAAAGAAGAGTTTAGATGCATTTTCCCTAGAATGTGGTGTGATAAGTGCTTTCAGGTAGGTGCAGGTCCATTTTTGGCTTTGTAGGGTGTAGGATTTGTAGGATTAATGTTTTTTCATCTAATGCGAGCAGCTACAGGAAGCCAATGGAGAGATCGTAGCAGGGGAGTGGTGTAGGAAAATTTGGTTAGGTTGAAAACAAGCTGTGCAGCTGCATTCTGGATCAGATGCAGAGGTCAAATTGCGCTCAAAGGTAGACCTGCCAGGAGTGAGTTGCAGTAATCTAGTCTTGAAATGACAAGGGACTGAACAAGTATCTGAGTGGCCTTAGTGGAAAGAAATGGATAAATCCTTCGGCTGTTAAAGAGGAAAAATCGACTTGATTGAGAAAGATTTGTGATATTTTATTCCTTTCTAAATCCCAGTAGAATCCCAGAAACTCCTAAACCTTGAGCTACAGATGTGGTCTATTTATATTAGCGTTCAAGCCCAGCGTACCACCTTTAGTGCTCTAAATTCCTCCTAAAGCCCTCGACTCACACAGTCACTGTCCTGCATGGTACAGGATAAACTAGAGTAATTTCTAAGGGACTGCTTTTGATAGCCACAAGCGTTGGGTCTAAACAATGGGGAGAATGGTTTTGATCAAGAGCTGGCTTTGGAACCCCGGCTGGAAAAGGAAAGAATGAAGGCTTCAAATAGGATTCTTCCTGCTGTCTTTCTTCCAACAGTTCAAGGCTCAGTGTGGCCTGTAGCCAAGCTAGATGGCTGGCAGGATGAAGATATTAGCTCAGGTCTCTTTGAGAGGATACCGTCACCTGATGACTCCAGCTTTTATTAAAAAGGGACGTCAAAACAAAATGTTGCGCCAATTTGGTATGACCGGATCCATTAAATAGTACTCATTAAAGCAGATGTCTTTTAAGAGGATGGTTCACAGATTCTCTTATAGTTGGATTGTCCACAAAGGACTAGGGTACAAGTGATCTCATATGTTGAGCAAGAGGAAAAGCTGATCACACTGGGTATGAAGCATTATCTTGACCTTTATCAGAAGAAAACTTCTTCTAAATGTGCAGATGTTAAACTTTTAAAAGAAAACGTGTTGTAAAAGCCTTGAGGTTCTGTGGAAGTGTCTAGATGATGTCCACATGTCAAATTCACACTGCCAGGTAGTTACAGAATGGAACATTTGAGCAAGATTTTGGACATGTCTCCTGCATCCCAAGGCTGATTGACATTTGTGGCATTGTTGTATGTGTGCACACAGGCGACGTCCCATCTGTTTTCCAGTGCAGGGAGTGTAGTGCAAATGCGCAAAACTTTTTTGATGCATTGTATAGCCACTAATACACAACTGAGGGTAGTCAGCAACTGAATTCATACTCGAACATGTCTAAAGCTCAAAAATTAGGAAGCACCGATTCAGAGTGGACCTGCAATGGACTGGCAAGCTATCGGATTAGAGTCGGCTAAGATGGGCACCAGCCTTCATGCGACCCTAATAAGGATTAAGTGGTTCAGAAAATGAATGAATGGCCTGCTGAGCTGTCCAGGGTGTACTCTGCCTTTGCCCAGAGTTGGCTGAGTGGGGCGCTAGCCTCCCCGCAACCCTAATTATGAATAATGATTCATTATGGGGCATCATGGTGACATAGTGCTTACCAGACCTGCCTCACAGCAAGAAGGTCTGGGGTTCAAGTCTTAAGCTCAGCAAGGGTGTGTCTATGTGGAGTTTACATGTTCTTCCCCTGCTTGCATGGGTTTCCTCTGGGTACTCCGGTTTCCTCCCACAGTCCGGCTGATCCGGTTCATTGGCTGATCCAAATTGCCCCTAGGTGTGACTGTGAATTTTTGTGTTGACCCTGCAATGGCTTGGTGAGCTATTCCTGGTGTACCCCATCTTTTCCCAGAGATGGCTGAGATACGCTCCATCTTTCCCGTGACCCCAGTAGGATTAATCGGTTCGGCAAATTAATGAATGATTAAATGATTCAGTATGACACTGTGCATCAAGTAGTAGACCTACCAGTGGGGGTGATGATGGTATGTGTTGAGCGTGAGACTGAGACATGAAAAAAATTTCAAAACACAAGGACTATTGAAAGCGTAAACATATGCATAAGCACTTCAGTGTATGGTCCGAGACCAATTACCCTCTTTCCTCTGTCTTTAAAAGTAGGCTTTTAATGCTGTTCAACAGACAGAACATTTACAAAACAGCCTATATATAAACACCCTCCTTATACCCTCTCGGGTCTCAGGCGTTATCTGAGGAGCAATACAGTCCTGCATTACAGCGTTTGGGGCTCCACCATGGGAATTCACCTGATACATACATACATGTATATCATTGGACAGCCAACCGCTGCTACAGCTTGTTTATTTCAGGTTTCCAGTTACACAGGTGTGAGATGTTGTGCTGTATGTGTGTATGGTAAAGATGACGTGTTCCAGCGTGGCACACTGATATGACTCTAATTTCTCTCGGCCGGGCCCTGTTGCTTATCTATGTTAATTACGCTAAAGAAGAAACAGGATTTGATGCTCTCCTTATATAGTATGCCAGATCCGTTCAAGCTGAAGGTGAAGCCTAATTGGTGCTGACATAAATACACACTAAGCCAGTTGATGTCCAAGATTGTGTTAAGTCTTTTTAAGTACCATGCAATCCTAATACATGACTTGTGCTCACTATAGGCCCTAATAAACTCAGATTTTTGTGGCTTTGAGTATTTGTTACTGGCTCTCAAGTGTTTGTATTACACATTGTCAAATTGTCACACCGCTTTCAATTTTGTAGTATTTATGATTTCAGCTTTTATTCTGAGTGACATAAAGAGGCATACTAACAACAGGGAGTATCAGCACAGTGACACAAGTGTCGCTGTCTCAGTCAAATTGTTACCATGCAAATCCTGACGGAAATGAGTGGCTAAGATGGTCCTAGCCAGATTCCATCTCTATCGTATCCTGATGTGTGGAAGGAGAACAGAACAACCTCTGGGTAAGTGGTGGCCCATTTTGTGAGAGCTGTAACACATTACCATGTTCTCAGCCTATGAATCGTAATCACTGCCCTCAGCAGAGCGCCGCGTCTGGCAGTCATTAATTGGCAGTGCCTACATGCACAAAATGCAAAAGTGGAGGTATCAATTCATTAAAAGCTGCTGCTCTTCCGCTGATGTGGTGTGGTAGGTCTGGCAAATTTGTTTGTGTGTATAAACACTACCATTCACACTTTCTCATACCTGTATGCTTAGTTGCATGCACACATGCACAGCTTCCCTTCTGAGGCACTGAAGCCTGAATAAAAATGTTCTTGCGTCCACTATAAAAAGACTCATCATTACTTACATTCCTTATAATGTCTTCCACCTGCCTGCGTTTATCTGAATTTATTAAGTAAGCGGACGCTTGATGTTTGGGCCGAGGAGCGGAGGATCAAAGTTTGTAAAGTAGCAGGTTATGAGCCTGGGCCCATGTTGGGAGGTCTCTTCCTAATTACTCCTGTTTTCTCTCTATAAATGAGGACCAGAATGAGTGGATTAGAGGAGCGGAACTGCAGCGAGGCAGTTATGAAGGGCCTTGGGGAGAGAGAGAGAGAGAGAGAGAGAGAGAGAGAGAGAGAGAGATGTAGGAATTATGGCCATATGGAGGTCCTGTTGGCTTGAGCCAGGTGCACCGGAGCAGTGGTACTGATCTGACAGTTTACTGGGTGTTTATTCCTTCACTGTCAAAGTGGTTTGACGGCTACGTAAAACATGTGAGGAAATGAGAACGTGTGTGTGGTACAATTGGGATTACAGTGGTGAAATATTGCAGCCACTGTGAGTAGACATCACAGCAGGTGCTATTGTGACGAGAGAAAGAAAAAAGGAGAAAGGAATGTTTCACTTTAGCATTTATGGATGTGGAGTACATATTACACTTTAAGCGTGATTCCTTTGAGGACAAATATAATATAAAACAAATATTAAGTAACAGCTGTGAGGAGCTTCCTTCCCAGGGTGGCGGGGCTCTCCCTCACAGATAGGATGAGACGCTCGGCCATCCGGGAGGAGCTCGGAGTAGAACCGTTGCTTCTCCTTGTTGAGAGGAGCCAGTTGAGGTGGCTCGGGCATCTGAATAGAATGCTTCCCGAACACATCCCTTGTATGGCGTTTTGAGCATGTCTAACCGGGAAGAGACCCCGGGGTCGACCCAGAACACGCTGGAGGGACTATGTCTCTCGGCTGATCTTGGAATGCCTCAGTGTCCCCCCAGTGGCTGGGGAGAGGGATATCTGGACCTCACTGCTTAGGTTGCTGCCCCTGTGACCCGACCCCTGTCCAAGTGGAAGACGATGATGATGATGCTGCTAAAATATTAAGTCAAATATTTCAGCTGTTATTGAGTAAATTCCATAACTTTTTGATGAGAGAGGTAAGGTTTGTAGGTAAGGACTGGTTTACGCCAAAGTAACTAAATAACCACTCTAGAGAATCGTTGTGTGTTAAAAAATATCTCTGAGCACACAACACATTAAAGCTAGAGTCGTATGAGCTACTACAGCAAATGTGTTGGGATCAACTTGCAACAGTGGCTTTGAAATGTTTGTTTAGTTTGCTTGCATGTGTGAGACCCATCATTACAAAATTAATCTTATTGCACTAAATTGACTTAAGTTATGCACATATAGAAATAGAGGACACCCTAAGATTTAAAATAAGCCCAATAAATAAAATCAGACACAACATAATGAAGGTATGACAAAGCAAAAAAATTATCTCAAATTTAATGAATTTTTTCACACAACTTGTCAAGAAAATTCAATTTAAGACTCATTTTGTGGTGATGGGTTACATATTAAAAGCTGGTGATAACAGCAGATTTGTAATTTAGGCTTTTTTAAATAAATAAATTTATTAAATAAAATTATTATATTATCACAAATCTTTGAGGCATTGTGTGTGAAGTTTCTATTTCAGTCCCATCCACCTGTCATCTTGCATTTGCAACGTTTTTGTGCAGAACTGATAATTTGGATATTTTTAGCATGTCTGTCAGTGGCTGCTTTTCATTACGTGACTGGTGTCTGCACTGTGACGCCCCAAGCCATCCTAAAGTTTACTGAGCTACTCCATCTGTTGTGAGTAAACACACTCAAGTAATGCCAGATATCCCCAAAATCCCCTTGCCTGCTCGAGTGACCTCCAAAATGGTTCACTCTGAAGCGCACACAAAACACAAACACAGACACACAGATGTACACACATTCGTGCACACATTCAAGGTAGTGCCAGATGGTAATACCCAGGCAGATTGGCCACCTCTGTGGCTGTGTCCACCTGTGAAAGTGCTCACACATCCCAGTCTGTGACCTTTTAATGGTAATCACACCCATTTCATACGTAACCATTACTATTCCAAGATATCTGGGGAGTGGGTCATGGTGATTGCATGGGTTCCCTCCAAGGTCTTAGGTTTCCTCCCACCTCCCAAAAACATGCCAGTGCCTGCATTGGCTATGATAAATGGCCCGATGTGTGAATTCGTGTGGACTGGCGTCTTTTCTAATGTCTATGCCCACTTCATTTCCTGTGCACCCAGGACAGGCTACAGATTTTACACCAGTCTGACAAAGATAAAATGGTGAATGCATAACCAAACTAGAACCAGTGTGTAAAGTACGGCAGGTTTAATGTCCCAGGGTGGCAGCATTCCTCTCTTTGATATCATCACAGAGAGTGGAGATCATTTTTTACAGTTTGTTTATATGCGCCCACTATGAGACATCAAGTGTATAGATCATGCAACACACTGAAGGGACATTGTGACAAAGAGACAGAGGAATGGGAAGCACCAATGTCTACCCATTACCTGGGACAGCCCACAGTGAATAAATGAATGAATGATTGAATTACAAGGAAACATTAGCTAATTCCTGTGCTCTTCTACAAGAGATATATAGAGCAGTGGATTGGAAGAAATGTGTGTAATAACACAGAGAGGAAAAAACTATTATCATATTAACCATATGGTATACTATAAATACCATATTGTACCCTGCTATTCCTTCTTTTTTCTGCTTTTCTTCCATTATGATTATTTGTTCACTGTGGGCATGAGGAGGGAGCGAGAGGGCAGTATTGTGTGACAGCTTATCCCTGCCAGGTGGTATGGAACTAATCAGAGCTGAAATAGTTCTCATTAAATATGAGTCCCTTTTTTCCTGTAACAGGTCGTGTGTGTGTGTTAGTGTGTGTGTGTGTGTGTGTGTGTGTGTGTGTGTGTGTTATACTGGATAGTGTGACTATGCAGCCGCTTTATTACAGGCAATAGACTTACTTTAAGCCTATAGTCAGATCCGCAGTTTCATCCTGGTTGTTGAACGGGATGACCGGAGTTGCTTGCTGACTGCTTTATGACAAGAAAAAATTAGGAGCACAATCGGAGATCACAGAGAAAAAATGTGTGTGTGTGTGTGTGTGTGTGTGTGTGTGTGTGTGTGTGTGTGTGTGTGTGTGTGTGTGTGTGTGTGT
>JBCNYG010000001.1:28562609-28574934 GCA_039654305.1 Porochilus rendahli
GTGGGGAGGCTGGCACCCATCTCAGCTGACTCTGGGCAGAGGCAGGGTACACGCTGGACAGCTCGCCAGGCCATTGCAGGGCCAACACACTTACAACCATTCACACTCACACTCACACCTAGGGGTGATTTGGAACAGCAAATCAACCTACTGTGCATGGTTTTGGACTCTGGGAGGAAAACCAAATACCTGGAGAAAACCTGCCCCGAGCCTGGGAATTGAACCCGGGACCTTGCTTTGCGGCTAACCACTATGCTATCGTGCAGCCCAATATATACTGTATATAAAATGTAAGTTAGGTCACATTGCAGGTGCAAACTGAATCAATCTTCATTGACTCTGCCCTGTATTTTGCATCTTTAGCTAGAAGCACTCTGAACTTCATATTTATTTAGGTACAAAAATCTAAACCAAGATGTAGTCTTCCATAGACTTGCATTTTTTTCCATGTGTAATCACGTTTGTATTAGGCATACATAGGCAAGCCTGCAGTAACTGGAAACCCACTGATTTTACTAAAGATTTCCGTGTGTAAAACTCAATGTTTCCTATGAGTACTTACAGATTTGTGTGTGTGTTTACTAGTTTGGACTTGGTGGTTGGATCAGGCTGCTGATACAAAAAGCAGGCTCACTTCTATTCTTGCTCCTCAAGACCAACTAAGGAGAAAAACACAACATAGATCAGTTTCTGTCCTGTGTGCATTTCAGGCTTTGTTTCCTCACACGCATACACATGTACACACTCACTGAAATATAGCAAGCATGGACACATACACACGAGGAGCTGAAGATTTACAACTACCTTTATTCCCCGACAAACGGAATGTCAAAAGGTACACGAAACCGCACATCTCATCTCACACACTCGAGGAGACCTCACACACTCTCTCGGGAGAATGCTACATGTCATGTTTAGATACGCTTGCTTTACTGCTGGTCTGCTGGAATGGTTTGTGCATCTGTGGGATCTCCCCTAGTAAAACAAGAAGCCTGAGACCCCAGCGCAGGCCCCCTAGCCAAGCACAACAGACGCAGGAGCGGCGTCTGAGCCACGGGCTACAGTGGGGGGTCGAGCCCCAGGTGCTGCTTCTACATCTCCCTCCACTGTACTTCCCTCAGGACTCTTTTGCTGAGTTCAGACCAGCCAAGAGCAGAGAGGAGCAGACGCTCAGCGTATTCAGGAAAACTCATCAATCTCAGGAAAAAGACAATAAGTTAATAAGTTAATAATATCTTTTTCTTGTTGGTGATGTTGGAGCTTCTAAGTGTTTTACATTTGAAATCATGCCTGTATATCTGAATCAATGCTCTTGAAGTGCCTTTTTTACTTTTTTAACCCACCAAGACTGCCCACTAGTCCCTGACACTGACATAAATACAGTAGTTTACAGGCATAGCTAATGGCTACACAAATGGAGATACATTTTTTACACAAATCAAACAAAAAGTCAGGATCTGTCATTGGAGACCACTTCCAGCAGAACAGAAGTATTTCCTTGCAGAATAAAGGTGATTATTCATCAGATAAACAAAGCTGTTGAGTCTTCTTTTAATTCAACACCATCTCATTAGCATGAATACCAGGTGAACATTAGGGTTAATGCATTTTTACCGAGTTAAGTAGCATTTTTTTGGATGTAATTACACTGACTCATCATCTCTTTACAGATGCAGACAGACTGTAGATCACTGACTTTAATGTGAGGCTTAATCCCATTGATTTATTACCATTATGTTCAGCGTTAAGCAGTCTGTGGAGGGTTGGTGAGCAAAAAACCTAACAAGTCTCTGGGCCAATCAAATGAGTTTTTTTTTTTTTTTTTTCATGCAGAACAGGTTTGTTTGTAAATTGTTTTCCCATTTAGAGATCTTATTTTCTCAAAACACTGATTGAATGACTTAATAGATTTTAGCTAAACAAAAAAAAAGTGCAAGCAAGGTTCTGGGTTTCACTGGTGCCATTTTGTGTGGAATTTCTTCTCCATGTGCTTCTATCGACTTCTTCCTGGTACAGTGGTTTCCTCCTAAACTCCATGTACAAGACATGTACAGTAGGTAAGCTGGCAACTTGAAATCGCGAACAGATGTGAATATGACTGTAAATTGTAGTTTGTGCCTGTCTTATACCTGAAATAAACTGGTATACTGTTCAGGGTCGACCCTGCCTCTCGCTGGAAGTCTCAGATTGTGTTCAGTTTCCTCATGACTCTGGTGGATAAGCTGCATATATAAGCAATGGAGACTTTTACTGTTTGACTTTTTAGTACACCTAATAGCAACTTGTTCAGTTTTATTTGAGTAGACTCGGATGACAGATATTGACACATAGTGTAAACAAATAATGATATGCCGATACAGAACCCTTAGTGCAACATTTTATGAAAAGGAAATATTTTGACAGTTGACTGTTTTAATTAAAAATGCACTTTCCTGTGGCTCCATTGTCATGGAGATTATTGGTCTACTCCAGGACATAAAAATGTCAAACACACACACTTACAAACACACACACACACACACACACACACACACACACACAAACGTTAACCCTTCAGTGCAGGTCACGACTCCTCACTGTCTTAATGTGAGGGTGGTTCCGTTTTCCCAGACTCATGTGTATGCCTGACTTTCCTCTGTAAGCTCATTACACATACTGGGTCTTCTATCAGCAACTAAATCTCTACTAGACCAGAGAAGCAGGTCATCTCAGTTCAACCCAGTGTGAAATTGTTACAAAGATAAATGAGAAAACTAGTAGGAAGAGCCTGAACTAAAGACAAATCTGCATGTGAATCCGCCTTATACAAAGAGTCGAGATGCTAATGACTCAGCAGTACTATTGTCTGTTTGTTTTTATGAGGCTCTTATAGTTCCTTGTTTTGGCAATGCTTTCAAAGATTTCCTTCAACTCTGTACGCTTTGAAATAAAACCCCATATCACATGAGAGCACCTCCTGTTTCAGAGAGTCTTCCAAGCCCATTAGCCCAACACTGTCCACTTACTGTACTAAAAGTGTGTCCTCTGCTGGGAAACAGCTTTGCTTTGACTAACAGTCTTGCTAGGGTAAGTCAGGGCCACTGGAGGCTTTGATAGGGCAAGAGAAGGAGAGTAAAAAAAAAAGAAGGACGAGTCCTTGGCAAAGCTTAGGCTGTCTCTGACATGGTGTGTGATCCAAAAAGCCTCTCTTCGTTCATTCAGCTTTTCTCCAGCCGCCTGTTCTCCATCACTGAGAACAGTCTGCTGGCATGGATTTACATATAGCTACAGGTTTTGTGCCAAAATATGCACTTTGTTGCACATACTAGTGCCAGTGTACAGTGTCTCAGGGCTTGGAGGAGGATTTTTGGATCTTAGACCATAAGCCTATTGAAACATGTCTGATCCAAAAGTATAAAAAAAATAAATAAATAAAAAAATAAAATAAAAAACCCTATGCACACATGGACTTGTCTCCAGTATTGTTTAGATCATTAATATGTTTTATAGGGTTTTTTTTTTTTTTTTTCAAAAGATTTACTGAATTTTTTCTCCTGTCTGTGCTGTTTCTGTTTGTGTTGTCCTTGAGGTTGTAGAAATTCTGTTACTTGTCTCTACTCAGAGTGCACAGTGACTCTTAAGTGAAAAACCAGGCATTGTTTGGTTAGCAGTAGTGCTGGTGATGCTGTTTGGAAACTGTGTGTGTGTGTGTGTGTGTGTGTGTGTGTGTGTGTGTGTGTGTGTGTGTGTGTGTGTGTGTGTGTGTGTGTGTGTACTGCTTGGCTGTGTTTCTGACTGCTGGCTGGCTGTCCAGCCCCACTACGACAACATTTCCATCCAGTCTGGGCTCAGTGGACTGGTGTGTGTGTGTGTGTGTGTGTGTGCATGGGACAAGACAGGACTGTACAGCATTCACTTGACAATTTTATATTTTATACAGCCAGTGTCTCTTATGAAATTTCTCCTATTTGTTGGATTGAGGAATGAATGTTTGTTTGTTTTCTTTCATGAGGTACACCAGACACTGTAGTCTGCTTCAGGAGGGAATTCGCAATGTCCTGCTGCGCTAACAGAATTCGACACCACTAACACATAATAAGCTCATTGGGGCTAGTGAGTGCTGGCTATGGTTACCCGCCCACAGCCTTTAGCGTCTTTTGTGGTCATACATTTTTAACAGAGGTTTTGTCTGTCGAGCCTTTTTTCATCGGCAAAATAATAAAATGTGGCTTCTTGTGAATGTAGGTGTGACGTCTCTTGGTATTTGTATGTGGCCTCTATTATTTCACATGATATTACTTTCACTGTCTCTGTGGAAGTGACATGCTCTATCCTTGGAGGGATTACCTCACTGAGGCAGTGCATATTCAGCAGGCCTCCTTGGAGCAGCAGGGCAGGGCTTCCCTCCTCGAAGGCCAAGACAGAGACGAAACAGGACCTGCCGGGCTTTTACCCAAACACAGCAGAACACAGCAAGCCCTGAGCAAACCACAACACATGCGGCCAACGCAGTCGGCTACATCAAGGTTAAAAACACATTCCACACTCTCGTTAAAGCGGTCAACAAAGCGTTTGCTCAAGGGTTCTGAAAAGTCTGGACTTGTTTCCCATCTAAACTGTTCTCTCAGACTCTGCAGCATGAATCTTAGTCATCACTGGTGATTGAACTGGCATTAAAAGGGCCTGAAAATAAAATGGCCGCAGCGGATGCAATTTACAAAGCATTTCCTCGTTGTGTTTATTGTTTAGATGATCAATGAGGTTCCGCCTTTGTTCCAATCGCAAACATTTACCAGAAGTGCGTTCTATTTTTACTATTAGACTTAATTGCTCGCAACTCTTTGCCAAATACGAGAGACCTAAAACAAAAACCACTTGTACCATCGGCACAAATAACAATCCTTTTCTCCTATCCTTTTGTTTTCCTTCAACATGAGTCTCCCCTAATGATCTGTTAACCTCTAAAGCCATTAGCTTCCTGATTTGATTAAAGAGAGCGTGGTGATTGAAACCATACATCGGAAGCAGGCTGAGCAGTAACGCTTTCTGTGGCGTGGCCTGTGTGCAGCTTCAGAGTCAGTGGGAAAAATATGTTAACGTTTGTTTTAGGAGTCGCACAGAGAATGTTGCGGTTCTGGGTATGTACGTACCTGAGAAGTATCTGAGATGAATCGCTCAGTCTTCTGAGATCACTAGAGCAGCACCTCTAGCTGCCTTTGGTCCCGGCCCACATGGTTGACCAGCTTTCACACGTTCACACAAAACAGAATTGCTTATCTCAGCCATGCAAGTTGGCATATGTTAGTTTCCAGTTTATAATTATGCACAGTATTTCTTTCTCCGCGTCTGCTCTGTGAGTTTTTCTTAGACAGGACCACATTTTTCCACATGCTACTCTTAAGGACGCTTAAGTCGCTGATGTGACAAGATAATAGGTAAGAAAACATGACACGGAGCTTGCACATACACCACCACTCGTGCAGTTGCTTCCCACCAAAGGACGTTTCTCCCCGAACTCACCATTGAATCTTTATCAACCGTGGCACTGCTTCTTTCATGTGCTTATTTTCCATCACTTTAACTGAAAGGTGTGCTGTGAACGTAAATGATCTTATCGCATCGCAGCGATGATAAATGCATTACCGTACGGTTTCCGTTCAGAGATGAATCATGGTTGGTCGTGCAAGAGTTTATCAGCATTCCACGCATTATGACTTGCATTTGGAATTTAATGATAGGACACTTCATTCCATTGCCATTCATGCCACACCAGCTCGGCGTAGATCACGTGCTATCTGATGACTTCTTGACAGCAACAGCTCAGAGACCAAGGCTCTCAGATACTAGATCACACTGTCTGTTTGGAAGTGAAGGCGCCCCAAGCAACCCATGCCTTAGGTCGAATACAATTCCTAGTCTTCCCTTGGAATTCTGCACACCATATGGATGGTATAATAAAGCACCTCTCTGGGGTTATATATCAACTTGTCAAGGTATAATGTGTGAATCTATACATGCTAGCTCATATATCCAGAGACACATGCACTTTTTTTAGATTTATTCAGGTAATTGTCAGGTGCAGATGGTTTGGGCAAAGGGAGGCTGGGTGTTTCCCAGTGTCTTTGTATGCCTCCCTCTGGTTTTTAGGACTTTGTGCAAATAAAGCAGTTCTTTAGTTCTTCTCAGCTGTTCCTATACCTCTGCCCACTTCCCTCATACTTTAATTTTAGCATTGCTGATATAATTTCCCATGCATATAATTAAATTGACAAGTCCCAGTTTTGGAATCTTCATTCGTAACTTGGGGAATGGAGTGCCTTTGACCTACTAAATTATGAACATGTGATACTACAAAAGAAAAGATGAGAAGAAGGAAAGAAAACCATTGAGATGGAAGCTTACACTGTAGACATTCGGTCTGTTGAGTGGAATAATCCAGGACATGAAATTAAAGTGAATTTATGGAAGCAGGTCATCTGAGTTGAGCATGTTAATGCGTAGTCGTACAGGTAATGACTAATAGTTGCTATGAGCCTTGACTGAGTATGATTTTGACATATGGCAGGTCATTGCAAAAACAGCACGAGTGTCCTCTGTAGTGCCATAACGATTCACCACAGTTCATCCTTCAACATATTTTATGGTCATGAGTTAGATCACTACGCTGTCTGAGCTCTGTGGATTTTTATACATGGGCAAGTGCGAATGTTTAAGTGTACAGCCTCAAAATGTTCCCTTTCCATGTTTCCCAATGTGTTCAGTTTTAAAAAGAAGTAAAATTTCTACTTCTTTATATTCTATATCTAAGCAGCTATTTAACAAATAGGTACATGATGAATTTGTTGTAACTGTTGTTTCTTTATACTTCATAGTCATTATATATAGTAGAATATATTGAAGTTGCTGCAACCAATCCAATATCTGTTTAATTAATTTGCATCACACTTCTAACAGTGGACATTGTCCCATAGGGTGGCACGGAGGCGTAGTGGCTAACATGTCCACCTTACAGCAAGAGTGTCCTGGGTTTGAGTCTCGGGCTCGGAGGGGCATTTCTGTGTGGAGTTTGCATGGTTTTATTAACCCTTATGGTTGCATGGGTTTCTTCCGAGTTCTCCAGTTTCCTCCCACATTCCAAAGACATGCACTTTAGGCTAAATGGTGGGAGCGTGACCATGAATGGTTGCATGCGTTGACCCTGCAGTGGACTCCTGAGATAGGCTCCAGCCTCCCAACAGCCTTAGTAGGATTATGCAGTTCGGCAAATGAATAAATGAATGAATTCTGCATGAATCTCCTTTTGTAAAGCTTTTGAAAATCCCTGTGTGATAATTGACCACATGCGCTGTATGGAGGGCTGCACCAGAGACCACTAAAAGAAAAAGGTAAAACAATGACAGCAGATTTTCTACAATGATTTTCTGTAATTTCTTTATAGATATTGAGGTATTTAGAAAAAACACTGCCAACCTCTCAATGGTGAAAACAAGTGCTGTAGTTGTTTTCCTCTGGGATTACACTGTTTGCATCTTAGGGCTACAGTTTTGCTGATGATGCTCATAACATTGTAATTCAATAGTGAACTGATTTTGAGAGTCTGTGTCCCTTGTTAAAAATTTAGGTTATGGTTTTCCTTTAAATACAACTCACTCACTCATTTGCCAAGCCGATTAATCCGACTAGAGTCGCAGGGAGACTGGAACCTATCTCGGCCGACACTGGGCAAAGGCATTGTGCACCCTGAACAGCTCGTATACCATCGTATAGCAACACACACAACCACTCACAATCACATTCACACCTAGGGGCGATTTGGAACGGCACAGTAGACTAATGTTGGACTGTGGGAGGAAACCGGAGTACCCAGAAGAAACCCATGCAAGCATGGGGAGAACATGCAAACTCCAGAAAGAAATCCCTGAGCCAGGACTTAAACCGAGATTGACAACATGCCATTCAGTGGTCATTTGCAAATCTCTGTGGTATTAGTAGAATAAAGCACTCCGGAAAATGATCTGCTTTATGGTTGTTTTCATTGTTGATTATTTTCTTAAAACTCCATGAGCTGTTGTGAATCATGAAGTGGCTTTTGCGTGGCCATGTACACATAAACATTAGTAACAGCTAGTACAACATAGCTATAAGCTCTACATTCTGTTGTTAGAACATTGATTCCTATCAAGGCTGCATCAGGGCTGGGTAGGTCAGCTCAGTAGTTGTAGGCATTTGCAGGCACCAAGCAGTTTGGCTGTGATTATGCGTCATTATACTCTGCTTATTTTTAAATGAAATACTTCCAGGCTCTTAAGTCTCTCAAATCAACTGTGTGATAGCTAAAGTTGCATGTCTGATTGGACGCCAGTCAGACGCAGTCTGGGTGGTGATGTAGTGAGAGCGATTAGAATCGGGACTGGCTGATAGACAAATGATGATCTCCTGCTGAATATACAATGTGCAGGCCCAACACTAATGGCATTTTAATTGGGCTATAACAAATAAAAAAAAGATGGTGCAATAAGGAGACATATCAAATAGCAGTGAGTTGAGACAGGGTGAAGGGATTGTGGTTTGTTTACAGGAAACGCTCGTTAAATTTTTAGGCCACTGTTAATGTCTACTTAAATAAGATGGCATATATTTTAGCTTGAACTGTATTCCTGAGAATCTGTACAGAGTACTTTCTGCAATGTGAAAAATATATTTATTTCCAGGCGGTGCAAACAGCAGTCATCTTAGTTCACAGCAGAAGTACAGTGGATGAAATGCTAGTTGTGGTAGAGGAGATTGTTTGGTCCATTGCCTTGAAGTCCCTCAGAAAATAAATGTAGCTTGCTGAAATGTAGCATGCCCATAGGAGCATGCGCATCAAGCTTGGCTGACCCAGTTCTGAAGAAAATGTGAAATAAAAATGAAACACGTGTGGGAAAGCACAGAAAAGAATACAGCAGAGTGAATCATGCAACAAGGAACCAAGACAGGAAAAATGCTGTTATTTTGGCTGTATCTGCTCACTGAATTGGATTCTATTGTAATACTGAGTCAGTGTGATTCATCTTCTGGGGTTTCCGTCATGTTTTGAGTCTGATGAGCACGGGTCGTGCCTTTGGCCGGCTGTGGTGCGGGTCTCGTCGTGCATTCCTGCTGCCGTGAGTGATTGCTGTGGTTAGGTGGAGGGAGAGGCCTCTAGACCAGCCTTCCCGCAGTCCTTTACCAGCCTTTCCTCTTGGCTCCACAGGACAGCCGCAGCACTGGTTCACACGGTCTACAGTCGCCCGTCCGAAGTCTTTGTGCATATTGTAGAGAAATGCAAACATCCGTGCCAAAAACCGGAGAAGTAGGAGAGCGAGCCGTTTACATAGTGCAAGAGGGAGTACTGAGTGCCAAGCAACTTATTAAACACTTACAGACACTCTAGGAGGGGCAAAAGATGTTTCTCTTTCCTTTCTTTTCCCAATATCCGTTTTTCATTCGTATTCAAAAGAGCGTTTGGGAGTGGATGCCGGCCTGCCAATGCCTCATTATTCTTTCTGTGCAGTGAGTGCTTGAGGAGTGGGAAGGGTCTAGTGAGCTTGTTATTGCTGTTCCATGTATGAAATACTGGTCAAATTTTTTTTTTGCTTTTCTAGTGAACTAGAAAACAGTGTTACTGTAAAAACAGTATAAATGGGAAAATCAGAAAAAAAAGAATATTGAATTTACTGACCAGATGTATTTAAAGTTGTGACCAAGGTCATATTTAGATTTGATATCCAAAAACATGCCAGGTGAAAAATCTTGGGAACATACGAAATGGTATCGCATCGCAGGTCCAACACACACACACACAAACACACACACACACACACACATACGCACATGTGCGAGCGCGAACACATGCACATACACACACAATCATTCACACTCACATCTAGGGGTAATTTGGAGCAGCCATCTAGCCTAATGTGCATGTCTTTGGACTGTAGAAGGAAACCGGAGTACCTAGAGGAAGCCCACACAAGCAAGTAGAGAACATGCAAACTCCACACAGAAACACACAAGACCTGGACTCGGACCCTGGACATTCCTTCTGTGAGGTGAACGTGCTAACCACTACAGCGCTGTGCTGACCACGATCCTTCAGCAGATGTAATTGCCAGCTCAGAGAACCAAGGCCCTGCAAGTACATGTTGGCTTCCTCTTGGTTCTCAGGTTTCTTCCGACTTGAATAGGCTTCTTCAAATTGCAAATAGGTGTGAATGTCTGAGTCTCCTGGAATCAGTGGAATCAATATCACATCCCATCAATGGCCTGTTAATGGGATTGGCTTTGAATACACAGTGAGCCTAACCTAGCATGAATGAATGAAAGAAAGAAATGCATCAAAGTTATATTTTTTATCCAAAAAGTAGTAATTTGATTATCTTATATTTTAAGCATTTCTGTCAACACTTTGAACCCTGACAGCCACTTCACCTTAGACCCTCATCACCCTCTTAAAAAGTACCCCACAAAAATTCATAATAACATCTGTTCATTTACATCTGCCGAAACCCTCTTTTGCATTCCAGTTCGCATCCACTGCCAAGCCCAGCATTCCCAGTTCTTTTCTAGTATCAATTTGGTGTTTTTAATTAATTAATCAATACATTACCGGCACTGTCATTCATACTACCATTCGCAACACCGACAGGCTGGAAAACTTGTCTGATTGGGTGGGGGTTCTCTAGGTTAAAACAATAAGACAGAAAAAAGACAACATCTAGGACAAAAAATATATATAAAATACCTAGGGTGTCTACGACCATTCACAGCAGTCTGAAGATATGAATAAAATAATATCGCTATTTTAGCATGGAGTTCATCAACCAATCTTACATCCCAGTTCACAGTTTGCCTGTTGGCTTAGCTGCTAGCTGAGAGACTTGAGCTCTGTCAGTAGGAGGAGTTGACTTAGTAGTAATTACTCAGACTGTGCTCCTTAATTACCCATCAGTCTCTTCTCACTTACACACATTCCTGCTGTTGCCCTATTGTACCCCCTTAGAGAGGGCCACAGGTGCAGTGTCAATCCCACCACACTTTCATATCAGATGCTGAAGGGCTGATTTGAAAGAGCTGTGTTTGGAGTTAAATAGGAGTCAAGTGCAGTGTACTGTTTTCATTGACCATTTGATGAGATGTGGGTTCAGGGAGTGTGCTGAAATGTACAGTTGTTTCGTCGAACCAAGAGCAGACTTTATTTAAAATGATGGTAGTATGGCATTAACAATTAGAATATTTTTGTGCTCTTCATATATCAGACGTACATTGTGAGAACGTGAAATTCTAAATAACCAGAGCTTACGATCCAACTGAGGATAAATTAGTTAGCAGCAACATACCACCGTGCTAACTGCATGAAGTTAATTTTGTAAAACAGAAAAAACATCTCTAACAGACCCATAATGTTACAGCAAGCTTAAAAAAAACAATATGTTCTCTATTTATCAGGTAACTAATTCACTGTTTTATTTTTTTGATTATTTTCTCTTTACACCCATCCAAAACAGGGCAAGACCAAGTGCCTCCCACTAGACTGGGTATCAGGTCTAAAAACGCTTGAACATTTTTTGCTACTTTAGAAAACCACAGCGAATTAGCTATGCCCAGCTAGCTTGCTTTGTGACCTGAGGTATACCCGAGGGAGCTGTGGAACGTTAGCTGATTGCCGTTAGGGAGGTTTCTGGAGTGTGTGATTAACGGCTAATTAAATTACTCACCTGTCGGGAGTGAGGAGTGGACTTACAGGAGCCTCGCTCACATACTACAGTGTTAAACAGTGCTTTATTGTGGTTTGTTTTTACAGCCCTGTGACACACTGGGTGTGTGTGTGTGTGTGTGTGTGTGTGTGTGTGTGTGTGTGTGTGTGTGTGTGTGTGTGTGTGTGTGATAGACTCAGAAAGTCTGCTCATCTGTCATTGCACTTTGTGAGTTTTGCAATGCTGCATATGTACAACACGGGTGGAAGACTGTGTGGAATGCTGTCGTCAAGGTTTTGAGTAATTAGCCTTGATTGATAGAAGATGAAGCGTCACCCCACAGCTAGTCACACACACACACACACACACACACACACACACACACATACACACAACTTGTACATAGAGCTGCACCTGGGAATCTTGGCGTGTGTACAGTGCATTCATAACTCCTTGTTCCCCCATGCTGAGGAGAGAAGGACAGAATGGGATGAGAGGAACAGTGAAAGACACAGCTAGGAGCCTTATACTGATTTCAACCATAGTCCTCCCTCTCTCTCTCTCTCTCTTTCTCTCTCTCTCTCTCTCTCTCTATCCCTCTCTATCACTCTCTCTCCTTCCTTTCCTCT
>JBCNYG010000001.1:28575034-28587344 GCA_039654305.1 Porochilus rendahli
CTCTCTCTCTATCACTCTCTATCACTCTCTCTCCTTCCTTTCCTCTCCACTGCATGGGAACCTGGCACCCAGCTCCACAGTAGGCCCCGCTCCAGATAAAAGGGATTGTTTCAGGTAAAAACTGAAAGCGGAGTCGTGGCGAGTGCCAGCAGGCGATAAAAGAGCTGTGTGCAGACAGAGCTGGGAGGTTTAGAGCCTCGCTAAATGGGTTTTAGTGTCATTTCGAGGTCAGGAGATATATTAATGATTTTTCCAGTTATCCTCAAGGCTACCTCATCAAAACAGCTATTAATATTTCAGGTAGTTGGATTACTGTTGCGACCGTCTCAGTTCAGTCCTTATCAGTGCAAAACATCTGCTTAGTCTAGAAAACACATACCCCACTCACATACGCACACATACACACATATATATAAATCTGCAAAGATGTGTTTAAGCTGTCGTATTATTATATTATTGACCTCACAGCTGAATTTCTTGAGCCTCATATTGATGTAATTTTCTGTCTCTAGGTAGCTATCACTATATTCTGTGTGCATTCAGTAAGCCTTTAGGTATGTTCTTTATCAAAAAGCCTTATTGTTTGAGCTTCCTCCAGAGCTTGTCTTTCTCACAGATGTCCAGCAGCAGGAGAACATGCCTACTGTAGGTCACTCAGTCTAAATGCTTGTGATTTGAAGTCGATTAAATTGTTGGGCACGAGCCTCAAATGCCCCCATAATTTCTCTCTTAATTATCTCTGTCGCATTAGCAGTATGATATGCCGTATATAATATTATACACTCTTTAAATTAGTCTGAGGGGTGAGGGTGGCAGGAATCTTATTTTCTTTCTCCAAATTCTTCAGAATGTCATACTGACCTTGAGCCGTTCCTTTCCTCCATCAGGTTTTTATTTCACCCCCCCCCCTCCCCCCGTCCGTGGCTGTCAAACGGAAGCCGTGTGTTTTAGTGGCTCCCTCCTGTGCACCCTGGGCTCTTGTTATGACCCTCTTTAGGCGTCCTGATACAAATGGCAGTCACGTTTTATGCGCCAGTGCTCTGGCCTGCTCAAATATTTTTCCTGCCGTCCAGCTGGACTGACTGAGAAAGCCCTGACTCAAGGAGCAGGGTTTGGCCCAAGTTCTCTGAAGAAGTGTAACTGTGCGAGTAGGTTTCGAATTTCAGATTGCTTCATGAGCCTAAGCAGAGAATTGTTTTATTAATGAGCATATCTGTGTGTGTGTATGTGTGTGTGTGTGTCTGTGTGTGTGTGTGTGTGTGTGTGTGTGTGCTGTGCAGCAGCTGCCTCTTATTCTAATACAATTCTTTGATCTAATTGCCACAAAAATGTCTGTATAATGTATTTTCTGGTTTCTTTGTGAGTGCTGTGAAGTTGGGCATAGGATTTGTTCTATAGTTCACACCCCCACATACAACCTCACACATTTCACATTTGATGCATGAAGTATGTGCCAGTCAGCCTTAACCATCAATTAACCATCTCTCTCTCTCTCTCTCTCTCTCTCTCTCTCTCTCTCTCTGTCTCTCTCTCTCTCTCTCTCTCTCTCTCTCACTGTCTCTCTCCCTCTCTCTGTTTATTTTTAGCCCTTGGGCAGATCATGCTTTATGTGGATGGAATGAATGGCCTGATTGGACACAATGAAACAGTTCAGTGGCTCTATACCCTGGTTGGATCAAAGGTAAAGATATTTTGGGTATCAACTCTGTATATTTGTTAATCTGGGCACTGTGTGTGGCTGTGTGGCTGTGTGGCTGTGTGTGTGTGTGTGTGTGTACTAGCACTACACCCATCACACCTTTCTACATTTATTCTCTTGCCCAGATCTCCAGCAGTACAGCCTGCTTAGCATATAGCCATAACGTATGTGGACATGTGACCATCACACCCATATGAGCTTCTTCAACAAACTGCTGCCACAAAATTAGAAGCAGATATACAACTGTATATCATGTCTTTGTATGCTGTAGCATTATAATTTCCCTTCACTAGAACTAAGCATGGTTCCCTCTCATCAAAATGGCACAGAATTCATATTATTAAACCCAGACCCATCTCTCCTTCTCTCTCTCCCTCTCTTTGTAACATACACATGCAGCAGCCTTTCTTTGTATCTCATCTATCTTTCTCTCTTTGCTCATTTTTCTTCGATAGCTCGCTCCTGTGCTCTAGAGAACGCTTGTATATTGTTGTTGGACAGTAGCTTCTTCATGCTTTTTTTTTGTACAGGGGCTCTGAAGCCGACAGCTTTATAAATTACCCGTTTCTCTTTCTTCTGGCTTTCCCATCATCTCACTGACAGTGCTGTTCCTTCACCATGAAAGTCTCTGGAACAGCAATCACAAACAGTCTGTCATGGGGCATTGAAACAGAAGGCACTCATCTGTTGCTCCTGTAGCAGTTCAGTTATCAGGGCTTTCCATGGCAGCTGGGGCAGGAAAGGAATTTTAAAGTTTAGCAGGCTTCTGGCTTTTTTCAGACATAAATAAAAAAGAAATGATGAAAGATTGGACAGGGTGCCACTCTTTTGCATCATTGCTTCTCAAGATATTGCAGCAGTGTATAGCAGACTTAGTGTGTGAATGAGAGTACAGTAAGAGTATTTCCTGTGTGTGTGTGTGTGTGTGTGTGTAGTACCGTCTGGTGGTTAAGACTGCTCTGAAGCTCCTGCTAGTGTTTGTGGAATACACAGAAGCCAATGCTGCACTACTCATCCAAGCTGTCAACGCTGTGGATAAAAAACTGGGTATCTCTCACACACATACACACTGAAGCTCATTTTACTGTTTGAGGGAACACATTTTAAATGAATTGTGGAGTTGTGCATAATATTTATAATATACAGTCATAACAGAGTTGAACAGTTTTAACACATGCATTCATCAGCGTGCACTTGGCATTACTGACGCTGATGTTAATTTGTCTGCAGGTTCTAAGCCGTGGTCCAATGCTATGGAAATCTTGGATGAGAAAGATGGCGTGGACACTGAGTTGCTGGTCTATGTCATGACCCTCATTAATAAGGTAGACATTTCCCTGTGTGATATTCATGGCACTGTCAACTGTTTGCAGTGGAAAACTGTGTTGCCTTTTTTTTTGTTGCTGTATCCTTACAGACACTTGCAGGCCTTCCAGACCAGGACTCTTTCTATGACGTGGTGGACTTTCTGGAGGAGCAGGGCATTGAAGCCATTGCCCAGAGACACCTCAACAGAAAGGGCACTGACCTTGACCTGCTGGAACAATTCAACATATATGAGGTTAGCTGAAGTACAGAAAGATTGTTCTTAGAAGGTCCATCTCTGACATTATTGACTCCACTCTCCCTAGTCCAGGTCAAATGCATGACGCATGTTTATGAGCTAACCATCACATATGATAGTGCAGTCAGGTATACCCTAAAAGTAATTGACTCTTTTAATCATTTAGATGACTCTTCGTCATGAGGATGGCGACGATGAGTCGTCACCACCTCCAGTAGGCCGCAAGGACCGACGCCGTGCCAGTGTAGGAGGCACGCTCGAAAGACGCGGCTTAGAACGCAGACGGAGCCGAAGACATTCTCTGCAAAATGGCAAAGGCCATGCATCTGCACCCGCTTCTCCATGTCACAGCCACAACCCCGACTTCCTGCCTTTTAATGGCCAAAGGATTGAGGATGTCACTGAGAGGTGAGGGAGTTTTGCAAGCATATATGGACAGGGGAATACAATACAAGAAAGGTTTCAGTCAATTCAGTATTTAGTCCATTTTTAATCTCAAACTCATGTTCTTACTTGTGGCATAGGAAAAGAAAAGGAGAAATACTTTAATTCACACACATACATCGATCAGCCATAACATTAAAAACATTATGGTCACAGACAGGTGAAGTCAATAATACTGGTTAGCTCATTAAAGTGGCAGCTGTCAAGCAGTAGGACATAGTTAGGAAGTGAACAGTTAGTTCTTAATTTTGATGTGTTGTAAGCAGGAAAAATTAGCTAGCTTAAGGATCTGTGTGACTTTGACAAGAGCCACATAGTGATGGTTAAACGAGAGGGTGTACCTGGTATGCAGTGGTAGTTACCTTGCAAAGGTGGTGCCCAGGGACCACTGATGTGTATGAAGGCTGTTCTGGTCTGATCCCAAATAAGTTACTGTCTGCTGAATCCATAAATGCTGACTATGATAGAAAGGTGTCAGAACACACAGTGCATTGCATTGCAATTGATGTGTAATGGGCTGCCAAGCTACAATCAAGTCAGGTGGTATTAATGTTATGGTTGATTGGTTTACGTACAGTATGGCTCAGTAAGAGTCTGTAATGCCGTAACAAAGCAATGGCACTAATGTGCTGATTAGAGATTTAATCACTGAATTCAACATTGTGGAACATATCTAGCATTTTTCCGACTTCTTTCCTGATTCCGTTCACAGGAACCTGTTAGAAGAGTAAAGAAAATGCTTCAGCATGTGTTCACTTTATGGAAAGGAAGCACTTTTATATCGGGTATTCCATCACGTTGGCTTTGACAAGAGAGTTAGCAAAATCCGGATAGAAATCGAGAATTTAATAAGACTCCAAGGAAAAGAAAAAGTACTTCTACTACTGCAGAGTGACGTTCCAATTAATCACATGCACATTACGAATTGGTAGGAAGCAGCAACAAAATGCAAGCAGGAAGTCTGAAATATAAAGATATTTACCATGTGTATTTTTTAGCCCTGTATTTTACTTCAGCTATGTTTAGTGCCATAGCTCACCTTCATGGCATTTTTATTGTTTTTCTTTTTTAAATTCTCCACTAACTAAATATCAATAACATCCACTGTGCATTTTATAGTTCAACAGCAGGCTCTCCAGAGTATGCTCCTATACTATATATGTAAAGTATAGCAGTTTATAACAGTTAGAAGGAGCACTCAGTGTTTCATTAAGGAGCCATATTCTCTCCAGATTATTATCATGTAAGGCAGCAGTGAATCATGGATCTGGGCAATGCAGGAGAGTGTGTCCCAGTGGTCAAAAATGTACCAGTTGGTAATACTGTAGGTTGTGATGACTGTTCTTTTATAATGAGCTCCAGATCTCCACTGCCTGCCACTAAACAGAGCAACCAAATAGAAGTTTGGGTTTTTATTTCCATCTCTTTATCTCATTCTCTTGTTCCTCTGCCATCTTCTTATTTCCCCTTAACATCTGTCACACAGCCACACCAGTTCATAACTGATCATTGATAGCAGGCTCCATTGTGAAATTTGGAGGGTTTTCTTTTAACCAGTACTCATGGCAAATAGTTCAATTCATCTTAGTTAGATATCCTATCCTGAGGTCTGTTATTTAGCTGACCACAGGAAATTGGACGGACCTTTGAAGTGCTATGTTTTCCATATTAGTAATAAATAGCAGCCCACTGAGAAAGAAAGCGAACCTTCCAGCAGTGCACTCCAGGACTCTCTCCTGAGTAGCACCCCGCTCTGTCAATGCCTCTGTAATGAGAGGCAATGCAACAGTAGGTGAGTTATGGATAGGTTTGGTGTTTTATCTGTCGGTTTCAATCATGTGCAGCTACATAAAAAGGAAGTATGGCTTTGTGGTTTAAATCTTTGAAGTAGATACTATCAGTAAATTAGACTTAAATGACTCTTATTAAATCTAGTGTGATTTTTGCCATTGTTTTAGCACTGACGTAAGACTGCAACTCATTTATGAAATTCTTACAGCATGCCCTGACACCTAAAGCTGCAAAGTCACTTGTATATTAGCTAAAGCAATTAATTCAATGAATCAAGATGAAGGTTTTTGATTTTTTGGTGTTGTCTTTTGTGCCACAGCTGCTACAAATAATGTAGGCAATCTTAGCCTATCATTATCATTTTGTTAACTTCCAACAGATGCCAAGTAGACAGGGCTCCCCCCCTCTCAATTTATTCTTTCACCCAAACTTTTCTTACATGTACTTCCCTACAAAGTCATGTTGTTTTTGTTTAACTAACCCTGATTCTCTTGTCTCGACAGTGCTTAAAAACTGTTTACTTGTCTTCCCATGTACTTGGTCTGTTTTCTGTAAGCCATTGTAGTGTAAGCTATTAGTGGTCATAAGATATATTTATAGGTTTTTTGTAACCGTAGGTATGTCATACTTCATCAAGCCAGTTCTTTACCTTCTGGTATGCATTTGTTTGTTGTCTTTATCTTTTGGGACTTTCTCAGCTATTTCCATCAGTTTCTGTGATTCAAAAATAGCCCAAGGAGCATTGGGCATTATTTTGGCGTATAGCTATTTTAAATTTTTGCAGAAATGCAGCAGGGATGAACAGGATTTGTATCCAACTGTATCAGGAAGTAATGCATTATAATATCGCTTTTGTTTTGCTTTCTGTGTACAAATGTAGATTTTTGGCCTTAAAGAAAAATTTCAAGACAAAAAAGAAAAGAGGTTGTTTGAGGTAGCTCAAATGGATCAAATGGATAAACAACAGTATTTTTAAGAGGCAACATGGCAGCCACTCTGCGATATTGGAAACCACCTGAATTTTCAGAGGGAGTAGTTGAAACTTTCTGAAAGTAGTGCTATAAAAGTAGTACCAGCTTCAACATACCAATGATGTAATGTCCAACATGACGTCCCCACCACATAACGCATAATTCAACAGAAAGTGCTGACTTTGCATGAGTAAGATGATGCAGAGAAGGTTCCTGAATGGTTAATACAGCTCAGCTGGTTGTGGATTAGTGTTTAGGTTGTTAATCTTTGTTTATTTTTAAAATAATAGTTTGTTGAAATCAATTATAGCAGTTTTAAGTGATACTGTGAATATCGAAAAGCAACTAATAGGTTTGCATACTTCCAAACTAACTAAATGTTGTGTCTCTCTTGTTTGTGCCACTGTTCCCTTTGTTTTGTCTGCTGTCAGTGCATTTTGTAATGTCTGCTGTCGTGTTATCTATGTGCAACATTTCTTCTCTTTCCCCTGCCCTACTCTTCTTTTTTCCCTTCCTTCATACCTCCATCCATCCCTCAATTCCTCCTTTTCACTACAGAGAGGAGGTGGAGGAGGAGGAGGAAGATGAGGAACGACAGAAAGCAGAACTCTCTGTTCAGGGATCTGCCAGGTACTTGAGAAAAGGTTCTCTGAGTTTAGTGCTCTAGAAATGACAGCTAGAATGTAGAGTTGTGCTCCTGTGCTGTTAGGCTCACTAACATCCAGTGATTGCCCTAACACATTTTATCATGGTGCCACATCCTTTTTGCCCAATCCTCTGCTGAGCTGTTCTGTCATCTTATAGCTGGATGGCCCCAACTGTAGCGAAAGAGGAGGCTTCTAGCTTGTGTTTGCCCTTTAAATGCATGGTCAACCTCATCCCCAGCACTGCTGATTCAGAGGCACGTGAGAGCGCCAGGGGCTGTTCTGGGATCAAGGTCATCCGCAGAGCACCAGTGGCCTCACCTCCTGTAACTCCAGATTCTGGCCCCTGCGGTCTGTCTTCATGGGCCTCCGTCAGGTCTCTGGGGGCTGTGCCCTCCCAGGGTTCATCTGTCACCTCCTCTGCCTCCACATCCCCCAGTGAGGAACATCAAATTTCCCTTCCTCTCCCCTCCTCTCCCCTTCTCTCCTCTTGCCCGTCAGACTCGGACGAGGTGCCTTTGGGGACCCCGCAAGGCCAGAGGGGCCAAGATGCTGAAAAGCGTTCCAGGTAGTGCGGATATGTGTACCAAACCCTCACCGCTCACAGTGTATATCCCCTTGGAGTCTCGCAGATATGATTGATGTGCATGTTTGGGTCAGATATGAAGAATTAAATGTACATAATTAGTCATTTTATTCATGGTTCAAGTAACAAATGACCAGTTTGCAGCTATACCTCAGACTCGGGTCAAAAAGTTGTACTTCTGGCTATTCTTCAGAGCAAAATTTCCAGATCTGTAACTTTCCGAGATCTTGTAAAAATGTGAGGGTTTTTCTTGTCACTGGGTGCATCATCTTTCTGCTTCAAGATATCATTGGCAAATTTCCTTTGGTCTTTATTTTATTGCTGTAATTTAAAATGAACTGTTATGACATATCCAACATCAGGTATGTAGGGCTGGGCGATATAGTTGAAAAATTAATCATGGTATCGATACCTGTATATCAATACTTATTCATCATTTTTAGTAATTACAAAAGAAAGAAACTTTTCAACTTACTCTATATTTTAAATTTAAACTCCTTTACTTGGGTGGGCAGGACTTTTTTTTATTTGGTTAACATTATAGCAAATATCTATCAACAATTCACCTAAAATTTTTATTGTATGTAGAAAAACAATAATGAGCAGAATGTACCTTTAACACAGAAAGGACCTCTGACGTGCTGGAATGACTGGCCAAATAGCCAATTACATGAAGCGCTTGCACACTGTAGAAAACCTTAAACTGTACACACGTGATATGATAAAATGGAGCAGTGAAATTAGCACTTTCAACTTTGTAATAGCACCCCCTCCCCGCCAGCCTGTTCTTTTAAATTGATTATTAAAAAGTCAAAATGGAAAGTGTAAATGAAAAAAATTTTCATTTTTCTGAAGCTTGTGGTTGTTACTAACATGCATGATTTACTGAGCAATGTAAGCAAATTTAAATCCACACACGTTAAGCAGTTTTTAATATGTTCACATGTAGTAGGATACTGTTCCATGTCATCCCTTTACGCCAACCACCACTACACATATATGTCAGATCTGTGGGAAACACTTTTTTTTTTGTTTTCTCACTTTTTCAGCTGTTTCTATTGTGTTACATGTCCATGTTGCGCCTGAATTACGACTAGCTGTTTGCATGTCACTCGAATCACATTTCATTATCTAGGTGTGTGATTATGAGCCAGGAAGGGAGGAAGGTTGTAGTTTCTTGGCAGCTTGCATTTACTTCATGTTAGTTAATCTGTCAAACAATTTGTTTATGGCTATTGATGAAGTGTGTATCAATGATACATATCACTATCGTTTTATCGCCCAGGTCTACACATTTGTTGTGCCACACATGCAGTCTGTATTCAGTGTAATGCAAATGCATAAAAGGTTTTAAACCCAAAGCTCATCCTTGATGTGAAACAGTGTGCTGTCAGATGGATACTAACCTTTACTGACATTTACAAATCATCTGCCTTTTATTGTTGTATTGTACAACTCTCAAGCTGTGACAAGGCTGTAAATTAAACCAAATCCAAAAGGAAATGAGCTCGATGGTGTCTTCAAGACCTACACGCATCTGACAATGAGAATGCGTTGTGGGTTGTAGGATGGCTTCAGCATGTTTTCCTCATTATGTCTGCGGATACACTGCCAAATGAAGTGAATCAAGGTTACAGAAGCTCTCGTGTGCTGGAAGTCTTTATAAAATGGCTAATTGCTATGTTTTAATGCCACTGTAGCATGCTTATACAAGCAGTAACAAAAAGTGATAAAATAATACCTTGAACCATACACATATTGATTTGCTAATGCTAGTTCGATTGGAGTCAGCTCATGTTTCCAATACCTTCCACTTTTTAACTGTTTGCGCTCTGTCTTGCTTTGATTCACTTTACAACTGCTCACCGACCTCTTGCTTCTGTGCTCCTTTCCCTCCATCGTGCTCCCATATAAAAGACCTAAATTCCTTCTCGGCTGGTTTTCTACACAGTAAACCTTTGACTAATACATCTTTATTGCATGCAATTTAACCTGACCTTTTCTTCCCGTGTTCTCTTCTCTACATAGCCTTTCAGATATTAGATACTTACACACACCCAGTTCAACATTTGCTTCCAGAGCCACTTCTAGTGTTGGCAGGTAAGAACGCCCACAGTAGTCAAACAACAAGATGGTAGAATTACGTAGAGACTGCATATACTTTAAAATATGTCGAAATCTAGCATTCTCTAATGTGAGGGGTTTCCCTAGACTCCAGGGAAACCCCTCACAGTCAAACTCTGTAAAAACTGAGGAATTTGCTTGTACAAAGTTTAAACTACCAACCATCAGAATATTCCTTTTAGAACCTTTTTACTGACCGTCTAATAAAAAGAAGAAGAGGTCCATTGTACCAGGGATTAAATATGTTCATCATTGACAACAGGATAATGATATAATCTTTTTTCCTCCACTGCCCCTGCACTGAAGTAGCCTTAAACTGTACACTGCCAAGATTGGTGCGTTTATGCTCCTGCTTATACCTAAAACCAAAGGCCTTTTCGAGGTACAAAATTATACCGCTTCCTTAAGTGTGGTAACTTTCCTGTATTATTCATCAGCCTGACACTCCTGATCATTTCTTTTAATTACTTATGTTAGCATGTCCACTACAGAGTCCAGAGATCAGGCGTTTCTGTTGGAGTTTGTATGTTCTTCCTGTGCTTGCATAGGTTTCATCCAGGTACTCACACAGCCCAAAGACATTAGGATAATTGGCTGTTCCAAATTGCCCCTATGTGTGACTGTGAGTGTGAATGGCTTTGTGAGTGTGTTGGCCCTATGATGTTCTGGTGAGCTGTTCAGGGTGTACTCCGCCTTCGCCAAGTGTCTCCTAAGACCCTAGTAGGAATGAGCAGTTTAGTAAATGAGTGGTAGTGAGTGTAATGATCAATTCCTAAGGGCTATGCTTCGAAGGGCTAACGCCTTAGCAACTGAATTCCTATCTGAGAAGGAGATTTAAAGCTGTAAGAATGTGTTCACTGCATCTACAAACTTAAGGCAGTTAATGACCATTTGATTATCCTGTGCCACATTTTTGTTGTTGTCCTTCAGTCACTCTTAAGATTAACATAATTAGTCAGCTGCTTCAATTTCTCCATCTTCATTCAACAGACAAAATGGCTATGCAGGCACATATCCTGGTAGGTCATCAAGCGCATCCAGTGCCCCTTCTACCCCCTTTAGCCGCTTCGTCCCTACAGGAGGGTCACCTGCCGACAGCAAACCTGACAGGTAGCTTCTCTCTGGGATTTTTAGATTTATATACAAAGATCTATAAGATAGGTTTATGAATCCATGGAACATTCCAGATATTAATTTTCATTGTGCAATAAACCTACAACTATCACTTGGCTCTCTCACTTGGTATAACTGTGTTGTCTGTGCTGTGTTGCAGGCCGGCTCTGGGAGGTTTACTGGCTTCATCATACAGGCAGCACCAGGAGTCTCTGGCTGCAGAGCGGGAAAGGAGGCGCCATGAAAGAGAAGAGAGGCTGCACAGGATCGAGCGGGAGGAGAGAACTCGTTTCAGGTTCGTGTCCTTTCCCGGTTTGTTCACAGGACATCTATAAAGAGGTTTTAGTGCAATTGAGATAAGAATAAGACTTGTAGCTACTTAACAAGGTCATTCTGCCAAGGTGTCTTTTCTACTGGCACTTGCTCTCAGAAATATTTAGCCAAGCAGTCAAGGGCAAAGTTCTGTCTTATCAGAGTTATTTTTCTAAACTCTTTGAGGCACCATCTTGTCATGGTCATTACTAAATCATTGTGAGAAATCAGGGTTCCTAGCTATGGCATGACTCATCAGACAATTTATAAACACTGTATGGCCCTTTGTTTCAGCTCCTTCAGCCAGCTAGTGTTTCCTGATCAGTAACAGCTATATGCCTTATAGGATGCCAGAAACCACAAGGTCACCTGTTTGTTGGATCCACCCATCTATCCATTTGCAGAACTACTCAATCCTGTTAGGATCGCAGGGAGGTTGTCGTCTATTTCAGTTGACACCAGTTGAAGGCGGGCTCCCCCCCCTGAACAGCCCACCAGTCCATTGCAAGACCAACACACAAACAGGGAGAACATGCAAACGCCACGCAAAAATACCCGAACTCAAGACTCGAACCCAGAACCTTTTTGCTGTGTGGTGGATGTGCTAACTACTACGCCGCCATGCCGTCCTTGGGTGTAGGATATTTAATTATACCTAGGTTTAATCTTAAATGGTACAATGGCTAGTTTTTATTGTTTTTAACATGCCTGGACATTACTTCCACTAAAGCCTTTAACAGCAGGTTGGTTAAAAATTTATTATGAGTAAGATGACTATCCACTAAATACATAAAACAAAAAGATAATACATTTATTTATAATATCATGTCTGGGTTGTTCCTTTTTTATCAGATTAAAAATGTTTAAACCTGTATACTTGCAACTCACTCCTGGCAGGTCTGCCTTTAGGCACAATTCGACCTCGGCAACTGATCCAGAATGCAGCTGCACGACTTGTTTTCAACCTTCCAAAATTTTCCCATAACACTCCCCTGTTACGATCTCTCCATTGGCTTCCTGTAGCTGCTCGCATTAAATTTAAAACATTAATGCTTGCCTACA
>JBCNYG010000001.1:28587444-28602567 GCA_039654305.1 Porochilus rendahli
GGGGGGTGTGTTTTTTTTGTACACACAAACACACACACACACACACACACACACACACACACACACACACAAAAAAAAAAAAAAAAACCCTGCACACAACACATATCCACTTGGTTCTTGACTGATGGTATACTTAGTCTGTGTCCTGACAAATCAGTATAAGAATATATTCACTGATGATGACTTTAAAGCGCTTCTGTAACTTGATCTGGAGAAGAGCGTCTGCTAAATGCTGTATATGTAAATGTACTTGGGTATATTTTCCTATCAAGACTTTTTTTTGCTTTTCCTCAAATAGATGTATAACTCCATATTTCATATATCTTTATTCGAGTAAGACTATGACACAGTAGCCACACTAACTCAACCTTTTCTCCAGTACAGTTTCTATATACTTTCCTTTTACTACATAGTAGTTAGCACAACTGCCTCACAGCAAGAAGAGCCTAGGTTAGAGTCTCGGGCTTGGCGAGGATGTTTCTGTGTGGTTCCTGGAAATTCTCCTCACGCTTGCGTGGGTTTCCTCTGGGTATTTCTGTTTCCTCCCACAGTCCAAAGACATACACACTAGACTAATTGGCTGTTCCAAGCCAATTAACCTACTGTGCATGGTGTGAATGGTTGTGTGTTGGCCCTACAGTGGACTGCAGAGCTGTGTGGGGTGTAGAGTTGGATAAGATCGATGGATGAATGTACCTTACTTTTTCTTCTAAAAGCTTTAGCAAATGTAAATCCAACATGTTTGTTTATGCTCTCTCTTTGTTTTAGTCGTGACTATGTGCAGAGGAGAGAAGAGGCTATACATGCTCGAGAAGAGAGGTACAGAACATCCTTTAACCCATCCTTGTCACTTTTTGTTTTTTTCTTGTTATTACCACTGACTGGAGAATTATTGCTCTCCAGTCCCATTACGCTGGGATTACAGTGGTGGCCCGGAGGTACGGTGCTGGCTTACTGATCTGAAGGTCGGGCCCACCATCACCGAGTTGTCACTGCTTTCCCCCAGTGCAGCTAACTGGGCTACCAAAGGCCAGCCATGTCTCTCTCACTGAATGTGGTGACAAGCATGTAAAAGAACCATTGCTGTCATTCATAAAGAGGCCATCGAGTTGCCGTCAGTGTGTTTCTGCCATTCGATGGCCTGGCGAGCTGTCCAGGGTGTAGTCTGCCCTCACTCGGAGTCCTAATTAGGATTAAGCGTTTCAGAAAATGAACCAATACAAGCAATAAAATCTTCACCGAAAGAAGGACATGATGTATAACTGTCTTTAGACATGGGCTCTATATTTTTAAAGCTTATCCTACACATATTCACACTGGAATGTGAAAAGAGCCGCTAGTTTCTTTCATCATATCTATTTTTCAGCATGTTATGGCTGCAAGAAAGTTTTTTGAACCCCTAAAATCCTAAATGAACACTAGATGTTGGTATGTGGACACATTCTAAACTAAACCAATTTCAAATTTCAACTTTTATTGTCATATTCTCGGACTGAGTTCGTCAAATACAGTGAGTGTTCAGAATGTGTGCAAATTTGTACGGTATTTCAGCAGTTCAGTAGCCGGATGGCTTGCGGGTGGAAACTCCGGGTGCGGGTGGGAGTCCTCTACCCTCCGCCCGACAGCAGGAGCGTGAAGAATGTATTCAGACAATTTCCAGATAAATGAGAGATGAAAACCCTTTAAATGACACAAAAAAAAAACATGTATATATGTTAACAACTAAGGTTTTGATGGAACTTTGACTTCAGTAATTAATCTTGAAACATATACTAACGTCATACTATGATTATAAAACAATGGAAAGCTGTGACCATTATCTGACCAGTTCACAGGTTTGCTCAGAATAAGTGACTGAACTTGATCATCACATTATGTTGTTTATCATTAAACTTTATCCACCATTATTGTTCAGCAGTGGTAATGACAGCTAAATATATCTACCCTCGAAATATCAGATTTTGATTAAACTTGATAAATAAGAAGACGAAACAAGATGAAAAGCCTCACTGGACTAAAGTAAGAAGGAATATCATAAGGAATTGTTTCTTGATGAAAACATGGGTACACTCACTAAATAATTTATTAGGAACACCTGTACACCTACTCATTCATACAATTATCTAATCAGCCAATCATGTAACAGTAGTACAATGAATACAACTGTGCAGCTATGGGCCAGCAGCTTCGGGTAAAGTTCACATAATGAGGAAAATATGTGATCTCAGTGATTGTGACTGTGGGATGATTGTTGGTGCCAGACTGGCTGGTTTGAGTATTTCCATAACTTCTGATGCTCTGGGATTTTCATGTACAACAGTATCTACAGAATAAAGACAAAAAACCTCCAGTAAACAGCAGGTCTGTGGATGTAAACATGTTGTTGTTGATAAGACCGGTCTGTAAAGAATGGCCAGACTGCTTCGAGCTGACAAAAATGCTACAGTAACTCACATAACCACCACTGTGGTGAGTTGAAAAGCTTATCAGTATGCAGAACATGTTGAACTTTGAGACGGATGCACTATAACAGAAGACCACGTCAGGTTTTACTTCTGTCAGCCAAGAACGCAAAGTTGATGCTAGGTGAGGACAGGATTACCAAAATTGGATGACACAGTTTTGGTAGGGTCATCTAAGACAGATGGTAGCGTCAAAATCTGCTGCCAAAAGGATGACTCCCTGGATCCAAACTGCCCTGTTTCAACAGTCCATGTAATGCTTGGTGTAATGCTTTCATGGCACATTTGGGCCTGTTACCCAATCATTAGTTGAATGCCACAGCTTATTTAAGCACCACTACTGACCATGTACACAAGAATGCACCATGTCGTAAAGCAAATGTTGCCTGTGGTTTCATGAACATGACAGTGAGCACTAGATCTGAATCCAGTAGATCACAGGAATGTGATAGAACAGAAAATTTACAGCATGAAAGTGCACCTGAAAAATCTGCAGAGATTGCATGATGCAATCATTTCTGTATTTTGTTTGTTTTTATAATGTTGTACTTTAGTTATCTCAAATAACGCTAACATGGTTAGGCCAGCCATGCAAACAGTACTAGTATCCTGCTACCAGTTACGTTCTAAATGATGGAGATGTTTGATTAAGATACTCTATTTTTTTTCTTTAGGTATAAACAAGTGGAGCGTCTGGCAGCAGATGAGTATCAGAGGGAGCATGTGGCATCAGCACCAAGAGGTCGCACAGAAATCACACTCAATCTGAGTCCACGCACCTCTAGCAACTCACACTGCGCAACCCCGTCCCCCACTGAGTCTCAGGAGAACAAACGTCCTCAACCCAACACTGCACAAGGTGAGGCAGACACAGTTATCACTATCACTCTCTTATTTGCTGAACCACTTCATTCTACTATTATTAGGATCTCAGCCAACATTGGGTAAAGGTGGGGTACAAAGTCTTCTAATCCCATCAATCTGTATGGTTGTGCCAATAGCACAACCATACAGACAGCACAAGTCTAAGAGAGCATAATTGTTCTCTGGGTGGAAAGATAGTTACTGGCCATTTAGAAAAGATGTGGTTGATGTCTCAAAAGAAGTTGATATGTGATGGGAATTGGCAATGTCTGAATTGGCAAAACTCAAAATCCATATTTGTGACCCACTCCAGCATAATAGGGATTAAGTAGGAAAGTTGAAATGCTGAGATATTGATATATTTGGAGAATTTAACTTGTTTCAGAATGAGGTATGATACATGATTATAGCATGAAATTTGACAGTTACGTCACTTTGCCTGTCACTGATCAGGAATTGCTACTTTTGAGAAAATAGCAATTAAAGTTACAGAACCAGTTTCCCAATGTCCACATTTGAAACTTCCCAAGAACCATAAACTAAATGAATCTGACTCTCGACCAGATAGAGCCATCTTCCTAATGTCATCTTAGCAACAGAAGAGTTTTATTTACACCTAGTCATGTCTGTTTTGAGGCTTTTCATTGGTTTATGATTGTATGACTCGGGGAATCCTTCTGCGATTCCGTAAGTAGGGACTGTATTCTGGTACTGAATATGAATAATAGGGAAATACAATGAGCAATCACAAAAGTAGCTTGAATATGGGCTAAAGAAGTGGGTATTTCCATTGTTTTATAACAACTTGGACACGGAACCCTTTCTTAAATATGTATTTTAGCATGGATATATTGTGTTTATGAATATTTGAACTTGGTCATGCTGAAGTTTATGCTTTGAATAATGTATTTTTGGGGATATCGCATTTACGTCCAGGTAAACCATTTTCAACTTACTTTGGCTTTTACTAAAACAATATCTTGCAACTTAATCCATATTATGCTGGAGTGGGTAAAATATATTCCACACTTGGGTTATTAAAAAAATAAAAACATGCCCTTTTTAATCTGGGTAGTAGATTGCACTGTGGATGGTTGTAGAATCAATGAAAATAGACTCACTGTAGTTTGGATGAGACTTGCAAACATTATGCACATCAGAACACTATTCACACAAAAATTCCATCAAATCTTTCTAAAACTTTTTCCATGCTGTGGAATTTCTGCTTGGGATGATCAATCGTGCCCAGACCTGGCCTTTATCAACCATCTTAACTGGATCCCTGTCCATATCGGAGTCACACTCTGCATGTAGTTAGCACTTGGCTTGAGTTTCACACATTTTAGATAAGAATCAGTGTTGCTGGTGCTGGTGAGCCTCCATTCCCTTTAGCCTATATTAGCTGCCAGACTGGATGACAAAGCAGTCTATAATGGAGATGAGTGCTACTGAAGCATAGAGGAATGAAAGACAACATCAAGGATATTTAAGTAATAAATTAGTGTAAGACGAAGGTCTGCACTTAAAAGCCATGTAGAGCTAAGCGTCTTATCAAACAGGGCCATGCATGTGCACTGGGAAAGTGCTGCATTCCAGCTGATTGCATGTCATCCTTCTCTATGAGCAGTAGGGTGAATGTAAGACTCAGGATGGCAGAGTATAGTGAGTACTGTGCATGTTAAAAACAGAGAAGCTTAAGCAAATCAAGAGCAGACATGCAGTACCCTTAATGTCCTGTACATGTGCCCATGTGCCAATCTGATTCGTTTTCAGAAATTCAGCGCGCCCTCGAATCCAGAGTACAGTAAATTGCCTCTGACAGCACATGTACCAATATGGGTTGTCTTGACTATGACTAATTCTTATACTTGTGTATTTGCCCAGACACATTGGCTGGAGGTTGTGAGGCATTCTATCGTCTGCTCTGTTTTGCCATCCCCTATCCTTCTGTGGGATTGTTTTTCAGTTATTTATTTGCTTTTCCAAATAAGGAGCTGGAATTGTAGTAAGGGTGTGAGGCTTACAGTAACAGAGGATGGAGGAATGTGCTGTGAAGAAATGAAGATAAGCAGGATCCAAGGACTCTATGAGGAACATATGCAGGGCAACCATGCAGCCAAAGGCCACCATGAATCAAGCACCTTGCAGGTGTAAGAACAACAAAGGCCTGTCTTGATCATTCTGCAACCAAAAACTACACAGAATATTGCAGCATATTTTTGCTGCTGGTTTCTGTAGACAAGCAGGAAGTGATTCCATGATTGTACAAGGCTTCAAAGTCATAGACATGCAGATATTTATATAGGATATAAGCATAAATTACAAATATAGGCTTTTATAAGCATTATAGGTGTTTGTGTGTTTTTTATTGTTCAGAAGCTGAGCCAGAACCAAGCCGCGTGGAGTCTCCCTCCGGGTCTCCTACTGTGTCTGGCCTCCAGTGGTCCTCAGAGACAGAGGAGGAACAGAGGCCGCTGAATGAAAAGGACATAACTGTGTCTGTGGTAAATAAGGAGTTAGACAACTCGGACAAAACAGGGAAACGGACATTAAGAAATGATGAGCATGAACGGGAAATACAGGAGGATGAAAAAGGCGAAGATACGAAAGTGAAGGAGAAAGAAAGGGAAAAGGTGTGCAAAGAGGCAGTGACTGAAAATGAGGCAGGGACTGAATTAGAGGCAGAAGATGAGTGCGAGAAAGAGCAAATAGTAGAAAGAGAAAAAGAGGAAAGCACAGCCCTCAGTGAGAAAGAGAGGCAGAACGAGGAACTGAATGAGAAGGACAACTGCTCGGCTTCCAGCATTTCCTCAGCAAGCAGCACTCTGGAGAGAGAAGAACGAGAGGAGAAGCTTGTATGCGATAATGACTCGGGTAAGAATAGAGATATTCCCTCATAATTAAATTGATGGACATTCATCAGTATTAGATGCTGCATTTTAACAGCCCTCCATGTAACCAATGTTTTACTTCTTTTCCCATCAGGCCAGTGGGCAGAATGCATAAAGGCAGCAGATATCAATGAACAGTGTGGCAAAGTCATCAATAACAAGCGCTTCATGCTGGACATGCTCTACGCACAAAATAAGAAGCCTACTGAGGATGAGGAGAAGGAGAATAATAAAGAGAGAGAGGGCCCAGGAGGCCAGGACTCATCAATAAACAGCCTCGCCACTCGCATCTCAACTTTGGAGGCCAGGCAGCAGGCATGTGAGGACAATGTGAAGAAAATGGAAGTGCAGCACTTGGACAACCATGGCAACGTGCGGATCGTGGCTGAAAAATTTGGTGACCTGGTGAAGGGGCTGGTCTCGCCTCATGAGCCTGAGCATGCTGGGAAGGAGAAGACACCTTCACCCACACCAACTAAAAAGGAGTCAGATCACATCTGGGACCAGCTGATGGCCACACCTCGCACACTTCGCATCAAAGAAATGGACTTTACTGACCTTTTGGAGGAGGATGACATAGACATATTGGATGTTGGAAATATGATAAAGTCAGTTGACCACATGACACCTCCTCCCCCACCCCCATGTATACCAAACTTCCTGCCCCCACCTCCCCTTTTCGGTTGTCCACCTCCTCCCCCTGTACCAGGAGGGATGGTACCTCCTCCACCACCTTCCCTGGCACCAATAGCTCCCTCGCATATTGGTTTTCCTCAACATAGTCGAGGCGAGCCACCACTCTTTCAGAAGAAGAAGAAGACCATTCGACTTTTCTGGAATGAGGTGAGACCCACAGACTGGCAATACGGCAGTGACAAGCGCTGTAAGGAGTCACTGTGGTCCAAACTGGAGCCAGTAAAAATAGACACAGCCAAGCTGGAGCTCCTCTTTGAGACCAAGTCCAAAGAACTTCCTGTTACCAAGGTAAAGAAGATAGTATTACATACCTGTAGTGTCAATTTTTTGGTGCTGTATATCAAAACTTCATACTTAGTCACAACCCAGAAAGAGAATTGTGCCATTCTTTAGCGCAGACATCATGCAGGAAACAGTTCAAGTCGACTTAGAGAAACACACATGGTGTGGGTTACGGCATGTCTCATTTGCCTTAGTGTCACCACAGTCCGTTCCGTATTGGACGAGTGTGAGATTTGAAGCAGACCGGGAAATCCCAGTCTGCCTGGTTCCATCTGACTGGTTTGATTGGCTCTGATGGATGTCCTGTTTTATCTTAAGGCTCCATCAGATCTGCCACTGTAAATGTAACCAAGCTGCACCTTTGCGAATGCATCACACTGATGTTTCAGCATTTCTGTTGTAATCTGTGCAGGTCTTTGAGATGGCATGTGCTTTACTGAAACCCCAAACTTCACTGTACTTCCTTAGAGTACACATCTGTTTATTTGACTCATATCAACATTTATCCTTGATTCAGTTTAATATATGTATAGTCTATGGTACAATTTCTAAGTATTAGGTTATGATGTATGTTTTTCTGAGTGCGTCTGTGCCGGTCAAGGGTTCTCCATTCGCCTAGCCGAAAAGCAGCTGCTTCTCATTTCTGGCCCATTCCTAACTCCCTCTTTCCCTCTCTGCTCCTTCTCTCATTTTTCTTTCTCCCATTGTTTGGCAATGAAAGCAAACCGTCTTGCCTCTCAGTAGTCCAGAAATATTCTCCATCAAAGTCCCAAAATAGCCCTCAGGTGTTTGCGTGTTTTCTAGGCGAGTAGCACTTAACATAGATCCCCTGGCATTCATATCTTGGAAAGCCTTGCTTTTCTTAATCACCCACATTAAAGAAATTCCGTTCCAATTCATTTTAAGGTAGTCTTCAAAAAGCTTTTATTTTATGCTTTTTTTTTTTAATCTTGTGTTAGGGACGGTAGATGGATATCACAATACTTAGCCGACAAGCAAGCAAGCAAGTAGTCGTGCAAACTCATAATGAGAACCAAGTGAAGTATTAGACCAGATGGGTGACTGTTGCTCTGACATATGTTTTTGATGGTGACAGTTTAGCTCTGTTAGAGTCCAAAATGGAATATATGTTACCATAATAGCAACCGAAGGTGGGCAGACACATCACAGACTGCTCTCATTCTGATTCTCTCCACATAATACTGGGCACAAAACAAAAAAAAAAAATTATGAAAACGAAACATCCATTGTAAGCCTGTATTTTTATGCTGAATGTTTTGCTGAATTTAGAAAACAGCAGCCGATGGGAAACGGCAGGAGATTATTGTTCTTGACTCCAAAAGAAGCAACGCCATCAACATTGGCCTCACCGTTCTTCCACCACCCCGCACCATCAAAACTGCTATCCTCAACTTCGATGAGTATGCGCTGAACAAAGAGGGTATAGAGGTAACATCAGTTCACTTTTGTATCATTTCATTTTCTTATCATATCAGAGGGGGGAAATAGTGTTAACACCATATTAAATCTGAACATGTGTCTCACATGCATATGCACTTAATGTTACATTCTTATTCAAAACACTTGCAAATGTGCTTGTCAGGCATTCAAGTGCCCTTGCTTTCTCAGGCATTATATCTTTCAATCATAAAAGGCTGCCACATACAAGTATTTTTCTGCATTTCCAGCGATTGATGGCTCTCTATAACTTTCTATATTTCTTTTTATATAAAATTCACTTTCATGAATTGTCAGATGAAAAGCTGGAGGTGTGGTTTAATATCACCTGCTCCTATTAGTTTAAAAACGTCTACATTCCCACTGGATTTTTCCTAAAATTAATTTTAATCAAGTAACCACAACCTGCTCAATCAGTGGCAGTGCTTTGGCGTAATGGTTAGCATGTCTCACAGCATAAGAGCAAGAAGGTCCCTGGGTTCAATTCCCAGGCTTTGCGAAGGGGTAGCTTTGTGGCGTTTGCATGTTCTCCCTTGGAGTTTGGGAGTTGTGCTGTGATGGTCTGGCGAGGTGTTCAGGGTGTACCCTGTCTTCATCCAGTGTTGGCTGAGATAGACTCCAACCTCCCCATGACCCGAGTGGTAAGATTAAGGGGTTCAGCAAATGAGTGAGTGTTCAATCTTTTTTTGTTTGTTTGTTTTTTGTTTTGTTGTAATTGTATGATGCATCAGTAAGATAAATAAATGCTAAAATGACAGTTACATGACAGTTAAATGACAATATGAACGTGAGGAAAACGAAGACCATTTTTTCCATCATGGGATCTACCGTTCTTCCCCTGCTATGAAAAAAATTTTTTAAACGAGATCTCATAGAGACACACTAATGACTTTTCTCATGCAAACACAATTATTCAAAAGAAATGAACCTCCCGAGAGCTGTAGCAAAGATGATATCATTCTATTAATTGTTATTTATTGTATTGATGATTTCCTCCAGATGTTGTTATTTAGCCGTCTGTTAGGGATTCATTACGGGAATTATAAACAA
This sequence comes from Porochilus rendahli, assembly GCA_039654305.1. Taxonomy (NCBI): domain Eukaryota; kingdom Metazoa; phylum Chordata; class Actinopteri; order Siluriformes; family Plotosidae; genus Porochilus; species Porochilus rendahli. The sequence continues at coordinate 28,597,148 of JBCNYG010000001.1, forward strand.
GTTCTGTAACTGCATAAATTCATGCCATGACATTAGACAGTGATTCACACACTTCCCTGAGGTCCAATCTCTCTGCCTGACTCAATCTCATTTGTACGTCTGGCTACGTACAGAAATGTTTCCCTAAGTGTACATATCGAGATCTATGTATACACAAAAATCTCATCTTAACATTTCAGATTTAAGCCTGAATTAAAATATTAAATTAGATATGTACTGTAATTTTTTATCTTGTGCATCTATCTCGGTGCATACACATGTTGCTTTCATTATCACATTATCATACAGCACTGAAAGGCAGGACAAAAAAAAAAAGACAGCATCAGCAGTAAGTAGTGGGACTGTACATGTCCCAATGTACAAACAATGTGACAATGATGATAAGTTTGTTTTACTATTTTATTAATTGTAGAGTGTCTCATGAGTATAGGATTTTCAGTAGTTGTAGATATACAGGATATGCATTATGCACATTACATAATTTATTTATTTAGGGTGGATTAGTGGTGTTAAGGTTTAGCACTTCCGCCTCACAGAAAGAAGGTCCTGAGTCTGAGCCAAGTGGCCAGTGAAGGTGTTTCTGTGTGGAGTTTTCATGTTTTCCCCGTGCTAATAATGGATTTCCTCCGGGTGCTCCAATCACCCCCCATACCCCCCCCCCATACCCCCACCCACCCCACCCTAATAAAAGACAAAGTGGTTCAAAAAGTTAAATGAAATGAAAATAGATTTATTCATCCTAAGCAACAGCTAAATCCTCTTCTGGGTGTCAAAGAATCCAGATCCTATCCACAGAACACTGGGTTTAAGGAAAGAATACACTCTGGTTGGGACTCTGGTGCATTATCAGGCACCAATTTTACATATTCACACAACATATTCACACCTAGGAACAATTCTGCATTGTCAGTTCTCCGACTGAAGACCAGGATGAAGAAACTAGACAAAACATCTATCTATTATCTGTACCACTTGGCTGTCAGTTATCATGGGGGAAGCTGGAGCCAATCCCAGCTGGATTCAAGCAAGAGGTGGGGTACACCCTGAACAGATCACCAGCCAGTCTACACAAACACATTCACCCATTCACACTCACATCAACACCTACAGGTTATTTAGAATAGCCAGTAGGCATAATGTACATATCTTTGGACTGTTAGAGGAAACTGGAGTACCTGGAGGTGAGCCGATGCAAACTCCACAGAGAAAAGCTTTTGGCTGAGATTTGAACCCTGAACTTTTTTTCTGGAAGGTGACAGTGCTGATGACTGAACCACCGTACCACCTGAAACAAATATGATTGACATATTTGGTTTTGAGTATGTGCTCAAATGTACTGTACAGTACATGACCCAGAAGTACAATGTAAAAAAAATTACAGCAATATAGCTTCAACTTTGCACATTCCTGTCTTTGTCCTGTCTAGAAAATCCTGACCATGATTCCTACAGAAGAGGAGAAGCAGAAGATTCAGGAAGCACAACTGGCGAACCCAGACATTCCTCTGGGCAGTGCAGAGCAGTTTCTCCTCACACTCTCCTCCATCAGCGAGCTGTCTGCTCGCCTGCACCTCTGGGCATTCAAGATGGACTATGATGTGTTAGAGAAGGTCAGGCCTTTCAACAAGCGTCACACAGCACACAAACAGTAGTCATGTTTAAAGCATGTGTAAATTAATGTCATCTTTCTTTTTTTATTCAATAATTAATAAAATTTATTTATTTATTTTTAGGAAGTGGCAGAGCCTTTACAGGACCTGAAGGAGGGCATGAGTCAACTGGAGAAGAACAAAACACTGTGCTTTATTCTGTCCACACTGCTCGCTATTGGCAATTTCCTAAATGGATCAAATGTGAGTTATGGTGGTGCTCACAGCCTTTTCTCTTCCTACTTTCTCTTTCCTCTTTGAGGAGTGGAGGGCAAATGCTAAAGCGGTAATAAAGGATTGAAAGCACATTTACAGTAAACCATCGAGCGTGGGCAAGAGAACAAAGCAAGTCATATTCTTTTCATGTCATCTGGGATATTTCCCGTTTTTATTTCGGCTGGGTCTTCAGCACTACAAGGCTGACCTGAGTGCAGACCAGTGACTTCCTGTACTTTACCACATTTGATTGAGATTCAGCTATTTACAAGCCAATGAAGCATTCATGTGAACACACATAGGAGCAGACTACTGACCTGCCTTGCTTTTCAAAGCATTCTGAATTATTGCTTAATGGAACTGATGCTAATCTGCTCAGCTGTAGCAGAATAATGTCGGTAAATAGTGGAAATGGCCTATGATTAGAAACTCTTTTATAAAAATCATTCACTGGTTGCGATCCAGAATGAGCCATTTGTTCAAGGTGGATGTATTTATAACATCAATTTACTTTGTTAAAGGAAAGTTCCAGTGATATTCTATGTTATAATATCTTGTGCTTGTGTGTTTTTCAGGCTAAGGGCTTTGAACTGAGTTACCTGGAGAAGGTTCCAGAAGTGAAAGACACTGTGCATAAGCAGTCTCTGCTTCACCATGTCTGTTCCATCGTTGTGGACAAGTTTCCAGAAAGTTCTGATCTGTACTCTGAGATTGGTGCAATCACACGCTCTGCGAAGGTACTGCCCCAAATCAGAATGATTAAACTTACACTGATCAGCCATAAGAAAAATACCACCTGACTGGTCTGTAGCTAAGCAACCCCACATGCTGCAAGCTGCAATGCACTGTGTGTTCTGATACCTTTCTATCGTAGCCAGCAGTAACTGTGTGTGCTACAGTAGCTCTTCTGTGAGATCAGAGCTTACGTACTAGGCATCAGTGAGCATGGACACCCGCGACACTCTTACCAGTTAGCTGCATACCTGGACACCCCCCACAAGACCTGCTGTTGTGAAGAGGAATAGATCCAGTCATTTAGCCATCACAATGTGGCCCTTGTCAAATTCAATCAGATCTTTATACTTGCTCATTTTTCCTGTTTTCAAAACATTGACTTCAAGAACTCACTGTTCACCTTCTACCTAATACATCCCACTCCTTGTCAGGTGTCACTCTAACAAGATAATCAAGTCAAGTTATTCACTTCACCTATCAGTGCTCATAATACTTTTAATGTTATTGTTGATCGGTGTGTTAAACAATTCAGACATGACTGGGCAGTGGTGGCTCAGTGGTTGGGGCTCTGGATTACTGATCTGAAGGTTGGAGGGAAACCTCAGACTATCAATCATAGAATTATAGACCGTTTCAGGGTGGCACAGTGGGGCAGTGGTTTGCACGTCAACCTCATAGCAAGAATGCCTAGGTTCGATTCCCGGGCTGTTTGGAGTTTGCATGTTCTTCCCATGCATGCATGGGTTCCCTCCGTGTACTCCGGTTTCCTCCCACAGTCCAAAAACATGCATAGTAGTCTAATCGGCTGTTCCAAATTGCCTCTTGCCCTTCAGGAAGGTTTTACAACGTACAATTAGTTCGTTTTTGTGTTGGTAAAGTTGTGTTAGTGTTTAACGTAATGACTGTGATGTTATTCACAATAAATCTGAAATGGCCTCAGAGGTAGCATACACAGCTGATTAACACAGCTAGGAAACCCTGTACCTGTGTACTAGTGTACAGTAAAGAGATGTCTGGATTATTTCAGTCAATCTTTCTTCAGGTCGACTTTGACCAGCTGCAGGACAATCTGGCCCAGATGGAGCGGCGCTGCAAAGCTTCCTGGGACCACCTGAAGGTCATTGCTAAGCACGAGATGAAGCCGGCACTAAAGCAGCGCATGTCCGACTTCCTGAAAGACTGTGCAGAAAGGATCATCATCCTCACCATCGTCCACAGACGCATCATCAATCGGTAAGCAACTGGAGTTTTAGTTCTTTTACACTCTTGTTGAGTGGCTACTTGTAGCACAAAGAAGAGGAGAATGCCGAGGGGAGTGAATGTATGTGCCATCTGTAGTTAAAGCAGTTTTAAAGGTCACCAGTCACGCATGTGCAGTTCGGTTAAGAAACGTAACTTTTGCGGGGGCCATGGGAAAATTACACTTCCTGTATTACAAAGAGAGAGTTTTACATTCAGAATCAATCTTAGGGTTCTTATTTTTCCATCTGCTCCAAAACAACAAACAAGTAGCTTCAACCACCAGACAATGCCTTGAATCAAGACTCGGGCTTTACAAATTTACAACAGAAATGTGGTTTTAAAGAAGCCGAATGTGCGCGGGGCTATTGATGGAAGGCAAGTGTTTTCACCAGATCACCGCCTTAAAACCAGGAAGGCTTGGGAAAACAGGCACAAGCACATATGGATGGAGAAGGATGCATGGAAGTGTTTTCTACACGGTAGAGCCTTAAAAACATCTGTTTGTATGCAATTGACTTGGCATTTGACAGTCATTCTCAAAGTCGGACATCTGGGAACTGCTCACGTGACTAACCTCACAACAGTCATCATCAACATATCTGACTAGGGTTAAAGAGTGTTCGTATACTGCAAGCCTGTATTTAAAATTTTATAAGTGTGTAGTGGTCTAATCTAAGTTACAGAAATTATATTCACAATACCCTATTCATTCTACAAATCAAAGCGGAACAAAGGCCAGAGAATTTGAAATCCTGCTGAATAACTGGGAACATTTCTCATCACCGAGTCATATACGGCACGGGTAGTTGCCAGGATTGTCACTTGGGTGGGATATCACCCCGACTACAAGAATTTACTCTCGTTTGATGTATGTAGAAGAGAGAAGTAAATGAAGAAGGGCCCGTCAGAAGTGCACAACTAGTGACACATTCCCATTAAAGCTTCATGGACGCTATACAAATAAAACTGAATTTAATTGAATTGAAGATAAAATGTTCAAGATCTAAATCTGCCCTCTTCAGATTTTCCCTTTTCTGCATTAATATACATTCCCCAATACACATCAACTTTTAGGCACTGATCTGCTGTAATACAATCACTCACTCATTTGTTGAGCTGTTTAATCCTACTGGGGTCACAGGGACGCTGGAGACATTCTCAGCTGACATTGGGCAAAGCCGGGGTACCCCCTGAATAGCTTACCAGACTATTGCAGGGCAACCCCCACAAACTCACACCTAGGTTAAACTTGGAACAGCCAGTTAGCCTAATGTACATGTCTTTGGACTGTAGGAGGAAACTGGAGCACCTGGACAACATGCACATGGAGAACATGTAAACAGAAACACAGAGTCTGGGAATCAAACCCAGGACCTTCTTGCTGTGAGGCAGATGTGTTAATTACTTCGTCACAGTTTTTCACACACCCTTGTGAGAGGCATGTAAAAGAACCCTTTGCTGATTTTCGTCAAGAGTAGGCTGCATAGCCGTCAGCGTGTTTCTGATCTGCGATGGCCTGGTGAGCTGTCCAGGGTGTACTCTGCCCTCGCCCAGAGTCGGCTGAGATGGGCGCCAGCCT
>JBCNYG010000001.1:28603150-28626341 GCA_039654305.1 Porochilus rendahli
CAGGGTGTACCCCGCCCTCGCCAAGAGTCGGCTGAGATGGGCGCCAGCCTCCCCGCGACCCTAATTAGGAATAAGCGGTTCAGAAAATGGATGAATGAAAAGTGCCACCCTTAATACAACAATTAACAACCTTTAAAATAAGTTTGAACACAAGACACTGAAAGTTTTGGGGGTAAAAAAACAGCAAAGATCTCGAAAAAGAAGTCTTTTAAAGGTCTGGAAAGGGTAAGGACCCCTAATTAAAAAGTCTGAGCCAAGAATATATTTCAAATATCAAAATCCTTACTCATATAAACAGCTGCACTGACCACATCTGACAGTTTTTCAGTTGTTGCATCAGATTGGAAAGGCTTTTGGGAAAGTTGAACTCATAAAGAGGTGCTGATTCAATGCTCTGGGCCTCTGAGGTCTACAATGAAAGTATTAAAGCAGAGATTCCTTTAAGAGATAAAGAGTGGCAGGGAATAAAGTCTGTCTAAACTTCTCTGTGTTCTGCAGGTTTCATGCCTTTCTGCTGTTCCTTGGCCACCCAGCATATGCTGTGAAAGAGGTCAGCATCCACCGCTTCTGTAAGATCCTTAGTGAGTTTGCACTGGAGTATCGCACCACCAGGGAGAGAGTGCTGCAGCAGAAACAGAAGAGAGCTAACCACCGTGAGAGGAATAAGACCCGGGGCAAAATGATCACTGACGTGAGTGTGCCCTCTAATGGCCGTTATCGTAATGCACAGCTCAATCCTACACATATACCACTAGATGGAGCGGTTCAGTATTGATTCTGAAATCCAATAGTTAAAGTATAAGTGACTTCAACAGTCAAGTTATACGGCAAGCATGAACATTGAGCTTTATCCTAACTAGCTCAAGTATTCTACATACTCTATGGTAGTAAATTCCTAATCGACTGGCATCTACAATCTATCTAAAGGTTACTGTTTAGAGTGCATTCAGCCTGTGGGGAATCATTACTACCCTGCAAATTTCATAAACCTGATCCATTGCTGTTGCCAAACACCAGGAGAGTGCTTGCAGACCTGTGTAATTAATATCAGTGGTACTGTAGCCATGTCTGAGGCTACCCCTGATTCCTCAAGCATGACCTGCTAAAGCCAGTCTCTGTGGGGGAGTCCCAGTTAGGGGAGGCCTTACGTGGTTTGTTTAGTTTGGCGAAGGATACTTTGATTTAAAAGCAGTTCTTCATCTAATCTCAGTGTGAAAACCCAACTCTTTTCATTTGCCTGAAGAACAGCAGTGTGTAAGCACTCTGACTGGAGCAGATATTTAAGCACTAAGTTAAGTTATGGTTTAACCTTGTGCATTCCAATACATCTTTATTTGCAACTATTATTTATATTTCTTATTTTATTAATAAAATAAGATTTTATTATAGAGAGACTCCATCAGGACATTATTGCACTGTTACTCAGAAAGACCTTTTCCAAATAAACAGATGGATGGATGGATGGATGGATGGATGGATGGATGGATGGATGGATGGATGGATGGAGGGATGGATGGATGGATGGATGGATGGTAGGTAGGTATATAGATAGGCAGATAGGAAGGTAGATAGGCAGGTAGATCGGTACGTAGATAGGCATGTAAGTAGGTAGATAAGCCTGGCAGGTATATAGGCAGGTAGGTTGGTGAGTAGATAGATAGGTAGGTTGGTAGGTAGACAGGGAGGTAGGTTGGTTGGAAAATAGACAAGTACGATGGTTGGTAGACTGGCATAGCTAGGTAAATAGGTAGGTAGGTGTGTAGGTAGATAGGCAGGTAGATAGGCTATCCAGTGTAATCAAGGCTAAAGGTGGACCAGCAAAATATTACAGTGCACAACTTTTTATGTCCTGTTTATAATTTTTGTGGTTGTTCTTTCTGGCTGTCCGTAGTTCATCTTGTGTTTTGTCCTCTCTTTCACCCATCATAATTTCATTTCTCCTTTTTAGAGTGAGGATGAAGAAGATAGTGAGGTATGCATGGCTGTGTGAACTTGTATTGTGTGTGTGTGTGTGTGTGTGTGTGTGTGTTTATGTGTGAAGCCCCATTTATCCCTATGTGATCTTTAACATTACATTAACTTTAATGATTTTTTTTTTTACATGACATGACTGGGAATGCAGTCAGTGGCCAGGGACCAACAAAGACAAGTCCTATACGAGATTACATCATACTGATCATGATGGAATTGTGGAAAATGTTCGCTAGCCCTAAGAGGGTCACATTCACTAATACATACACACACACACACACACACACACACGGTGAGCATCAGCAGAGGAGCTAGTGTTGAAAGGCCTGCAGAGAGGCAATAATGTGTTTGTGATCCCATTACACGAGCTGTGAGAATAGGAAGAGAAGGAGGGGAGAAGGGTCACCATGTGGAAGCTATAAGCAACATGTAGTTATTTTGATGATGGCGCCGATGAGATCATTAAAATAAACACAACGGCGGGTAGATTCGCATTAGTACAGTGTTATGTTGCTTTCCACTAATGGTTTTTGATCAGCCGTGTCCTGTTGATTGTCATCCCACTAATGAGAAGACGACATACTAACGATACTAAGCTTAGTGTGCACTGTGCTGTTTGATGGTGCATGCTAGAAATTGTTTCTGATTAATTTTGACAAATGACCCCATGAAAATTTTCAAACTGAAGAGCTAAGAAGTACAAGTACCAGATGCCAAAGGAAAGAGGGGATGCACAGAAGCTAGACTACAGAAGTTTATCTGCTGTTTGCCTGTTCTTTCCTCCACAGAGCGGGAAGTTTGCAGGTGCTTCAGCAGACAGTCCGGACCCTTCAGGACAGGGGCTTGACTATGCTGAGGACGCAGCAGAGCACGAGCAGATGACCGCAGTGCTGCGAAACAGTCTGCAGCTTGGAGACACCACCCCTTCAGTCATGCCTGGTCTGCGCACCCGCACCAGAGCCAGCCGAGGTGCATACACACCTACAGTCCTGCAACTTTCAGATTGCTTCCAACACAATCACCAGCTGTGGAGGTAATAAATGATGCTGGGAACTGTGTTTTAAACAAAATGGTGCTCTCTGTGTTCATGTAGGCCGCATGGGACTGTGGTCCTCCGCCAGTGAAGACACATCTAATTGCATGGAAGACACAGCAGATGAGATCATGGAGCGTATAGTCAAGTCCGCAACTCAGGGCCCCAGTCAGCGCAGTCAGCCTCGTGAGAGGAGACGCTCAAGAGCTAACCGCAAGTCCTGTAAGTCACATGACACAAAAAAGAAATGATGAATCACTGCACAGTATGTGAGAGTCTGAATTTTTTCTCGCCTCACAGCAAGTAGGCCTGGGTTTGATTCCTGTGCTCAAAGCGTTTCTGTGTTGAATTTGATTGTTATCCCCGTACTTGTGCGGGTTTCCTCCGGGTACTCTGGTTTCCTCCCCACAGTCCAAAAACATGCACAGTAGGCTAATTGGCCGTTCCAAAACACCCCCTGGTATGAGAGTGAGTGTGAATGGTTGTGTGTGTGTGTTGCCCTGCAATGGCATGGCGAGCTGTCCAGGTTGTATCCCATCCTCGCACAGCTGGCATGCTGACATCAGCTGACATGGGCACCAGCCTCCCTGCAACCATAATTAAGGTTCAGTGGCTAAGAAAATGAATAAATGAATGGATGTTATATAAAATATTAAAGAAAAATGGTTACAAAATCAACAATATTTTTAAGTGTTACCCTATAAGGAAAAATCGAAAGATGCACACCAGTTTCCTTTACCATATATGGAAGGGGGCCTAACCCGGGGTGCATGGGTGGGTGGTGTTACATGGGGTAACACAAATGTGCAATGCATGATTTCTGTGGAACCTAGGCAAGTCTGTTGAGCTACTTTACACTGTTAAGGGCATGCCGAAGGTCGACCAAGGTGTGGTTTGATGTGTTTAGCAAGGTGCAAGGTTAAGGTAGCTGATTTCCTTTAAATTGTTATTAAAATATATATAGTTTTATCCCCATAGTAAATATTTTTGATTTTGCAACCAATTTGTTTTGAGTGTGTACTGGCATTTTGGAGTGGGACCCTGTGGTCCAAACAAAAAGGTTAGAGGTGTTGTCTAGCTCTTTTGTCTCATATTATATGGTAGTAGTTAGAAGTTAGAACTTTCTGCAGGAGCAAGCAGAAATTGTTTTCTGCAGAAGTAAGGATTTTGTGGGGGTTTTTTTGTTTTTTGTTTTTTGTCCCAGAAGTAAGCATGATTGGTCAAAAACCTCCTGCAGGCAAGGCTGGTCGAAAGTGTCTGTTGGAATGGGTAGATCAAGGCTGGTCATTTTTCTCAAATAACTGCTTTTTTAATGTTAGAAGGTATCCCTGATATACGTATAAAAAAAATAATAATAATCACTAGAAATGCGTTCTTGTCAAAGAACACTAGGCGTACCGCCCGCATGGTCAACAGCACACTTAGTATCATCATGGTTGTACTAAATTTGACATAGAAATCAGGTAATAGGTCAAGCTGACCTAGTTTTTACAAGTTTAACAGGGATGTCCATATCTGATATAAATATCAGACAATCCTGTGCTAAATTTGACATATTTGACTACTCACATCACCACAGTCATATTTCAAATGATCCCTGTGACCTTAAAATTAAGTCATGGTGACTAAGGTTCACTAAGCTTGAAGACCATGACACTAAGTATAACAGGTATGAACTGAAAACCGCTCTGACAAAAACTGAGTGTTAATGAGCATTTTTGATGATTTGACCTCTATGACCTTGAAAAATAGGTCAACGTGACCCAGTTTCGATAGGCTGGTAGGGTGTGCCGTAAGGACAATTCCGCATAAATATGAAATAAATCCATAAAGAACCAGCACTGCTAGAGTGTCAACAAGAAGTGTCTGTGGTGGGGGCAGATGTGGGCAGCCCATTAAGATATAGTATCACCTATGCTATGTGGGGGATGCAGTATTAATAATAATGAAAGTAACAGAACCCCTGCTTGTACGTAATAATTGAATTAAGGATAATTGTCTAATAAAATAAAAATTGTGGTCAGAAATAACAAAGGTATTTCTTTTCTTCTGCAGTAAGAAGAACACTGAAGAATGGGCTCACCCCAGAGGAGGCACAGGCTCTGGGATTAGCTAGTGGCTCTGAGATGCAAGTGTGACACAGAGCAGATTCAAGCAGCTCAGGGTCCCAACACACAGACACACACATTTCATATCTCAGTACACCTGATCCTGGATACTGCAGCCGGAGCATGCTGATTGAAGGACTTAGATTTTGTAACACCTACCACTTGTACTGCATTTTTGAAAGACAAGCACAGTATCAGCTGCCGTTTAATCTTCTAGCACACACACACAGTCATGTAGCCCTGTTAATGCAGAACAAGTTCTCAACAGAGACAAACATACTAGTGTTTCTTACCACTGTGGCCTTGAGTGTAAACTCAAAGATCAGTGCTTTTAACAAGGCCGATCTCTTGCACCCTGGTTAACAAATATTATCCGCCTGGTGAAATCTTGCCTGCTTTGGTTAGTAGCACATTCAGCATTCATGTCGAGTGGAAACTGCAGCTCACATTTCTAGAAATCACTGACGCAGGTCTCAAGGGGTGATTCTCTCTCTGCACTGCTGTGGTATTTTTATTTGTATTTGAAACAGATTTTAGACTCAACCCGAGATGAAACATGATTAGCAATGTGCAACAGCGTGTCTGATACACAATGCTGACGTACAGCACCTTCTACCGTTTGTACTGTAGTCCATCTGTTAAATGTGGGTATGGAAAATAGGCATAAATCTGTTTCTAAACACAAATTAACTCTAGTCTTAGCCCAAGAATGACTGTGATGCTGCCTTGATGTTAACTGTTATAAATATCAAATATTCCATTTTGATTCTTATTGTGTGGTGCATGAAAACTATACTTGTGGCATTTGGTCGTGACGTGTGTCTTTGGAAACAGCTAGAAGGATGTGGTCTTCAGCGGGGCAGCACTCTGGTTTTAGAGGCTTTTAACACTTAGGTAAGATTCACAAAAATCACCCAATATCTTTTCTCGCGTGAAACCTAAAACATTACTCCTGACAATCCACCCAGCTGTACTACGTGACCCAGTAGTACCTCCCAGCACCTTACTACGTGTATCATGTCATTTTAAAGCAATGTCAAGTATTAACAAGAAGTATCTTTGTTTTTATCTGATGGCTTCTTCTCAGATAATCGAGTACTGTAAAGTGAAAATTAAATCTAATGTAGAAACAAAATGATCCCTAAAAACAAAAATGCTGTATAATTGTGTATATCTCTGTTTTTATTTTTGCATCTGTTGCATTTGTATTTGTATAGAATAGTGTATTATAGATCAGAAACAGTGTTATTCTGGGATAATTATAATTTAAGACAAGTAAGCAAGCCATACATTGTTCAGAAACGAAGAGAAAATGGGCAAGTTGAGTCAAAGGGAACTTCTGGGACATCAGTTTGATGCTCAGCGATGTTTGCTTCTGTTGTGTTTTTGTTTTGGTCTGTTTTTTTTTTGTTTTTGTTTTTTTTTTTAATCTTTTTGCACAAACTTGAAAAATGTTTGGTCCTTGAAACCCACCCACCTTCCACTCCTGCTCAAAAGCCTTTCGAGATCATTGCACTTAAGTACACAGAATTGAGGCGTGTCCAACCTTTTGCTGCAAGTGCCATAAATATTGGGTATCAAATAAGAGTACCAAGAATGTGAATTTATCTTGTTAATACTCACAGCGAAAAAGTATATACTGTATACAAATCTTGCAATAAAAAGCTTTTATGAAGCATCCAGAGAAATGCTGGTCATGTCGAGTGTTTTCATGCAGATCACGTGAAGCCATATAATATATCATGCTTGTACTATCCTTTTCCAATGCATTATCTATTACCAGTTGTGAAACATGCACAGTACATTTTGTAAATATTCATTCAACCCAAACACATTTCCTGAAATGTTAACAATAGCATTGACTCCACTCCAGATGCCTGTGGACAACAGATTTCAGTTGCATCTGAATACTCATGTATCCATCTTACACTGCCCTACCACAACAACAACAACAATAATAATAGAGGACGGGCAGTTGAACCACTGTGTAAATCAGGGGTGTCTACTCTATTACATTTTTGTAAGTTTAGTGATTGAAACAGGTGGAAAAGTGTGGCTACTGCTTGGTTGAAGTGAAAACCTGCACCCACACTGGCCCTTTGTGGCTAAGATTGGACATCCTTGGTGTAAAGCTAAGGTCAGGATTCTGTGGTGCCTGTTCACATGCAAAAGTGATTCCTCGCCCTCCCTAAACCACTCTTTCGCTCCACTGATGGGATAATCTAGTCATTTAGTACATTCAGGGCATCAGCTGGTTTAATTTTGCTGCCACATGTTGCTGAGCCTTAACCTGACCAAATAAATCAACTCCAGATCTAAACACTGCCTCCAGAGGTTTGTACAGAGGCCATTATGCATGATGGGTTCATTGCTAGATGTGTTTTCCTTCTTACAGACATGCTTATTTCCCTGGCAGAAAGGGTAATTCTGAACCACCAGATCACATGACCTCTTTATGTTGCTCCAGAGCCTGAACTTTATGCTGACTCCCAAGTTCTTCTGTTGATATTTTTTGATGAGTTAACTCATCCAAGGCTTTATGTGCTCAGGGTCAGTCAAGGTTTTTTTTTCCTGACCACATTACTTCCATGTTTAGCACAATCCTTCCAGTCATTTTACTTGATACAGGCAAATAATAATGACTCTTTCGAAACACAGTGACATATTTTCCACTATCATGTTATACCTCTTCCATCATGATTAAGAAATGAGAAGGTACTCAGTGCATCACTTAAGGTTAAATAACACGTTGACAGTAGAAACTGCAGCAATTCTGTAATGGTTCTAGCTTTTTTTTTGCCTGGCAGCACATTAGTATGCAAAAAAAAAAAAAAAAAAAAAAGTATACAGGATGTCTGAAGACAGAGCATCCATTTAATAGTGGTCAAAAGTTACTCAGTTACACATACTAAATCCTTGGTACACAAGGATGTCTCACTGTTTCCAACATGATATCCAACAATTCAGCTGGAGTCTCTGAATAACAGAAAAATTCCCCCAGGATAAACAATGATACAGGGATGATGACAAACATAAAACCTCCGACATTTTTGCTGTTGGATCCAATCACACTACTTACCAGGAAAGTCATGGGCTGCACAAGTTTTGTCCTCGTTGGGAATTCATATGCTCATTTGTTTCTCAAAGTCTGCATGAACGTGCTCAAAGTACACTGTTAAATGATAGTACTCCTTTTAGCCAAGGCAATTAGTTTTCTGGGCAACCAAAACACAAAAACTGGTAATCACAGTTAGGAATTTATTATTCCTGCACGCATGACAGCCTCCATATATTTAACCTATTTCTTGCTGTGATGCATGGCTATGAATGTCGAAGTTTTGGAAGAACAGAGCACAGCACAGACTGCCGTTTCTGTGATCTAATGCTTGATTAAGGTAAAACACAGCTTGATAATTAGCACTGGTGAGGTCATATGTTGAATCAGGTGCAACCTGTTTCGGGTCTACCGTAACCAATCTTACAATATTAACCTCATCCAGTCACTGACAGACCGAACACCACACAAGTCCTGATGTCACCAGCTTTTATTTAGGGTCGTGTCCATATGGTTCACTTGCAGTGCCATCAAGCTCCTCTAAATTGAGCTCTAATGATGGAGAACCTGATGGAGGATCATTACAATCATCATTGTATGACAAATTTAGTGCAATGACAGACACAAACATGTCTAATGCAGTAAAGATGGTGGTTGTACAGGACCATACAAAACAACCCAAAGGTGTAGTAAACATTTCTGCCAATAGGGAACTTGCATTTCAAAGTCTCTGTGGTCTTTGTCCCCCAAAGCTGTTGGCATGGACACAAAAATACAACAGCAAAGCAAAGATTTTACAAAAACCAGCAAGATTACAAATCTAATTCAAATCTGAGAGGAAAAAAAGGAAAAGAAAAAACCCCCACAACACTAAGAATAAGAAAAAGAGCAAAGACAGTCAGAAAACTGGGATTCACAGGAAGTACAGTGCAAACTAAGGGTTTTTTTTTGTATTATAGATGTACAAATCAACTAAAAGCAATGATGAAAATCAGTGGAATATAAAATGTATATGGATTTCTGTTCTTTTGTAGCGATCACCTTTCACTGTCCCTGAACAAATTTTTGCACAGTACTAGAAAGCAACACGTCTGAATTTGTTACTCAGAAATGATTTTCTTCTAAAATTTAGTATTGCTGCTTTTTAATTTTGTTAAAATATAATTGTTTCCTGCGTACAAGTTTCTATGTGCGCTTTCAGGGACGTAACATTAAAACAGCTTTTTTTTTTAAAGCACCAAAGCATACACAAATATGACCCCTTTTTGGTCAAATATTTGATATTTGAACTGGTATAGTGCAGTTTACATAAGGAATCATAACTCAAGTTACAAGGTTACGTGATATGTGATAAAACAAGCGTGTACTACGAAAAGAATATCTAAGAGAAAAAGCAATGTCACAAGCAGTTTATCGACTTTAGCCCGCAACACTGCAGTCATAAAGCAATGCATGGCTAATTTGAATGAACTGAGTATTCTAGTTATTTTTTATATTCGGTTTTTCACCAAAATTGCAAACTGAAAAGACGACAAAAAGAAAACAAACCAAAAAACACAAAAAAACCCCAAAAGAGTATGATGTATCAAGCATGTTAAGGATCAGTCAAGCACCCATGATCTATATCTATGAGCGCATGGTAAGACCTCGCTTCCCTGGAATCAACTCCAAAATATTTGACTAACATTACTTTGTGGATTGCACAACATGAGCTTTTCTCCAGACTTTTGTGCATTAAGTTTCATTGCATACATGTTTGGCCAGGCTAGCTTAACTGGGAAAGCGATGTCAGCTTATAGATTTTAAAACAGTTTTTCTGAACTGTTCTTTCAGTTGTTCGTTTCACCAGTCCTTTAAGGTCTGAGCTGAATAAATTAGTCCCTCAAGGAATAAAAGAAACCACACTGACGAGATGATGGAGGAGCACACTTACAGACAAATAAAGCTCAACATCCACAAATTTAAAAGCATTAAATGGTTCTATCAAAATGTAAATCCCATGTAAGCCAGAAAGGGAACTGAAGGTTCCAATCTTAAAAAAAAAAAAAAAAAAAATCCACAAGAATTCAAGACTTATGACTGAAATATAGCACCAACATACTCTAAGTTCATGGCAAGTCTTGGGTTTTGAGACTCTGTTTTGCACTTACAAAAGAGACAAACCTAGCAACAAGTGGATCGTGGACTGGAGGCTGGCCAATTGCTCAAGTTCCCCTGAGATCGAAAAGTGCAGTCACAGTGATGTCATCTCCCAGCCTCTCTCAGGGCTAATCTAGTGGGGAGCCTCCAGCATCTCCATCAGGAACGTCTCAATGGGCGTGTCTCCGATCAGCTTGAAGAAGAAAAGGTGCTCCAGACACTTGAGCCCAATGGAGCGCAATGCAGGCAACCTGAGAAGGAGCTTAGCAAATCTAGGTGAGGAAATAAAGAACAATGCTATCTTAAAATGCTATCTTAAAATATTACGATGCAGATTGACTGTTGCAATACAAGCAAATACAGGAGAGCATTAAAATTATTCAGAGCTTATAAGGAGTCAGAAAGCACCACTATCAGTTTTACTATTTGTCAATAAGGTAAGGTGTAATTTCGGTTCGAAACCACAGGTTGACAATAGTTAGATAAAAACTAAAAAAAGGAAAACTTGTCATAATAAAAAGTAAATAAATCATGTCCTTGATTAGTCATGTCCTTTTTTCTTGTGTTCACTCTGTTTACTCAACAACCCTGAATTCTTTCTGAACGTGTGCTTGAATCTCACAGCAATGAGATTAATCTGCGTGGTCGAAGATGCTGCAGCCCAACTCACATTACTCATCATTTTCCCAACATGTCCTACTGTAGAGGGCCAAACTCCAACATCTTTCATGCAATTGCTTTAAAATTAAGAGGGGAAAAAAATTCTCAATTTTGTTACACAGTTTCTGCCATTTTTCTTTTTTTGATAAATACTAGATCCATGATCCAGGAGTACTGTAATGATTCTAATCAGCATTTTAAGAAACTGGGGTTAAAATGATCAGATGATCCATCCGTAATTTACACTAGTATATGCTTGTTCTGCTCTACTTGTGCGGCTCTTGTTGAACAAATTCAAAAGCATGTTTGAATGAACTCTAGTAGAGCTAAAATATTTTCATTGATTAATTGTAAAATTAAAAGATGTGTAAAATGAAAATCAAGATTCATTTTAAAAGTAGGTAAATAAAAAGAATGCACAAAGAATTTGCTAAATCGTTTTTCTATATGCATACTTTATGTATAATGAAGTTTTTTCCCCACATCATCAAGATGTTATAAGACATAAGATAATATTTCAAGAAATTCATGAACGGAATTTGCTGCTGTTCTCTGTGTTGATATTGTTAAAAATAAAATTTAGTTGGATAATGTATTTGCTTTAAAACAAAAAAAAATCAGTGAGGATTATCGCCCAGCCAAAAAAACTTACAGAAACGGAATGTGTGTGACAACCTGCACAAAAATATGCAACATGATAAATTCAGATGTAATAATGCATATAACCGCAAAATGCATGCATCACTTTAGTACTCCTTTAGTAGTTCCTCCCCACAAGTCATGAACGCATGTTGCCAAGGCAATGACACGATCAAGTTGTTAGTAGTATAGTATGGCGTACCTCGGCCCAAGTCACAGTGTTAATTTATAGACAAGGCAGACTACCAGCAGACTATCAGGAGATATTCACTGAATTTGGCAAAGATCTGTATTGAATTAGAATCAATGATTTGAGGTCATTCACATTCTTTTCAAGAACCTGCTTTTGCACGACTGTTTTTTTTAACCTCAGCTTGAGGCTTACACTGAAAAAAAAAAAAAAAAAACGGCAAATAAAGTTGTTAAGAAAGAATTCACCTACCTCCCCTGCTGCTCGGGGTATTTCTGCCTGCAGTAGGCCTCTAAGGATGCATACACTCGCTCTCGCAGGAGTTCCACCTCACTTGTGTTACTCAGACCTTTGGCATCTAAACAACAACACAGAGAAATGTTTACAGCTTCAGAACTGACTGACAAATTACTGCACAAGTATAAAAAGAAAAGTGTTATTTTAACCTAAACGGATGACTTCTGCTGAAAAACATACACAAATTATGTAGTGGTGCCAACTACTACGCACAAAGCAGAAGACATCCACTGAGGCTGTTATAGTATACACTACACAAAAAATATAATATTTAAAATATTTAAAAAATATAATAAATATTTATAATAACAAAATAACAAATAAATAAAGTCTATCAAATAGATAGAAATAAATAGTGAAAAAATTTAATTAAGTTTTTATAGCTTAGTGCGAAACTGTTAATTGTACTAACAAATCAAGGTAGCCATCCTCTGTGGCAATCTATCTTATGAGGAAAAACACTAACACAAGCCAATCGTGCAATAATCATTCAACTTATCTGATGTCAGTGATAAATAAATAAATAGGCTCCTAAAAGAATACCAAGAATTAGCTGGTGTCTACCAATCATCTATTCAACTATATCAATCAATCTATTGACCTTACATAGAGAGCCAATCAGTTTTAAAATTCCAAGGTAAACAGAACGTTATGTTTTTTTATTAGCCAGGTCATTAAATGTGATATTTTGTGCATGCATGTGTAGTACAAATTAGACAAGTAGCAGAGAAAAGTATAGTAAGTCCAGGATTGCCCAAATGTAATTATTTATAATCTAAAAATTTTTTTTTTAAACTAGCATGAAATTTGTATGTACCCATTTCAAATTGTGTTTCAAAAGCATTTTCCCTTCTGAATACACATTGACAGGTAACTCAGCCGATCAGGGACCCGCAAGACAGCAACCAAGTAAGCGTACAAAATAAAGGGGGAAAATCGATTCCAATATAACATGAAATTAGAATAGGGAAAGAATGATTCACAAGCAATAATGCTTTAGCTTCTTCTTTGAAAACAAGCAAGACATGTATTTGTTCGTCAATTTGGTGGGAAGCCAGTAAATAGTAAGTTGGCTAAAAAAACAAATAAAGACTTCTATACCTGCATTAACAGACAAATATAGAAATCCAACAGCTGTGTGTGTGTGTCCCTGATAAAATCCATCAAAAAGGCAGACCGACGAAGTCCTCACCTAGCAAACGCGTCTACATGCTAACATTAGCTCTTAATATTGGGGCAAAATTTGACAATAACTTGATGTCAGAAACGTAAACGTATACAGGATAGAACAAACAGTTTACTGAAAAACTATGAACTCTACCTTTGTTACAGGAGAATCCCCATATAAAGTGGTTGGACAATACCTTTGACCTTGTTTATGAACAGCCAATCGGCGCTTTTCTTTTTGCTTCGATGTTAAAATTTACCAGGAGCTACTCACTACTATTGATAACCTGATGCCCGCTGTGCCACGGCAAGATGACCAGACTGGCATATCATATTACGATGCCTGACACACACAATAAACAAGAAACAGCTGAGCAGTTGAAACAGTTTTTCTCAAAGTGTTTAGATAAAATATGGCCCTTTATGACGATGCTCCAGTCAATACACCTTCAAAAATGACCCGTATGACTTTTAGAAATGTGGAAAATTCTCATCCCTGCATCTTATCATAGCATTTTGCTACCAGAGAGACTAAAAGAGACTAAAAACAAACATTTATAAAGTGAATGCTAAATGGACTTTTTGCAAATCAGACATGTCTTCCAAGTCCCTGTTACCAGTAAGTTCTGAAAACTGCACCTGGGTTAAAGAGAATGATGGCTCGCAGACATCCAAGCTCAGTCTTGTCCATCTGCATATCTCGCATCTTATTTACCAACTCGGTTAGCACTCTACAGTGGGGAGGAGAAGAGCGGACAGAACAATAATGACAACTCCAAACTGCAAATTCCAATCATCATTCCAGATGACTGCGCTCTTTATTAACATCAAACTGAAGTCAGAAGTAAAAATGAGGAGTCTGGTAATACCTGTCAAATATGGCCCCCACTTCAGGGCTGCGTGCACTTTCTCTGTGAAGATATAACAGGTGTAAAAAGAAATTATATGCAGTATTAGTAGTACACGTCTCTTTTTGTGAGGTAATAAAAAGCACATCTTAAGAAATGGCTAAAACACATGAATGCTTATATTTAAAGCAGCAAATGACTCACTTTGCAAAACTTACCACCGCACAATTGTAAAAAAAAAATTTTTAAAAATTGTAGTAAATGTGACCATCTTTAATTACAGATCATATTGTACATTGCACATACACCGATACAGTATGGAATACAATCATTATATTCACTGTACTTTTTTGGACAATTTTGAACAAAGCCTGGAATACTGGGACACCAACATAAAATTATATTACCCAAGGAGTGGTGAGGACAGACATTACAGCGTTTTAGTATAGATGTAGAACATTTAAACCTTTCTGCCTTAAAATGAACTACAAAAGTAAAACAGAAAATGTATACGGCAGAAAACAGACAGATGCCTGAAAAGGCATTTTTCAAAGTTGCAATTAAATAATAGGAACGAAATAATGAATTGAGGCATTGTTTTTATTTTCTGTCTTTGCTACACTATTCCTGAAGCTGACACAGCAAGAGCTTGAAAAAGAATCACTAAGTTATTTTTTGTTAGCTTTGCGAAGTGTTGTAGGTGCAGAATTTACAAAAGGAAGCAATTTCTTGGATTTCCTACTTGACTTCCAAAGGAAAGAAAAAATTTTTTTTATTCTTTAGTGTTCTTCAGTTCTTCAAGTTTATACAGCTTGGAGTTGGGAAATATGCATAAAAAGGATGATCTTGTCAAAATAATCACATGCCTAAAAATTGTATATGTATATATATATATATATTTTGGGTACACAGTCAACCACAGCCCTAAAGCACTACTTATCTCCCAAGTGCTTTCATTCGAATTAGCCAGATTTAACATGGCAGCGCACTAGGAAGCTTTGCTGTTGAAAGTAAACAGGTTCATAAAGCTACAGAAGATTGCAAAAAAACAGTTAGACATGTAAAGTAGAATCTAAGAATATAGAGAATATAAATGAGTAACTTAATTTTGAATAAGACATGTATGAATGAGTGTGGTAATGAAAGAGTCTCAGTGTGACAATGATGAGGTCCACTGACTTCTGGCTGTAATAAATTCGGCAAACAACCCAGAAATTCCTAATTGACAGAAATCCATTCTTCTATTTGAGTGCTAACACAAACATTTCCTTGTAGGAGACTTCACAGAGCTGACATTCTAGAATGTTTTTGTAAAAGCAAAGTGCTGACATGATCATGAAAATTAAAACGGAACAGGTGAAGCATCAGAGCTAATAGCTAGAGATTCGTTTTTCAATATATAGAAATGACAAAATCTAATTTATAATATTGTTAAATGGGATAAACCACTAAGCTACTTAGCAAGAAGCTGATGTGAAGGATCACCTGTCTCTGAGTACATGCAGGCCTGTAGTCAGCAGAAGTCCATCCTCCACCCCAATGGAGCGGTGAGAAAGCGAAGCAATAAGCAGCTCATTCCACCCTGAAACACAGATGGAACACTGTAAAAGTCCATTTACGTCTACAGCAAAATTTATTAGAGTGCTAAAAGCCTAAGCAAGCAAAAGTACTAAGCATGCATCATTATTGTTATGTTGTATACATGTAGGGGAGTAGCCTGTATGTGTAAAAACTGAACGCTTCTACCTGCACGTAGTAGAATGACCTGGTCATCGAGAGGCAGCTCAGAGAAATGTGGGATGCGCTTGGCCCACTCCACCAGGCCAAAAAGTTGTTTATCTGCTGCTTGGCAGATGTTAGTCACTGGGTCGATGGCCTAAGGGACAGTAAAGGGAACAAGATAATGGATGGTTTTCCTGAGAACCTTTATACTCTAATGACAATAAAAGGGATAATTATGATATGAAGAACTAAAAATTCAGGTCAAAGTTCATTGCTATCTTATGTGCACAAAACATAAAATCTGATTATTTTAAATGGAACCGAAAAAATTGCACAAGAACTAGACGGAAGAATTAAGTCAATTCCTTTAGCTAATGAACTGAGTGCAACATGATTTGTGTACAATAGGCACAAGCAATACATTTTTAAAAGTCAGTGTGCCATGTCAGCATCAGGACCAGTGTTATACAGACAATATGCACATGAACTTTCTCATTATACACAAAAATCAAACATCAAATTCAGCAGCAAGCTCAAGAAAATCAGCAACTGAGACCCATGAAATGCTTCAACATGTCTTAAGACGAAGATGAAGCAATGAGTGGGTAAAGTGCATGAGTGATATTCATGCTTCAAGAGTAGCAGAAGTAAGGGCAATCCACTGTTCCTGGTGCATAATGCTAGTACTTTCCCGGATATTTTCAAGGAATATACTCATGAAGCATGTGTCCTAATTTTGTCATGGCCAATTGCCACTCAAAAAACTGCCTAGCTATCGCACAATTACCACCAACCAGGGAGGGGATTAAGCAAGCACGTGCTCCATCCATGACATGTAATGCTGCCACCCGCATCTTTTCCATCTGCTACTGATGCCCATTGAGGGGCGGCCGAAGACACTTGGAGTTAAAGCACTATTCGCCCTTCTGTATGCACGAGCTGAGAGATGCCCATGATTGACTAGGTGGGCATATGTCTTCCATCACTCCCATGAGAGCTCAGACAATTTTTTTTAATTAATTACTGGGGCCACTTTTCTAAATAATGTTTAATTGTGAATTAGATTAGTACTAATTATGGAAAAAGTAATTTAATCTAGTACTATAGCTCCTTTTTAATGATTGCTTGCTGCTCAGGTGTGCTGTTTTCCATGGTAAAATCCTGAAAGCACACATAATATAGGTCCCTATGTTGACACAAAGGCACCTCATAATACGACATTAAGAAACACTGAAATTCACACGACACACGGCAGCTAGTCGTAGCAGGATAGATCCTAGGAGAATAGAGTGAACGCTGCTCTGCTGTGCCACCTGAGAGCCTTGGTAGAGGATTTTTATTAAAATCAATTTGAGCAGCACGTATAGCACTACTAAAACAGGTAACTGGCTATTTGAGCATTCTAGATGTAATGTTTCCACACATGAATGAGGAAAAATTTTGTGAATGTGCTCACAAAAAAGGCGGGGCTTAAATATTCCAAAGGTCATAGGGATACTGAATATAGTCGTCATTGTCTGAAATTGGGTCAAATTTAATTACTCAAATTTTGACCTAATGTTTTCCAAAACTATAAAGAATTTAAAGAGCAATCCCTGCCCAAAACATACCACAAGGACACATAACAGACAGACAAAACAATTCAGATAAAAATAAAGTTTTCTGCAAAAGTGGTTGCAATACGTGGGGCATTTTTTAGTTACTTATGTTTCATGCTATACTATCACCGGAGTATCAGGTCAAAGTGCAAATAGGTCTTGCAATAAAGATTGCAATTAAGATCTTGCATTAAAATTTATATCCAAAGAAGAAATTTAAATGTTTTTCTTACTTGGTGGACTGAGAATCGCGACTCAATTTACAGTACAGTGTGTAACCAGTAATGTCCATGCCAGTCGTGTACATACAAAGGTCCCATGTTACAACGTTCACTGTACGACTGAGTTTTTAGAATTTTGCGTTCATACGTGAACAAGTTGAATGTGAATTTCACATTCCATACGGAGTTATTCCTGTTTGTTACTAATAAAAGTGCACTAATGTGCATAAGGTAGTTCTCTCACTGTCTTAACCTTAACTTGATCAAAAATTTTTTTTTTTTTCTGTTTTGTTGCAGGCTATCAAAACGTCTCAACAACACTCTATACATGTGCAGTATTTCCCAGTGAAATGTTCCTTCCTCATGCATGGGGGAGAAAAGCCACACAGGGAATCCAAATAACCATATAGGCACTGCAGTGGTCTGACAAGCCCTTCAGAGTGTTCCCTGCCATCACCTGGGGGAGGCTGATATGGGATTCAGCTACCCCATGACCCTAATAGAGGTTAAAGCAAATCGGAAAATAAAATTAATTTGTGTTACAACTTTTCAACCAATGAAGTCATAGATAACTAACCAATCTCAGATCGGTGAGCATGCGTGCACAGCTGCCCTTTTTTTTTTTTACCTCTACCAACACAGTTGTGTTACAGGTGTGTGAGGACTTATCATTAAGATACGGATACAGAACTCTTATTACTGTGGATCGAAGCACTTTAATAACTAGCCTTACCTTAATTTGCATGTAAAAACTTCTCTATTTCTAATAATTTTTTTTTCCATTTTACAATATACATTCTCACTTTTTAAAGTTTTAGGATTGAGGTGCATTTGAAGCATCATGTTTATTTACACTTTCTCGCTGTAATTTTAAATACATTTTTTAACACACATTTACAAAGGTCCATAAAATGGACATTGGTGCCTATTTTTGAAATAAAACAAAATTACATAGTTACATAAATACTTCCTATTTTTCAAAAATATCTTTGCTGAGTTGTTTGTTAGTTTTATTCTTTAGGCTTACAAAAAATGTGCCATATTGTGATATGTATCGTTATCGAGATAAGAAATTATTTATAGCATGATATGAGGTTCTGATCATACCACACAGCACTAACTGAAGAATAAAATAGCTGGCAGTTTTATAAATCTCTGGCAAATAGTGTGTAGTAATAAACTTATTTTTGGTTTCGCATGTGTATATTTGTGGGGGTAATCCCAAATTATGTAATATAGATAAAAACAGGGAACATTTGAAAATACTGGCAACATCAAAAATTATTGACAGCTTTGTCTTGAGAATGCTGATCAGCATGGTGTTGAGGTGCAGAGGTTTGCATTACAGGTATAAAACATGCATAAAATTGGGCACACCATAACACAAAAGGTCCAAATATAGATCTCCTCTCCATCTCCTTCTGAAAAGAGTCAGATAACCACTCACAGCACCAGTGGAACAGCTGGCAGAGTGCAATTCTGTTTTGTGATCCACAGCTGTCTCAGCTTCCAGGATCTTCTCCACCGGCATCTCCTCATTGGCTGCAGTACTACAGTCATAATCCCCATCACGGTCCCTATTCCTCTGCCGCTCCTCCTGAACAGCTGTGGAGTGCAAGGAATAGAAATGCTGATAAAACAGATGTGCACTGTATCCACAACAGACAAAAACCAATAGATGTTCTTTCTGTGTTCACTCTACACTTAGTCAGTGGCATTTTAATCCTTAATCTAAAATTCTGTCATTAAAATTCAATTTTCATAGAAACTTACACATTACTCTTAGTCG
Source organism: Porochilus rendahli (assembly GCA_039654305.1). Classification (NCBI taxonomy): domain Eukaryota; kingdom Metazoa; phylum Chordata; class Actinopteri; order Siluriformes; family Plotosidae; genus Porochilus; species Porochilus rendahli. Next base: position 28,622,588 of record JBCNYG010000001.1, read on the forward strand.
ATTTGTTGAAGAATCTTTGCAAGGAAACGTTTGGCCAACTCCTTCAACCACGTTTTGGCATTTTTACATAGATGTGACTTAAATATACCTTAAGTAGATATATAGATCTGTCTCTGATAAATTATGTGTAATATTTGCCTGTTTACAATACAAATGCTAGTTCAACAGTAATATCACAGAAAACAAGCCAAGATGACACCACGCATGGACGTTCGGTTAGGGGGAAAAAAACATTCTCGCTGAAGTGGTGAATCTAGTTGCAGGGTCAAGCAGGAGTCATGGAGGCAGGTAAAAGTCTCTAGAAGCAAGCTGATGCACTGCGCATGGACGTTTGTCTAAGAAAAAAAATAATGAACCAAATGCCATGACCAAACGTTCCTAGTGGTCAGGGTTGTAGAGGCAAGGAAAATAACGGTAGGCGACATTTAATTTGGCCGATTGCTTACAAATCTGATAAACACTGACTCCTGTCACAGCTCTTTTGTTGTGCATTTCTTTTTCAGTCAAAAAACATGGGGATTTGATCAGCTGACTACTCTAAATTGAACATAGGCGTGACTGAGTGTGAATGGTTGATTAAGCCAGTTTAAAAGTACTAATGGTAACCTGCAAACCTAGCAACACTGATCACTGGCAATTAATGCTGTCGGAGACACACCGGTGATGAAAACATGACTCAAAATACATACCCTCTCTCTTCATGCCCATGGCTAGGCACTTCTGATAACGGCAGTATTGGCAGCGATTGCGCTGGCGCTTGTCCACAAGACACTCTTTACTGTCTCTGCAGATGTAGCTCAGGTCTTTCCTTACAGTGCGCTTAAAGAAGCCTTTACAGCCCTCGCAGCTGTATACCCCATAGTGCTTCCCTGAACAAGGAACCACAAATTAGTTAGGTAAACTTACTTTTATTACTTTTATTAAGTATCATGGTTTAGACCTAATCCTGCATATGGTATTTAGTAAATTCAGTACAGTTGAAGTTGATGAATGTATTTCAATACTGGGCTTTTAGTGATAAGTATCAATTGTTATTTTCCTCAGAGAGAATGATTGTATAACATTCACCATTAATAGGAGCACGTTTCTAAGTAATGAGTGAGTTGTTTATTCATAAACCAAAACAAAGGTCACAGAAGCATGTAAGCCAATGATACGATTAGCTTGTTGATTAAGGGGGGTTGGGGTGGGGGCCATTGGAGACTTAAAGCCTTTGTAAAACTGCCATGTCCTTCTTAAGTACTTACCGGAGGAGCGATCCCCACAGATGGCACAAAGCCTTTTTTGGGACAGCATTGGACCAGTACCTCCTGGAGACTTCAAAACAAAGGATGGCTTCACATCGTCAGAGCTGCTGACAGTGTGCAGCTCAGACATCGAAGAGTTAATCTAAGAAAGGTATAAAGACAAGAATAGCAGAAGGAGGTTATGTGTAACTGTATGCTGAATTTTAAAAATATGGTCACATTTTCTCAGTGACCCAAGTGTGGACGATGGACTATTGGCATACACAACAAGGGAACGGTGTGACCTGATTGGTCCACCATTTCATGATTTTAAAATAAATATTCAGCGTGAATAATAGTTGGATCAAAACGACAGACACGCATGGCTTGTCACAGTCACTTGGAAAAGGTGGTTTCATTACTGTCCCATATTAAAAAGAAAATTAAATCATAAAAATCTGGTTTTGGATTATTTCTTGTGGTTCAATGTAGTGTATATAGTAGAACTGAGTATAAAACCACACCTTTACAGATTGCGGTTTACTTACATTTCTATGTCATATGTACTAAATTGAATAAATGGGCTCAAAAGACTCAGAGATCACCTGTCCTGACCTGGTCATGTTTAAGCATATGTAAATATGAACGATTAAATTTAATTTTTTTTTTTAAAAAAGGGTTTTCAAGAGATGTGTTTACTCAGCTTTTATGTACCTTCTCACATGTGCGTGAGTGCTGAATTCATCTCTCTGACTATTTAAAATATGGCTTATTTTTTCTTTTATTTGCAAACATAAAACATCTCAATTTGGTGTGTTTTTTTAATATTCCCATGTAGTAGATACTGAAACAATTATTCACCTCAGGCTCGATGAAGGTCACTGAACTGAATATAAACATTATAAACAACTCTCGGGGACATCCACCATGCCCTTGGCAATTGTAAATTAGTGCAATGAGGGAATTCATTTATATGGGTACGTCTTTGTGCATGAGATTGACCGTGGCTCACCTGTGGGTTGCTGATGGGTCCGTAACCCACCGAAGGAGTCACTGGCACACCCGGAGAGCCAGTGGATGAACTGATGACAGAAAGCGGGGAGTCCAGGGAGCTAACAGGGCTACTGACGGCCGAGGTGGTGGGAACCAATGAGTTCATAGATGCAAGCCAATCTGGCCAATTTTACAGGAGACGACTGGTCTTCACTACTAAAGAGGGAGAGGATAAGAATAAGTGAATGGGGGGGGAATTGTGTGGCGTCTGCGCAATGATACACAATGAATACACCCCCCGCCCCCCCATACAGCTACCTCAGTATTAGACTACTTTTCACATGCAATGATAATGGTGTACTGGAGGTTAAAAATCCATAAATTTTTTGTTGAACATTCTCATAAATATTTTTAAATGTCGTACTAAATTTTACACCTTTCCAAATGCCAACATCTGATAACATTCCTTCGAATACAACATGTAACTTTGTCTAGATAGGGACAGTAGGAATGTCAACAAAAATGGCCGAAGAGGCCTGCGCGTCCAAACAGCGCCCACGGCTAGCTGGCTATGATATTTTTAGTGCGTTTCTGTATCATTAGGGGTCCATTTGGTCAGGCCAGGTTACAACCTAAAAAAATCACAGCTTTTTCACAACTAATGAAAAGTAACTAACTAAATAACCTAATAAGCATGTTACCTCTCGGCGCACACAACTAGCTAGCCAAGCTAAGACCAGAAAGCTAACTAGCAATTCCAGCTAGCGCTAACGGAACTCAGATTCGATTAAAAAATACATTAAAAAACGTCAGTCTTGTAAATTTTGTCTTGCTCCGGTGGCTATTTTGTAATATATGGTAAGGGATAATGTAAACAATATTTATAATAACGATAGCAATGATAAAAACAAACTGCACTACGCAGGCTAGCTAACAAATGTAAACGCAACCAATATTCTTAAACTCCCTAGCAACCAAGCTGTGCGTGCTAGCTAGCGAGCCTACCAAACAAGCGTAGCACACGTATTTACTTACCTGTTAATTTATGCAGACATTTGCGTTTGTGTCTTGTGGATAAAAACTGCTCCGTGAACCACTAAAGACTTTAAATGCTGAATCTATGAATAAATCACAGCTAAATATTTATTTTACCAAACACACGAATGTTTTGCATCCGGGCAAGTTCCTCGCTAGTCAGCCTCCTAGTGGACAGAGAGCACAGTTCACCTTGATAACAAGCCACAAACAGTCTCTCTCCACTCACTTAGTACAAAATGGAAATGAGCGGGAAGCATTTAAAGTGGATTTGGTTACACTTTATTTCTGCTTGACTATCATCTTAATAACCCGTCCAGTTTATTGCAGTGATGGGAAATAATGTACAATATTACTGTATTGTATTACTGTTTTATAAAACTTCAGTAATTAAATGCTAGTGTCAGAATCTGCATATGTGAGTCTATCTATCTATCTATCTATCTATCTATCTATCTATCTATCTATCTATCTATCTGTCTATCTGTCTGTCTGTCTGT
>JBCNYG010000001.1:28675890-28691127 GCA_039654305.1 Porochilus rendahli
CGCCCGAGCTGGGAATCGAACCCAGGACCTTCTTGCTGTGAGGTGGACGTGCTAACCACTACGCCACCGTGCCGCCTAATTTTGGACTTCAAATTATTATTAATTTGGTTGCAGACATTTTATTTAATCAGATGTCATTTTCTTATTTTAAATATTTTACTATATAATAGGTGTAATTGTTGTAATTGTTTTGAGATGTATTTTTCCAGCATCATGTTTTTTCTTCGACTCTGCAGGGCACTGATGGACATTGTAAACGAGTTGATCTCGGTGTGCGCAAACATCATTTTGTCTCTCTCGGCTGGATGCGCTGCTTTTCACCTTTTCAGGGTAAAATAATGAAGCAGTATTCATCTGCTCAGTTCATTATTTGCATTGCTGTTTGACCTTTAGGCCAGATGTCTGTGGTTTATGACACAGAAACTTGCCCTGTGTGTCATACGGACTGATCAGTCCTCAAACAAATAGGTGTATATGTATTTCTCGAGTGTTGATTGTTTTTTAGCAGCTGGTAAAAATTTTATTAATATACATACAGTATGTAAACATGCATATGGTATAAACAGAGATAAACTTCTTCGCTGTAGTAGTGATGTCTTTATGAGTCATTGGATATATTATATTAAAGGTGCATACAGGATTTTGTAGTTATTCCCCAATCATGTATAAGATTTTATGTAATCCTCTCTCACTCACACACACTCTCTCTTTCTCCAGGACCACCGTGCACCATCAGTGGGGTTTTTTCTGATGGCATCCTCTTCACTTCTGGCTCTTATCCCTCTGCACTCACCTCTGTCACAGATCCAGAAAGATCTAGAATGGGCAAGCAAGATGATCGGTCCTTCCCTGTGTGCTTTCGGCTTTTTGTGGCTCAGCGAAGATCACTGGACTGCACATGTACTCCTGATTGGTTCAGCGCTTCTTCCGATGCTCTCTGATTGGCTGTCGGAGGATGACTTGGTGATCATGACACGTTGTGTGTCCTTGTCAGCGCTCTCGTGTGCTCTGACAGTGTGTCTGTTTACTGGTAATAGGACAGGAATGGTGGGCAGTGTTGCCCTCAGTCTTCCTGCTCTTGTGTGTCCTAGGATCAGAGCTGGAAGCTTGGCCTCTATTATATCTTCACAGGGTGCCAGTCAGCTGTTGGGGTGGAGTCTGAAAGTCATCATGGCTGCAGGGTGCTGGATAACAAAGACAGCTTTAGATACATTTCTCCAGGATCTGAAGGGCTGGGATTGAACAACTAGTAAAATACTACTTGAAGCTCATGAACTAATTTCTTATCTAATTACATTTACAGTGTGATTCCACAGAGTGGCGCTGTTGCTGTATTCCTCATTGCAGTCTGCTTGCCAGCAGTATTGATGGCGACGAAAGACTCAAACAATGGCAGATATCTCTCTTGCCTCGTTTACTGTAATCTTAAAAATTAACTAGAGATGTGTAAGGCAAACTTTATCAGAAAGTGTTAAAATGCAACAAAATACAGGTGTGCACTACAACACACTTGCATACTGAAGTAATATTTATGCTCCTGCTACATCTCATGTTTATGTAGTCAACTAATGTAACATTGCAACTGCATATTGACTATAATAGAATTAATTTTTATACATTCAGCATTTTTTTAATAATAAAAAAATTAAGTGCCCTAAAGATATAATTATATGTAAATTAAGTACCATATAAGCATCTTAACAAGTTGATAGAATGATAGAATCAAACCTTGTGTTCTATGGTACATACAGTGCACTAAGCTGGATCTTGGTATACTCTGTTTAAGTGAGCATAAATACTGTACACAAAGCCTGTGTTCGCTTACTCAGCAGTTTCCCCCAGAAAAATAAACCACTGACCATCAATCATTCATCCACTACCCATCACAGTGAAAAACCTATTATAATCTTACCTGTTAAGTAAAAAAAAAAAGCACATCAATCCTGAATCCTTTCCCCTTATATATAATATTCAACTCCCTCACACTTGTTTATTTTCTTACACTGTTTTGTTCCTGGTTGCTCCACCGTCTACCTGTAGAGTTTCACTTCTTTTATGCATGAGAGAATTTGATGTATGCGATGTGCCATTCATGTTCAAATGTCCTGCCAATCCAAATACACTGCACTCCAAATTGCATTATATTTAAAACTGTTAACAGCTTCCCCACAGCAAGAAGGTCCTCGGTTCGATTCCCAGCTTGGGCGTTTCTGTGTGGAGTTTGCATGTTCTCCCTGTGCTTGCCCAGGTTTTCTCCGGGTACCGGTGAACAGTCCAAAAACATGCACAGTAGGCTAATTGGCTGTTCCAAATCAACCCTAGGAGTGCGAATGGTTGTGTGACTGATGGCCCTGCGATGGACTGGCGAGCTGTCCAGGGTGTACCCCGCCCTCGCCCAGAGTCAGCTGAGGTGGGCGCCAGCCTTCCCGCGACCCTAATTAGGAATAAGCGGTTCAGAAAATGAATGAATGAAACAGCTTAGAGAAATACTTAGACAATAAGATGTTAACTTGTAACAAATTCTTAATAAAATTAAGAATACATAGATTCAGTAGTTCTTTATTTGCATGCCTTCCTTGATCACAATGTTCTCTATTTACAGTGTTGTGCCATGAATCGTAATTTGGGTCATGCAGAGGCTGGAGCCTATCTCAGCTGACACTGGGAGAAGGTAGGGTACACCCTGAACAGCTTGCCAGACCATTGCAGGGCCAACACACACAAACCTCAACACTCACACCTTGGGGCAATTTGGAACAGAAAATTAGCCTAATGTGCATGTCTTTGGACTGTAGGAGAAAACCCACACAAGCACAAGAAAACATGCAAACTTCACACAGAAATGGCCAAGCCCGGTACTCAAACCCAGGACCTTCTTGTTTAGAGGTGGATGTGCTGACACCTACACCACCATGTCGCCGGGTAAAATAACTCCCCTTTGTTAATTTGATCGTACACTTTTCAATTCCGCAGAGTATAAATCAGTTTAATATCTCTAAATTTAGCTGGTACATGTTTAGGATCAGGTGTTATTCTTTTGCTGTGCCTGAAGTATTACCAAGAGATCAAACAGACAGTCGGACCACCTGGAACACTAATGAGGGACAGGGTAATATCACCTTACAGAGCTTGACACCAGCCTCATCTGGTTCAAATCACTGTCTTTTGTCGTATTTGAAAGTTACCCTTTAGTGTAGATTTATTTCATGTTGAGAACAAATTCATGGCACTAAAACAAGAGCGCTATGATGTTTTTGCAAGAAAGGACAATAACAGAGTTTACCACAGCACTGTTGAATGCTTGTTTCTGAAAGCATGATTCTGTACGTAGTACTGACTAATTAAAGTGACAGAGTTTATGAGTGTAGTCATTATTTCCATTGTAACATATCATTTACAATGACCTCTCTGGCAAAAGATCTTCAAATGCACACAAAATTAACCATTACACGCCTCAGCATCAATGGATGTTCCTGAATAGTCTCTGAGACAAAACATTGAGGAGTAGAGATGTGTAACATCGTCACTTTAACTTTCTTAAAGAGTTTAAGTATATACTCTGCAGAAACCTAAAGAAAAGCAAACTAAAAAATGCTTTTCCAGGTTATGTTTACATACATATTTTTCAGATTGACAAAACACAAAATGAAAGTACCATTAATGATCATACAGTGGCACACACACACACACACACACACACACACATTTACTCTCAAAAGAGTTCAATGGAGCCACCAGATTTTTGAAGTAGAGACAGAGGGCTGTCTTTCTTTATTTACATTCATGCATATTCTTATTTTGATCAAAAATCTAATTCATGAGGAGACCAAGGATCCATGTCAGAAATAGTTTCTCTGTTTGACTTTGTCACAATGACCTTGACCCTGTAAATGTTGTCTGGGCTATTTATCAAGAACTCCTCTATGTGGACCATTATGAAATTTTGTATGCAGTTTTCCTATGATGTATAGGTGTGCACAGGCTTGTTAGTTTCTCTTTTTGACCTATGACCTCATCTGAAAATTTTGTCCGGGCTATTTCTCGAGAACTGCTCATACATCAGTCGCTGATGGCTATTTTTGAAAACATGCTGTGATATAAGAGGAATAATACACTTTGGGATATTAATCAATAATACAAAAAAATGAAACAATTGACTTGCCTCCTGCTGTTGAACATCATTTTGTTGTGTGTATTATTTTACAGCTCCTGACTGCATGCAGTCATGCATCTGTCTCTGCAGATCTCAATACAGCAGCACTGAGTACACGTTCTGCAGCTGGCTTTAGCGAGGGAGGGGGAAAACTGAGTGGGACACAGTGTCCGTATTGGGAAAGGAGGGGGGAGGAGTAGAAAGATATGTAGTGGTAGAAGAGCTAGCCTCATCAGCACCACGTAGAGCTGCAATCTGGGCCAGAGGAATGTAGAGAGCGGAAAATGCTGCTACAGGAGCAGCATGATCTATAGTTCAGACTACAGGCAACCTAAGCAGTTCATTCCTGTGCAAGGACAAAGAGGAGTAATGAAATGTCCTTTGGATGCTGAGTGAGCAAAAGCTCGGCTTCAACCCCTAATCAGCTTTTCACTGAGGAGATTTATGTCTTTTCCGGCGAACAGGACTTCTTTTTCTCTGCAGGCGATGTGGATATGACATGGATATGATTACTGTAGGCTGTAAATATGATTAGCTTAGTGTTGCTTGTCTGTGTTGCAGTGAAAGCTGAGTGAGGGACGTTCTAAAGAAGCTGAAGAGTGTTTTTCACAGCCAGCCATCAGTGACTAAAGCATACCTTGGAGAAGATGTATGCCTTCTATTCTCTGCTGGTCTACATCTTCTACACTGTTTTTAAGAAGGAAGAGGAGACTGCACTTGAAGGGGCATGTGGACAGACCACAGAGGTATATCTTGGCAATGAACACAAACTCAGATTACTCTTGCTTATTTTACATGTGTGATGTATTATGGTCACTATGGTAATGTAGCATTTGTGTAATGTAGATGATCATTGTGACTGCAAGTTTTCCCTCCAACCAAGTAGGAAGTTGACCAAATTCCACTTAATTGATTAATGAATCGTAAATTTAAATAAATTTTGATTTGGAACCAGAGTTTAGCTGATCAGATCTGACACCCTGAATCTTCCAGCTCGGCCAAGGTATTGCCAAAGATGAAAAGACTTTAAAATCACCTCTCAGTGAAACTAGATACACACGGTGAAACGTGAATTTCCCAAGCTGATATTACTGTTAACACTAATGGAGTTTGACTTTCACATCACATTCTTGTCACGTATGCACCTCCACTGTAGGAGCCTGGCCATGTTTCCATGGAAACAGGGAGCAGAAGGAAAGGTGGCCACACCCCCAAGCTGGGAAAAAGGAATTGTGACAAAATTAGTGATTTAAGTAAGTGTTATCTTTAGATATGGAACCAATGTGTTTAGAGAAAAAAAAATATTGACCTAAATGTATAATATTTTAATAAATGTAAAATAATTTTAAGCAAATTTTAGTGTTTACATACTAAGAAATTTGTAAGAATATGTTTTTGATATTGTTACTATGTTTTTAATTACATTCTTTTTTTTACCACTTTCAAATTTTTTATACTTACTTCAAGTGATTTTATTTATTTTGGTTGATTTTTATGTTTTGTGTGTCATATGTTTAGCTTTGTATTCTAGTCTCTATATTTAAGTGCTTCCATTAAAAAAATAAATAAAAAGGTTTATGGTGTATATAATGTGTATTAATATTATTGGATATTTCATGTTTTATTATTGGTACCAGGGAGCAGAATGTGATATCTTGGCACCCCCGTAGTGATGTTCTAATTATGACAAAAATATTTATGTTTAATGATCTTATTCACATAATCTTGATGGTCATCCATTATCGCAGGCAGCAGCAGCAGCAGCAGTGACAGTGATGAACTGTCTCTCAGTGATGAAGATGGAAACATTGAAGGCGGTCATGCGATCCCGGCAAAGACACCTTTGGGAGCTTTCCTGTCCTTCAAACAGGAAACGGAAAAGAGGAGATGTTCCAGTGTCCACACTGAGACAGGGGAAAAGGTAATGCATTGTATCTTAAACCCATATGTGCTAGAATAGCAAAATCAATAGGCAAATAATTGGTATTGTTATAACTACACTCAGTGGACATAAACAATGGTGTAGTCTGATGGGCTCTTCTGCTACTAGGATAGGACATGACTGATAGCTGACTGCTAAGCATTTCAACCGTTCTCATGTCATACATGGTTCACTTTGGTGGAATAATTAACTAAATGAAATAAAAATACTTATTATCTCATGTACACTTTCTCATATCTCGGGCTACAGGTGTTTGAGTCTCCTCTGGTAGCAGTGATGTCACATCTACTGAGCTTCCTGGAGCAGTACTCACACCTGCAACAGCTCCAGCAGCAAGCTGAACAGTACCGCATGCAGCTGCGCAGGCACCGTGTGCAGCAGCGGAGGAAGATGAAAGCTCTGCGTAGTTCGTATCGCCAGCGTCTCCGTGATAAGAGTAGTGTCATCCACAGCCTGGAGGAAGCCATTGCTCAACAGCACATCCCTTCACCTGATAATGACAGTAAGGATATCTGTTTGACTTTCTTTTTTCTTTCAGACAAACCAACTTAAGTGTGGGGTGCACTTTCAACTATAAATATAGCCAAGGATTTAAGGCCGGGGCTACTAATGTCTACAGCAGGTCAGAATTGAAAAGATATGAGTATTTACTCATTCCTGATTGTACTTTGGAAACTTTTTTTATTGTAATTAGAATTCTTACTTTTTATTTCTTTGACTCTCTAACTAACACTGAGTGCTATACCGACTATTTGGAATGCACTCAGAGAGTGCAAACCTCCAGCAAAACAAATAAAGATGCATATGATGTAGAATTATGGCCCCGCGATGGCCTGGCGAGCTGTCCAGGGTGTACTCCGCCCTCACCTGGAGTCGTCTCCCTGTGACCCGAATTAGAATGAAGGGGCTTAGAAAATGAATAAATGAATGAAGAATGTAGAATTATAATGCCCCCTTGTGGACTGTTTTTTTTTTTTTTTTTACCCCCCTCCAAATGCATCCTGGGTCATTTCTGCCTACTTGCCCTATTGTGCAATTAAAAACAATCCCAAAATTTATTCAGGTCTACATTTGCCAAAGACCCTTGCTTGGTTAAAATGTTGTGGAAGTGTGTCTATTTTGTTTTTGAGTTATCATGGTCTCACACACACACACACACACACACACACACATACACACACACACACACACACACAAACTGTCTTTGAACTTTGGAGAAGTGAATGTAAGCAATTATAAAAGGCTGTTAAACACTATTCCTCACAAAATATCCAGAATTCAGTGATCTGAAAGGAGAGCATGCACATGCACTGAGATCTGAACATTACAAAAAGTAAAGTCAATGCATATGTACCGAAAGGGAGGTAGTCAGACTTGAATGATTTTAGTCAGGTGGGGAAATATATCAGTTTAGATCCTTAGAAAATACCATATTTTTTGCCCGTGTGTCTTATTAGTGCCCTTGATCATTATTTGGTATGACACCTCCAAATTATGCAGTTGTCAGTATAACCATGGAATATAATAAAATATTTCTTGTCTGCTAGATTTCTCTTTGGCTAGCTAAATTTTGGTTGGTTCTGCATAACATTACATTCCCACTGACAATGCTTGACTTGGACAATGAGGAAATTGCAAAAGTAGATTATTGCACTGATTTTACCAAATTATTCTGTTACACATCATATTGCACATGATTAAAACCACAGCACAGTAACACTGCTACTTCTACAAGTAATACTTTTACTATTACTACTACTACTGTTACTACTACTACTATTACTAGTACTAAGAAGAAGACAAACTTGTACTTTTTTTAACAATTGGAATTATAACATGGGTGGCCTGCTTGCAATTCACAAAGCCTATATACCACTTAACAATATAGCCCATTGCGTTGTGTAGATTCAAGTACACATACTGTTGCAGTGTAGCTTTGGTTTGGATATCATGTAAAACGGTACAATGTTTAATTGGTGTTAGTTAGGTATTCTTTAGGAGAAATCAGTCAACAAAACTGTTTCAGTAGATAGTTGCTAAGCATCTGGATGTACATGCGGAGTGCTAAGGGAGGAGATGATATCTGAAAATGATGGAGTTCAGGGTGTTTTGTTTTGTGCAGCACTAAAACAGCTGTGTGGTAGAAGTGCAAGATAGCTACAGATAAATGTAGTCATTTCAAATGAACAGACACAGGTTCTTGGTGGATGGAGCAGTAAATTTGCTCAAACTTCACTGGTTTAATGACAGCTTTTTTATTTTTTATATTGAATAATAATTTGCAATAATTTAATTTTAGGGCAAAAGAGAAAGGCACTTTTAAGCAAGACCAGGTGAATCACAGGTGTGCCAGAGCTCTGCCTAGTCTTAGTCTTCCTAATGTACACGATAAATTGACTTATTGAGGTTTACACCAAAAAAAAGTGTCTAAAGATGATATTCTGCAAATGTACTGAGAATAAAATGAATGGCTGCCTACCCCTAAGGTACTAATGATATAATATCACTGATCGACTCTTCCAAAGTCAAGTTACCTTGTTACTTAACATTCTTTACAATTACATAGCTGCCCTTCCTTCCTGTAACATCTTCCCATTTTCCTGAATCTCAGATGAATGTGCAAATAAGAAGTACAATATATACTCATACTCCACACCCTACTTTAGAAAATCAGACGCATGGCTTGCATTTGCAAATTGGACTGTATTTTATGACATATTAACAATAGGCATCACTCACATGTTAACTACTGTGAACTTAACCAACTAGATGGTTAAAAAAAGACAAACATTTCTGGACTCGGGCTTCATTTGAAATGATTTTGTATTCTCAGATTTTTTTTTTCTCCACACAATACCAGATGATCCACATTCTAACAGAGCAAAGCACCAGCAATGTATGCCATGGGAATTCCAATATAATTGTTGATTATTAAGAGAGTATATGCGTGTGTGTGTGTGTGTGTGTGTGTGTGTGTGTGTGTGTGTGTGTGTGTGTAGCGGGATCTCCAGGCCTGCATAAGTTGGTGCAGTCTCTGTGTGGCCTGCAGGGGGAGAGGAGTCTGCTGCGAGGCGAGCTACGTCTCCTCCACTCACAGCTGGAGCAGCGAGAGCAGGACCGCCATTCCAAAGTACAAGCTTTCCAACAACAGGTACACACACACACATCCGCCCCTGCATGCCCCAGTTTCCAAGACTTCTAATAGCAGAACTCTAGATCTTATGTCCAAAATACCATCCATCCTCCTTATTTTGTATTTTCTTTTATGACACAACATACACACACACAAACATATTGTCTTTGCATGATTCCAACCTGAAATGTCCCCAGAAGTGATTCTCTTTTTCATAGATTGATGAGCTAAAGAGCTGCATCGAGGAACGAGAAGAAGAGCTCTCCAAACTCCGCATTGCATCTGTATGCACTCTTCTTTGCCGCATCTTTTCAAAATAGAAGAATAACACAGATTAAGATGTAGAATCAGGTCACACAGTTCTTTAAATTATTCACAGTCAAGCTTTGATCTGGGGCCTTTGTGTCTTGGTTTATTCTTAGGGAGCAACAGACTCGGAAAAGCGCATGCTGTGCTTGTCAGCCGAGAACGAGAGTCTAAAACAGAGCTTGTCAGTAACACAGGGTCTCCTGCAGCAGCTATCCATCATCCCATCCCAGTCCAGCTCACTGCTTATTAAGGTGGGACCTTCTTGCTTGCTCATGTTTAAGGTCTTTCGTAATATCCTCGAAACAGTGATGAACCAGTCTTTGGGATATGATACACAGCACTAAAAAGCAATATTATTATTATTATTATTATTATTATTTATTATCATTATTAATATTATCATTATTATTCTTACCTCTGTCAGAGGTACTGTAATTATTTACAACATGTTTGCTTGTCTGTTTGTCAACAATTTCTTGGCAAATCATCTGTACGGATTTCAGCCAGACAGTAAAACAGTTACCCCTTCTGAGTCCTGAAATGTATTTGTTTTTGGAAGGTCAAGGTCACCGTGGGGTCATAAATTTGGAAAAAAAATCCCTATTCTTTAACATGGGGTAATTATATCTGAGATGTTCATAAGACCCATGTCATGGGTTCAGCTAGGATGTTTCTCTGTGGCGTTTGCATGTTCTACGTGTTTGGGTGAGTTTTCTCTGGGTACTCCGGTTTCTTCCGACAGCCCAAAGACATGCACATTAGGCCATTTGGCTGTTCCAAATTACTTAGACAGTAAAATTTAAACTCTAAAATAACAGCCAATAAAATATTAACACAGCTAAGCATCTGGAAATATATGATGGTGTAATAAATGCCCTACAACCTTATAATATGTATAGTATATTATATTGTCATTATATAGAGTATATTGCATATTTAATATGCAATCATATTAGCAAGTTTATACAGGCTTAATGATTGGAAGACCAGCCCATGAATTCACAGATCAGCTCTGTCTGTTCAAGGATCTGCTTGCTGCAGCCTCACTGTTGATAAATTTTTCTGTGGCTGTGCAGGAGAACGAGAACTTGCGCAGTCGTGTTCTGCAGCTGGAAGGCACTCTGCAACAGCGAGCTGAGCAGCTTTCACGTCTGGAGCGCCAGAGTGAGCAGGATCAGTGGCGCAGGGGAGAAGAGCTCCGGAGAAGAGATGAGAGAGTGAAGGAGCTTCAGATGGAGCTGGACAAGGAGCGCAGCAAAGAGCCTGTAGTGAAAGTGAGCACACACTCTACTTCCTATAGATTTGATTTGATGTCTACTCATTGAGAACATGCAAAAGTTTATTAACTCACCTGCAGGTTCAGGCAAGTAGGCCTCATTCTTACAACTATAACACCAATCCCATTTCCAGAAATGCTGGGATATTTTACAAAATGCAGTAAGAAACAAAAACTTTAATTTGTTCATTCATGTGAACTTTTATTTAACTGACAAACACACAAAGAAAATTTTCTGTATTTTTACTACACAACTTAAAGGAAATTGGTTACCTTAATCTTGCACATGCGCTAAACAAATAATACTATGTCTTAGTCAACTGCAGCACATGCACGGTAATATATGGTGAATTCCATATATGGTGAAGGGCTCTGGCACACATTTTCCAATTAATAATCTGAATTGACAGAATGTGCAATCGACTGCCTGTAATTGTATTTTGTAAATATAAACAAAGTTATAAATTGATGCATGCAACACAAGTTGGGACAAAATTTAAAACAAGATTAAAAGGTTTACAGAATATTCATGCAACACCCATTTAGAAGATTCCACATTAAGCATATTTATGTTTAATAAATATATTTATAGTAATCATATTATATTTCAATTCTTTGCTAAATTGAGCTAATGTTTTTATCGAGGTGTAAACCGTCACTCTCTGAAACTCAGTACAGCACAAACAAGTTAAACTATCCTCAACTGCACATAAAGCTGGATTCTCGTAGGATTCACTTTCATTTGTTTTCTTTCAGTATGTCACTCAAACAGTGGAAGTGGAGTCTCCTTCAACATTCAAACAACTCACTGAAGCCAGGCAGAAAAATGAACAACTAAAACAGAGGTTGTCCAGTCAGAAAGAACGATGCAAACAGCTGGAGGAGAAAATCAGACGCTCTGATGAAGTTAGCTGCAATCTTCAGCATAAGGTAAATTTAGCATGTTTCTGAAAAATCAGGGTACAGTTTGACTTTAAACATCCATGTTAAACTGACATCATAGCAGAGTTCTATGGAACATGACTTAGTTGGTTGTCCCATGTCCTGCCCAGTGGCTGATTGGCTGTTATGTATTGCTGATGAAGGGCAGTATTTAAAAAACAACACAAAAAAAACAGATTTACTTTTAAGTAAGACACACAGTCTAACTTAGCTAGGCAGACAAACCTGCAAGTCATTGAATATTACTGGAGCAAACACCGAAATCAGAAGCTTGACAAAACATGAACTTGTTAAACCGATAATTAAACTAACAAGACAAGTGATACAAATGTTAGCTAGTGAAAGGAAATACGGTGTCGCAGTGTCCTGCAAAAGAGCAGCGCGAAGAAAAGACACCAGGAGGCACCACAGATCGTTAATAAGTTGATATAGCAGCTATGATTATTATACATTCTTTGCATCAGCCATTACCTAACCATTAAATGTTAGTCATCGTCCTTCCACTAGGTGACGGCGACCTATTTTAAATAAACAGCTGGTCTTTCTTGACTCAAGAAAGATTGCACGCTAGCTAATCGCTGTCAAGTGTTGTCAGAAAAGGAAAGTAAAAAAAAAGGGAAAGAGAACAAATACCTAAACTCAAAATCATTTTGTCATGCAGGTTTCATTTTGTGCACATTTTGAAATTTATGTTCAGTGATTATTCGCCCCTTGTTGAACACGAAATTATGTGATGTGGCCCTCAGTGATTTTGGCTCCCCTGATATAAAGGATTGGCCGAGGTTTGCACTTTCAGAGTGCTCTTGTTAACTTGCACAGGGCAGTGGGGTCATTGTAATGGAAAGTGATTTTTTTTTCTCCAGATTGCTGCATATGAGAGAGAGATTGGAACACTGCAGGCAGAGCTGTTGAAGGAGATCGAGCACCTGGAGGAAAAAAAGGATGAGGCTGTGAAAGCAGCTGCGAATTGTTCACAGGAGCAACTCCAGAACCTTCAGGATCAGTTTCTGAGTGAGTCTGCATTAACATGAGTCCACACCAGAGGCGCTTCCTTCTCTTTACCCAGACTCCATTTGTGTTATAGGTGTTATTATCTCGGTACATATAATCCTTCTAACTCTCACAATAGTGGCAGTTTTTAATTTATTGTAACTGACTTGCAGTCACTGGGTGTGTTTTTATTGTGTGTTTGTGTCAGCTCTCCAACAGCGTCTGAACGCTCTCCCTCCCACCCTACGCTCATTGAAAACAGACTATGCAAGTCTGCGCAGTCAGGTCCGCAACTTTTCTGAGTTTTATGGCTCAGCCATCAAAGAAGCCAAGAATCAGGCAAGCAGAAACAATATGCATGATTTAAAGCCTCAAATATATTTAAATTATAGTCATAAATGAGTCTTAATTCTAGCTGCCATGAGATTTTGTTTATTGGAAGAAAATTCATACTACAATTTGCCCGTGCGATAATATCGAGCTTATATTGTTAGGTATTTTATTTGGCATGTTGAAATCTTCATACATATTAATCTTATATTATTCTGAATGCACAACATACTAGGTGGACATATAATTTTTTATAAAAAAATTTCCTGCTTGACCGTGTTCATGTAACAATAAACTATTGCTTAATTTGGTGGTAATGTGGCATCATGGCAAAGTGGTTAGCACTTCCACCTCACAGCAACAAGGTCCTGGGTTCAAGCCTTTGATTTGAGTAGCGACCCCTGAGTTATACAGGTTGTAGGCTTTCTGGTAAAGATGAAACGGCAATACTGGTAATACTACTGTGCTGTTGGGAACATGACGTTCTTCTCCAGAATGAAAGTAATCAGGCATATAAAAAATAATGTTTTACCTCAGGGCAAAGGGTGTACTATACCTAACTGAGTAAACATTAAACTGTGTAAAAAAAATTGGCTAAAGAATGTACTTTTGGGGAACTCAAAGTTTGGCAGAATCTGTCAATCATCTGTCAATCAATGTTTTTACGCTGTAAAAGTTCAGCTCAGTTGAATTCCATGTCCATCCCTTTCACTACCATTCACTGACTTTTCAATGTTGCTTTTCGCTTCCTATGTAAATCCAGCTTAAGAGATTCGGCTTCACCATGTCACACCCCCAAAGGTACTGGTGGCTTATTACAGTTAGCGTGAATTGAATATGTTGTCTTCAGCAGATGTTAGACAGCTGTAACTGGCTAGTTTGTATCAGTATCACTCATTCTCTCACTTACTGATTACTGCTTACTCCTACTGTAAAACCCTGAACAACCCATCGCAGGGACTAGTATCAATATCTTTTTTAAATTATTATTATTTTGTTTGTTTTCTACAAGATGTTTTGCGATTATTCCTTCACAGATTTCAGCAGCAATAAATGAAATGTCCGAAGCCAATAAAGACCTTTTGGAGAAATACAGGAAAGAAGTTGCTCTTCGCAGGAAATGCCATGAGCAGCTGGTAGAGCTGAAAGGTAGCCTCTGTTTCTAATAATCTATAATAATAATATGTTTTAGTCTTGTTTGGTAATTGTATTAGGTATTAGAATTCTAAAAAACAACACATTACGTGTCACTTCCATCAGGCAACATCCGTGTCCTGTGCCGTGTGAAACCAGTCCTAAAAGAGGACCAGCATGACGAATGCCAGGCTGTTGCCGTGACCACAGACCCACACGATGAATCTGTTCTCACTGTCCTGAGTAAGGGCAAAGCAAAGACCTTTGAGCTGGACAAAGTGTTTCACCCTCAAGCTACGCAGGAGGAAGTAAGCATTTTAAAAGCAGGTCATCGTTTCAACTGAAGATAATGGTGTGTAGGGGGGTTGTCTTTGTGATGATCTTTTCATCATTTTCTTTACATCTGTTTATAAATGTGAGCACAGGAGGAAGTGTAATGGTGATACTTGGCTCATACAATGGTATAAAGGCATTCTAATACACAATGGGAACCAGATACAGAACGACATTATGTGAAGTGTTGTTGAACATTTGTGACATAAAACACAGTTATTATTCTTTCATTCATTCATTCATATAGAGTGTTCAGCCCTTTATTTTGAACAGGGTTGGGGAACCCTCTGTCTAAAGCAGGAATGCATGCCTTATGGGATGTCAGTTTATTTCAGAATGCACATATACGCACATTCACACCCACTCACAGACTCTTTCTTACCATTTGGGACAGTCTTGGCTATTTTTGTCAGATTCCACTATTTGAATATTGCCTCAGGTGTATAAAGCGCCATTTTGATGGAGACCTATCTTTTTTTTTAATCCAACCAATCCAGTAAGTAATGGATTATAATAACACATTCTTTGGCTTCCAGTGTACAAAGGTTAATGTTTTGCATTAAAGAAAATATTTCAAGATGAAAGTGGAATCAGCTAATTCTTATTTCTTGGGTAAATCTTCATCTACCTCATGACAGCTTTTCTTTTGCACAACTCTCTCTGCTAAATGTTGCACATGTCTACTTAGCACACTG
>JBCNYG010000001.1:28785078-28795573 GCA_039654305.1 Porochilus rendahli
TAAAATGAAATATAAGTGAAATGTAATGCAAATATACAGGCAATATAATGAAATATAATGTAATGCAGTGGCGATTTGCCCAATGGCATGGGATGCGAAGCTGATTCTGATACATCATTGTTCTGATTTTGATTGGAGGTACTGTGGTGTAGTAGTTAGTCCTCTTATCTCAAAGCAAGAAGTTGCTATGTGCAACAAGTGTAAACATTTTCTTGCGGAGCTTGCATGTTTCCTCCAGATGCTCTGGTTTCCTCCCAAAGTTTAAAGGCATGCACATTATACTAATTGGCTATTCCAAATTGCACCCAAGTGTGAATGTGTGTTTGACCTAGCAGACAGATTCTGCAGGGGGCTTGCAGCCCTCTCAGATAAAAACATCCTTTACAACAGAAACCAACAGAAGCCCAGTGGCCGAGTGCTTCATGGGTGCGAGACGGAATGTGATTGTTTTTGCTGTAGCATCGCAGGGACTTGTATTTAAATTTTCATAACCGATAGAATTCCACTGTGATCAGCAGTTTAGACCAGTAGCACTTTTATTGTGTGTTGAGTCTGTGAAAAAGTCAGGTAAGTCTGCTGGGCATTTAACACCTGAGCTTAGTGAAGCTTATCCCGGTTTCAGTAGCCTGAAGCTACAAGGAGTTTAACTCCTTCTGGATGGGATCTCCGGTTACCTTCCTATATTATTACTGGTACCCCTTAAAACTGCTGGGTGGGCAGAGGCACACTTGTGGTTAAGACCTTGCCCAGGGGCCTTAGTACAGTTGGTGTCTAACGGATCTTCAAAACCACAACCTCTCGATCATGAGCCCTGCACCTGAATCACTACACTACCAGCCCCAACTGTGAAAAAGTGAGGGTTCTATTTTTGGAATGTTAAAGGCACATAATAGAAATCCACGCACATTTTTAAAAACTGAGTTTTCATTTTGTCTCCTTATAACAACAGGCTCAGAGTGAGTACAGAAACAAGCAACACAGATCTCTGAGCTCAGAAACAGAGAAACTTAAACGTTAAACTTAAACAAACTTAACTAGAGACAGTTAGGACTAATGACATACACATTCACTTACATCTCTCTTGCTGTGTAAATTCTCTGTGTGAACTCCTTTGTCATGTTTTAGTTTGAGAATTCTTTCTCTAGGCCATGATGTCATTCACATAATGGGATTGTCCTTGATTATTACAGCGCTCTGACACCTCATACTGGTTCATAAATGTGACATAAATGTATCCTAAAAAAAATAGAAATAGTATATGTATATATATATCTTACTTTGTTGTTGTTTTTCCCTAAGCTGTGTATTATTAAGCACACGTTATGTGGAGCATCCTTTATATATCCTTACGAATGTATGTGCATTGTCATAAACCTATCATTTATATTACAGCAGGAATGACTGATTTTAAAAACATAAACCTAAGCCTAAAAAACATTAAAATCAATCGCACATTTGCTGAAACTCTTACATCCAAATGGGTCGTGGGGAGGCTGGAGCCTATCTCAGCCTACACTGGGCGAAGACAGCTTACTCCCAGAACAGCTCACCAGACCATTGCAGGGCCAACACACACAACTATTCAAACCCACGCTCACACTTTGGGGCGATTTGGAAAAGCCAATTAACCTAATGTGCATGTCTTTGGACTTTGGGAGAAAACTGGAGTACCCAGTGAAAAATCCACGCAAGTACAGGGAAAAATATGCAAACTCCACACAGAAATGCCCAAGCCCAGAACTTGAGTCCATGACCGTCTTGCATTGTTCTAAGGTTCTTGTAAATTTTCATCAAACTTTAGCAATGAAGCAACATCAGTTACAAACGTTCGATGGTGTGTTTGTTAATAATATATTGTTTTATGATGTTCATAAACAGACATTCTTTTATAGAACTCATATAGAATGCATTTCTGCATGTTTGCATGTGCACATCCAGAGACAGGCATTGCGGACTGAGTGATGTTGAGCTAGAGGTCTGTGGCTTTAATACGACTCGCAGTCATTGATCTCTCAAAAGCTTTCTTCTGCCATTTCCTAACCATGCCACAACAAACAGGTTTCATTTTCTGCCCGACTCACACATCACAGTACCTTAACTTTCTTTCTGTCCCTACTCTCACTTCCTCCTTACTACAGGTACCCAGCACTATGATGGATATGAGTGTGCTGATGGCATGCCAGCTGCTGCTGGAGCAGGTCTCCAATGATGGCAACAGCGCTCTGCTCTCTCAGCTCTACCAGCACCTCCTGTTCGATTTTCACATCTGGAGCCACTGTCACTTTGCAGTCTGCCTCGGTAAATGCTGGCGGCCCGGCCTATTTCACTAATCTCCTGTAAAATTCAATCTCATATTCTTGTATCCTTAAGCTCTCAGTGAAATGCTCAGCTATAGACGCCATATAGCTTGTTGAACATCCCAGATTTAGTCTCCGTTTGCTGTTGTCTAACTTCAATTCCGATTTTGGAGTGCATTTGTGGAGACTTGCTCATTCAGCTAAGAACATTACTGATGTCAGCCACTGATGTTGGGAAATGAGGAACAGTTGGTTTTCCAGTTAATTCCAAAAGTGTTCATTGGGGTTAAGGTCGGATCAGTGCTGGTTACCTGAGATCTTCTACAACAAACCAAGTCTTCATGGTTTGGTGGACAGGAGCACTGTCATGCTGGAGTAGGTTTGGATCCCTAAACACTTGGTGGGGAAAAGTTTAACGAAGAACCACATATGGCTGGAATAGTGCTGTGCACATATTTTTGAATTTATAGTGTATCTACCAAGATCAAAGACAGTTGTAGATGGATCTTGGGCCTTTCCTACAGGCAAAATATTTAAATTTCTTTTAAATTATTAGGTTTGTGATTGTGGACTTTCTTTCTATTTACACTTGTGTGTGTGTGTGTGTGTGTGCGTGCGTGTGTATGTGTGTGTGCGTGTGTGTAGGTCATGTGCAGTATCTGGCATCTGTCTTGAAGGAGGGAAAGCACAGAACACGCAAAAAGTATGGGGTTCAGTACATCCTGGATTCCATTCGCTTACATTACAGGTAATAACAGCAAACATGAGACAGCACTGTTACAAAAGATACACAGTCATTGCGGACATATAAAGTGTTCTTTTGTGTGTGTGTGTGTGTTTGTGTAGTGTGGAGAAGGATAGCAGCGCTCTGTCAGATGAGAGGAAGACGGTGCAGACGTCGCTCTTTGATCTACTGAAGGATTTCCTGCTGAAGTCTCCAAATACGAGGGAACTGCATAGTTTACTGGCGTATATTGCGGTGGTGCAATACCAGCAGCAGGTGACTCTCTCTGTCTCTTTCTCTGTCTCTCTCTGTCTCTCTCTCTCTCTCTCTCTCTCTGTCTCTCTATCTCTTTCTCTCTTTCTCTCGCTCTACTGCATTAACATCACTATTTTAGATAACATGAATTACGATATAAGTTGAAATGCCAGATTGCTCTTCTTATGGGTTATGCAATTATATTTTATTTGTTATACTTATCCCCAGTTTACGTAGCATGAAACAACTAGGAGTTGAACTTATCCTGGATGGGACAATAGTCTATCTTATGTTGCCTTACCAGTATTTTTACTGGTACCCATTTATACTGCAGGGTGGACAGAGGTACATTTGTGGTTAAGACCTTGTGGGGGTCTTGGTGGGGGTCTAACTGGGATTCGAATAAACAACTTCTCGATCATCACCGGCTGCACAAAACATATAGTACCAGTAAAAAAACTGGACCCACCCACTCATTCTAACTGAAGTAGAAGATGTGTCCAAACTTTTGACTGGTACTGTATATATTCATGTACATCTTAAAAGCAATGTGATGCAGATACATAAAGTTTATTTATTTATAACACATCTCTCTATCTTGCCTTTCTCTCACATAGACATACACTCATAACCACTTCTGTTTTTGATGGCCACAAGATATACTATTTATTTTATTATGATTAATCTTTCACGCACACATGCTGTCTCTTTCCCTCTTTCTCACTCTCTCTTTGTCTCTATCTCACTCTCTCTCTCCCCACTATATCTCTCACTCTTTGCCTTTGTGCAGGCGATCATACTGCTGGATATCTTGTATACCGTGCTGAGGAGCAGTCCTCAGACAATATCCGAGCTGCTGGATTGGGGGGTGGAGCAGCTCTTCTGTCTGCTGCTGAAGGCCGGCTTTAGTGATGACGCACGTGAAAGAGTGTTCAGGGTGAGCGCATCCAGCCCTTTGCCACTGCTTCCTTCCGTGTCTGTATATGAAGTCTCTGGACCTTCAAGTCTGCATATTAACTCCTCCATGCTATTCTGTAGATTATGTACAAAGTGCTGAAGAGCGAGCGAGTCCCAGAGCGCAACAAACAACGGGTCAAGCTGCGAGAGCCCACCTACCTTGGCCTGGTGTGCTTCCTGGAAGAGCTCCCAGTCACAATGACCATCGTCCGCTGCCTGTACGAGCAGGTGCTGGCTACAGGTAAACAGTTAATGAGCAATAGGACGACAAAGGATATATTACGGTTATGAACTCCTGGTTTACATGTAGGTGTGTGTGTGTGTGTGTGTGTGTGTGTGTGTGTGTGTGTGTGTGTGTGTGTGTGTGTGTGTGTGTGTGTGTGTGTGTACTTGAACATGGTAAATATTAAGGAATGGAAAACGTTTTTAACCAACAAAGTGAGGACATTTTTGGGAAGTGAGGACATTTTGGCAGGTCCTCACTTCATCAAAGGGCTATTTGAAGGATTTAGGTTTAGGTTGGGGTTCTGTAAGAGTTGTGGTTAGGCATATGGTTGGGATGGTTAAGGTTAGGATAACGGCCAGGGACAGTATTATGTCAATGAAAGATAGAAGTACAAGATTTTGTGTGTGTGTGTGTGTGTGTGTGTGTGTGTTTGTCTTTGCTGCAGATCCCTCACCCAACTTCAGAGACCTTTTGGCAGTTGTGTACCTGTCCCATCGCGCTGATCTGACTGTCCGACTGGATGTATGTCGAAAGGTAAGTGACGATAAGAAAGTAATAAGAGTTTCCTACAAAAGGACAAATAGGAATCTTACTAAGGTTGTGGATAGTGTTTGATGCCATGTAGCAGGAAAAGCAAAAGTTTTTTTTCACATAAACATTGCAGGGCAGTGATATCCTTTTCTTTGCATATCACAGCTTGTTAGGAAGTTGAGGTCAGAGCGCACGGTTAGCCCCATGAGGAGGCACCCCTAGATGGGAAAGGGTTAAAGCTCTTACTTATGGGCCCTACAGTGTTAGCCTGGTGGTACTTTAATTGTCATGCTTGTCATCAGAAACCCACAATCAGAAACCACCACTGCAACCTACAATCCGTTCTGCATTCTTCAGTTTATTAGAGTACTGTGAACCTTTGTGAAGAATATTCCATCTTGTTGAAGAGATCTAATCTCCCTTATCTGTAATGTATGAGTGATGACTATAGTTAGGTATTTTGGCATGTATCTTAGTCTTGAAAAAGAATGAAAAACCTGTTTACTTAAATCAGTCATGTATCAGGTGGAAATCGATCACCAACGTATTACCTATAGGCACTCTGAGCACCGTGAGCACTCAGATCATGATACTTGCTTTTGTTTTTGTTCCAGTCATGTCCAATTATGTCAATCTTTTAATTAGTTTAGTGGTTTAACCCCAGGGCAACATTGTGGTGCAGGGTTTGGAACATTTGCCTTACAGCAAGACGGCCCTGGGTTTGAGTTCCAAGCTCTGCGTGGGCGTCTCTGTGTGGCGTATGCAGGGTCACCCTGTGCCTGCATGGGTTTCTTTCCACAGTCCAAAGACGTGCACATTAAGTTAATCAGCTGTTCCAAATTGCCCCAGGTGTGAGTGTGAATGGTTGTGTGTGTTAGCCCTGGAATAGATACCTGTTCGGGGCATACCCCGCCTTCGGAAAACTAATGAATGAATGTTTAAACCCCTGGTTGAGTTTTAATTTGAATGATGATGTAAACCCTGCAATAGGAAATGCAACTGAACCAATGCAACTAGCTTTGGTTGTCAGAGCAGCAAGACATAGCAGCAAGCAACCCCCTACACTCATCATGATTTTCTCAAATTGTGAACATCGTGTAGGGGTTAGCACGTCCACCTCACTGCAAGAAGGTCCTGGGTTGGAACCCCAGGCTCGGGCGTTTCTTTGTGGAGTTTGCATGTTATCCCGTGCTTGTGTGGGTTTCCTACGGATACTCTGGTTTCCTCCCAAAGTCCAAAGACATACACATTAGGCCATTTGGTGGTTTCAAACTGCCCCTAGGTGTGAGTGTGAATTGTTGTATCTATGTTGGCCCTGAGATGGTCTAGTGATTAATCAGGGTGTACCCCACATTTGCCCATGGTTGGCTGAGATAGGCTCCAACCTCCCTCTGACCCAGTTAGGATTAAGCGGCTCCACAAAGGTGAATAAGTGAGAGTAAGCAAATGTACAGTATTCCCAGTTCTGGAACTGTTGAGCAAAGCATAAAAATTCATGCCCAAGGTAATCATACATGCACAGATTAACTAAAGTATTATTTTAAAGGTGATAATGTTTGGATAAAGTATAAGTTTAGATACCTTAGTGATAACAGTATGACCTGATGATTCTCTGGCTATGCCGAATCTGCTTACAGCTTTTCTACCTGATCTACTCCAATGAGGATTACATTAAGCAGCTGGCCCGGCAGCCTGGCTGGCAGGACATTCTCACTAAACTGTACGTCAAGGAGTCCTATGCATCTCGTACAACCAGCATATCCAGCCCTCACCCCTCACTGGAGCCTGTTCACTTCCGGCCACTCCTCCGAAGGGATGACAGCATAATGGATGGCCCTCGCTCTGACGTCTTCATCCCTTACAGCTCCCAACTTGAGGAAGCAGAGGAGGATGAGGAGGACGAAGAGGAAAGTGCATCACGGGATACTCCAGAGCCTTTTATGGAATTGCCTCATTCTCCACCTTCAGAAGGTCAGCTGAAGAGTTTCAGTGACTCAGTAAACTTCAAGTCTTTCGACTCGGTGGAACAGGGCAGCCGCTCGTCATCCCTGTCCAACACAGCTGATGTTTCATCCACACCGGGGGAAGAACAGGAAAATGGTCTTTATCAGCCAAATTCACCATTTGGTACATCGCCTCCTGAGCTGAGAGGATCACAGATGTCAGATACGCCATCTCCTCTGGAACATAACAAGCTCTTTCTTGGCCCCAGAGCACGCAAGAGCTCCAGCTTGTCTAATGTGCTGGATGACACCAGCTACTGCACAGAGACTCCAACCGCTGACACTATATCCAACAACTCCAACCCACAGGTACCACCTGCAGGAAAACTCCTCTGGAAGGCTTATGATATAGGTGTTTAGGTTACAGTATGACTGAGAAAGGTGGAAAGTTGCTCAGGCCTCCAGAACAAGCAGATACGGCATTTCTTTCTTTAATGTTAGTTTTTTGGCAGTCAAATTGTTTTAACAGCCAGATGAAAAAATATTCCTTATTGGCTTTAGTGAATAGTGCCGGAGATGAAAGGTAACAGAATTCTTTTCAGCTCATTCAAAATTTTAGTATATACTTCACTAAAACCCCCAGAAAACAAACTAAAATGAGATTTTGATAGTTAGACATAGCATAAGCAGTGTGTTGCAGCATGTTTTTTAAACTTATTTAAAGTAATTTATACCATGTAGAAACACAAGAAAGTATAATTATACCTTTATTAACTCATTGTTTATTCAAGGAATTTTCTTGTTTTTGAATGGTGGAAAATCATACAATAATTCTTGAAATTGCATTGTTGCCATCGGTTAATTGTCTGACTTGCCCGCGCCACGGTTCCTCCTCATAGATATTTATTTGATTACTATTTGATTGATCCGTTAAGCCCTGAGCTGTAAACTTCATTTTATGTTTTTCATATGTTTGCTGTGAGCTAGAGATGGAGCCCTATATATTATAAATATTGAGAAAATTTAATATAGTTTACAGCTCAGGACTGCAATGCTTCAGACATGGCGTAGCCATTAGCCACAGGGCGTGTTTATTTATTTTTATGACATGTATGTCCACATCTCCTCTTTCCCAGACAAAATGGCTGCCCACTTGTAATACTTAGAACAACGAAAAAAGCCAATAAGGTCATGTTTGTTGGATAAAAGGTCTTATTCTTGAAAATAAAAACAGATTCTTAATATAAAATACTTTAATTCGATATTTGGTTGCTTTTTGTTGAGGATGAATTGAAAATGTTCTCTGTATAGCGGGCTAACCCCATAGAGCTCACTGATAATAACCGGCTAGTTAGCAACATATTAACATGACTGTCCGTTGTATTATGAACAAAAGGACGCATTGAAATATTTTAACTCCCTTTATTCACTAAGTGCTAGTACAGTACATACAGCTTTTTGAAAGATTATTGTTGATATTATTTGGACCTAGTGTGTCACAGTGTGCTGGGTCATCTGATTAGCTGGCCTTTCCCCACATATGGGTTCCGTCTATTTGACGATACTTTTTGTTAGTGTGACAACTTTAGAAGAAAATGGCAGGATCACTAAATTTGGTTTATGGGTCTGTATATGGTGTATTGTATATGATTTACCTTGACCTTACTTTAAGGTCACAAGGACACTTTTTTATATTGAGCTTGTGAAATTGTCCTGCCGGTAGGAGTGTCTGGATCCCTGTGGTCTATATTTGGATTAGGATTTTTGGATTTTGGTTCTCCACTCATGTCCCAAATAAAAATAGGTATAATATCTGACTTTTAAAAACTTTGTTACCACAGAAACATTGAGACCACATAAAGCTTTTCCTTTTCTTTTAACACTTAACTCTCTCTCTCTCTCTCTCTCTCTCTCTCTCTCTCTCTCTCTCTCTATAGCAGGCCCCAGAGGAGGAGTTGTGCAACTTGCTTACTAACATCGTTTTCAGAGTGCTGTGGACTGGCACAGAAGGCACGGAGGATGCAGTGTGGAGAGAGAGAGGGCAGGTATTCTCCGCCCTCACCAAACTGGGCTCTTCCTGGCAGCTTGTGCGCCCTCCAGATGATATCAAGCGAAGGTAAGATACACATTCATTTAACTTCTGTTGAACTGCTAGCATTCCGATCTGGTGTGCCTGAAATCCTCTGCAACAATTTGCGATACCAGTCACAGGGTAGCTCAGCCCTCTGTGACTGATAAGAAACATCTGTTGCTTGATCTCTGCAACTAGTCATACATGTCATCTGTTTCTGTTGGAAGGCCTCAGGGTCAAACAGATTGAATCTCTGTGTTTTGTTACAGAAGCAATGATTTTACATCGTGTTTATAGTAAATAATAGATATCCGCCTATTTAGAGAGAGAGAGAATGTGTGTGTGTGGGAAACACCAATCCCGAGTGTAGCAGGGTGTTTGTGTGTGTGTATGTGTGTGTGTGGGAAATACCAATCCCGAGTGTAGCAGGGTGTTTGTGTGTGTGTACGTGTGTGTGGGAAATACCAATCCCGAGTGTAGCAGGGTGTTTGCTTGTGTGCACGTGTGTGTGTGGGAAATACCAATCCCGAGTGTAGCGGGGTGTTTGTGTGTGTGTATGTGTGTGTGTGTGGGAAATACCAATCCCGAGTGTAGCGGGGTGTTTGTGTGTGTGTATGTGTGTGTGGGAAATACCAATCCCGAATGTAGCGGGGTGTTTGTGTGTGTGTATGTGTGTTTGTGTTTTGGCCCTGTGACGGCTTGGCGAGCCGTCCAGGGTCTGCCCCACTCTCGGCCAGAGCCGGCCTCCCGCGATCCTAATTAGGGTTAAGAGGCTTAGAGAATAAATATAAATAAAGTAATGTAAGAAGGTAAATGTCATTTTACGAAAATGTGCATGCTGGATGTCGAGTTTGAATACTGGTGTGTGTGCGCGCGTGGTGTGTGTGTGTGTGTGTGTGTTGTAGTTGGTGCTGACTGTGGGTCTGTTGGCCGTTGTTGTGTATCTCTACACCGTCGTGGCTTTCAACTTCTTCCGCAAGTTCTACAATAAAAGTGAAGACGGTCAACCTCTGGACATGAAGTGTGACGACATGCTTACCGTAAACACACACACACACACACACACACACACACACACACTTCAAGCAAATAGACGTTCACGAAAATGCAGCAGTAAATTGTTTACTAAAATGTCCGTATTATTCTTCTTTCAATATTTTTCTATCAGTATCGTACAGGACTTTGTTTATTATGTGTTTGTTTTGTTGTTGATTAATTTATATATATATATATACTTTTATTTTGGAAAAGTGACAAACATAGTAAAACATCTCCAAGTTGGACAGCACACTCCTTGTTTGATGTGCCTGGATGTACAGCTTCTCTCGATGATAATTGGTCAATCTCTTAAAGGGGCGGAACCGTCTACCCGCCGGCCAATCACTCGCACTCACTCAGATGCAGGACTGCTTAATCCTACTACTGTTGGGGGGGGGGGGGGGGGGGGGTTGGACCCATCTCCGTTCACCCTTTCCTCACTTTCTTCAAAAA
>JBCNYG010000001.1:28853126-28866581 GCA_039654305.1 Porochilus rendahli
TTTTTCATAGTCCCAAAGCCACCTCTCTAACTATTAGGCTACGGCTGCCCCCACTTACTGATCAGAAGAATGGAGTTTCAAGCCCCAGCACCACCAAGCTGCCACTTGAGCAAGGAACTTATCCTTCAGCTGTTCAGTTTTATTAATAATAAAAAATGTAAGTTGCTATGGTTAGGAATATCCAATAATGCCATAAATCTAAGGTGAATCTCACAATTTCAGGGATTTGGAAAAATTCCTTCCTCCCCCAACATAGAGCAAAACAAAATTGCTAAATGAAGATGTGGCACACACTTAACCAATCAGATTATTGTAATTTTTAACATTTTATTTTATTTGTTATTCACTTTTCATCATTATTTGGCATCCTTTGGTGAATTCACTATTAAGCATTTACCAGCATTTCTTTTAAGGTGTGTGGATCAGAGATAAGACAAAATGTCCACCACACATGCAACAAAATGAGCCCTACATAATTACAACAGCAGTTATGCCTCATGTTCTTTCCGATACCAGTCAGCTCCTTTGAAGATGCATTCCTTTCTCCACCTTCTTTTAGCAAAGCATTATTCTCTTGCTGAAGGATTTCTATTATTGTTCTTGTACAAATACGCTCCATCAGTGTTGGCCAGGTCATGGACACACAAGCTTGTGCATGAATATAATAGAAACCTGTAGGCCCAGCTGGCACTTAGAGGAGTTTGTGGTTTAACGTAACATTTTAGCTCCTAGCACCTTCTACCCTCTGAAATCTGTTAATGATTTCTTAGACTGCTCTGTTAAGCAGGATGTGAGAAGGGCCTGAGCTCTGGGCGCCTTTGCATGCCTCCACATTCTCCAGATGGAGCTGCTTAACTGTGGTCTGGAGCAGTGCTGCTGGAATGCCCGGCACTGGAGGAGAAGGAGAAATGAAGAGGAAAGGGGGTATATTCATCTCAGTCTGAGTCTCTAATGAAAACAGTGACTCACTTTGATTCTGAAGTTACTTGAGCCAGACATCTGCTGTGTTCCTATACACTGATATTCCTCACATCAGTTCTAGTACTGCTTTACGAAGCTAGTAACAGCCCAAGCTTCAAAGTGCCCTGCTGTTTTTTGGCATTACGATACTGTTTGAAATGTTTATATTAAACACAACAGACCGATATGGCAGGACACATGAGTGGCACCCTCAAAGAAACTGTGAAACAGGAGACCACATGTATGTGTGACTTATTTTTACAAAACAGTTTATTTTAAAATGTTCTTTACACTCAGTATGACAATGTGCTTGCACAGTACTTACAGTGGAGTGGGACTCCATTTTACACATAAAAATGTCATTCAATAGAGAAAAAAGTAAGAAAAATGGAGGGGGGAAATAAATGAAAAAAACAAACAAAAAAAAAACAAAACAAAAAAAAAAAAAAACACACCACCCACACACCCCTTTAAACCGAACACAGAGCTGTGGGAAAGAATCCTGGTTGCTATGGGAACACTAGAGCGGCTGGCAGGACTGAGGACTGACCTTATGTGTTAGTTCAGTATTCACATATTTACACAATAAACCACAATCTCCACAGTCCTTTTACAATGTCTCCACTTATTTAAAGGATTTCAAAAACTATTTCTCAATATATTCACATATAAAGCAATATAATACAGGTTTTTTTTTATGGGGGGGGTTTAATGCAACTTCACTGAGGCGGGATGAGTCCATGTCATACTTGTCAAAGAACCCTGATGATTTTGAACGTGGGAGAGAAAACGTTACGAGACGCACGGTGGGCTTCACATTTACCTGTCAGAAGCTTAAAAAAGTTAATGAGTTAATGTAAAACAGCAAGAAACGAGTTGATAAAACAACAAATGCTACATGCCTCTGCTTTGAGGAAAGTAAAAGTGGCCAAGACGTGGCTTAGAGTGAATGGATACATTAACAAATGTCCTTCACACTTCAATTCACTAAAAAAGTTACTTAAAAACGCAGCTGAACGGAATGTCCCAAGATCCTCGGCGGTTGCTGCAGAAACCGCGCAGTAGAGCCATGCATGATGCTCTGAGTGAAGATGGGTGCAAACCTCTGATAGCCTGAGACCACACTTGATCCAGAGAAAGTAGTCTGTCTCAACCCGACAGGCACGGCTTCCCCTTTAATTGGGAGTCTTGGTTAACAGCTGGTAAAGGAAACTGAGACATTTCAGACATGAACCAGGGCAACCGGCAGGACATGCAAGCAGATAACAAAAGAAATGTAACAAGCTCCCATTTTCCATGTTCTCCCTGGCCATCGGATGAATGAGCTGCTGCGGGTCCTGTGAGTGAGCATGAAGCGGAAATCGTAGTGCAGAGAGGTCATTGTGGAAAATACTAAAAGCATACATGATATTGTGGGGTTGGGTGGGGTGGGGGTGGGGGGGGAATCTGTTGTAGCACCCTATTTGTGCATTTTCTGCACATTTCTCTGCTTGCTCACGGCAAGGATTATTTATTTTTTTAATCCCCATATGATTATCTGTCTCCGAGCAGGAGCAGGATTTTCAGAGCAGCAGTAAGGAGATGGTCACGGAGTCAGTATAAAAACATTATGTACTAAGTGACCCCGGAGATTCGCTGGGTACTTCGCTGTTTGATACCTGTGACTTTCAGAGGAAGGTGATTACTCCAAATCGGTTTCCTCTTTGGGCCGGTAAACAGTTCCAAACTTCTGCATGTATTTCTTAATGTACTCCTTGGTCTTGTGTTTAACGTTCTCGTTGCACTCCAGGTCCTCTGGGTTTTTACAGGATTTGAGCTCCTTGTTCATCACTCCATGAGTCAACTGTAAACATAAACACAAAGGTCTGCTAATGAAAACAATTCCCCACAAAAATGCAGAATATTTAGAGACCATTTTGTTTTGTGTTGGTCATAATCAAATATACAACATCCAAGTAGTGTAACCTCAAAGTTAACCACGTGTTCTAACTGCAGGGCGTGGTCCTCATTTATAAATAGTGTCTAAACTGTGTACAAAGCTTACAGTGCAAGATGTGGGTTCAATCAAAATAACAGCTTAGCTTGATGTGCACGTTTACACACAGCTTTAACCATAAACATGCACACACAAAGCATCTGGCTATAGAAAATAATTTCTCATCCAGGAGGTTTCACTTGTAGCTTTACATAAGCATTTTAAAAGAAGACCACAGGGGCCTGTTGGCAGGATCGTTTGATAATATTTGTCAAAAATGGAAAGTCAAAATATGTGACCTTTGAACAAAATCAAGGTTATCCATATAGAATCCCATTCAAGACCTTCCTAAGGGTAACACATGCCACAGATTTGGTGATCCTGTGTCATTTCCTATTAAACTTATCACACATACAAGCCTTGAGAAGCCCAATGTAGAAAAACTGACTAACCTGACTGCTGTGACCTTGAACCAACGCCAAGGGCACCGATGCACAATTCCACTGTGACCTTCCTAAGGAGAACTCAACCACCAAATTTTGTGATCTAATATCATTTCATATCAAAATGAATGCACAAACAAGCCTTGACAAGTCCAATATAGAAAAATTCACTAAGCTGACTGATGTGACCTTGAAACAAGGTCAAGGTGACCCATACACAATCCAATCTAAGACCTTCCTCAAGGCAACATGTGTAACAAAACTGGTGATCCTCTGTCATTTCCTATTAAAGGTAACTACACTGGTAAGCCTTGGCAAGCACAATATAAAAGAAATCACTCACTTGGCTGCTGTGACCTTGGAACAAGGTCAAGGGCACCCATATACAATCCCACCCGAGGACTTCCTGAGTGGAACCCACCCACTAAGTTACTGCATTAATAGGAACTGACAAGTCCAATATAAAAAAGTGAAACAAGGTCAAGGTGACCCATATCCAACCCCTTCATTATATGGGGGCTCCATACACCAAATTTGGTGATCAAATGTCATTTCCCTTCAAAGTTATCACACTAAATGGACAGAAACCCATTCTTACAGCTCATGCTCCGCTTACCTTCAGTGACAGCAAGAGGTACTAAGACTGGTATACAAATTATTAGAAGTTGTCTGCTTCAAAAAGAAAATGTGCTATTTATTATGGATTATGTTATGGTGAATTCAGATATGTTATCGTATTTAAGAATATTGTGTGTAATCATCCAACATTTGAAAACAGGTTTCAAAAAAACAGGACGATTGTCCACAATGGGTGGATTCCTCAGTTACAATCAGCGATATGGTCGACATTATCGGTCGCAGACCCCTCAAAGACCTAAAAACTGATTTGTGGGCATTATCGGGTGTTATCACCCAAAAGAGATCAGGGCTTATGGATTACTTAAGTAGCAGCACTACCATTTCTGCCTGACAGCATAATGCTACATTAAGGCTGGCTCAAGATGGATATAAAATGGTACCATTAGCTGTCAGAAGGTAATTTCTAATTACTCTATAAAGCAGGAAATTGTTATTTGGCCCAAATGTGTTTTGAGAGACACACCAACAATGGCTACATGCAAAACAATGGGATTTCAAAACATATTTAAAACACATAGATATGTAAATATTATGCACATTCAAATTACCCCTGTGTAACTAAGTCCTTACCTTCCTAGCAAGATGTTTGAAATCTTCAGTGTTGCTAATGCGGCCCAGTTTGCAGTCAGGTTTTCGATACGGATTAAGGCATTGTACAATAAACTGTGACATCTAGGTACACAAGGAAAAAACAACAGAATGTAAAGAAACGGAAAAACAGCACAGCACACACGTCTTTAAGGATGAGTAAGTAGTATTACCTCTTTGCGGAAGACCTCTTTGCTTTTCTTTGCAAGTTCACTGGAGGTGTCTGCCTCAGCTGTCTTGGTGGAGAACTGTGAACATATATTGAAATGTTATATTTCCTAATGGGTCAAATTATTTCTTTATAGCAAATATTACAACTAGAAAAAGATGAAGTCTGTTTGTGTTTAAACGAAAAGTTTCAAACAGTGGAAATAAAAAAATTCTGGGAAGCAGATCTAAAACAATAAGCAAAACCAGAAGGAGCAAACAGCTTCCATCTTCACTGCACAGCGTTCTGTAAGGGACAGGGGTATGACAGATGTGGCATGACAAGCCCTTAACGGCTTTCAAAAATCATTCCTGAAGCTTTATAAACGCTAACAAAGATATACAGTGCAAAGTAAAACCAGTGCCTTATACTCAGCTGGGGGTAAAACAGTGCAGTTAAAAACCCATATTTTGCTTAACAAAAAGGGCTGTCTGTTTGGGAACAAGACCCAGCAGCAGCCCATTACATTGTGTAGCATCTTTAATTTACCAGAGATACCAGGCAAACCTCAAACCCCGACCAGAACAATACCCAGTCATTTTTTGGACCCTAACTACTTAAAAACAGAGTATTATAATATTTTAATACTTTGGCCTTAACCTTGCCCATGCGCTAAACACATCAAAACACAAATCTGCACACATCATGCCTACCTTCACTTAAATCAATGCCATTCGAGTCAATGCATTCCACTCTGCATTGGTAACAACACAATGGCACTGTACACATGTAGTTAATCGGCATGCAATAAATTCCTTAAATTTCATTGGATTCTGCTTGCCCCAGTCACCCAGGTCTTAGAAAAACAGTTTCATTTTTATTTAATTTACTAACTAAATAGAGAGAAACATTAAAAACATTATGACCACTAACAGGTAAAGGTAATAATAAAAATAACATTGACTAAGTACTTACGCTACACATAAAGAGACAATATGAGTGGCTATTTGGGGGACTTAAGCATTATCCACTTGGGAGTGGTCGAGAGTCGAAACTAAGGACACTTACAGACTGTCTCAGTCAATTGGAGCGTGATCATTATAACACTTTAAAAATGGAAAAATAAACCATAAAAATTAAATTTTTCTTGCATCTCCACATAAATACACTCAAACTATGAATGAGCTGTGTAATTTACTTACATTTCCATTTAAAACTTATAGTTTAGCTACACGGCACTTTATGCTCTGCTCAGCACTCACATGACCTGCCACAGCAATGATTAAAATATGTAAAAAATGCTCCCGTGTAGTATATTCCAAATTAATTATTCACCTCACACTTGGTGAATTTCACTGGATGAACAGCTATTCAGTGACATCAACCTCGGCTTTGGGAAATAGTTATCAATTATCACAGTTACAGTGGCACCTGCCAAGCAGTGGGATGTATTAAGAAGAAATTAAGAACATCTACTCTGATCCCACAGAAGAGCTACTGTAGCATTACCTACTGGAACTTAACATTGGCTATGATAAAAAGGTTCAGAACACAATGCATTATAGCTTGCAGTGTAGGGATGCTTCGGTACAGACCAGTTAGGTAGGGTTAACATTATGGCTGATCAGGTTAGACACGGTAAGTGGTGAAAGACAAGAACATTTAATTAATACCTTTGAAGGATTTTCATCATATGTTGGTGTGCCCAAGTCCATCTCAGCCTCATGCTCCACACTGGCCTCTTCACCAACTCCATCCCAGCTAGGAGGATCCCACTGTGTTTGCCTAAGACACACAGAATTTTCATTATACTCATAGATAGCTCTCTAGTCAACAAGCATCATCAGGAAATGTCATATCCCCTGACCTCCACATGTCAGAAAATATGAATTGCAGAAATCCCAAAATATCAAAAGGCAAAACAACACTGGGCACGTAGAAGTAACTGCCAAGTCTGATGAAGAAACCAACCTGTTCTTGGGTTCTGGCACAGAATTAGTATTATTAGAAATGGACGGATGGACAAACATAGCAATGACTATATCTCCCTGCAATATATGCCAAGGGGATAAAAAAAAAAAAAAAAAACAAACAAAAAAACAATTATTGTAGGGAGCACTGGGCATACCTCTTTATTCAATCTGATTTGGATTCAGGCTATGACATAACTATAAAACTAATTATTTCAATAAACATCATTACATTACGAATTGTTTCAATAAACAGCATTAATAATGTTACCCCCTGCTACTTTTTTACCTTTGTTATTAAAAGTGTTTAGCAATTAATTTGTTTTCTAAAGACCACAAATGCCACTTAAATTTTCATAATGTTCACATATACAAAAGGGAAAAAATGACACTGGATGTCTAAGACTTCATGGTCTACTCTAGGCGCTATGTGCAAACCAGAATTTCAGCATTACTTAACGGCCCTTGTTAAACATGTAATTTTACCCAATTAACTCACTACAAACAGCTTCAAAATAAACTCTAATATACTAACTTGAATAGTTAGGATTGTGGCCTTTAGTGTCTGTGCATCAGATATCAGTTAATGCAATATCTCATGAACCAACTGTTTAACCCTTGTTGAATTTTCACAGAATAATCACTGAAACCTTCAGAAGAATTTATACAAATTATATTTCAGACACTCAAATATTAGTAACACAAGACTTGGCAATGAATGACTAGGCTTGGCAATGAAGTTTTATTTGTTTAACCTTTTTAGTTATGAAGAAAAAACATGCAGACCATCATTGCATTAAGGACATTTGTTTGTTTGTTGTTTGTTTTATTGCAAGTGGGCAATTTAGATCAATTTGTTTCAGTTGCATAGAAGGCACTGGGTATACCTAAAATTAAGGAATTTGGAAGACGCCCTCATCCAGAGCGGCTTCTATCTTTGATCTTTTTTTTATACAACTGAGCAATTGAAGGTTAAGGGCCTCGCTCAAGGGCTTCACAGAGGACCTTAGTGGTGTTGAAGCTTGAACCCCCAACCTCTAAATCAGTAAGCCAGGCCTTTAACCACTGAGCCACTACTGCCATGTACAAGTACACTCCAAAAATAACAATCATGGTATATCATTATGGTTACAACTAATGAACTGAGCACAATTTAAAACCATTTGGCCTAACTATACAGTTGTGTTCCTGTGTTGAGGTTAAATATAGCGTATACTTAGATATGCCATCAATACAAAACACAAGTAAGATACGAGATCCACACAAACCGAAAGAGACAGTTATGTGTGTGAATAAATCCAGCATCACAGTAGTGGAATTTCATACCTGGTAACTATATGATAGTAATAGATCTTGCCCTCAGGGTCCCGTGCAACCTTCCAGCTGGGAGGCAGGACAATGGTTTTAGGTTTGGGAGGTGAAGGAGGAGGCAGGTCCATGATGTTGGGTACAATCATTTCCTGTAGATAAAGAAGTACAAAAGGGGGACTTACATTTTTTGAACTGAAATCACTGAATTTTCAAATCATCTTTTATTCAAACGTGACATGAATATGCTAACATGGTGCAATGGGACAATGCATACCAAAAATAAAAAAACAACAACATGGGAACACTGCATTTCCTTTAGAGAACTCTAACTAAAGCCGATGTTCAGGCTCCTAAAAGTTGATCTTGTTTTATGAATATGCACACATAGGCAAAGGCCCAACAGCCCCCTCTTGTGGTGTCCTGATTGACCTTCACTACCCACCTGCTGCACCGTTTGAGATGTGACTATGGTGGTAACTGTGCCACCTTGCTGGACCACCACTCCTTGCTGGTGACCAGCGTAGACCTGCTGCCCATGTAGGTAGCCTGTGGCTGGCTCAGTGTACGTCTGCTTTGACACAGACACAGGAAGACATTAAGACAACTAACTTGATACTCAGGTACAAGAAAGGGTCAGTTTTTTCAACTGTGCTACAGTAATACTAGTCATATTTTACATGTCAGGCTTTTCTGGATTGAGTATGTGTGCATTGGTGGTGTGTCAAGTGTCCTACCTGAATGAGAGGAGTGTTGGTTTGTGGGTAACCTGCAGGAATGCTGTAGATTGTCTGGCATGGCTGGCCTTGATAATAGATGGCAGTCTGTGGCTGGGCTGCATTCGAGTACTGTTGAGTAGGCTGCACTGTTACTGCCTGTTGCGTACTAGGATCCCAAAGTGTTGTGTAGCCCTGCTGCCCTTGCACTTGCGCACCAGCTGTCTGAGCAGGAACCGAGAGGACAGTGACACCAGGGTCCTGAGTTGGCGTGGCAGTCTGGACAAACTGCTGTGGCTGGGCAGATGCCAGCTCAAGTGTAGCAGGGACATGTGCCAGACTTGTGACTGAGCCGGCCTGAGTCGTGCTGGGGGACTGAGCTGCCAGGGTCAAGTCAGCAATGAGTGGCTGAGCAGCCTGATCAAAGGGAACGGTGGTGGCTGGAGTCACACACAGAGGATCTATGGGCGGTGTAGGTAATAGCACCTTGCCCGCATTGGGGTTAGACGGGTCCACATATGTCTGAATAGGGTAGCCAGGTGGATAGTTTATGAAACTTGGGCTTGAGGGATACACAAGAGGATTGAACGCAAGGCTCTGTAGCTGCTGCTGCTGCTGTTGTTGTTGTTGTTGTTGCTGCTGCTGTTGTTGTTGTTGTTGTTGTTGTTGTTGCTGTTGCTGCTGCTGTTGCTGCTTCTGGGCTTCTCGCTGAGCCACTTCCTGCTCAAAGAGCTTCCGTCGCTCCTCTGTGGAAAGCTTGGTACGAGCCTCCTTGGCTCGAGCTTTCTTACTGCTGCTGGATGAATCAAAGCTGAAGAAAAAAAACCCCAACACAGTCACGTGGCATAATTAACAATTACACGCCTGAGGTGAGGTGGATGTCGCTAAATACGAGACACAACGTCAAGGGGCATATTCAATTCAGCAGCATCCACCATGCTGAAGATGCACAATTGTTTTAGTATACATTACATGAGAACATAAGCAAAAAAAGCAAACTTAAATGAAATTTTTATGGTTCACTTCTTACATTTTGTAAATTATATCAGTTGCATGAGTGGGCAGGTCCACAGACATGGTGTTTCACTTCTCTTTACAAGTTTAAGTATGTACATCGAATGTTTTTTTTTTATAGTTTATTTTTACATATTTAAACCATTACAGACGCAGATCAGGTGATCTCCCAGGAGAAGGCAATGCTGTGTAGCTAAAGGCGTCTGTTTATAGCCTACTCATTCAGAGTTTAGTACATACTACACGTGAACATAAGAAAACTACTCTCTGTAAGGGTGCGCTTTTACACTAATTCAACGTTTTAGTATATACTATGTGGAAACACACACACAAAGAGATTTTGGTGTATTTCTCCATTTTGAGACCTGACAATGATGACCCATGCATGTACCAACTGACTGGGACAAACCGTAAGTGTCATTTATTTTGATTCATGCATTATCCACTCAGGATAATGTTTTTTAATCCCCAGATAGTGAATCAGATCATGCCATTCTCGTGCAGTAGGTAATAGTTAAAAATAGCAGCAGTGTAAAGACACAGGCTTAAAGTGAATTGTGCATCTCACCGATCTTCGTTTCTGCGGCTGCTCCTTTCATAGGGAGATGGGTATGGGGGAGAGGCAGAGCCACGTCTACGCCGCCTTTCGGCACTACGTAGCAACAACCTGTCAGAGTCTTTTTCTCTGTCCCAGTCTCGCTCTCGGTCCCAGTCCCTGTCCCTCTCCCGCTCTCTGTCCCTCTCCCGCTCTCTCTCTCGGCTGCTCGAGGAGGTGCGAGGTGTTAGCAGTGCCTCCCTGTCCCGGCTTCGGTCTGTTTTTCAAAATAAAGAGAAATTGACATGTCAGATCGCAAAACTAGCGAGTTATTAATATTAATCAGAGATATGAAGATATGCAAGTTTAGAAGACTGTGTACAATATGGTCATATAAAAGGGACTTCAGACGTACCATTTGATTCTTTCTCTACCTGACTCTTCTTTGGGATCCTGTACACCTCCTAACGGATTAATGAGACACAAAATTACAATCACAAAAACGAAACTGAAATTCTCATTTCAGTTCTCTTTCCAAGAACAGCACCAAAAACAATTTACTATTCAACTATATTTTGATGTAACCTTGCCTTCAGATCTTTCCAGCTGTCAAGTAAGCGAGTGGCCATCTCGCTAATGTCAGCAGCCCCAACCTGAGGCTCTTGGCTTCGTTCACTTTCTACATCAGACACAGCCTCTTCGTCATCCTGGGAAGGAGTGCCCACCACGGCGCCCTCGGTTACTGCTATTCCCAGGGGCAGCGCCTCTGCTGGGCCAACAGCTGAAACTGCAGGACTCTCCACTGTCACAACACTAACTTCAACTGAGGGTTTCTCTGTGGAGCTGGTACCAGAACCAGGTGGAATGTTTTCCAAGTTGAGCGGTGAGATTTCTGGGTTAACTGTAGACTCTGAAGGTGTGGTTTCCATAAGATCTGAAGACATGTTGCTATCAAGGGGCTCAGCAGAAGGAGGCATGATGGTTGTGACTAAAGGCTCAGCACTTTTATTCTCCAAAGACAACTCCGAGCTGGGAGTGCTCTCATCAGGGGGATGTACAGAAGAACAAGCATCTTCTTCAGCTTTGACACTGGCCGCATCATGAGGGTGATCTATAGCATTTGTTTGCACTTGACTTTGTATTTCAGCAGGCTCAGATTCACAGCTCTCTTCCAGAGAAACAGAAAAGTTTTCATCAGTCTTTATAGAGGATTTCTCCTCAGCTTCTTGCACTTCGATTTTATCCTGCTCCTTTATCTCTGGTTTGGCCTGACTACTCTCCACAGCATCTGAGGCTTCCTGTTTCATTGGTGGCTCTGGGGTCACAGCAATTATCTCATTAGTCTCTCTTTTTTCTGCTGTATCCACGGTGAGCTCCTGCGAGGGCTCCTCCTCCACCTCTTCTTCCTCTTCATCTTCTTTACCATCAGAAACCTTGCTTCCATCTGAGAGAGCACTATCCAGACTGTTCTCGCTGACGATCTTCAGTCTGCGGTAGACAGCACGTTTTGGTGTGTCTCCATCCAGCTCTGGTGCCAATTTGGCTGGAGGGCCGTCAGGGGTGTTGAGAGGTGTGTGAGCTCGGGAGGTACTCTCACTAGAGTAACCGTCTTGCTCTGTGGGCTGGCACAGCGGATGGCTCTGGGCCCAGCGCTGGATGTACTGCAGCACACGGCTCTCTTCCAGCATGTTCTTAGTAGAAATGGGCAGCACTGCCAAGGCCTTCATTATCTGTGAGGATGAAACAGAAGGGTTTCAGTGGTTGCAAATCACCAGCAAATTTGTATTACAAATGCACTAAAATGTATTTTGTTTTATAAATATACATATATTTATTTCATTATACATTCATTTACACGCAAATACATATATACGTGTGTGTGTGTGTGTGTGTGTGTGCGCGCAAGCTAGGGACTGGGTTATCATGAGTGAAATCCTTTTTTGCTAGATCAGGCATAGGCTTTGCATATGCAAAAAGCTGCAAATTGCAGAAAACGACAGGAAAAGGCTCTAATCACATGCCTTTTCTGTTGGTCGTCACCAAATTTAGCTGAAATAGTGTCCTCTTATGTAATGCTACATATTTTTGGTCAATTAAGTTGGAGACTTTGAGCAGAACAAAAATTCCACCCATCACAAATCATACCCACATATCATGAAGCCCAAGACCATCAAAAAACTCCCTTTAGTGCCAAGTGGATAAATGCACTGAGTGAGTGTGGGTGTATGAGAAGTACTCCACGCCCTTTTACCTCCATCTGCAGTTTGATGTTATTAACAGAGTTACTTTTGGCTTCAGAAAGATCAACCATGAATATCCACAGCAAAGAAAGACCGTGATGATCCAAAAACTGCTTGAGGCACGAAGAATTTGAAGTATTCTGCACATATTGAACATGGCAGGTTAGAACGAAATGAAACAGCATCATTCTCATTGTCTTGTAGATAATACAATAACAATATTTCACTGGCGAATGTTTTAAGGCGGCACCTACCTGGATGAGTTTCACACAAGTGAGTCTGTGTTCCATCGTCTCCACACGCACCATCAGTCTGCAGAGTGAAACCACTTGTTTCTCATCATTCAGCCCTTCTCCATTCTCAAGCAGAGCCTCCAGCTCCTCATCAACCTGTAATATGGAGATCAACACTTTAAACATGAGTACCAAACACTTACATGATGAAAGTGATAATGCCACAGAAGCTGCTTTGTTTCAGTAAAACTATTAACTGGTTACATTAGCAATGGCAACAGATTTGGAAAAAACATGCAATGTATGCTTGAAAGCAGAGCCTTAATTTAACTTCCAAATACTGTGGTGGAATTCATGCATTCAACTTCCTCTAGAACAAATCATTTCAGGAAGAATATTTATGAATTAAAAGAGGCAATACAAGTCTCAGAGCAATTAACATATTTCGGGTACAAATTAGCCTAGTATTGCTCTCTCAATACTTCTGGCTTTGATAGATTAGTCTGGAAGTTTTCCATATAAAGGAGGATGTTTGAAGTGCTTCGAGACTGTCATGATCATAATGATCTGTTTGGTTTGGTTTCTACTTCCTTTAAATAGGTTGTACTTTGTTATGGATAAACCCACTTACAGTAGTCAGTGCACTGACAGCTTCTTTCTTCCGAGGACGCTCCCTTTGCTTCTTC
>JBCNYG010000001.1:28869013-28881382 GCA_039654305.1 Porochilus rendahli
CACACACACACACACACACACACAGAGAGAAAAGAAACCTGAACTGAATGTACAGTGTTGCAGTGCTGCTGTAGAAGGAAAATAAATGAAGCAGAATTACCCATATCTTTGGAACTGGTAATCAAAAGTGAGCTCCGACCCCGCCTTCACTTCTTTGGTAGTAAAGAAGCCAATTCGCAGCTGACCATTCACCGTCCACTGTAGAAGACAATTTACATTTATGGCATTTCCCAAACACTCTAACCCAGAGTGACT
The DNA here is from genome assembly GCA_039654305.1 of Porochilus rendahli. Classification (NCBI taxonomy): domain Eukaryota; kingdom Metazoa; phylum Chordata; class Actinopteri; order Siluriformes; family Plotosidae; genus Porochilus; species Porochilus rendahli. Next base: position 28,869,269 of record JBCNYG010000001.1, read on the forward strand.
TACATAAATACTGTGTTGTTGATTGAAAAAACTAGAGCTTCCAAACACCATGGGAATTCTCCCTAAGGGGTGTCCATATTGCATTCATTTCTGGCAGAAATGTAGTGGCAGGGTACTAGGGAGGGCTTCATCAAAATAACGCTCCTACGCAATATGTGGGCTGTGTTTCTATGACAACAATATCTTCACAACATATCTCTACACTAACCACGGTCGTATTCAGCCTAGCATTACCCCTTTACTTTTTTACTATTATCTACTTGCTAAGGCTTTCTTATCTTATTTATCATCTTGCATGCACAACATGCCCTGTAGCATTTTCTTGGTTAGCAGGGTGACGAGCTCCGCTATGAGATCAGCTGCCTGAAATGAAGTGACAGTGAACGCATCAGTGTCTTTCTGAAAAGTTTAGAGATTTTCAGCTACAGTCGAAGCAGTCACACAAAAAAGGAGCTGATTGTAGCACATTTTCTCTTAGCTGCAGACCCTCTTTCCAAATTGGAAATAAATAATCAATACACTAGTGGTAAAAAAAAAAAAAAAAGAAACAACACTACATGGACACTCACACTAACACCACAGGTCCAAATGAAAAAATGCGACACAAACAATTAGTCTTTTAAACTATTTTAAGAAAACCTTCCAGTGCAGCACTGACCTTCTGAGTTTCACAGTTGGGCTCACAGCTGTGGTTCATAAACCTTGAACAGTTGCCTTTCAGTGTGGCATCAATGATCTGCAAATCAAACAAAAGAGACTCAATACAATTTTTAAGTGAAAGTAACTCAATGAGCTGTTCACAGCGCCTGCTTGTGTTTGACCAAATAGCACAATTTCACCTCATTATTCTTCAAAGCCATGAAGTAGTAGTGGACATTCTTGCTGCGAGCGTACTCTTTTACCCGTGACTTGAACTCCCTGTGATCCAGAACCTCTCCACAATACTCCAACACAAACGTGTTCCTGGATTAAATTAATTCAAATTATATTCTGGATCACCAAAGTCGTTTATCATATACTGGTCTCGTTTGCGCTTGCTACTTACGGCTGTAAGTCTTTGGCGGCGCGCAAACCCCAGCCTTTGCTTTCGGTGAGAATAACTTCATAATCAGCATGCTGCTTCGTCTGAAAGCGCCGGTTTGAGCAATACACTCCATTTAAGCACCGCGATGAGCTTGTTAAAAAGAAAAAAGAAAAAAAATTCTTGCTATTTGTATTTTTTCACCCCAATCATTTTTTTTATACACAGTACATACAGCAGTGTTCAGCATACACTAGCATTGTTCAATACATTATCACCAAAAAAATTATAGAGAAGTAATTTTTTTCTTTTTTTTTTTTTTATTAGGAGCCCTTTAGACAAAAGTGGTGGTGTATAATATTCACTGCACACTACTGTACACACATACATATACATTTTGCATGAGCAACGATTTAAGTACTATTACATCTCATACCACTCAATCATCAGCAGGCGATTCAAACAATCTTCTCCACAAGCCATAACACCCTGTGCCCGCTCATCTCTTGACAGAACAGGACACTCGCACTGCATTCGCTTAATATCCCGATGAGACTTATTCTTCTTGCTGTGTTTAACAAAAATTAAGGATAGACCATTATTAGGTGTTTAACTTTAAAAATACTTTAGAATACATTAATTTCTTTACATATGGTATGACACAGAATGCAGTATTTCAGGAACAATTAGATAAACATAAAAATGCAAACATTTTCATTATTCTCTTACAAAATGACCGCGTCAAAAAAAAATGTAAGAGAGAAAAAGTATGCTTTCCATACATGCCTTTAAGATACATAAGGCTGTCTTTACTTGTGAAACAGTTTACTTTAGCAGGTGGATCAGACTACTCATCTAACAGACACATTATTAATTAACCTCTCCTAATTTCAGACTCTTCTCCTGTTTAATTCTAATGTTAGTGAGTGCACAAATATGAAACTATTACTACTTAGAAAAATTGGCAGACCAATCTGATTGCACCGTTCCTGTTTAGTATATACTAATAATCTGTAATATTCTTATAAGAATGGAGGGGTGGAATATCATCCCTTTCCGATTCCAACAAAATTTTTTAGGCAGGGGTAGAAATTGTAATAACTGACTGAAAGCATTTTTTATAATCGCTGGAACCCTTTGGGGGAAAAAATGTATGGCCCCCTTAAGTGGAGGGGTCCTGAGGGCCAAAAAAATTATTCTCTCTATGCACCCTCATTCAGCCTGCGTTCTTTTATGGAATATGAATGTAATCAGGTGGTGTCTTTCGAAAATTATCAATATTTACGAGGTTGAATGAGGGCATCATTAATCCTTTAAGAGCCATAGTTTCAAGTGACGGCATTCTTGATATAAATATTATAAAATTAGAGAAACAGAGGAACATTACATAAGCAGTTTTATTTAATTTAATAGAGGATGTAGAATTATGGCATGATGAAAATGAACAAAAAAACGCCACAAAACACACCCCCTCTAGAAAAGTGCCCAAACTAAGCCACCACCATCCATGCACATTTAGAAAGGAAAGGTCCCCACATGTCCAAATTTGCATAAATGAGCCAGATTTAACCAGGATGCAAGACGTTGGAGGAACTTGAATGCAGCCCAAAAAGTCGTGATTTGAGGCACCACCTATTGGCGTACAGAGAACATCAAAGTCAAAAAACAACTGTTTACTTTTTTTTGGCAGTTTTTGTCCTCGTGACCCTGCCCTTTAAGAGGGTCATAAATTTTCTCCAAAGGGTTCCAGAAATTTAAATAATAATTAAAAAAAACATGATTTCTGTCAGTTTTGGCAATATATCTTTTTTGTCCACCAAAAATTTATAGGAATCCATAATTGTTGGGTGCTTTGAAAAAAATAGATTCTTAAAAATTAATATTCAGAGTGGATAATCAAATCAACAAGCACACACTATTATAGCATTATCACACTTTCAAATGGAAAAATAAAGCATAAAAATCCTCATTTTACTATGTTTTTCTTTGTGTTTCCCCTAATACACACCAACACTTTTACAGAGCGAGGTTTCACTAGACCTGTCATAACCTATTTATATTGTCCCTGAAACTACCACTAACAAAAGAATATTACTGTTAGAACATGTTACTGTTAACTCTTTGGAGTTGCCACAGACTTCGTCTCTGTTTGTGTGTAGGTCATGTTGGTGAGAAAAGAGACAACACTTTCCCCTTGTACTTTCGTTTCCTTACTTTAATGTCATTTTTTTAATGAGTAGCACAAAGATCATCTGACCTGCTTCAGTGTCATGGCTAAAATACGTAATTATAAACTACAGAAAATCTTATTTTGGTTTGCTTTTCATGGTTTCCATGTAAGATATAATTAAAATCCTCAAGAGAGTTAGAGGAAAAATAAAGTAAAGAGAGTTAAAGATACACCTGTTCAGGCATGCCCTTAAACTCACCTGCATACTTCATGATTAAAAAAAACATAATAAAAATATGTAATAATAATAATAGTAATCTCATTTAAGTTTGCTTTTTGCTCAAGTTCCCATGTAGTATATACACAAACATACACAAATGTGCACCTCAGACTCGGTGGATGTCGCTGAATTAAATAGTCCCCTAAACGAGTCTTGGGGACTATTCAGTAACATCCACCTTGCCTTTAGTACATTACTATAAATTATACACTGGACTTCAAAACAGAAATAAATGTGATTTAACTCAGAGGAGATACTGACCGTTCTGTCAGATACATGTTTTCCTCAATGAGATCAAAATAAGGGGGCATCTTTTTATGCTTTGCTTTTTCCTTCCAGACAACAGGATCCAGAAATTCTTTCAGACTAAGCAGTGGCCGATGTTCTTCTTCCTGCTGGGAAGATACCTTGGTCTCCTTTGTGTCCTTGCACTGCTCCCGCTCCGCTAAGCATTCTCGCTTACATGCGAGACCTGCCTCTGCTTCATTGTCGGATTCTGATTCCAGTTCTGGCCGTCTTTTCTTGGGTGGGCCCCTGCCTCTATGAGGCTTTTGGCTGCTTTCCCTTGGAGGCTCGGAGATTATCTGACTCTCAGCAGAAGCTGTTATGAAGCTGCAATTGCTGCTTATCTCATTTGCTTGGACAAACGCAGACGATGCTGGAGGTTTTCTAATTGGTATAACATCACCACCAAATCCAAAAATCTTTCTCACATAATCTTCCTCATGGTCATTAGTTAAAGAGTCTGGGTGAATCTGGCACATTGACTCATGACAAAAAGAAGGAAGAAGTGCATTGCCTGGTATGCTTTCATTAGAGACTTTTGCCTGGGTCCAGTAACCACTTTCTTGCCTGGAAGCTCTTTCTATATGGGATGGCTGTTGCATGCTATGACTGCTGTCTGGCTGCTGAAATGTGCTGCTGGGCTGCTCTGTTTGGGTGAAGTCACAAGCCATGTTCAAACCATTCTGGGGCCTGAGATTATCTGTGCAACTAAAGTCACCAAATTGTTCCTTTCCTCCTTTACTTCCATGCCAACTGTCTGGATTGTCATGATACTGGTGATAACCGGATTCAGCCTCTCGCTGAGTTTTGATAGATACTTGGTCAGTTGGAGCACAAGTCTTTGGTCTTTCTTTGACAGTGCAGTTCTGATCAGTGTGAGCCAGAGTTGTGGTTGCCTCAGAATGGCTAGTGCTGTCAACCATGTTGCTCTGGGACTGGTAAGGCATTTGCAAGGGAGGAATACAATTAATCTCAGCAACTGACAGTACATGGTTGCTTCCTTCAGCTGAAGATTCTACAGGTTTTACTGGAGTGTTGAGACTATTAGGAATTTCACTGTTAATGCTTATACTCAATCCATCTGCCTGATAAGTTAGCTGATGCTGCCCAGAGAGAGCTGTTGGGCTAGCTGGTGGTGTTGGCTGGTCAGTTGTTTCAAGAGTAATAGTAGAATTCTTTGGCACAACCACCACAGAGTGAAGCCGCTTCAAAGAGATCTGGCCATCATCATCTGAATCAGAGTCAGAGTCATCAGTTTCACTTTCCTCACTGTGACTTTTACCATCACAGTTGAATAACAGAGATTCTTGAGACAAAGGTTCATATGACTCATCACTGTTCAATTTGTCAGATTTGCCATATTTCTGATCAATACAAGTTACACCTAGACTACAACTTTCAAATTTCGGGGGGAATTCGTTTGCTGAAGACTTGTGAGCTACATGATTAATGTCTTCATCATTGGTTTCTTGTGCATTAGCAGCAATAAGCTGGTCAGCATCTTGCTTGATTTCTTTCTCAGAATCTGTTGCTGCCTTTTCTGTCTGATCTACCAACTCGGACATTAGAGAATCAATTATGAAACCCTCAGTCTTTGAGCATTTTTCTAGATGGCTAGCATCATTTGCAAATTCTATTTTCTTAACAGAAATGACCTTTTTCACAGAGGAAGTCTCACTATTTAATATCTTTTGAGGAGTCTGACTTTCGGAAGTGTCTTGACCAACAATATCCCACCGTGACTTTTTAACATGAGCGGCCTTCTGTTTTATAACCACAGAAGTAGGCTGTTCAGGCATGATGTCTGACTGCTCAGGAACTTTTTGAGAAGTAGTTTCAACATTCATGGGTAGGCTATTGCCTTTATTACTGAGAAGTAACTGGGAAACAAATTTAGTGTTAGGCTTCAAGCATTCTCCAGGTGTTAATTCTTTCACAGAAAGAGTGTCTGCCAGTGAACCTAATGAATCCTGACTGGCGGTGTCGCCTGGACAAGGCAGCTCATTCAAGCTAGGAGAATCATTAGGTTTGATAAACGTACCAACATTTGCCATATTAGTTTGTGCCTCTTCCAAGATCTGTACTTTATTTTGAATCAGAATTTCTACCTGTCTTCTAGGCTGACCAATCTCTAAAGAAATATCTTTGGGAGGAACAGGACATTCAGTAATATTTACTTCACTGATGGCTGACCATTTTTTCGTAGCATCTAAATCTTTGACAGGACTTTTGAAACTCTCATGTTGCAGTTTTTGTTGGGAAGAACTACTTGTTAATTTTGACTGCTTGTTTTCTTCATGCTGAGAATGAACATCCACCTGGCTGAATTCTTCCGGAGACTTGATTTTGTCAAAGTCCAATTGTGAAAGTTTAGCATTAACAGTAACTTTTGCTACTGACTGTCCATCTGTTCCAGAACTACTTGACGTTATCTCTGAATTACTTGTTTTTTTAACACATGACCTAGGAGACCGATCTGAGCATTGAAATCGGGTTTGCATTTTGTGTTCATCGTCAGAATCAGAACTTCCACTGTTTTTTTGGACCTTTCTCTCAGATCTTGACATGTTATTTGAACTGGATGTTTTACCATGCAACTCTGATTTTGAATAGGAATTGGACTTTTTATGACTGGCTTCATTCTCTGGGGAACTCCGTTTACTATGTTCAGAGGCAGAAGTTCTCCCAGATCTCTCTGTTCTTGAATACTGTGTTCTTTTGTCCGATTCTGACAAATGAGAAGACTTTGAATCTCTGTAGGATTTGGAATGAGAGGATGTCCTTAAATCTCTCTGTGAACTCGAGTACGCTGAGGATCGGCTTGAGTCACTGCATCGAGTCCTGGGCTTCCTGAGGTCATCTTCAGAGTCGGAGCTGTCCCGACACCTGCCATCACCAGGGGAGCGGGACCTCCTCCGTTCACGTGAACTTCTGTGTGATCTCCTTTCGGAATCATGGTAATGTGACCGATCTGACCGTGACTGTCTATCATTTCTTGATCTCTCAGATCTGGAGTAAGAACAACTTGTTCGAGAACTTCGCGATCTAGACCGTGACCGACTCTTGGTCCTTCTTCGGTCAGAACGAGAAGACCATGAGGATGCGTGTCTTGTGTCTCTCTCTGATTTAGACCGACTAGAACCTTTTTCATCCTTCTCCTCTCTCTTTTCAGATCTGGATTTGTCTGAAATGTCACTTTTGGAGCTTGATGACTTCTTAACAATAGTACTCTGACTATCACACTTAACCATGTTTTTGGAGTCACAAGACATTTGGCTGGAAGATGTCCGAACAGAGTCGCCATCAAAGTCCGAACCTGCTGGAGTACTGTCAATCAGGTGGACATTTTTGCTGTGTTCAGGCTCAGAAATATTATCCTTACACTCTTTCCCAATATGGGAGGAATCTGTTGGTCCCTTAAGGCAAGTGTCTAATTTCTCCTGAGCACTTTCCTCCCTGTTAACTTTTTCAGAACAGTCAGTGGCAGAGTTTTGTTGAAACAGAGCCACAGAGGGTTCAGCTTCAATTCTTGCAGAAGATCTAATTAAAACTTCAGTCTCTGAGGTGGAATCATTTAAAGCAGCACTGTCAGTGGGACGCTCTTCAACAACAGACACACTCAGAATCTGTTTCTTAAAATGCACCTTGTCATGTTTCAGTTTGGAGGCGAGGGGTACGGACTGTGTTGCCTGCGACTCGGCCACAACCGTGGCCACAAGAGACGGATCAAATAGCTCATTCTTGCTCTCAGCATCCTGTCCTGTTAGGTCTGTAGACGGCAAATTTATAGATTGCGCTGCAGGAGAAAATTCACCTGCAGGTTTCTCAGGACTTGTTGGGACAAAGAACAATTTCTGCCGTGGTTTCTTGGTCTGGGTGATGCTGAAAGAGACCTTCTGCCGACCCTGTTCTTCAAGATTCACTTTAGACTTTGTTCCTTTATGTAGGAGATGGTTTGTTAAAACAACTCTAGGAGCAAGGCCTTTAAATATAACTTGCTTGGAAGTGTTTTCAACCTTGATCTAGGAATGAACCATAAGAAAAAAAAAACAAAAAACAATGCAATCAGAACAACATCAACATCATATTTACCCAAATGCAAAAAAAAAAACATTACAATAAAATATGAAAGATAAAACCAAAGAAAGAAAGGAGGGAAACTTGCATACCGAACCATCAAGTGTCTTTTCCCTGAAGGCAGAAATCAGCAGCATGTGAAGGAAAAAGAAAAATTTTAATTAATATTTTGCACTGAAGTAAACAAGAAAATAAAAACAGGTTTGAAATTATGTAAAAAGGTAGAAAGGTTAGCAGCTCACTCCACCCACTCACCCAATCCTCCACATAGGAGATCGTTTAGATTATTATATGAAAATATAATCTATTAAAATCAAACATTTTTGCTTTTTTATTATCACTTATTTTTTAATATGTCAGTGATATGAATACTAGTGGGAAGGGTATGTTAATTTGTGCAATGACTGAATGCTAGCTACCAAGTTCCTATTGTACAGAAACCAAGAAACCGCTACAATCAGACAGCTCTCATTCACTGCATATTTTGGGACAGAAGCATAACCCTAAATTACCAAAAGAACATTCTTCTGGAATCAAGCTACTTATCAAATTGAAATCTAGACTACCCTACTGATTGTTCTATGGAAATGCCTTGAATAAAATAATTTCCCAGATTCTCCATGTTTCACCATGCAATCAGCACATGTAATAAAACTACCCGTGTGAACACACGAAACCCCTCGACCCATGGTGTATCTTTGTGTAACAAATTCATACAAGAGGAGCACATAGTAAGTTCACGTCTGGATGAAACACAATGCAAACATGACAGGAGCACAAAGAGAGTGAACACTGCTAATGCAGTACACAGTCATCTTACTGAATTCACACAATGCAAATGTAACTATTAACAGTAATTAATTAAAGTGGTATAATTAATATTAATTAATTTTAAATAGGTGACTGGAAACTGGAAGACCTCGGGCTGATTTTCTCTGAACAGACTGGACAAACAAGATTAATATGTAGTTTATTATATGTAATTTTTAAAGGCTGCATTAAAACAAGCGCTGTTACTTTTCTCGTTGCTGTCAGCTTCTGAGAAGGTGTCTTCATCGACTGTGAGACCTCTGACACCAATGCAACCTGAATGCTAGTTGCATTAACCAGTTTGAAAAGGCTGTGGTTTCACTCTAGCAAGTGTACGAAATTATTGGAATAGGATGTGAAACCTCCAGTTCATACAAAGCAAGTTAATGGCAAAAACAACAGTCTACAGATATTAAACTAATCAGATGTAAACTATTGAACTTCTGAATAAAATAAAACTAGGCACATCTTGTTGCTCATCTTTTGCTCATTTTCAAAGCCAATCTCTCCTTACACCCTTATCTGTGAAAAATTTTTTGCAAGTGTATTTTCTCCTCATTACAGCATAAGATATTTTTGGTCAAAGTGTATATTTTGCTCAATGACTACGGCCATAATAAAACAGTATCTTTTAATAAAGGTCGCTGGTTTGATTCCCAAACCAGTATGGCTGCACCTTCCCTTCTTCCTCCTTTTTCAACTGCTCTCCAGGCTGCCCATTGCTCCAAGTGTGTGTGTGCTCACTGATTCTATGTGTGTGTTCGCTCACGTTGGGTGGGTTAAATGTTAAAAGTTAAGACTTTGCACTAACTGTTGAAATACATATGCTCTGTTATCATCTGTTATATATTATTGATATATTTTTATATCAGTATTTATTTATTTATTTTTTTAAATATATATTAATATCAGTATTTTTTTAACTGGAGACACCTGTGATATAGAAAGAATTTATGGGGGGAAAAAAATAGATATGTTCTGTTTAAAACAACAACAACAAAAAAAAACGATACAGCCGGGGTGTGACAGGTGAACCATGATATAGAGGTGGATTACTGTATTCCACAATTTTTGTTAACTGCCATTAATGCATTCACGTACATAACTAGCCCATCATACATTGTGGTTAAATTATACCACATGTAACCTATATATAGGTTTCTTGACAGCGAAAATATCAGGCACATTTGGACTTTAACTTACCTGTTCGGCTCCCTAATGCATTCATTTCTTCATCACTGTATAAAATACGTGAACAAATATATTTATTATAACTTAAAAATTAATCCGCCCTCCACCATTCTTACCCTCCAACCCTTTCAGACCTGTGCCATACACTGAGGATTTTATTTCTTTTGTACAATGGTCTGGTATTACCACATACAACTATGAACCTGAAAACAAGAATATCGTTTCTCATTAGGAACTAAATAAGGATCTGAGGCAGAAACTGGGTTAGATGATCCTCAGAGAATTATTTCTTTCCTGTGACCTTCATAACACACTTCACAGAGATGGTTGCAAAGAAGAACAGCACTTCGGGAGTTTCTTTTACAATTAATTGTTCATAACAGTATAACACAGCCTTCTACGCACAATAGACACTTACAGTGGATTGCAAGTACCACAAAAATATTTCTACAGATCAATGGTACATCCAGTCAATTCCATTGGTGCCGACGTCCTTGTCTAATTAAGCATTTTTGATGCTAGAAGTTTCCATTTTAAATTATTTGAGCAAATAACATTAAATTTGAGACTTCAGCCTAAAAAGACAAACAAGTAAGTATTTCCACCACATAAGAAGAGTAAGAAAGTGAGAGCAGCACGTGAGCCTACTCCCAGAAATTGGAGTGCTTAATAAACCTACACAAATCATCCCAGATTTACATACTGACTGGCTCATTTCCCACTGTGTTTCAAAGAATATGAATGCTTGTGCTGCCTCTATACAAAACACTTTGATTCTGGTTCCAGATCTGGTTCACACTAGCTTTTAGTTTAATATTTGCTAGAAAGAACAAGTCAACACACACACACAGTGTGTGCTTTGTGTGACATGAAAAAAATATTTTATATTAATATAATTCTGGCCATTTTCTGTAAACTTAAATTTTTAAATTAAAGAAAAACAATGAATAACTAAACAAAATGATTTACATTTTTTAAATGAGAAAAGTAACAGGTAAGTGCTTAGATGGTTGTGTTTAAAGCCATGTCAGCACCAACACCTATTTCAGAGCAAAAGAATCTTTACAAGTAAACAGCTAAATTATTAAAACTAACAGAATGTTATAAATGTGAACAAAAGAAAAAAAGAAAAGAATATTTATAAAAAATTAATGTGGCCAAGTATGCAGTAGTTTTAGAAAAGAAATACAGTGACGTGTCAAAAAAAATAGATATATAGATAAATCTCTGAAACAGTTGAAATGTTATCTAACTCTAACTGATGCAGTGAGTACCTTCTCATTTCTTAAACAACCACGTGGGAGGACCTACACTTTATTGGTGGAAACAAATCACTACATGTGAGAAGGGTCAAATTATTGGCCTGCATCAAGCCAATAAAGCAACTAAGGAAATTGCTGGAATTGAAGAGCAACAACGGGTAGTAGAACTCCTTGTTCACACAGGAAGTGGCAAGCGACCATGCAAAGTCGATGATGGCATGTGATATGCATGCCGAGAGGCGAAAAGAAGCAAACATGTCTCGCGAGTCACTAAGTGGGCAGGTGCGGAGTGCAACCAAGGTGAACTTTCATGTCGAGCAATTACCAATTAGAGTTTAAAGATACTGTTGATTAATAGATGCTTCCAAACACAGTCTTCCACATAATGTTTCTGTGTGGAAACCATAAACATGAGTGTAATGTCCTGCTCACATTAACATGGAAGAGGAGCTTCTTATTGTCGCGTGCAAATATCCTGTGCTTTATGACCGCACACAAATTTTTTTAGGATAATAACCTGATATGTGATGTCTGGGTCCACGTTTCTGAAAAGGTCTGCATTTCCTGTGAGTCTGTTTATATGAGAGAGCCACATGAAAGGTACTTTATGTGGGTTGGGTAGTAACTTATGTAAATGTTTTTGCTACCGTTTTTTTTCCTCCTGAAATCATTCTCTGTCTAAACAGAGCTCCTGCACAAGTTAATGATTCTCGCCGTGATGATACTGGGCTTGTACCGTTGGGTGAACCCAGCAGGAGTGGTGACATCGTGGTGCCTTCTCTCAAACAGAGAGCAGAGACGGCGAGGAGAGCTGACCATGATGGTCCATGATGCATAAGTATCGCCGTTCTATACTCGCTTTGTGCTAATAATTAAAATAATAATCTACATACACACGCACATACATACACACATACATACACACACACATATACATACATACATATATATATATATATATATATATATATACATACATATGTATATGTGTGTGTATGTATGTGTGTGTGTGTGTATA
>JBCNYG010000001.1:28894563-28906259 GCA_039654305.1 Porochilus rendahli
GAAAATGAACAGGGTCATTTTGATGAATTGACAAATAACACATGGAAAACTTCGAAAACTGAAAAAGACAAGATAAGGAGAGTAAAAGCAATGAACTGGCGAGAGGATGAGATGAGAGAACAGGACCAAAGAGACTGGCAGAAAGAGGAAATTGAGAGAATGAGCGATGGAAAAAAGATAAGATGTGAAAAAGGAGAACTTACGAAATACAGAGAGATGGACAATGAGGATCCTGAACAGGAGCTGATGGAAAAGTTTGCTTCAAATTTTCATATTAGTCGGAAAGCTGTCTCCCAGCATGGCACAACCAATATAAACACAGGGGACGATTTGATGAGTCAACAGAGTGTGCATCAGTATAGTAATGAGGCTGAAGAGCTACTTGCTACAGCTGATCCAATCGCTAACGACGATGAAAGCCTCCAGGAAGTGGAACTTGTACCTTGTAAACTATGTAAGAGATGTTTTACAGAAGACCGCCTGGAGAAGCATATCAACATTTGTCATAAGAAACAAAAACCCAAACGTCAAGTCTACGACTCTTCACAATACCGTGCGAGAGGCACAGAGCTCGAGGAATACTTGAAAACAAATGGTCCACCTAAATCACCAGTGGTAGGTTACATTGTTTAAACAGTTACAGCTGCTGCAAATGTATCCAAACAAATTGTTGCAATATGAAGATTCGAGCATGGTAAATTAAAATATTTGTAGACCAGGTATAAAAGAAAATTATGATTACAGGTTGGTTTTTACACACCATGTTGTATTTCTTACGACTAAATTATTTTGTCCTTTTAATTTACCTTCTCCCCAGCTCAAGAACAACTCAAATCAGAAACCCAGGGCCATGGTTCAGAACTTATGCCAGGATCATGGTGCTGCAGCAGGAGGCTTTCAGTCAAGCGCAGATCCGAATTTAGATTATGTAGCCTGTCCCCACTGTAACAGACGTTTTGCCCCTGGTCCAGCTGAGAGACACATTCCAAAGTGCCAAACCATCAAGAGCAGACCTACAAGGCCACGTTATTAAACATAAGAGGCAGTGGTGGCGTAGTGATTAAGGTGATGGTCAGCGGTTCAATCCCCACTGTCATCACTGTTGGGCCCTTGAGTAAGGCACTTAACCCTGAATTGCTCAGTTGTATTAAAATGATAACTATAAGTCACTCTGAATAAGAGCAACCACCAAGTGCTGTAAATGTAAACTTAAAACCACCCAGAGTCGGCGGTGATGGGTGCCAGCCTCCCCCGCGACCCTATTTAGGATGATGTCGTCCTATCTTCTGTGTCCTGTCATGATTTTGTTAACAAGAGTAAATTTATTTTATTATATTAACCTTAAGCCGAATCAGACAGAGATGTCCTACGGTGCTGTTTATGTCAGGTGTAGTTTGACAGTCACTAGGAAGTCTCTAGGGAGTACCAATATGGCGAGCACGCTGCTTTAATGCGGACCTGCTTCCGTCTAACTCATAGTGTCTCGTCATCGCCTTCGTCATCGATCACGTGGTTATCAGATAACGACATGTCCATTTCTGGTTTTTCTACTTGACACGAGCTTAGAAGCTTTGGATTGAAGTGTCGTATTCCGGTTAAACCATAACAGCGGTGGTTTATAAGCTTAAAAAGGTGCTGATCCGTGGCAGTTCGTGTAAGTGATCCGGAGGTGGGCTTGTGAGTCGCGTGATTACTGCGCATAGCTGCACACCTAGCTAGCATCTTCCTGTGTCGCCCTAGCATCGCCATTGTTCTGCTGCGAGGCCTGGCGGTGACTACTGCGGTTAATCAAACATACATGAATGTTAGCTTGGTCTCTTTTGTGGTGGCGTTTGTTTGGTTTTGGTCAGAGTTATGAGGGCCAGTGTTGAGACAACGGGGTTTTTGTCAAGCGAGTTGGATGCGCTGTTGTTTTGTGAGGGGTTTGTTGCTAGTTCTGTGTGTTTTTGTTCTTGTGTGAGAGAACTGTGAACACACTGTGGATGCTGGCCTGGTTGTATTGCTCTGTTTTTGTTGTTTCTCCCAGTTGGTGATGTAAACACTTGTTTTCATGTCTTCAAGTTGCTCATTCATTCGTGAGAAGACTGTTCATTTTGGCTGAATACAAAGGCAGGGGTGTAGTGGGTAGCACGTCCACCTCACAGCAAGAAGGTCCCGGGCTCGGGGGTTTCTGTGTGGAGTTTGCATGTCCTCTTTGTGCTTGTGTGGGTTTCCTCTGGGTACTCTGGTTTCCTTCCACAATCCAAAGACATGCACGTTAGGCTGACTGGCTGTTCCAGATTGACCCTAGGTGGACGTGTGGACGATTGTGTGGGTGTTGCCTGAGATGGTCTGGTGAGCTGTTCAGGGTGTAGTGACCCTGGTAGGATTAAAAGATTAACAAATGAGTGAATGCAAAGATTTCTTGGTGAACGCACCCCAGCTCATGGGCTTAGTGTCTCCTCTGTTTTTCTGTTTTGAAATAACCCGAATACTCCTGCTGAAATCTGGGACGTTTGCGTGCGGCTTGGTGTATGTCCAGCAGGTTCTCACGGTTGTGAGGCAGCACTGCATGGTGGATGCTGTATGAGAATTTTGTAGTAATTCAGTAATATGTGAAGGACTATTGGTGGTGTTTTTTAAATTTTTGTATTTATATTTTTGCGCTAATTGCGGACTGTATTAGCACATTCGCTTCGCTCTTTGGACTGGGGTTCTCTGCTTTGGCTTACAGACTCAGACAGACCGTATTTGTTGGATGTTTGTTACTTGTGGGATTTAGGAGATGATGTCACAGAGAGGATTGTCATGATGTCATGAAGAGGATTGAGGAACATGAGTGATGAAGAGGAGATGATGTCCTAGAAAGGGGTTGGGATCTGTGAAGGTGTCACAGGATTTTTTTACAGGCTTCGGTTTTTCCTCATATCACATTGTTTTACTCTTTCCTAAGTGAATTAATTGTATTTTTTTTTACTGGTTGTCTTAATGCTGTAGGATGTGTTAATCTGTAGCATTTTGTGCTGAAAAATAACTCCTATAAAAATATACAGGATAATTTTAATAACAAGACAGTGTGATTGGAGGAAAGATCTGGCACATGTGCAATAACTTGGCAGTGCAGTACACACTTGTAAATAATGGATAAGCCTGAAATCAAGTGTTACGAAATGAAAGATGTGAAAAAGATGGCTTTACTAATGTTATCGAACCCATTGCAGGATCATTGACACTCGTGTACAGGAGTAAGCAAATGGTTTCAGAAAGACATTGGGGCTGATTCCATTTTATTTACAGTAGGTAACACTGCACATCATGTTTGTTCAATATTCCTGTGAAGTGAATGCATGCTGTTTACAGCTTAGGTGAACACTGTCTGAGGGGTTACATGTGTCTGTGTGGGTTCCTAGTCCCCACAGGGTTCCCTAGGTTCCTTCCACATTCCAAAAACTGTCTAGTATGTGGATTGGCTACACTAAGTTGCCTCAGTGTACACAATGCCCCTATCATGGACAAGTGTTCCATCCAGGTTGTATTACAGCCACACACTTTCTGGGATAGCCTCCTGATTCACCTTACCAGGATACCTGAACTGTCACTCCCTGGAAAACTGATTGACTTCAGCCAGACCCACACAGGGAGCGCTAAGTGGCCATGCACAGTCAATGATCATCAGCACGGAGTTCCAACTAATCTGTTGATTGGCAGATGCTGTCAAACACACATACTGAGCTTCCCAAAACTTTTTCTTGTCCGTTTCCATACATTGTGTAACAATAGGTGATTTCACGTGCGGCTCAGCTTCAAATGTGGATCCGGGTTTAGCAGAAAATTTTTATTTACTTATTTTTTGGCTATTGAAAGAAAGAGGTGGTTTGTTGATACTGGATAATCTCCCAGGCCTTGGGATAACATGTTTGAGAAGTAGGATCAGGGTGTTTTGACATGGTGAAATAATTGCTGAGTGTATTCTTTAAAGGGAAATTGAATGGTGAAGTGCTTCAGAGAAGAATCTTTGAATCTTGAATCACAGAAATGGTCTGTGAATCTTTTTTTTTGCAGGAGTAGATACTCTTGTGTGAACGGTTATTCGACTGGACTTCACAGGAAGCCTCTGACTAGTGTGCTGATTTCTGCATTGACCTAGATGGATCAAGCTTTGGAAGAAATTTTGGATTGCTTTATTTTGTGAACTGGAGTGCTGTTATTGTGGAGGGGAAGAGACAAGGAATCAAGTAACCTTGTTTCCGAGGATAGGAAATCCATTGTTAAGTAATATGCAGTTGATATTCTGGTTTATTCCGTCTACATACTGTATGTTAATCACCATGAGACCCATTATTAAGCACTGGTTTAGGAACAATGGAAGACCTTGAATATTATGACATGGTGGACCGTGGCCAAGATGGAGATAACTCTATCATGTGTACTTTTGTCTGCAGGTGCCGTTGTGTGTGCTATCATGGCAGTGGTCATCCGCTTACAGGGACTTAATATCGCAGCTGGTTCTGAGGACATTCGCAATTTCTTCACTGGCCTTAGAATACCCGATGGTGGGGTTCATATAATTGGCGGAGAACTTGGGGAAGCGTTCATAATCTTTGCGTCAGACGAAGACGCAAGACGAGCGATGACCCGCTCAGGAGGCTGCATTAAAGACTTTCAAGTAAAGTTGCTTTTGAGTAGCAGGTCGGAGATGCAGAAGGTTCTTGAGGACAGCACAAGAAGGTCAGAAGCAAACAGGAGGAATTACAAGGAGATTGTTAAAAGACCAGCATTTGAAGGGAGACCTACATCCCTGAACGAGGGTTTGAAATTAGCAATGCAGAGAGGCGATAAACCAAAAATGGGAAACCGACCTTCTGTAATGTCATCTAATGATTCTCGGAATAAGAAGAAAGGTGGTGATGAGGGTGGCCATTATGTGTACTTGTCTGGAATGCCATTCACAGCAAAAAAGGAGGATGTCGCTATCTTTTTCGATGGTCTAGACATTGATGACCTAATTTTCATGCGTAATAAAAACGGTGGATTTTTCAATGGATGTGGTTTGGTCAAGTTTAGAAACAAAGAGGATGTCATTGAAGCCCTGAAGAGAGATCGAAAATACATTGGGTCACGTTACATCAGAGTACTGCCAGCCACAGAGAACCAGTGGGTCCGATCAGGGGGATCGGCTAAATTGGAAGCTGCAGGTCCGAGAAAATCGCACACAAGGTCTCGCTCTCCTGTTCGCCACAGGTCACGTTCTCCCTCTGGTGAAGAGTTTGGTGTTTTGTATGAAAACCTCCCGTATTCGGTTGAAAAGCGAAATGTTAAAGCCTTACTTCAACCCGTGCTTTTGACAGATAACCAGATCAGTATTTTTGTTGATCCCAGTGGTAGTAGGAGAAAATCGGCTATTGTGATGTTCAGGAATCTAAAGGACTATTGTTCCGGCTTGGCTCACCACGAGAAAACGTTGATGCACAACGTTGTTCATGTGTCTCCTATCTCCAAAGAAAAGGCGGACAAAATACTAGCATGTACTCATGACCCAAGAGAAGACCGGAGAAGATCAAGCAGATCGTCTGAACTCTCACCGAAGAGTTTCTGTGATGCTGAGAGACGGTGTATATATGTTCGCAACTTGCCTTTTGATGTCCGTAAGGTAGAGATCATGGACTTCTTCCTTGGATTCCAGCTTTCAGAGGACAGGGTTATCCTGCTCCGTGATGACCACGGCGCTGGGCTTGGTGAGGCTTTACTGATTTTTCCGACAGAAAAGGAGGCAGGGATGGCACAGTCACTGAATGGACAAAGGTTTCTAGGATCAGAGGTCATGCTGAAATGCATCACTTGGGCGCAGATGCAAGAATTTGGTGTCGACACCAGCAGCATCATGTCTGAAGGGAACGTTCAGAGGAACTCGCCAGGATACAGCAGTGAGCCAAATTTTCTCAATGACAGAATGTATCAGGACAGCTGTGACATGATGTCTGATTCTCCTCGCCGTGGTCCTGGAAACCGTGGCGTATTGGATCGTTTCGAAAACCCTGATGATTTTGTCCAGGAGTCACGTGATTCGGGTCCTCGTCAGTATGGTCCAGCCGAGCAACAGTTTAATCGGCCGACGTGTGTCAAGTTGCTCAATCTGCCCTCTAAGATAAGGGTTGATGAAATCTATGATTTCTGCTATGGGTACAGAGTAATTCCAGGGTCGGTTTCGTTAGAGTATAGTCGGAGTGGAGTACCTACTGGCTCTGCAACTGTTGTGTTTGAAAACCATGGTGAGGCACTGAATGCTGTCCAAGAATTAAATGGAAGACCCATTGGTACAAGGAAAATTAATATTGTATTTGTGTAGCATGAGAGGTCTTTTCCAGTCAGCTGTTTGTAATGTTTTGTTTGATCATTGTGTTTCTGAATACAACAATTATTTCCTGCCTCATTAGTAGGAATGCATCAAAGATAAAATAATCTTAATATGTTTCAGTGTTTTTGTAGAGTTTCTTTTCTTTAGACATTTATGCTAATAGTTAAGCTCCGATATTGTATTACCACTTTACAGCTATGAGTGACTGAAATCAGTGAAACTTTGTCGTTCATTTACATTCGTTCACAACAATTTGTTCAATAAATGTAATATTGAATGCTGTAGGCACTGTATGACTCAATTTCGGATGGATGACTTGCTACCCTTTGTAATTTTACTTTATAATTGTACATAGTGTTCTAACTAAAGCAAAGAAAAAAACACTGTTTCCTGGTCTGACAGCAGGTTGTGTTAGGCCTGTTGTGATAGTCAATGTATTACCCAATCGTAAGATTAATAATAATCAGTCTCTTGACCTTGATTATTTGCCGTATTAATTGTGTCCTTATTTGCATAAGGAAAAAGTGTTTTTCTAGTTTCTATGCAGCTCACTTTCTCTCTGCTATTTTTCTCCTGTCTCTGACTGATACAGAGAGGCGGGGCGGAGGGGGAAACAACACATTAGCCGCACAGTTCACACAGGAAGCGACAAGCAACCATGCAAAGTCAGTGATCGCAAGTGAAACTCGTGATGAGGGGTGAAATTTTTTTAAGTAACACGAAGCCACAGAGTTCAACTGAGCTGAACTTTTATGCAACATGATTTGAGCACGATTACCTATCAGAGCTTAAAGGTACAGTTGATTGACAGACGCCGCCAAACACGGAGTTCCCCAAAACCTTTCTGTAGGGAAACAACAAACACGAGTTTATTTGTTCTGCTCACATCAACGCTAAAGAGAATAATGTGTGTGTGTGTGTGTGTATATATAATGATAACGAGTTAAAATAAACTCATAAGATAATGGTAAAAGCTGTCACAGACCTGCTATAGGGAACTAGTGTCATCCTGCTCATAGCTTCACTTAAGGGTTCTTAAGTGGGAAACTTGAGGGAATTACATAAGCACCAATAGCGGAGCGGAGAAGCGGGGTTCTCTCGACAGGTGACGTCGTATGTAGCTCAGTGTTCAGCAGCGAAGCGTTTTGCTTCTCGCCTCCTGTGTGAATGTGGCTTTACAGGTCGATGCCAATCTTAATACCTGAAAATGCCTGTTTATGCAATTTTATGATAATTATGCATTTATAATAAATATACATTTATAAATCATATAAATGTATTGTCTAACAAAAAACAGGCCTCGGTTTTGTGCTTTCTGTACTCATTTGTTTAAAGCCCCAGGCAAAAGTGTAAAGTAAAATGAAATGTACAACGCTTAATTTGGGGGATAAACATCCTGCAAAGATTGAATAAAAAGGAAAAACACAAATATGAAGGTGATGAATTTTACTGACACTGCTAATCAAAGCATCTAATATTCTAATGTGCATGAATGGATGACCGCCTGCTGTGCTTCTCAAACAGGGACACTCATGGAAACTGCATCATCAATCTCCTGAACGTTCATGCTGTTGTTCAATCAACCAGTTGTGTGACGAGCTTCATTTGATGCTTACAGCAAACGTCAGAAAGAACTGGATTTATAGTCTACGGTGTACGAAAATCCCAAATCTGCACTTCACATTCGTGACTGCTCCAGCATAATACGGATTAAGCTGCAAGGTAGCGTTTTGAGTTAAACTGAAGTAAGTGGTTTATCTGGACAAAAATGCACCAATATTCTATTACAAC
This sequence comes from Porochilus rendahli, assembly GCA_039654305.1. NCBI lineage: Eukaryota > Metazoa > Chordata > Actinopteri > Siluriformes > Plotosidae > Porochilus > Porochilus rendahli. Next base: position 28,902,689 of record JBCNYG010000001.1, read on the forward strand.
AATACAAGTATCCACTTATGTTGCTGATTTTCAATCTGCTTTTGTGATTGCTCAGGGTATTTCCCTATTATTCATATTTAGTACCAGAATACAGTCCCTACTTACGGAATCGCAGAAGGATTCCCCGAGTCATACAAACATTAACCAATGAGAAGCCTCAAAACAGACATGACTCGGTGTAAATAGAACTCTTCTATTGCTAGGATGACATTAGGAAGATGGCTGTGATTGGTTGAGAGTCAGATTTATTTAGTTTATGCAGATATTCGGAAACTGGTTCTGTAACTGTAATTGCTAGTTTCTCAAAAGTAGAATTTCCTGATCAGCGACAGGCAAAGTGACGTAACTCAGTCAATTTTCATTCTGTAATTATGTATTACCTCATTTTGAATCATATGAAATTCTTTTTCCAAATCCATCAATATCTCAGTATATCAAATTTCCTACTTAATCCGTATCATGCTGGAGCAGGTCACATTTCCTCCCTTCTGGAGTTTAATTTGAAGATTAATTGGAGCTCTTGGGTTGCATCTGTAGGATTTTGATACTGCTGACTGGAGCTGCGGGATAATTGATTTTACTGATTCTAATATTTGGTTAAGCACAATATGTAAAATAAAAATCGCAAATTACTTTAAAGCTTAGACTATTTTAATGTGCACAAGTTATTTGTTTTGTGCTCCTGCCCCACTCTGGATCCTAATTTAGCTTTTCCTGACCTCCTCCACATAAACTCTACCTGGAGAAAATGATGTCCTTCACCTGCACAGACCAGCAACTTCATCAGGTTTTTCAGAAGGAAAAAGGAGCATTAGGGTATTTTTTTCCTGAGACTTGAGGGCGCTAAAAGATGATGGGATGGCTGTCAAAGTTCACAGCATTCGTTTTCATTTGTTTTAGTAAATATGAATTTCATTTGTGTATATACATGACAAAGCATGCGTTCATTTTGTTCCATTAAAATAACTTGATGTGTGCCAAATAGGAGGGATCTATTGTATGTTTGATGCACACTAAATTGCTAATGTTATTGGCCTTAGTATGGTTTAGATGTTTTTAACTGAAATAAAAGTATAATTGCATTTACTCTGTATTATTGTAGCTCAGTGTTATTAACTGTGTCAAAGTGTTGTAATAAAGCGCATAAATGATTTTGGGGAAAAAATATAATATTGATAGGGTCAGTTAATATGAATGTCCAAACAGAGGGTTCTCTGGCTCCAGCTCATTTTAGAGCACTATTGATTGATTGCTTGATTTTTAATTAATAATAAATATGGATTTAGGAATAAAGTTAAGATTTGTATTAATGTTAACCACATTATGTTTTATCAAGTAAATGTGGATGTTTAAGAACACATCTAACATTAAAGAAGCCCATTTTTAATCCGCAACTCTCAAGTGTTCCTATCATGACAACACAAACACGCACACTGTGTAAAAGAACTTATGCTGACTTGGCAGACTCAGACCAACATGGTGGATCATAAGCCATAGTATAGATATCATAGTAAAAGACAGCACCAAGCTGTTGCCATGCCAAAGGTCTGCAACATGTGCAGAACCACATTCTGCATCAACAGGAAAAGTGGGTGTACAGTACAAATTAGTCTGCTGCTTTCATTGATTGGTAGAATCAATACTGTCAAAATGAATGTCCTTCCTAAATTCCTGTTCTTGTTTCAATGTCTCGCTTTGTTCTTTACCTTTATATATTTTATTTTTACTTTCTTAAACAATTGATGGGAAAATTCTTTCCTGTGGTGTGTAAGACCCCAAGAATTCATAAATATATTCAATTTTGAATGATAGTTGGTAGAAAGTGCCCATTATAAAAAAAATCACACGAGTTCAATCTGCACCTGTCTTGCACTCAGACAATTTAAAGGTTCACCTTTCCAAAACTTGACTATCACAAATTTGTAATCTTACCCATATGTTTTACTCCTTCTCACATAGGTTTTCATCAAAAATATTTTTAATCAGTCTCACACCCTCCGCTCATATTGCCATGTAATCTTACAGAGGAATTCAAACAACTTTCTTCCAATCAGTTGGCTGTTTTATTTTTAGGGTTACTAGCAAGGTCACAAATTCGTATTCTCTGGAAGTCACCTAGTGCCCCCTCTAGTGCTCAGTGGCGCAGGGATACCATGTCCTACCTGAAGCTTGAAAAGATTACTCATTTAGAAAGAACCTCTGTATAGATCAAAGGCAAAGCCCCCCCCCCCCCTTTTTTTTAAATGTATTAATTAATTTATTTGTTTTCAGAATCACTTAATCCTAATTATGATTTGATTTGGGTGTGATTAATCGTTTTGTTTTAAATAAAGGCAGTATTTAAAAAAAAAAACTTGAATCCTATAGCCCCCCCCCCCAAAAAAAAGTAAGCATCTGTGGCCTGATGACAAAATAGCTGGTCCAGTGAGGCATTTTTTTTTATTGGGTGGTAAAACAGAACAAAGTCACTATTGTGTTAAGGACACACATGAATTACACAAAGATATTCTTTGCTATTTCAATTTGAAAATGCCAGTTAACTCTTTTGTTAGAGTTTTGTTTTTCATGTTGTTCATTTTTACCAATTTTCGAAGGATAGCAACAGAAAATTAAACTAGCAAAAGTTTTCCAATGGACAGCCTTGAATGATCCTCAAAAGTTGTGGGAATAATCAGTACATGACCCACGATGTAATGAACATTTCTTACTCAATCATTCATTTGCCCAACCACCTAATCCTATCAGGGTCGCTTAGTCCTATTTTGGTCGACACTGGGCAGAGTACACCCTGAACAACTCATCAGACCATCTTGGGGCCAACACATATACAACCATTACTACTGCTCATGCATTAGCCTTTGCACATATTTGCCTAATATTTATTACTTGATTTATTTGACCATTGATTTGTCAGTTTATTTTGATTGTGTGGTGGTTGTTTTTTTGTCTAGTCAAGTACTAGCCTGCAATTATTGCAAGTACTGATTTTGACCCACAGGGATTTCAACCAGTCCTTTTTCACCAATCAGATTAATCTTTTTGTTACATACTTACTAACTCAGCTTTGTTTGTCCTTTCTTTGTCCTAGTTCTTGACTTCAACTCAATAATGATTAGAATATCCACACGTATCCAGTTTGTATTTTTTTATTATTATTATTACTTTTATTATTATTATTATTATTGTTGTTGTTATTATTTTTTTTGTGTGTGGTTTTGCACATCTGCCTCACAGCAAGAAGGATCTGGTTCGGATTCCCCGGCTTGATTCCTGGGCTCGGGCGCTTCTGTATTGAGGTTACATGTTCACCCTGTGCTCGCTTGCATGGGTTTCCTCCCACAGTCCAAACACATGCTAACTTCATTTTCTGAACCGCTTATTCCTAATTAGGGTTGCGGGGAGGCTGGCGCCCATCTCAGCCGACTCCGGGCGATGGCGGGGTACACCCTGGACAGCTCACCAGGCCATCACAGGGCTCGCAGTCACACAACCATTCACACTCACACCTAGGGGTGATCTGGAACAGCCAATTAGCCTACTGTGCATGTTTTTGGACTGTGGGAGGAAACCG
>JBCNYG010000001.1:28919240-28941144 GCA_039654305.1 Porochilus rendahli
CGGAGCACCCGGAGGAAACCCACGCAAGCACGGGGAGAACATGCAAACTCCACACAGAAACGCCCCGAGCGTGCCCAGGAATCGAACCCACGACCTTCTTGCTGCGAGGCGGACTTGCTAACCACTACACCTCCGTGCCTCCCGCGCTGGATTTCGTGGTCATTTTATTTCGTGAGCGTCAGCATTCTTGTTCTATGGTGCTGCGTGTGAAACGCTGGAATGTCAGTATGCACAGGACCGAAGCTAGAAATGATTTGTACGTGTAAGCTTCCCTGCAGACATTGAGACATCTTTCACAAATTATAAAAAGGTGCTTTTAGCAGATGATCGACAAACATAATGGAGAGAGTTGTGAGAACCCACCGAATTTGTTTCTAGTTACCAGGTAAGAATTCTAATCGATAGGGAAGCTCTCAGAGGAGCAAATGCTAAAAAACGAAGGTTCTAGAAGCCACCAAATGACACTGTAGATTAATTTACATTGTATCAGGTTCATGTTTGCATATCAGAAGGTGCTGGATAAGATAAAGATGGGCGATGCTCTGAAGAAACCTAGATTCAGGTTTTATTATTATATAAAATCAATCAGTAATAAAGCACCGGTGGGCCTGTTGTTAATGTGAATAAAGTGGATAATTGGTGTAATTTTTTAATAACATAATGACAGGCTAGTTCCTGTTTAATTTAAGAGTTTGGTTGTGATATAAACATGAAGGAAATGGTGCAAAGGGACTCGCTTGGTTTTATTGATTTTAGAACGACTAGCAAGCAAAAAGCGGGGGGAGATGTACAGGCGGGACAAACTGTAGGACTTCTGCAACCCAGTCAGGGTTTGAACAAGGCTACCGGCGGGCAGTTAAGGGAAGCCATTCTCTTAGGGGTAAACACACTAGAGGTGGGATAGAAAAGCGACCGACGCAAATTGATTTAGTTGCGATTTTTTTTTTTTGTGAATTTTGAAAGTCCTGCGATGGTCTGGCGAGCTGTCCAGGGTGTACTCTGCCCTCGCCCAGCGTCGGTTGATATGGGCGCCAGCCTCCCTGCGGTCCTAAATAGGATTAAGCGCTTCAGAAAATGGATGAATGAATGAATAAATGTTGTGCCCTGTGATGGCCTGGCCAGCTGTTTAGGGTGTACCCCACCCTCACCTACAGCCAGCTGGGATGGGCACCAGACTGGGATAATGACAAAATACACGGAATACAAGGGACGCCAGCAAGTCACTAACTATTTTGCAAACTTGTTGCTTTTCCTTGCAAAACAATAAAAATCAATCATTTGCAACCAACTTTGCAACCTTTGATGCCACGAATGTCGCGCCACGAATTTGAGAACGAAAGGCAACAGTCGCAAATTGCAATTCATGCCAGTCGCTTTTCTGTTGCTCCTCCAGTGTGATCACCCCGTTAACTAGCCAGGGAAATGTAATGGAGCACTGGATCGACTTCAGGATGGCCGCTAAGTTCTGCTCAAAATTGACTAGATTTCTACGCAACAGGGATCAACTGTAGCGCTATCCATTACTCCAATCAGCAACAAGCTCCCGTGATGACACTCACTGCAGACTGCACATGATGCGTCTTGATGCGAAGAGTCTTCTCTTCTTCATAGAGGTATGTGTAGCCACTAAAAAATTCATTTCTTCATTCATTTTCCAAGCCGCTTCATTCCGATTAGGGTTGTGGGGAGGCTGGCGCCCATCCCAGCCAGGGTACACCCTTGACAGCTTGCCAGACCATTTCAGGGCCGAAACATGCCCACCTAGGGGCAAATTACTCCGAGGGAACGCAAGTCTGGGAGACCATGCAAACTCCACACAGACACTCTCTCCGAGCCCGGGGCATTCTTGCTGTGAGGCGAACGTGCTGATCACTGCGCCACCGTGCCACCACCACAAAAAAAATACAATAAATAAATAAATACAAGCACTCAAACTGGGAGAAGGGAAATCAATACCAGCTGCACGATCGCGGCTGGTAATCCTAACCCGACGGCATCAAGGGTCGGGTGCATAAAAACGACAATGCATACAGTAGAGCATATTTAAAAATGATATATGTTCATTAGGTGGCGCAGCAGTTAGCGCGTCCACTTCACAGCAAGAAGGTCCTGGATTCAATTCCCGGGCATTTCTGTGGGGAGCTTGTGTGAGTTTCCTCTGGGTTCTCTGGTTTCCTCCCACAGTCTGAAAACATGCAGAGTAGGCTGACTGGCTGTTCCAAATCGCTCCTAGGTGTGAGTGAGTGTGAACGGTTGTATGTGCGATGGCTATGCGATGGACTGGCCAGCTGTCCAGGGTGTACTTCGCCTTCGTTGGCTGAGGTGGGCGCAGGTCTCCCCGCGACCCTACTTAGGATGAAACGGCTTAGAAAATGGCTGTTTGTTATGGTACAACTGCCCCCACTGTCTCTCAAAATGGTGAGAAGTGTGATCAGAATATAATATATTTAAAGTATACTTTTATTAAATTAAATATTTCAAGACTTCTGATCAGGAGTTGGTCAGGGTTTCTAATTGTGAAACTTGAAAGTACAACTCAATACATGGCCTTTAATTAGTCTAATTATATTCAACTGCAAGAGTAAATGATGTACGTTGGTGATTTCTAAACCAAATAATCACTGGTTAAATTTCTGCCTATATTCTTGGTGGTAATTAAATTACGTTAAAGTTAAATTAAGTTATTCAACTCCTGCTAAATAAATAGTAAGTGAGAAGCAATGTACTCATTAAACAGGATGTTTCACCAGCAACGACGTCGTAAACTCGAGTTCCACCATAACTGGACGCGACTTATTTCACAGCCCAGCACCTCAGCACCTTCACATCAATCCGGCGTGTAGGACAGTCCATTTTAGAATATACTCCTGTCATCTCGGGATAGGAATTAATTCATGATGTTCTTTCAACAGGTGAAGTCATAGGGGGAAAAAATGGCTTGAAAAAAACAAAAACAAACAAAAACCCCACTGTCACATCAGTGCGTCTGTATGAATCATTACTATTAATCAGCCTCATGTCTGTTATTTAAAAATAAAATATCTGCCACTAGTTAAATCATGACTGTAAATTCATCTCGAGAAACTTGACTTGTGATGCTCTTATGTATATTAAATTGTGGCCACAGTATGGTCAACACCCCTTCGCCCAGGCGTTGCATTATAAAAGGTACGATGGCTTTTTCCTGCTAGTGCATGGAATGCAAATTCAAGACGGAAGCTGCGGCAGCCATATTGGATATTGGACTGCGGCGAAAAATGATAGGCTTGTGTAGTTACCCAGTCCCAACATCCTTACCAAAAATGGAGAAAGTGCCACCCTGGGGTTAAATAGTAGTCTCAAGAAGTTTGTAAAACCCCGCATACAGCACACGAGCCAGAAGTGGCAGGTTACCGAAGTATCAAGTCCATGCAAAATGTTCAGCTGTTGCTACAAATCCTTCTTATTTTTATTAGAGTCTAAATATTATCGCAAGATAACATTACCTTCATGTTAAAAGTCGACAAAATGATGACAGCTAGTTTGCCTTTTATTGCTAACTTGTTATTCTTTTACTTTGCTAACGCTCGCCAGGCAAGAAGGACAAAGTTTATTATGCCAGTGAAGTGGAAAGAACGTCGTAGGAGGCTAAAGTGTGCTTCTGGGGGCCAAACAGTTAGAATTACACTGATGAGGAGGCAAAGCTACAGCTACCTGGTGTATCATTTCAGCTCCATCATTTAAATCATGGAAGGTATTTAAAACTGGCGGATTTTAGCTGTGTACAAGCAATGCTTCAGCTTCTGCACAGCACGAAACACGATTAATTTCTAAAAATCAGCAGAAAAAAGACCAGTGGGTTCTGAGAAAGTGATCACAACCACTTGTATTAACAGGAAACATCATTTATTAAACATTCATTGATGCTCTATCTATCTATCTATCTATCTATCTATCTATCTATCTATCTATCTATCTATCTATCTATCCATCTATCCATCTATCCGTCTATCTGTCTATCTGTCTGTCTGTCTGTCTGTCTGTCTATCCGTCTGTCTGTCTGTCTGTCTGTCTGTCTGTCTGTTTGTTTATTTTTAATAACAGACCATTGCCAAGAAGACCACTGCTCTGAGTACACCACTGGAGGATCAAAGCGTATCAAAGTATCCAAAAAGTATCAAAGTAGCCATTTAATAAAGGGTCTAATAAGAAACAAACCCCTTCAGTGTTATTCAACCCCCTGCCTATGCTGGTGTCCTGATCTCCCTGTTGAGGTTTATTTCACAATAATGATAAGTTTGCTGTATATGACTGCAGTTTCTGTGCAGTGCTGTCAAAAGTGTATAATTGTTTTCCTTTAAATATTTAACATGTTTTGAAGTAATCTTGCAATGTTTGCTAGCAAAAAAAAGGAAATGGGTAGGGAAGCTTAAATTTTCTAATTTCTCTGTAAAACTGCACACACACACACACACACACATTTATATAAATAGAGGGAGGGGTGAAAGAACGATTGTTTATTGCAAAGTCTCTCAGACTTTTCACAACATTAAATCCGACAATAAACACTTAAAATGTTTGCAGTGTTTAGCATTAATAAATGAAATGTAAAAGTAGGGCTGTGCATGATGTGCTTAATATACCCTATTTTACATTTAATATTTACTTTCACTCATTTTCCAAACTGCTTAATGCTACTAGGGTCGCAAGAAATCTGGAGCCTATCTCAGTGGAGAGAAGGTGTGGTACACACTGAACAGCTCGTCAGACCATCACAGGGCTAACACACACACCACCATTCAAACCTACATTTGCACTGAGGGGAAATTTGGAACAGGCAATCAGCCTACTATGCATGTCTTTGGACTGTGGGAGGAAACCGGAGTACCCAGTGGAAACCTACACAAGCACAGGGAGAACAGCCATACTCCACACAAATACATTCTTGCCACACCTCTAACCCAGGACCATCTTGCTGTGAGGCAGACATGCCAACCACTATACCACTGTGATGCACAGTTATGTGATTTATAATTATTAAAAAACTAAATCATAAATTACTGCCACATGCTGACATTACGTGCACTGTAGTAAGCACGTACACCACTACTGAGATGAATGGTGAGTCATAAGTTAGTATGAGTCTACTTCCTAAACACTGCTGCAAGATGGGAACAATGTAATAACCACACATGCACAAGTTATATTAGCTTTTTCCCCAGAAAAGAAATCTGTCATGACATTTTGTTCCATTTCCAGAATCCCCAGTCTTCCATGGAGTTAAAGATGCCATCTAAAGAAAACTAATAATAAATTGATCTTTCTCATTGTACAGGTATTTCAGCCTGAAATTCATTCTTCATATTTGCTGTAAAGACATTGGTTATGGCTTTAAGGGAAACCCAGTAATTCCTGTGGCTTTTTCAGAGGGCTGTGGAGTTTAATCTTCTTGCTTTTATTAAAAGGGAATTTGGGAGAGAGAATTAAAATAGTTTTATTGTAATTGGTTAATGTTCCATTGTACTTTCCCATGCTCCTTGATTCTGAGTCCATGAGTGATTTTTTTTTAATGTGAAGCAATTTTCTTACTTTTTTCCTAACATAAAGGGTTTAATTTAAATGTCTTTACCAAACACTTATTTGTAACTTGTGTTCCGTTTTAGTACCATCTGCATGGATGATACAATCTTAAGGGTTCCCATGGTTTTCTGGAGTATAAAAAAGAAGGAACTTTTGAACACATCTATTGTGCATTGGCTTGCAAGGCACAACCCTTAGTGTAAGCAATTAAGAAATATACAGTATTTCACTGTGACAGTAGGGATGGCCTCCTTGTTAAAAACGTAACCAAGGTTACAGCTTGTGGGTAAACAGGGACACAAATGTGGTTTTTGGTATTTCCTTGTGACAGAAAAAGGAAGATAGATGATCACAAATGTACATGGTTTGCATCAATGTCTGGTCACTATTATATTTATTTAGTCAGCTGCTGCTTGAGTATAAAATCCACCTGTCATCCAGCATTACGAATGGAGGGTGTGTTTTTAAAGCAATAGAAGTAGAGGATTTTAGGTCAGTGAGGGCAAGAGTGCCAAGGCCAAATTGGATCCTTCACAATTAATCTGATCACAGCTAACACTCACAAAAGTGCAGGACTCGTCAAGCTGTTTGATAAGATCACACTTTATATAATATTATTTTTAGTAATTATAGTTTTTCTACAGTTGGGGAAATTAAAGTACCACTATAGCAAATAATTGAATGAGGCAAAGTATAATATGAAGAATTCTTCAGATCAAGGGGGTTTTATCCAGGTTTGTCAGGGTCGAAGGTTGAGGCAGACAATACCGGCTGAGATCTAAATAATTCTCCATGATGTATAAAAGCCAAGTTGTATTATTCATTCAAAATATTTTTTTCATTTCCACCAATGAGAAATGGGAAAATATTTTGAGTAAATTAGAATTATTCACGAAAGCGAAGTGAATACTTTAGAGTTCACAAGCCTGTTTTAGTATTTATCACATGGAAACATACAAGAAAAGCAAAGTAAAACATCTCCCATCTCACATGTATTAAAGGAGATTATTGGAGACAGAATAAAACAAAAAAGACTCTTCTTTTACCATAACACTGTTATAAGGATACCTAACACACACACACACATCCTCTCTCTCTCTGTGTTTTTGCTGAGGTACACATGCTACACCTTGGATGCCGGTGATCCTGATCCCCCTGATCCTTCTGATCCTTCTGCTCTATGAGTCCTGTGGTCTGTCCTGGTGTGCTAATGCTGGCTGCAGTTCCCATCTTGGTGGCTCCTCGCTCCTGCTGATGAAGATCCATATGAGCCTAGATCTGCACTCAGTGACTGTGGAGATGACTTTTCACTGGTGGTGATATAAACTCTCTTGCTGCAGTTATCTAGGACTTACAGTTGTGGTAGAACCAACTGGACTACATGTTGGACTGTAATGAAATTTTCTTATATGGATTGTATTTTATGGTTTCACCCAAATGAGCAGGGGTATCCCTTTTGAGCCTGGTTCCTCTCAAGGTTTCTTACTCATGCCAACTGAGGGAGTTTTTCCTTGCCACTGTCACCGCGGGCTTGCTCATTAGTGATGTGTAGGGGGTTGTAGAAAAATTTTGTTATAGAGAAATTCCTCCATAATAAAATTTTACTATGAAAAGCTGCTTTGTGACAATGTCAATTGTAAAAAGCGCTATACAAATAAACTAAAACTGAAAATTACTTGATGCTGAGTGACACACAACATAACCTGGTGAGAAAGGCAAAACACTTTACTTCTCACCTTTTATTGCCCAGGTATTATGTAATTGCTTTGGGACAATGTCAATTGTAAAAAGTGCTTTTCAAATTAAACTATATTGAATTAAAGTAACTTCCTCAGATGTTTCCCACTTCCCAGTCTTTCTGAGTGAAACAGTGAACAGCAACAAGCTTTCCTACAGCAGGTTCATAAAAACTTTTATTAATCAGCTTTTACTGCGATGGTCTGGCGAGCTGTCCAGGGTGTGCCCCGCCCTCGCCCCGAGTCGGCTGAGATGGGCGCCAGCCTTCCCGCGACCCTAATTGGGTGGTTCAGAAAATGAATGCTCAAGTTAACTAGCTTACCCACATAATGTACATTTTGTGGAACTCCAAATAAACTTATATGAAGAGCATGACATTTAAACTCATGTTCTTGGCTTCCAGATGGAAATGTTATGAGGAACTGTGTGTCTGATCAATCAATAGTATCTTTAAGCTTTGATTGTTGGGGGGACAGCAGCCTAAGCAGTGAGATTCAGCCACTTCTTCCAGCTAGTTCGTCCAGTGTGTTCTGGGTCAAGCTCCCGATTGGTCATGCCTGAAACACCACACCAGGGAGGCGTTCTGAAGGCATTCTAATCAGATGCCCGAGCCACCTCAACTGGCTCTTCTCAACACGGAAGAGCAGCGATTCTACTCCGGTCTGTATGTACCCCGTGAAGAAAACTCCTTTCAGCCACTTGTATTTGCAGTTTTGTTTTTTTGGTTACTACTCAAAGCTCGAGACTATAGGTGAGGGCAGGAATGTAAATCGACTGGTAAATCGAGAGCATACCTTTCCGGCTCAGCTCCCTCTTTACCACGATGGACAGCAGAGGCTATACTCAATCTCCTGCTCCATCCTTCCCTCACTCATACTTGAACTCCTCCACTTGGGGCAGGACCTCATTCCAGAACTGGAGGGTGCATTCCACCCTTTTCTGCATGAGAACCATGGCCTCAGACTTGGAGGTGATGTTTCTCATTCCGTCACTTCACACTGTGAATCGCTCCAGTGAGAGCAGGAGGTCCCGGCCTGATGAAGCCAAAAGGACAACATCATCCACAAAAAGCAAAGATGAGATCCTATGGTCACCAAACCAGAACCCCTCAACAGCTTGGCTGCACCTAGAAATTCTATCCATCAAAATTCTGAACGGAACTGGTGACAAAGGGTCCAGTATACCATATTTCCCGAGCACACCCCACAAGATAGCCTGAGGGACATGGTCAAAAGCCTTCTCCAAGTCAACAAAGCAAATGTGGACAGGTTGGGCAAACTCCCATGCCCCTCCAGGATCCTGTAGTGTATGTAGAGCTGGTCAAGAGTGCTGCAACCAGAACGAAAACCACATTGTTCATCCTGAATCCGAGGTTCAACCATCGGCCGGATCCTCCTCTCTAGTACTTCTGAATAGACTTTCCATGGTAGGCTGAGGAGTGTGTATCTGTTCTGTTGTGAATAATAAATTGGCTCATTTTATTTGAAAGTCTTTTAGTTTTTATTTTGTTCAAATTTAAAGAACGTCACAACTTTTCCAGAATTCAGGTTGTACAATATTTAGCATTACTCTAATAACTGTAATTCAAATGATGAGTTATCATTTCTAGTATGTCTAAATGGAATTTAGTACTGCTACACATCAATCAAATTACCACAGTTCTTTTACAAGTCAGCTAAAATAATATTTATAGTCACATTACTATGTTTGTTTGTTTTTTTCCATCTTAATTCATTGTTCTAAGTTATTATATTTGTCATATTTTATTTGCTTGTGTTGAGTATTTGATAGCTATCATCTTCAAGTGGATAAATGTGTTGTGTTTCTTTTGTTTGTGTTTTGTAGGCATTTGTGCATTTATTCCAACCTTCTAATAAGTATAGCAGTTTTACATAAAATTCAGTTCACTTTTATTTGTATAGCACTGTTTACCATTGACATTGTCACAAAGCAGTATTAAATCATATATTAGAGATTATATATTAAATATAGGCCTTGCGATGGCCTGGCGAGCTGTCCAGGGTGTACCCTGCCCTTGCTGAGATGGGCGCCAGCCTCCCCGCGACCCTAATTAGGAATAAGCGGTTCAGAAAATGAATATTAAATATATATATAGATATATTACAGATTATATATTTTTTAAAACTGAAAGTGTAATGGTAATTGTGGTAATAAATACATTTATCAAAGGGGTTTATGTCATCAGCAGTAGAAAGTAATCTTTACAGTTTGAGTGTATATTAAGGTCCAGCAGCAGAAGCAAGGGGCTTCTAAGATGAGAATGCCAACCAGCAGTAGCACATCAGGATAAACAACAAGGTTCAGAAGCATCTGAATCACTGGTATCTCAGAAAGAGCATGTGTACATGTTTTATTTTATGTGCAGTTTTTCCTGTGTAACCTGTTAAATGTTTCTTACTGTATGTGTTCTGTTGTAATATTCAGTTTCTTTTAATGCTAACTTTATTTTTATGTACTTTTATCTGGCAAGGAACACCAGAGATAAATGAATACTTTGCACTTTCTCATGTACAATTTTTTCTGTTTATCAGTCCATGGCAAACAAGATTAGTGTAAAAACTGCTGATTCCTCCATGCTAAATTGGTGTGGCAGTGTAGTGGCCCACATCGTTTATTCTGTACACCACATTTGATTTTTGATTTCTATTTTTTTTTTTATTTTACTGTACTGTATTAACCCTGCAAGGAAAATTTTATTGCCTAATTTCCCTGTATTTGACTGTAATTCCTATGGATATTAAAATATTAAACTATCATCTAAAATTTCTGTTTGCTTTTGCTGAAATGAGCACACCCCCTCAGCACTTTTATTCCCTGAGCACATGTTTCTGTTTCTCATTCCAGTCTAATGATCTATGTATTTATACCTGTGTAAGTCGGTGAATGTTGTAAAGAGTAATAGTACTGTTTATTTCAACAGGTCTAAAATGCAGCAAATTTTTCATAACATAGTATGGTAGCCCTCTTTTCCTATGATTATTTTCTTTGAAATAATTAGTCACTGCGATGGCCTGGCGAGCTGTCCAGGGTGTAATCTGCCCTCGCCCAGAGTCAGCTGAGATGGGCACCAGCCTCCCCGCGACCCTCATTAGGATTAAACGGTTCAGAAAATTAATAAATGAACGAATAATTAGTCATTCAATTCATTCAGTTCCAGTTTTCCTGCTCCATTCCAGCAGTGTCCTTTAGAGCTGACTTGGATTGGTAAAGATTCTTTACTTACCTTTATTCATTCATTTTCTGTACTGCTTAATCCTAATTACTCGCCGACTCTGTGTGAGGGCTGGACAGCTCCCAAGCCAGGCCATCACAGGGCAGAAACATGCTGACAGCTATGTAGCCTACTCTTGTCTCTACTCTTCTTTTAAATGCCTCCCACCATAGACAGTGAGAGACATGACCTGCATTTGATAACCCAGTTAGCTGCACTGGGGGGACAGCAGTGAGAACCCCGTTGATAGTGGTGCTTGAACCCCTGACCTTGGGATCAGTAATCCAGCACCGTACCACCGAGCAGCCATTGCCCTACTTACCTTGATCTTTACCCTTACTTCATAACTAGTAAGTCTGACCACCTTTGGCTTGAGTTCACAAGCACATATGAATGTCAATTATTGAGCAGATACTCTTTCTGAGGTTAAAACATTTTCACCCACCTCACTCCAAACCAGCATAGTGCCGAAGATAACCTGCAGTCCATCAAAGAAATTGTCCCCAATGATTATGACTGTTGCGCCCCCCGTTGTCCATCCTTCACTAGGGCTAATGGCTTTGATGCAAGGTGCTGCTGCTTGCCAATAAGATCACCAAAATAATGTGAAAAAGAAGAGGAGAGAATACATATTACTCAGTAATAAATCAATTTAATATTTTATGTATGTATTAGTTAAAACAAGTTATAAAGTAACCCAAATATCCTAAAAACTTCTGATCATCTTCACACAATTTTCTATGGGATCAGTAAAGTATTCTGATTGTAAACTTTTAGAACTTTCTACATATTAACTATATTTTTAACACTCAAGAAAAAAAAAAGGTATTTTAAATTCTTAGGGTTTGCTTTTAGGACACTTCAATCTTTGACCTCAGAGATAGAGGTGAGGTTCTTACATGGTTTGTTTCCCAAGGTTTAGGAGATACTATGACACCACTACACCTCTGATTTTGAAGCCAGAGGAGGAAACAAAAACCCACAGACGTCACTGGGAAAGCTCATACAGCTGGATTTAACTAGAATTCCTAAACCACATGGCCTAGAAAGATCAACAATGGTTTTCATGGTCCTTGCAGTGCCTCTCAGGCATAACAAGGCTTCGCTTGCAGTAGCAATTCCCACAGAATGTTGTGTCTGGAATTTTTTCTTGATGAAAACAGCAAGTCATTACAGGTTGATCCACATCCCAATGAGAGTAAATTATTCTTAATGTAAAATTAGTAAGTGTAGTTAAACGGGTTTATACATAATAAATGTTCATCTAGAAGTTCTCTGACATAATTGCTGATTGCTGATAAAAGCTGATTCTAGCTTCCATCTTCGTATTTATGTCTTTCTTTATTTGTTGTGAACCTTTGTTATTGTGTACGATTTTGTTGTCATGCATGTCTAAGTCTTGTTTCCAAGTTATTAACTTCAGTGTTTCGGTGTTCCATGTTTTTTTTTTTTTTTTTTTGTCCCTAGCCTGTGGTTATGTTAAAGAGTATGGATTTGCCTGTCATAACACTGACCTCCAGTCTAATGATTCTAACTTGCTGATTAATCAGATTACACATTTGTGTCCTGCACCTACATACTTTAAGCAAGAGTTCTATGAACAGGTGTCACAGTTTTCTACTGTACATTTTCTGTTTAGTAGATTTCCATTGTTGCACGCCGTGGTGTATGTGTGTGTATCAGTGACAGCATGGTGAAAAGGGAACAGCATGGAGAGGGGTCACTTCACTTATTATAACGGTCCTCTCAAGCTGTTTAGCCTGTCACTGTTAATGTCACTGTTTTAGAAAAGTGTCATTCACTATGATAAGCCAGAAATGATAACGTAATTGCTGGGGTCCAATACAAGATGAAACTTTTTTAGAACGGTTTTAGAGAACTAAACTTTTACTAAAATATGTGAAAAAAAATACACTTCTGGTTCCATAATAAGGCCCATTTCTGAAGTCTGATTCTTTCAGCATGCACAGAAACTGTTAACATGAGACTCACTCACTCACTCAATCAATTTCCAAACCTCTTAATCCTACTGGTGTTGTGGGGAGGCTGGACAGCATTCATCTGAGGGGCATTACACATAACCTTCACACTCGCACTCACACCTAGGGGAATTTGGAACAGACAGGTAGCCTAATGTGCATGTTTTTGGACTGTGGGAGGAAGGTGGAGTACCCGGAGAAAACCCACTCGAGAATCAGGGAGAACATACAAACTCCACATAGAAAGACCCGAGCCCTGGACTCAAACCCAGGACCTTCTTGCTATGAGGTGGAAATGCCAGCTTTTATACCACCGTGCCGCCCTACTGTAACTTGAGATACTGTACTTACTATACAACCTAAATATGTAATTAGAAGGCATTGCAGGCAGTAACAAGCAAAACAAACAAAAATAAACTGTCCTGTGAATATCTCTATTTGAACACAGTTATGAATCACTGGATCAGGAATCATGAACACAATTATGAACCATGTGGCTTTGTTTACCTCTAAGGATTTTACACCCTGCTTTGCTATAAAGACTTCCTTGAATACTCCACAGCATTAGAGTTTTGTTGTATAGCTCTTTCAAGTGCCAAATCTGTGGGAGAGGCTGTAGGTCACTGGACTCATCTCTCACTCCAAAACAAAGAAGTGACACATTATGCTGGAACTCATCCATCAGCACCGATGGGAGACTCCATCATGTAATTTCTGTGGCATTAAAACAGCATACTGTAAAACAACACATAACCACTTTGGGTCATGTGATCTGACAATGATTCAAATCATAGATGTAAATCAGTATCAGAGTCACATGCTAAAATATTTCATAAATGGCAGACATTTTTGAATTAAAGTGTGATATATGAGAGTGAAAATATGAGGCCAGAGCTAATTTTAGGAGTAACTGAAAAAGTTATTAGTTGTTAGTACAATGTTACTATTATTCATTCATTCATTCATTTGCTGAATAGATTGATCCTACTAATCTTGCAAGAAGGCTGGGACCTATCTCAGCAGACTCTTTGAACAGCACACTTTGACTGACAGGGCAATACACATAACCATGCACCCTCACACTTATGGGCAACTGGGAACACCTAATTAGCCTTAAGTCTTTGGACTATGGGACAATTTCTCATTTCTAATCTTAGAGACAACACACCGCTCTTGAAGCTAAATGGAACAATGGCAGGATGAGCATCTCATCCTGTAAACACATGGAAATCTGATTTATTTTAGCTACTGGGATCCACAAAGATGCAGTCACACTTTCAAGCATAGAATATATGAACAGATTTTCTGTAGCATAATGTAATTTGGGGAGGGGTAAAAGGAAAGTGCAGTTGTGTGGTAGTAATGTTGGCCTAAGTGGACTGTTTGGCAGAAGTGGGGCTTTTTGCTGGATTAAGCAGATGGAGAAACAGGAATCCATCTGATAGGATTAAACTTTCTGCGGCTCTCTCTACACCATCTGCTCAACATGCTGCTCCCAGTGACAGTCACATACGCACACACACAGACACACACACAAACGCATGCGCACGCCCGAACACACACACACACACACACACACACGGACAGCTACAGATACACCGGGACAGCTGCACATGCAAAGCATGTGTGCTGATGCATGTCACAGTTACATGCTATTTTGCCCTATTACTTAAGTCAGTTTTATTGTTTGATAATGCCATGTAATACAAAACTTTGAGTGAGGTGATGCTGATATGTTCATTCAATGAAAACCATGTATGTCACAAATGCATGTATGTTTTGGGCTGTACTTTCAAAAATAATGAAATGTTGGTCAGAGCCGATATGACAAATACACGACACTATGTAGCACTGCAATGGTCTGGCAAGCTGTTCTGGGTGTACCCCACCTTCACCCAGTGTTGGCTGAGATAGGCTCCCTGCAACTCTAATAGCAGCAATAAGTCACTTAGCAAATGTGTGTGTTAGTGAGTGAGTGACACTGTGTATCAGTAAATATTAAGCGTTTTAGATTTTTCCATTGCTGTGTGTGTGTGTGTGTGTGTGTGTGTGTGTGCGCGCGTGTGTGTCTACATTATGTCAACTTACACTTGTTCATCAATGTCTGTGTGCTTTTGATATACTGATGTCCAGTCTGAAGGGGTGTCGACACAGGAAGTGATGAGTTGATAAGCAACCATAAAAAGTCAATAAACACCAGAGAAATGAGGGATGAGATGCACAATTTTCTCAAGCTATGCGAAGTGGGTGAATACTGTAACGAACGCCACACGGAGACAGAAAAATAAACTTCAATAAGTTTATTGAATACTGGGCGAAGTGCTCGGAGAGCCACGAACACGCACACAGAACTGAACTCTAAACAAAAACCTGCAATGAGGGGCGAACATAACCCGACAACAAAACACAATACAAAGAAATGAAACCTGTTACAAGGGGCGAACACAAACTAAACAAACACGACTTACAGGAACTACAGAAACAGACTGAACAGATAGGTGGACGGAGCGAACAGTATGGCAATGAAGCAAGGGCGTAGAGTTGAGTCCAGAGCGCTAGTTACAGTGGCGGTGAAAACACGGTAACTGATCACGAGGCTAGAAACCAAATGGTGTCTGCTGTGGGTTTATATGGAGGAGGTGATGGGATTCGGAAATGCGGTGCAGGTGACTAGAATTTGGGATATTGTGCTCGTGACGTGTCGGGCTGGGCGCTGGCTGCGGGTGTGACAAATACAGAGATCAGATGAACTAAAATTTCCTGTGACATGATTTCAGTGATTACTTATCAAAGCTTAAAGATACTGTAGATTGACAGATGCCACCAAACACTGAGTTCCCCAAAACATTTTCTGTATGGAAACAATGCACATGTGTTTAATAACTCCATCTACATCAACATGGAAGATCAGGTTATTATGGCCATGTGACCATTTATGATTACACACAGAAATTTTACTAGGATAATCAGCTGTAACTATGAAAGCTTGGTTTCATGTTCCCAACATTGTGGTCATTTTACCTTGAGTGTATATTTATACACTTAACTCTTTTTGGTTCATCATGCACAAGAGTTTCAGTTCTATACTTAGCATGCAATAATAATGATAAGAAGCTATTTATTCTGATAATATAGGCTAATGCAAGCTAAAGCTAAAATAATGTGAGCCAATAAAAGAATTTATTGGTGAACTACCTAGATACTGATTGTGGTTTCACTCTGACATTCAAAAGCAGGAAACTTGCAAGAAGATCTCGAATTGAAAAGATTTAAGTCTCAGGACTGGGTAAAGATACAGGGATGCATCCGGATTGATGCCACAGCCAGGAGTCCATGGGAGCAAATTGGCCGAGCTCTCACGGGAGGGAGGGATGGCATACACTCACTTGCCTTTCACTCACAGTGATCACCAGCCAATCATAGGTGTTTGTGAGCTCATTCATACGAGGGGGAGGATAGCGCTTTCCCTGCGAGTGTGCTGGCTTTCCCCAAAAAAGCAGTTGGAAAAAAGGCAAGTGGCAGGATTGCATGTCATGGAGGGAGCATGTGCATGCTTATCCTCCTCCCTGGCTCGTGGTGGTCGTGTGATAGGGAAGGCAATACTTGATGGGTGGGAATTGATGAGGAAGAAATCCTTGCCACTGTTGCCATGGGCTTGCTCATTAGGGATGTGTAGAGGGCTGTACAAAAATTTTAGATTCCTCCTTAAATTAATTTTACTATGTAAAGCTGCTTTGTGACAATGTCAATTGTAAAAAGCTCTATACAAATAAAACTAAATTGAACTGAATTGAAAAAATAGGGGAAAAAAAGATACAGTGTTGCGTTTTATTTAATTTGTGATTCATCCTGAATGCATGACTTTCAAAGCTCAAAGAAGTGCGTGGGGTGGGTGTTATACTGAATCTATTTTAAATGCATTTCAGTAACACACACACACACACACACACACACATACACACACAGAAAAACTGGGCTTGTGGTGGGCTGGTGCCTTTTGCTAGGAAGGGTTTCCCTCTTGAGCCTGGTTCCTCTCAAGCTTTCTTCCTCGTGTCAACTGAGGGAGTTTTTCCTTGCCACTGTCGCCACAGGCTTGCTCATTAGGGATGCATAAGGGGTTGTAGAAAAATTTTTTGATTCCTTCTTCATTAAATCCTACTATGTAAAGCTGCTTTGTCAATTGTATAAAGCGCTATACAAATAAAACTAAATTGAATTTAATTGAATTCTGGGGTCAGTGCTAGCTCGTTGGCTGCAGTCACTGTGTGGCCCAATCGTGGGGGGTGGCTCCTACTCGCCTGTCTTTTCCTGGGGGGCCTCCCGGGGAACGGGGGTGCCTAGTGCTGCTTGCAGCTCACTATCTGGAGGGTAGATTGCTTCCCTTCAGACTGACATCCCCGACTCATACATATAGGGACTTGGGAGGTGTGTACGTCACTCGGGGTGGAGTAGAGGGGGCCATCTAAATGGCCTTCTTGGCTGCACCATGAGACGACTCACCTCTCAGTTTTAATTACACTTTAGACAACAAAAACACAAGAAACTCATCACACAAACAACTTTTGGGGGGCATGCCAGGTAGTGCCTTGTGTGCGTGGCTACTGTGTACACTTTCAGCATAATGCGGTCACTGCCCCTCAATTTTAATTACAATCAGCACACAGTTAAGAGCGGGGAGGGTGAGGGCCGGGGGGCGGGGGGAGGGTGTGGTGTGTTGGGTGGTTTGGGTTGTTGGTGGTTATCCCGTTGGCTGGGACCCGGGTTGGCTGTGCTGATGGGGGGCTGCTGGCCCTGGGGAATGCCTGGTCTGCCGCATCTTGGGGGGGGGTGTGGTTGGGGCTGGTGGTGGGGACCGGATTTGTGGCTCGTTGCCATCTGGTCTGCCGGGGCCATCCCCAGCAGGGCATGGTGGGAGGGGTGTATGTGAAGTGGACGTGTGAGAGTGGGAGTTCATGGGGAGGAGGGGGGGGGTGTGGGGGAGGATTGTTGGCGGTGCCTGGGTATCCGGGCTGTGAGGCCGGAGCATTGATGTGGTTGTCTGGGGGGCCTGGTTCTCCTGGGCCTTAGTGCGGGTCCTGCGATGACACTCCGTCTTGTGATAGTTTGGTTTGAGGGGACGTTGTTTTATACCTATAGTGTTTTTGTCTCCTCTTTCTTCTTTTCTGTTTGCTGTCTTTTTTCTTTTTCTGTCCCCTCCTGTTAAGTCCAGCAAGATTCCATAGATTCCATAACAAAAATCAATAGTAAATAAATAAATGAATCAGATTATCAAGAGAAGCCTTATACCCATAAACCTCCCCTTGGAAAAGCAAATTTGTTCGGCACAACACTGCAACCAGACTGCCATTCTGCCTGCTATGATGCTGGACAGGACAGGTTAAAATAAAACAAACAAACAAACAAATAAGTTTGTTTGTTTGTTTGTTTGTTTGTTTATAATTAATTATTATTATTTTTAATTAATTTATTCAATTTTAATGATCTATTTAAAGTGTAAACAGACATTCTTGTTCTTAAAGCTAGAGTAGGTCATTTGAACTCATTCATCATCTCTCTCTCTCTTGCCGAGCTGCTTAATCCTGTTTGGGTACCTGGGAGGCCGGTGTCTATCTAGCCAACACTGGGCGAGGGAGGGCTACACCATGAACAGCTCACCAAAGCCAACACAAACAGACACACATGCAACCATTTACACTCACACCTAGGGTCAATTTGAAATAGCCAATTTAGCCTAATGTGCATGTCTTTGGATGGTGGGAGGAAACCAGAGTACCCGGAGGAAACCCACACAAGCACGAGGAAAACATGCAAACTCCACACACAAGTTTGCCCGAGCCCTGGACTCAAACCCTTGCTGTGAGATTACTTTATTATATTATATAATATATCGCAGACATATTGCTAATGTTAGCGAGCTAGACGACAGCTGTGAGTACCAACAATCGCCATGCTTGTTGTTGCTAACGTTCATTCAGATAATGTTAAGAGTTTTCTTACATGTGAATGATACATAAGATATCACATCTAAACATGAGACATTTCTCTCATGGACCCGTCCTCCTGCGGTAGTCAGGCTGTATGTTCATGTGTTTTCGAGAAGTAAAGGGTTTTTTTTCTATCGGATACTTACAAAATCTAGCATATTATTGCTGGTTTCTCCATCCTTGCCTAACAACATCTTAATCATAAGCCCAGCACTGTAACCATGTTACGTAAGAGGCGCATACCAACTATGTTCCTACTACACATACATTGTAGTTACATAGTAGGAAATTAAAAGGCTTTAATGGAAAGAGGTCTGCTACCGGTAAAATCGACATGCGATCAGAGTGACGCCCAAAGCATTTCAGAAGAAACCATAAAGGAGGATGATGAATCAGCGCAAGACTGATGACTCGCAACCCTCGAGAAAGATTTCAGTGGCTGCTAAGGGTGAAGACAGAAGGGCTCGGCTCCAAGAGATAGATATCCGCCTAATGGAGGCAGAGAATGAAAGGCGTCGAATAGAAGCGGAAGCGGAGAACGAAAGGCTCCGAATAGAAGTGGAAGCAGAGAACAAAAGGCAAAGGATAGAACTGGAAGCAGAAAATAAAAGACGCCACATTGACATGGAGATGAAGAATATAGAAATAGGCCAAGGAGGAGGTGGAACCCAACCTCCAAATGATTCCCAACTAAAGCTCGACTTTCAGAAATTCAGGACTCTTCAGAAGCCAGATGACTACATTTATGTGGAGTTCGTCTACGAGAAGGAGATCCTGTTCGATAGATGGTACAGGTCGCATAATGCAGACACCCACGAGAAGTTGAAACGATTTATACTGTTTGAATACACGGATCGAACACCTGAGTCTTCCAGCAGCCCTCATCAGTCCAGTGTGCAAGGAAAGAAACAACGAAACCAAACCAGGTCAAATCCTGCATGCAACTACTGTAAGAAACGGGGTCATGTAATCAGTTAATGTTAAGCTTTAAAAAAGATTAGACCAGACAACAAGATAAAAACAGTAGCAATTGTCTCCTCTAAAACGCCTCACAAAACTAAAAGCATGGTTCTTACAAATTATGTCAAGCAGTCTGAATTCATGCAAGAGTATGTTCCTTATGTGTCCGAGGGCACAGATCATTGGCACAGATAATCCTGCTCAAACTATTTTACTAAAAGGGATCATACCCTATGATTCGAGTTTGGCCACCGGTCAATCTGTAACATTACAGGATCTTGGAGGTGGTTGCATTACAGCTTCCCTTCACAAGATTATGCCGAGCTTTGACTTAGCTTCAGGTCCCGTGGGTGCTAGGTGTTGCCGCAGAGTTAACGCCGAGCCCAAAGCCAACAAACCAATCCCATCGTCAAAAGTTGATACTGGTAAAGAAGAGGAGTGAACAGAGTTATATTAGTGTTATAGTATTAGCAGTTTCCTTCTGCAATGTTAGCGTGGGGAGAAAAAAAAACATTAACTTTTTATAAGAGCGATGAAAATACAGCAACAAATTAGTACCAGACCTGCAAAGAACTTACACATATTTCAGTACAAACGTGTTTTAAGGCGGAGTTTTCCTTTAAGGAACAGTTACACTGTTTGTTTTCTTAATGGCTTTCCATTTATTTCTCACAAACAGGTTCATACACGTTAACAATCCCCATATAGAGTCCATGAAAGAAGACATACTGTACCATCTCAACTTGGATACAGCCTCTCATGACCTACCAAAACAGTTTGGGGATGTTAAAGTAAGTTAATAAATGATCAGATTGTATTGCACTAGGGACTGTAATAGTGCTTTATTGTTCAGGGTGTGATCAAAGTGTAACCTTCCTGATTTTTTTTTTGTTGGTGCAACTTAGATGACATGCTTTCTTGCACCATAGCCAAACTGCATTTTCTTTTCTTTTAGTTTGTATGTGTCGGGGGAAGTCCATGGAGGATGAAGTCTTTCATCGAGTACATTGCTAAAGAGCTGGGTCTAGCAGATCCGAAAGGAGAGTACCCAAACATCTGTGAGGGAACAGATCGCTATGCCATGTACAAAGTAGGACCTGTGCTGTCTATTAGTGTAAGTCATGGTATATCAAAGGAAAAAGACCCAGAGAGCTGACACTTTAACACAATATTGGGCTTGTCAATGCAATCAGAGTTCTGCATTGTACTGTTTAACGTCTCTGTGTTTTAGCATGGCATGGGCATTCCTTCAATCTCAATAATGTTGCACGAGCTTATCAAACTCCTGTATCATGCCCGTTGCACTGACGTCACTATCGTGCGCATTGGGACCTCAGGTGGAATAGGTACACATTTATAACACATTAATTCTTTCAATAAAGCAGGAACAGACACAACGGATTGACTCGGACCAGTGGCTGTTGTACCCTGTGCATAGAAAATCCTACTAATATTAGATTTCTGCATTATATTACAGTAATATTATTAATAATGTTTAAGATTGTCACAGCAAGCAGCAGGAATTTATAAATAGGACGTGTAATAATGATGCATCTGAAATTTGGTGTGTTTTTAGGTTTGCAGCCAGGTACGGTTATGGTCACTAAACAGTCAGTGGATGCCATGTTCCTGCCTCGCTTCGAGCAGGTGGTCTTGGGTAAGACAGTGGTGAGGAACACGGAGCTGGACTTTGAGTTAGCAGAGGAGCTGCTACAGTGTGGTAAAGAGCTGGCAGAGTTTGAAACTGTAATAGGGAACACCATGTGTACACTGGACTTCTACGAAGGTACTCTTGTGTGTCCTGAAGGTGCAGGAATGAGCAATAATGAATATACATATTTTGTCTGTTTTAAGAGCGGTTTTCTGCCTGTTTAACACATTGCTGGGTTTTATGCAGGTCAAGCTCGTTTGGATGGGGCCTTCTGTTCATACACTGAAGAGGAAAAACAAAACTACCTGACCGAGGCGTACGCAGCAGGAGTCCGCAACATTGAGATGGAATCTTCTGTTTTTGCAGCTATGTGCAAAATGAGTAACATACGAGGTAAAAACAGTTGCGTAAAAATTTCTCAGTTGTTCATCCTGGCAGGAATGTCTGAAAAAGCCATATTTTGCTTGTCACACTTTTTTTTTGATATACTGTATTAATCAAATTAAATAAAAATTCGGCTCCTGCACACACACTTGGAGCAGTGGGCTTGCACACGCTGGGGAGCCTGGAGAGCATTTGGGGGTCAGATGCTTTGCTCAAGGGCACTTTAGCCATGAAGGTGGAGGAAGTGAAGGTGCAGCTCACTCCCCACCCCCACACCTTTTTCCTGCTGGTTCAGTAATCGAACCAGCAACCTTGTAGTCCCAAAGCTACTTCTCTGACCATTAGGCTACAGCTGCCCCCAACATTTGAGTAAAGTGCGAGGGTTGTATGTGTTTACTCTGCGATGGTCTGGCAAGAG
>JBCNYG010000001.1:29073830-29085125 GCA_039654305.1 Porochilus rendahli
ACACACACACACACACATACACACACACACACACACACACACACACACACACACACACACACACACACACACACACATATCAGAAGTCCCCATTATTAACATAGTCATGAACGTGTGTAGAGGAATGTTGTAGAGGGATGTTATTAAGTCAATAGACAGAACCACTGGAAAGGGCTGTAACAAACAAGTGTATTGATAGCAATGAATTAACTGAATGAACTGAGTGAATAACTTTTTTGAGATAGGGACATTCAGACAAGATGGAAAGTACTGCTCTTTAATATGTTGTTATAGCAGTATTTGAATTTTTTCCTATTTTGTTCAAAAGGTTAAGGAATTGAATTTGCATATTTAACAGGGGAAATTATACTACATGCCTTTTTTGCAGCTCTGTTCTCTTTTATATAGCTCTTTTATTCTAGTCCTTTTTGCCATAATTTCATTGTGCTATGTTAACAGGCAGTGTGGGAGATCAGGGAAATACTGGTGGAAACTTCTACACTTAGGAGTGAATGTCATGGCAAGCTGTGTATTATGAAATGCTAAAGACTGTACAGTAACTTTTTAAACTGGATGCATGTACTGAGGTCATCTAGAAAATCCATCTGAAACAATCATTAAAGCTGAACATTAGGGAAACTACACAGCTTGCACACAAACCAATGATTTTCTGTAAAATCACACAAGTTCACCGAGCCACAGTAGGTCTGTTAAATATTGAGAATCTGTAAATCAAATCATAAATTCCTAGAAAGACTTGCACTAATCATTCTAACACAAGACCTATAAAACAGCATAGACACATACAATATCATCATGGCACAATACCAACAGCCATTTGTCTCATCACCGAAGTCTGCTGACTCATATACCACATCAAATCGCTCTTGAATGCCAAGTAAACATAGCAGTTGGAAATACATATTAGAGCCATTGTACATCATTAGTGTGTAAGGCCTAGTAGTGTTGTTCATTACAAGAACAGGTACAGAGTAGGTAAATAGTTAAAGAAATGCTTGTATACAACCATGCATTATCTATCCTGCTTAGGGTCACAGGGGAAGCTAAAGTCAATTCCACCAGACTTTGGGCGTGAGCGAGGATACACCCTGACTAGGCAAGGCTAAAAATAACAACCATTCATGTACCCATGTGATCTAATGGGCATGTTTTTGGACTGTGGAAGGATACAAGAGTAGCGATACCCAGAGGAAACTAACCAATGCAAGCAGGGAAAACATGCACATAGAAAGCCAACTCCACATAGAAAGGCCCTTGGCCAAGATTCAATGCCCTGAACCTTCTCACTGTGAGGCAAGAGTGCTAACCACTGATTCTCTATAACCCCATGAAACAAGAGCAAATTTCTTCAACGAATACAGATTCTTCAGTGCTAATCTCGCTTGTCTACAGCTAGAGGCTGATAAATTCTTCTCAACAGTCCTGCAGCACTATGTGCTAAGATGAACAGAGAAAACTGCTCTGATTAACAAAGACAAGCCTGTGACTTTCAAAGACAAGTCGTATATCCCCAGCTTCCCCAGGGGCCATCTAATGTAGCCAATATTGCACCCTTCTGAATTTTCCAGATGTTAGACATTTTGTACCTGTCCAACATCAGTCCTTTATTTCAGGTCATTAACATAACACACAAAAAATACTGATGCTGTCAACTTCAGAGCCTGATGGCTTCTGTGTGACTCAGCTACAGAAGCTTGTGAAATAGCTGGTCGGGGAATGCACATTTATCTAGCTATACATGAGCTAGGCATGTGCAGGCATGAGCACTTTATACACACACACCCACTCTTAACTACTCATATGTAATATACAAACAAGATCGCCAGGGTAAAAAAACAGATCCTGCAGAGATTTACACTCTATTCGTGGCAGAAGTAAGCAGGGCAGAAGAGGGGAAAATGCCTATTGGGCAGCATGCAACCCCACAGTGTGGATAAATGTTTGTTTTGGCCAAACAGAAGTGAATGTCTTCACTCTATCTCCTGTGCCAGGAGCATCTTGTATTGGCTCCAGAGCAGCGTGTGAAAACATGTCCTTAATTATCATGCAGACCACTGAAGAATAGGACCATGTTGTTCTGTATGCTGGAGAACATCAGCATATTTGTCATGCAATAATAAAATGACAATAGGGGTGGGAGGCAGGGTTTTATATTACATGTACTATTACAGCATCTCATTGCTAAATCTACTTATATTTAAAAGATCCTTTGTTCTATGAAGAGTACAGTATATATAATGAACACATATTATTTACTACAGTTGGTCTAGGGAAAATTAGATAAAATTGTCCCAAGTGAGATGCAGCATACCATCAATGTCTGACAGTGTGATGTAACCTAAATTGCCTACAGTCTTCATCTCTGTGTCTCAGATATATTCCAGATCTTTAAGGTTTAAAGGCTTGTGTGTAATAGTGCTGGCCTTCATGATACTGGGAAACCCAATCTGATATTTTAACTCAAGAACTATATGCAGGTAACCAAGTCCCAAATTAACTTACTTACCTTTCTCTGAATATATGTAACTTTCCCTGTATAAATGCTAATGTAGTTTTTGACTGTTCAGCATCCCAATGTGAATATCTCACTCAAATTATAAATTTTATTAATACTAAACATACAGGGTGGCATGGTAGTGCAGTGATTAGCAGGTCCACCTCACAGCAAGAAGGCCTGAGTTCGATTCCCAGGCTCAGGCATTTCTATATGGAGTTTGCATGTTCTCCCCGCACTTGCGTAGATTTACTCCCACAGTCCAAAAACATGCACAGTATGTTGATTGGCTGTGCCAAATCACCCCTAGGTGTGAGTGTGAGTGTAAATTTTTGTGTGTGTGCTGACCCTGTGATGGCCTAGTGATCTTCCTTGGGTGTACCCTGTCCTCGCCCAAAGTCAGCAGAGACAGGTGCCAGACTCCCTGCGACCCTAAACAGGATTGAGCGTCTTAAAAAAATGAATGAATGAATGAAACATTCATTCATCTCCGGTATTCACTTTCCTGGGAACACAAAGATGCATATTTTGGGGCAGTAAGAAGGAAACTTGTAAAAACAGAGGAAACACCCATGAAACACAGGGAGAACATACAACATGCATTCTGTGTAGAAGGTAACTTGAGTTTAGGGTCAAAGTGAGTACACTGAAGCTTTAAGCTGGCAATAGGTCCTCACTATGTCACCATGCCATGCTTTTTATGAGAAACAAATAAATGAAGACTTACTTTATTATTTTAGCCTTACATCATGATTTCCAGACTGGGAAAAACATGCAGATTTTCATGTCTCAGAGCCACTGCTGCACATACGTCTCTATAGCCTGCAAAACACAGCTAGACGAATGCTGCTGTAACAGTCAACAAGATAATTTAGATGGCTTACATTAAGAACTTATTAGCACTTTAATGCTTTTTTAAATGTTCATTTATTTTTAGACACCAGTTAACTGAACCATTAATGTCATTAACTGATGTAACAGATCTGTTGTAGGGCTTGTCCTGTCTGTTTCCATAATAAAACTAAGGTAAGAAATACAATGGCCTTAGAAAATACTCACTACCTTCAAAATATTTATATTTTGTTGCTTTGCAGCCTGAAATGAGTACACACAAAATATTTTCCAGCTGTATTTACTCAGTGCAACTTATAGCAGTCAAGTGAAAGATATAATAGTGACAGTTAAGAGAAAAAAAGAACTCCGAGATGCTGAAAAAATAAAATGCTTGTAATCTAATTTAGGTGAAACTAATTACCTTCTCCATTCCACACCAAGCAACTGGCTTCTACCTGTCATCAAATGTAATCATGCTGATTGGTTTAGCATAAAAACAGCCATTCCTAGGGCTTAGGAACTTGAAAGTGTAACTGATTCAAACAATCAACTATGGGTGAAGATCTCAGGAATATTTATAGACAGGTACAAGTCAGAAAATGAATGCAAAAAAAGTGGAAAGTGTTAAATACTACTGTGACCCTTCCCACACCATTCCCTTCAAACTGGATGAAAAAGCAAGAGAGAAACCAGCTAGAGATGTCATTACATGCATGTGACAACAATATCACAAACGCTCCACAAATCTGACTTGTATGGGGTTCCAAAAAAAAAAAAGCCGTCTTGATTGAGTTTTGCCAAAATGCACCTTCAAGATTTTGAGACTGAATGGCAAAAGTGTAACACCATACATGAGGATAGTGAAGCATAGGGGTGGTAGCATCCTGTTGTGGTGGTGTTTTTTTCCTGCAGCAGGGACTGGAGGCATTCTCAAGATAAAGGAAAAGTGAATGGGGGCAAAATACCATCAAATTTTGAGTTAAACCTGTTTCTTTGAAGGCTTACCTTCCAACATGGCAGTGACTTGGAATATATGACACATTGGATAAGAAGAAAAAGACAAATGTCCTTGCAAGGTCGAGCCAGAGCACAGACTTAAACCCTATTAAAAATATGTGAAATACCTTGATTATTTCAGTCCAATACCGCACAGTCTAGAAGTGAAAAGTTGGTAGATCCGTATCCTTACAAATCAAAGCAAAAGGTGGTTCTACAACGTAAAAGGGGTTATTCTTTCCTATACCTACTGCAATTAGGATACCGCACTATTCCTAGGTCCCTTAAATTAATAATATTTGTCATACAGACCTGGTTAACTGTTTTATACAAAAGGTTAAGATTTTTGGCATGCCTAATCTCTTCTGCTAAAGCATGTGTTTAGATGACACATAAATAGATTTGATTTAAAATTATATCTGAAATCATAAGGTTTAGCATAAACTTGTGGTGTTCACGCTAGCTCAAGTTCACACTGTCATTAAAGCAAAAATGGGTGTAGTAAATATTAATAAAAGCTAACGTTCATTTAAGGTTTCAAGGATTCTACTTTTCATTCAAGCTTTATTCAGTAGTATAATTTGTAATTTAAAAAAATCTGCTGTTTCAAATAAGAAAAGAATATAATATAGAAACACTTTTCCAAGTGCTCACAGATCCTACTGTATATCCACAGTGGTATATTAAATTAGCATGTATAGCATGTCTATGTGTAACTACAACATCATTATCAGCACAAAATAAAAAGGGTTCCAATCTGTTGCTATGAGCAGTTATGCAGCCAAACACTGAATGAGTGCTATGCAAACAGTGAGTAGTTGTGGGAGTAGAAATACAGTATTTTGACTACAGACAGTATCTCTTAAACAAATGTATTTGAGAGCGGCAGACCACACCAAATTTAACAAAAGTTCACATGGAAGAAGCTTTTTGCACTGAATGATTCACAGTTTTAGAACTGAGAAATCCCAGTCAACTGGATTTATTTCAGCCAAATTCCACCTCATCTGTGACTTCCACAGGAATGTGGTTATGTTATATTAGCACCTTTTTTGTATTGAAACAAAAGCACTGTTTGTACACCTACAAGAATATTCTAGTAATTCTGATACTATTGGAATTAGCAGAAAGCTTATAATGTAGACACTGGAAAAAGCATGACATAAGAGTTAAGGAAAAGTAACAAAGAAAGAAAGTGAGGAAGAAAGAAAGAAAAAAAAAGAAAAGAAAAGAAAAGAAAAGAAAGAAACGGCAAAGAAGCCTACAGAGTGGCTCATCCAAGAGAGCAGTTGTGGAGCCAGCAAGGAAAGGAGGCACACACCATCAGAGAGTGATTGTGAGTAATGGGAGCCCTCTTGAGTAACTGCTGTGAGTGTTCAGGGTCAGGACAAGCCTGGTTTATGCAGTCCACATGGGACTAAACACAGGATGTGAGAGAAACGTGGACATACTCACATCGTCTGGGTCCAGCTCCATCTCTGCTCAGTTATCTTCAGGTCATGACTTACAATTATTTAAATGTGTGTGCATCACAAATAAGTGCTGTCTTTATGTATTATAGCACCATAAAATGTGCTAATGTGTGTTGGAAGCACGTAAAATGTACTAATGTGCTAATGTAATAACCCTATTTACAAAGCAGTTGGGGTGTTTTCAAAAATGCAGTTAAAACATTTTTTTACTTGTAATTTGTTAATTCACATGAAACTGTATTTAACTAACAAAAGTACAAAGAAAATATTTTTATATATTTTTACTGACCAACTTAATTATATTTTGTTATTATAAACAAAGTTGGAATTTGATGCCTGTAATGTGCTCAGCAAAAGTTGGGACAGAGTTACATTTTGATTCAGAATATTCATGTAACAGCCCTAAAGTAATTGGTAGCAGGTGAAGTATTCTGATTGTATATAAAATAGCATCCACAAAAGACTCAGTTTACAATACATAATATTGTGTAAAGATTCAAGGAACTGGGATTCATCTTAGTGTGTAAAGAGTAAGGTCATACACCACTGTTGAATGTGTCTGATCTTTAAGCCCTCAGGCAGCACTGCCTGAGAATCCATCGTGCTACTTTGACAAATTTAATCACATGGGCTCAGGAGTACTTCAGAAAACCATTGTCACTTAAAATAGAAATGCAACCTGAAATTATATTATGCAATTGGGCAAGCCATAAATGAGAGTCAATTTGAGTCGAATCATATCAGAAAAGTATTTTCTTTTAGACTTTTTCACATTTATCACAACGTTTCACACTCACATTCATACCTATAGACAACCAAGAATACCCAATTAGCCTAAAGTCGGAGAAAGTTCGCCAGGCATGGGGCTTCAACACACTTTTAGCTGTGAGGCAGAAGTGCTAACCACTCCACCCTCTTCACTCACTCTTCAGTATTTAGACCTACGTTTCCTGGATTAGTGCAACATTGCGATGAAGTGTTGAGAATTTTGAGAGTTTGACAAAGTTTTTATGTTTGTTTTTGAAGTCAGTTTTGATTGAACTACCTTTTTATTATATTGGATTTGATTTCATAGAAAGATGTACCTCTTCTACGAATCTTCTGACCTTTTGAAAATTAAAAGCTTGATCCCTTTCTCAAATTGAATGAAGAATTTCTCCGGTCTAAAATGATAAGAACTAATTAACCATGTCACAATCTTTCACTTCTTGCCAGTCCACTCATACATTAAATGCACAAAAAGAGTTTCATTTCAACTTTTCACTGATGTAATGTAGATACAATGATGTTTATAAGGAGCATTTTTTTACATTAACGACTGCAATATACAAGTTGATGCTCACTCACTGAGAAATTGGGTATATCTGAAATAAATACGTTTAAAAGATGAGTTACAATTATGAGGTCAAGCATTCTTGAGGTGTTAGTTGTGATTCTAGTCAATGAACAGAAAAACTAAACTTATTTTTTAGTTTTTAATTTATCCAGTGAAAATTGCAGGTTATGAGCTTTAGTCCTATTTGCACTTATATACACAATAAAACCACCTATTATTTCACATTCCAAAGGAATTACAGTTTATACAAGCCTGTTCAAGATGATTGAAAATATCATGCTGTTTAGGTGGTCATAGCAATCCCCAACTAGGATAGGTTTGCTTTTGTTTAGGATGTAAATCGACCCAAACCATTCAGCAATTGCCACTGATGTCCCTGCTAGGATTAAAAGCAGTGCCACTTCTGATATACGGAGAAGTGCCTCTGCCTTCACAATTCCGGTGAACTATGAAGTATCCAGGATTTCACTTCTTATGATGGCATCTGTTATGCCAGTCACTGCTTTTATGTTATTGATTACCAGGGATATGATCTTCTCTTGTTTTGGTAGCAAACTACAAGCATTCAGTTGGATGAAATTGAGTTCCTTAAATCAGAGATATCTAAACTGCACGGTGCTGTTGTTCATCTCTTTTCATCCCACTGTGGGTGATCATCTTTATGAATAAGATTGTTATTATGTAGCAAGGAAAAGTGCATCAGTGAACTGAAGTAAGGATAATTTATTGCAAAACCACTAATCGTCACATTTCCATAGACAGCGATATTCTGGCAGTAATATGTTCAGGTGTTTGCAGTAGGACCAGCTGTCATAAATCCTCACACTGTAGGGGTGTTGATTATTCTGGACGTTTGTAAAGTGTGTTAAGTTGTTACCTTCAGTGGGCCTGGTTGTGTCTATACATCTTCAATGGCTGAATCAAGAGAATAAACAGATTCCAGTTTTAACAGTTGGTTTCCACAATTTCTGTGTACGTTTGGAGTGGTGGCCAAATTCTAAATTGACTGTAAATAACATAGAAATTGTCTGAAAATAAATGTGCTGGTATGGGGAGCATTAGTGTCCATGACATGGGTGACTTCTATGTGTATGAATTTACAATTGAGGTGGACACATATAATAGATTTTTTTTGTGTGTGTATGGTATAAAGTAGTGTATAGTGTCTAGTGTTTTAAAAGTTTCATAAGGTAAGAAAGTGTAATACGTTTGATGTCCATTACTCTTTAGAAATATAAGGAAAAGGAATTAATTCCATACTGAGATATACCGTTGTCTGTTTACATCAATAACCTAAAAAATGTTGTTTCTACAGTAATTGTTTTATTTTTCTCTTGTTCTGGTCAGTGCCCCATTTAGTGACTGTAGTCAGTTTTTGCATGGGAAAGGTTTTTTGTTGTTCGCGAAAATAGTCTTTTTACAAAAGAATGCTAAACATTCCTTTGGAAATAGACTTAAATTCTGATAATCGCTTTTTTTCCCTGTTTTTTTGGTTACCAGTTATAGCATTCTAACTCTTGTTAGTAAAAAATTTTGACTTAAAAGGATGGGAAGGTATGGCCAGGGCTAAAAAATCTCAAAAATCTTAATCCTTTAAGGGGTTAAGGGCCTGAAACAGGATAAAGCCTCGTCAAGCTTCATTAAAAAGTAGGAAACACCCAGTTAGAATTAAGTAGGAGGCATGCATTACACCACGTCTGCTGAGGTTTATCGTTAGTGACATAACAAATGATGGTGGTCTGCCCTCAAGATTTCCAGGACTATGACTAACATGCTTTGACGTCACAGTCTGTAAAATGCACAGCTCAAATGTGAGCTGGCTGCTAGTTCATAACTGGTCTGGAGACATGTAAGGGCTTAAAGGGTAATAGCCTACATTATTCATACATTCGGCTCAACACACTTCCTGCTCTGGATCACGTTATGACTCCTACCTCTCATGCGACTAGCTCTTTATGTGCTTTTTGTCATAAGCGAATCACTAATCACATCTGTTTCCCAAACCAAAAAAAGGTTCACTCACCAAGTTAACATTTAACTAATTTCCATGGCAGCCAGGTCAAGAAGATTACAAACCTGGATAAAACATGTATATTCTCTTAATCTGTCTGTAGTTGGATGGTGGACAAGTTGCTGGTAAAGGGCCATATTTAGATTTGGTATCTTTGGTCAAACTTTTACATCAGTGTGTTATTCAGAGTAAATGAATACATTTATTTAGCTCCCCATTCAGATTGAATCACTGGTAACTGTCGATTTCACTCAGAAGGTTTCCAGATTTTTGTTGAGTAGACACATCCAAGATTTTCAGTAGTGTTCAGACTACTTAGTAATAAAATATAAGCATTTGTAATGCAAGAGAAAATTTGCAAAATGGGAGGTAAAATATATAACTACGATACAATGAGTGAGACCCAGTTGGATCTGGCAATACTCCACACAGTTTTAGGATCCTAATTTCCGATTTAACATTTGCATACATGCAAGTAATAAAGCAATTTAAAATAGTAATACTGCTTATTTCTGAGGTTGAGAGTCACTCAAAGTAATAATACTGCTTCCTACTGAGATATTGGTCTTTCTGCTATTGAGTATGAAAATTAATCAACTCTTAATGTTTTTTCTTTTTAAGGATGATTTATTCAAGATTCCCTAATGCACATTATTGAGTATAATTTACTTAACTATAACTATTATTTTTTAACTATTTTTTTCAAGTTTAAGAATTGTTTAGTTTATTATTGTGTGTTTACACTTAGCATATTG
Organism: Porochilus rendahli; assembly: GCA_039654305.1. Classification (NCBI taxonomy): domain Eukaryota; kingdom Metazoa; phylum Chordata; class Actinopteri; order Siluriformes; family Plotosidae; genus Porochilus; species Porochilus rendahli. The sequence continues at coordinate 29,083,750 of JBCNYG010000001.1, forward strand.
ATGGTGAAGAACATTTGTACACACTAATTAGGAAGTCTGTTTTTTTGAAAAATTGTTTCAGTGTTAGCCTCACAGTTTTCATTTGCAGGAATGTGGATATACTGTCAGTGTGCCTGGTTTTTCCATTTTTTGTTATATTTTAAGATTTTCCCACAACCCTGGGCCTTACTAGGAGGCATTTATTGTTATTATTTCCATGAAGGAGATGCCTAAGAGAATATCTCAAAGGAGCAAATACACACTGGACCAACAACTCAGGTTGTTTATACATTCACTTCTTGCCAGTATTGACATGTGATTTTGTGATATGGCTGTCAGCGGCTGAGCTTTCAGCCAAGACTGACATGGTCTGAGGTGCAGTATTCCCAGTTATCCTATTGAGGTAGTTGCTTTCAACATTTCTGCCAAATTCAGAAAGTCAACAGTGTCTTGCGTAAGTACTTACACACCTTAAGTACTTACACACTTGTCAACATCTTGTAGTATTTTAACCTGGAATGGACATCATTGGGGTTTTTATCATTTGACTTACACATGTCCAATATTTGATGGAGCAAATATCTTTTCTTGCTACATGAAGGTTAACATTTTTAAAGGCAGTTGGCTACTGTTGAAATTACAGCTGCAAGTCTTCTGGGATATTAGCTTTACACATCTGGATCCTGATATGTTTGAATATTTGTCTTGGCAAAATCACTCAAACTCTGTCAGATAGGATGGAGACCAGTGGCGAAGAGTAATTTTCATGCTTTGTTCAGATTCTCAATCAAACTGAGACCTGTGTTTTTATTGGACCATTTAGGTTTTCAGTTTTGAACCACTTCAGTCTAGCCTTGGTATGCTTAGGATTGTTGTCTTATTATTAAATACTTTGTTGAACTTTAAAAGTGATTTCCTCCAAAGTTACATACTTAAAAGGCTTAAAGTTCCTGGCAAGTTTTGGTTAGTTACTCTAAAACTAGCAACAGGTGCTGAAGTCTACATTCTCTTCTATAGGCACAAATTTTCTTTTCAGATTGCACTGTACTTAGCTTCATTTTGTCCTCTACTCTGCACAGTTGCGCAGTTCATATGAATGATAATCATTCAGAGACCATGATACTTGCCATGATGACAATGACATCAGCATGCTTCACACTTGAGGTGGTATCTACAGACCGACTTATGGCTTCCTTGTTTCTTCTCACTGCATGCAATTAACTAAAGCGTGGGTGTGCCTAGGCTATAGTGATCCTGTGAATCATTTCTCCCATCTGAGTTGTGCAGGTGATGTGGTCTCCATAGTGACAATCATTGTTTCTGTCTCTGTCACACACACACACACACACACACACACACACACACACACACACACACACACACACACACACACACAC
>JBCNYG010000001.1:29086101-29101681 GCA_039654305.1 Porochilus rendahli
ATGTAATCTAATGTAGTCCAGTATGTGGGTTATGTAGTGGCAGGGAAAATCTTTGTCTTTCAGTGTAGTAGTTACAGTGGATTTTGTTGAGTTGACCAGTAGAAACTGATAATTGCCTCACTACTTATCAGTTTAACCATTGAACGGGTCACCTTAGTCATCATCATAACAATTCCCCCCCCCTGAGAAATTTGTCAGCAGCCACCACTAGTACCAATACAAGTTAAGGGTCACCTCAGCATCACTTTCATCTCACTTGTTCACTTACTCAATTATTTGCAGAACAACTTAATCCTAGTATGGGCACAGGGAGGCTGCAGCATATCTCAGGAGGAAACCGAAACATCCAGAGGAAACCCATGCAAGCATACAAATTGTACAGGGAAACAGTCTCACCGAACCCGGGCCTCACAGGGATTCTTGCTGTGACCATACCTTCCCATCACTTTCATGTGAAAGTTGTGTGCAGAAGAGAGTTTTGAGTGGGATGCTGCAGTGATGCTTACAAATCAATTTGCCAAGAAATAATGAAAATTTAAATGTAATCTGTTAATTTCATTACAGTGATAAGACTTAAACCAATAGAACTCACAAACACTGTAAACTGCATTATGGAGCTGACCTTGATTATTCCTGGTTCCATAGGCCAAATGATGGATCATTTTGGACCATTTAAAGTAAAACTGTTATGTAGTTTAGGGAATGTATGGCTCATACAGTAGCCTACAGAATTGATGAATATGAATCCTTGTATAATAATTCTTTATAGCTATATATAGCTCATATATATATATTTTCACTCCCTGTATTTAAAATGCACACTGTCCAGCCACAGTTACTGTAGTTTCTCACTGATGTTTGGCAGAGAGCTGCAGAAGAGAAAGCCTGCATTCATTTACTACAGTTGTGGCTATATTGACATCAGATGTGCTATACTGTAGTGTTTCACTGACCCCCACCCTGCTTTTAATTGGTTCAGAATGGACTGGCTTCATTATATTCCCAAGCTGAGGCAACTGCACTTGAAAGGGAAAGCTTGCTGCTAACCAAATATAAATCAGATTGAATGACTCAGTGATGGTAAATAATAAAGCAAAGAGTATTAGTCATGAATCAGGCAAATGTGCTGCGTATATAAGCTGGTGGGGTCTGACGCAGGTAGGCCCAGTGGAGGCATTATTTTAACCTCTGAGAATCAGTTTCTGGTAATGCAATGGAAGGCAAGCTCTTTTACTACTGTAAATGTGGTATAAATCAGTGATATGTTGAAAATTGCAGTGAGGAAAGTTAGATACACTCTCGCAATATGTAAGAAAGGATCTATCATGAGATTAGACAGTAACAAGGTAAACAAATGGACAGCAAACATGATCACATTAAATGCACTAATTCTGAAAAAAAAGGTCCCCAATTATTTAAAAGTATTCGCCTGGAAGATTACTGCAGTGGTTATTATATTTTTGCTGGCAACAATTCTAATGCAGTGAGTAGCTTCACATGTTTGAAAAAGCATGTGGGAAGATGTATCCTGTGACTGTGGAAATGGTACTACTGTGTTTCAGAAGGGTCAAATTATTGGCCAGATTTGCTTAAAGAAAACGACTGGGCAGATTTCTCAAATTACTGGAATTGAGTTAGGAACTGTCTAATGCATTATTAAATCATGTAAAGATAGTAGTGAGCGGTAAACTACATGGAAGGAATGTGGTCAGAAAAAAATCCTCATTGACTGTGATTGCATAAATGCTTGATGACGTCAAATAGTAAAAGATTGATGGGGAAATTCATGTCTATTCTTGATAATGAATGAAAGAGCATTTAAACACACACACCCACACACCCAAACACAACACACACACACACACACACAGTATTGAGAATGCAGAGGACTGGGCCTAAACTGTTGTGTGAGCATTTGAAAGACACTTGTTATTGATGATCATTAAAATAAAATGCTGCAATTTGTTGGGAAGAATAAAAATTAGACTGGAGCAATAGAAGGAGGTCATGTAATCTGATGAGCCAAGCTACTGGAGGCAGTTTCAACTCGTCAGGTTTAGGCTCAGAAATGTTATGTATTAGAAAAATAAAGTCAGCTGTCTACTGAATGAAATACATGACCATGTTAACCTATTAATGTATTTCTTCTTCCCTGATCACATGGTATAAAATTAGGGCTCAAATTGTGAAAAAAGTGGTTGATGGAACAGGAGAAATAATTTTTTATGTATGGATTGGCCACTACAGTGTCCTAAATATTGAAAGGGTTTTGGATGTGCTGGACTCTTAACAGAGTAGTTTGTTTCATGCTTCATCAAAGTCCTGCAAAGAATAATGCAACTCTGGATGGAAATAAATGTTGCGACATTTCACAAGGTTAACACTGCCATGATGAACTTAATCAGCAATCACTTAAACACCATAATCAAAGCTTGGAGAAGTCAAGTGAAATATTAGTTGTGTCTTTTTTTTGGTCAGGAAGTGTGTAAAACATACCTAATGCAGTAAGTGAAGTCCAACTGCTTTAAGGTCCCTTTGTGGTTTTGAGTGCTCTCTGGGGTCTTGCAGTTTTCTGAGGACTCTCCAAATTCCTAAAGGGAAGGCTATCAAAATGATTGTTTCATCCTTTGAACACTGACTTAAATATTGAGTAAGCAAAAGCTTGCATCATATTTAATCCTCTTTTAGTCCAGTCATTCTGAGCTTCAGTGGTCACTGTGTATCAGGTCACTGTGCTCCATAGAGAGCAAATCTTTATTGCTTTGGTTTGATACGCATTACCTAGAACCAAGCTATTCACTTCTCTTTCTGGTGACCTACATTTATTTTGCCTGTTTTGTTTACTGCTGGCTCAGATTAAGAGTGCCAGATGTGCTTGGCCCTCAGTGGCAGAAGCTATCATGGATAAGGGTCATACAAGCTCCCTTGAAGGAGCCCCAGCATCACTTGCCAAGTGAGCAAAAGATACAGAAAGTGCACAGCAGCATTGTGTTTTTGTTTTCATTTCATTTTATTCCATTAAAGTACAGTGAGGTAGTGTGCCACGGTTGTTCTTAAACAGGATTCTGCTCAAGCTTGTCATCAGTAGTATATAAATAATGAAACACATTCTCATCTGTTTAAACATTAGCCTTCCCTAACAGACAGTTATTATTTTTAGTATTTAGTAAGGTAGAGAATTCTATACATTTTATGAACGCAATTTCATCATGTCATGTAAAGATCGCAGGAGGGCTGAAGAACATCCAGGTAACTCCTGGCAAAGTTGGGGTAAACCCAGAACATCTCGCCAGACCATCACAAGGACAAAACACCCAACCACTCACACTCACATTCACACACACACTCACATTGAAAGAATTGGAGAATATCTCATTAGCCTAATGTGCATGTCTTTAGACTGTGGGAGGAAACCGTAGCACCCAGAGAAAACCCACGCAAGCAAAAGTGCTAACCAGTACACCACCATGCTGCCCTTTTATAAAGGTAATTTGAAAACTTTATGGAAATAACATTCCTGATATGTTCTAAAAGCATGTTGTGATAATGATTTCTTTGACAAAAATTTTGTAATAATGCTTGGGCAAAACTTCCAACACAAAACAATCAACTATGGAAAAGATGGTTAAAGTTTTTACTCTGACTGATGCACCAGTTACATATGAAGCATTATAAACTTTTCATGAAAAGTTTAAAGAGACATTTAAAAAAAAGTGTTTTCTAATTTAGAGGTGTGTGGCTTCATTCTTGCAAACAGATAACCTGGTTTGAGCCAAAAAGACATTTGGCCCATTTTATATAAACCATAAATATATTACAGCAAAATGACACATTATTACTGTATTGGACACACAAACTTCTCATGTGGGGCTCAGAATGTTTCCACACAGGTGAAAGCACAAAGCTGTATTAAATGTCATTGTACTGTTGCTCTTTTCTGTAATTTATGGGTCCAAACCCATTTTATCATGACAATGCACCTGTGAATAATATGAGGTCCATGAAAACATGGTTTCCCAAGGTTGGTGTAGGAGAATTTGATTGACTTGCAGAGATTCCTGACCTCAACCCTTCTGAACACCTTTGTCATGAATTGGAATGCTAATTGCACTCCAGGCCTCCCCGACCTTACATCAGTGCCTGACTTTACTAATGCGCTTGTGGCTGTATGAGTAAATTCCCTCACAGCTATGTTTCAATATCTGAAAAGCCTTCCCATAAGAGTGAAGATTATTATAACAGCAAAACAAGATTGATTGTGGGATGGGGTGTTCAACAAACATATATATACAAGTTTGATGGTGAGTGCCCTGTGATGGCCTGGCGAGCTGTCCAGGGCGCACTCTGCCCTTGCCCAGAGTCGGCTGAGATGGGCGCCAGCCTCCCCGCGACCCTAATTAGGAATAAGTGGTTCAGAAATGAATGATTGAATGAACAGATACCCCCATCTTCCCTCCAGAGAATTAGCAATAGGATGAGTTTTTGCTCCGCAGGTCATGAGGACGAATGTCCCTGTTGCTTATTGGCTAGAATAGTGTTGTGTGGCTCACACTAAGCCCCCTTCCTTTAAGATAAATAAATAATTGTTTTTAAAGAATGAAAACTTATTTATTTATGATGATATTCTTAATTTTTGCTAATAGACCCTGCAGGATGTTTCACACTGTACCTTTAAATAATGACCGTCCTTTTAAAACCAGATCCAAGGCTTCAACGTGCCTGGGGATTTCTCATACGCCAGCGACTGTGCCGGCTTCTTCACTCCAGGAATCTGGATGGGGCTTCTGACGTCTCTCCTCATGGTTCTCATCCTCACCTACGGCCTGCACATGATCATGCAGCTGCACACCATGGACCGCTTTGACGACCCTAAAGGCCCTAGTATTTCGGTGCCTCAGAACGAGTAAATTCGGAGCCGGCGTATGCCTTCTGGTTCCATTTGTATTGTTTTGTGTTGAGTAGAAACCGGTTTTCATTCCAGATGTCCAACATTGTTGAGCTCGATCACTATGCAAGATGTTTATTCAGTAGTCAGCACTGCAGCCTTGTGCGGTTTCAGGTACCGAATTTGGAGTTTATGTTTTTGCCGATGGCTGTTTTCAACGTTTATTTCACAATAATGCCATTTCCCTTCTCCTTGATGCAAGATTTCCTGAAGTAACAGTATTCTTCGCACCACTGGTAGACGAAAAATACAGATAAGATTTTTTTGATGCTAGCTTGCCGTCCGAACAGCTGTATGTATTTGATACAGATGTAGTACTTGACGAAATGCCGTGTGCCATATGTGCTACTCAAGTGACCTTAAACAACTTTATAATTATCCTCCTGAGTGTGAATGGTTGTGTGTGTGTGTATGTTGCCCTGCGATCGTCTGGCGAGCTGGTTCGCCGTGTCGGCTGAGGTTGGCACCAGCCACCGCGCAACCCAAGCAGGATTTAGCGACTCAGCAAATGAGTGAGGAGCGAGTATACTACTGTCGTTACTTTTAAAAGCAGGGGTTTACTCATGAATATCTGTGAATGACTCCGCTGTAGTGATAATTAATCCTTCAGTCTCTCACCTTGTCACCCACCATCCCGAGTCATATAACATTGCATGTGACATCGATATGTGAGGAATAACACTGTTATAGGAAAGTATTTAAGGTTGAAAGGTTGAGATGTATTACCCTCTCCCCGAATTTGATTTTAGTATAACGGTGCATCCGCCCAAAAAAATCCAAAAATTCTTTCTTTGACCTCACATGACTGTGATGTATATAATAAAAACGGGCAGGTCACAGGAAACAAATCATTTCCTGTTAGTACAGACTATATGGGAATGGCGCAATCTGATTGGCTTGTCACAGGCACTTGAAGCAGGTGACATCACAGTCATTTTTATTTTTTCTATCTATATATATATATATATAAAATGAAGTCTCACTTTAATTTTTTTCTTCTTGTTTCCGTGTAGTTTAGTGTAGCTCACCTGCGTTTGTCTTAATTTAAAAAATTCTCAGAAAATGCATTAAAATCTTGTTTTAGTGTCCTTTTATTGCTCATGTTTCCCATGTAGTATGTACTACATTCACTATGATTCACTCCAGGCTTGGTGGATGTCGCTAAATTGAATAGATATTCAGCAGCAACCGTAGATTTAGAATCAAACGCAGCTTGCCACGTTGAAGTCTGCGAAGTGCAGCGTCGTCCACTGAATACTTTTGCATGCCAGAAAAGTTAGTTTGTCTGGTTTTTGTGATGCACTGACATTTTACTCCTTCCAGAACTACTGAACAAATCTCTCGTTCCTTTTTTTTCTCTTTTTAACGTGTTTATGTGGAACAGATTAATGATTGTCGAAATTATTACTATCAAACTGATAAGTGAAGTTAATATAAACCTGTCACGTGCCTTGAAGATGACACTACGGCCGTTGTCGAAAATTAATCAGTATCGTCCAAACTGACACGTCAAGATTAGAGCAATCCGCAACACGGTGGCGTAAACAGCAAGAGTAAAATGTTTTCTAGTGGGGAGACTCGGTGTGTCACGTCTTTCTCTACATGCCAGTCAGGAGGACCGTGACCCATGTAGCAGCATTTTCGGCGCTCTCAGAAATGCTCGTTTTGAATGCAGTAATGCGTGTCTTCCTCTAGTCTATCATATGTGATTCAAGTTTGCTGTGGGTTGCGAAAATATTCACACCACCATGGGGGCGGGGCCTGATTGGGTTTGTTTGCAGCTTTCCCTACAGTATAAGTGTTTATGTCCAACCAGCTGTAGAAGTCGTGTCTCGTACATTTTCTGAGATGCAGTCGTGATGAGCAAAATCGGGGAGTTTCAATATTATACAGCCCACAAAACAATCTATTTTAAAACAATTGTAGTAAAGGAGCAACAATTATTATTTACTGTTAAATTCCTGTTCAATGTTAATTTTCTAGTAAGTGCCATCATTATAGTTACAAACAGATTAACCTTATTTTAATGAACTACGTTTTTTCTACAACTTGCATTTTATTTTCTTCCATTTCAATTTAATTAAAATCGTCATGCTAAGAATATATTTGAAACTTAAGGCCCTGTGGGTATCGTCTGTATAATTATTGGTGGTTGTATAATTTAACACTTTGCAATAAATTAAAGAAATATATTTGTGCCATTTGAAGAGCTACCGTTACATGGTCAGAAAAAAATGTGCTTAAGAAATAAATGTATTTATAAATGAACTCTATTTTCAATGAAGTGATGGAAGAAAACCCCATGGCCTTGGAAACCATTAAAAAAATCTGGATTTTTAAAATGAGTGCGATCATCTACCTCCACATTTCAGGAGGACATTTTGTTTATCTGCCTTCGTGTGGTCTCATTTGGCAAATATTTCCATTCAAAGAGTGTATTATGTATGAAGGAATCCAAGCATGTTACATAAAGGTTTTCTTGAGGGCAAAGTCCTGGGATTTTTACAATTAATCTAGTTACAACTAATCTTCCTGGTGTTTTATTTTAAAACAAAAGTCTTGCATATTTATGTACCTTAAATCATTGTACAGCTACAAATACATAAACCCATGAAGTAACCACCCCATTGACCTAGAAAGGTGGGTTAGAGGTTATGGCCTACTAATCCCAAGTTTGGGAGTCCAAGCCAACTGTTGGGCTCTTGAGCAAGGCCCTTAACCCTCAACTGCTCAGATGTATGAAAGTAATAAATTTAAGTTGCTCTGGATAAGAGCATCTACCAAATTCTGTAATTGTAAATATAAGTAATGTAGTTTAGTAAAAAGGGAGTGAAACAGTGTGGTGGTAGTTGAGATATCATAAGAAGTCACATCGTATTCCAGACTGAAAGTTAGTTTTGGAAAACCCAAACCAAGTAATGTCATACCAAGACAACGTGCTACTTTCTCAATAAACATAGGCAATGAAAAAAAACCCAAAAACATTATTTACTTGTACATGAATTAATATATTTCTAAAGAAAAACAAGCAGAGTTGATTGGGTGAAGATTACATGGCTGCAACAGTACTTGAATACTTGGCTCAATATATTCAGAAGCAATTATGAACATTTAACAGGATTAGTTTAAACAAAAGGTCACACACTTCTCCGAAGGAGGATTCATTAATTGAGATTCAGAAGGTCTACTTCATGCAGCTCAGAGTTCAGATGATCATGTTTCTGATTTTAATACTGCAGTTGAAGAGCTGAGAAACACAGTGGTCTAAACCCCCCAAAATATGAAAAATGCGATGTCACATTTGGACAGATGTGGACAAGGGCTGCGTGTGCCAAAATGGTCGATCCTCATTGCGGCATAAAATAGTTGAAGCCAAGGCGAGTGCATTCCTGGCTCTCCAATCTACTTCTGAAGAAATGTGGTTTTTAAGAAAAACAGCTTTCTGATGGTTAGACCACTCTGGTTCTGAGCCCTTCAACTTAAAACAGGTCTCAACTGGCAGAGGCGTTCAATCAACCCTGGGAACTTAATTTCCTTAAGATTCTTTAGGATAATGAAACTTCAGAAACATCTTCAGAAACATGAAAGATCTGTGAAAATACGGCGGCACATTGTTCACTGTACGATCTACTCATAAACAAACTCCGTGGGCTAACAGTGCGATTTCACTGCGGAAAAGGTTTTCTCCTTATTTAAACTAAAAAGACACTTTAAAGGGGTTTCTTTTCCCATCAGAACCAAAGCATCTTGAACGGCTCTGATGGAACACTGACTGCATTTCAGCCAGTTCTGATCCGATGTGACTCACTCTGTGTTGCGACTCTGATTTTCCACTGCAGTGTAAATGTTTAAATTTTCATGCCTGCTTCGTAATCGTACCATCAAATACAATGCAATGGCATGAACGGTTTCAAACATTGTTCACTTCTGTCAACTTCAATAAGACCATTTAGAAACTGTTAAATTCTTAAACAGGGCGCTGCTTATTATTCATTAATAGCCAAACAAGTGCTCCAATGAGGGATTTGCTTTTCAATGTGGCACATTTACCCTATCACTAATGAAATCAATACTCATTAATATAGATTTCATTAACTTTTTTACTTTGAACCAGTGAGATTGCAGTTCACTCTGACTCAGTTTCTCTTTCATAAGGCCCAAATCATTATATTGAACCTAAGACAGGCAGTAATAAAGGAGACACAAATAGCTCAATAATTACAAGGAAATCATAGCAATCGATTTTTAAAAATGTAAAAAAGAAAAAAAAAAATTCACAAGATCACAAGTTATTTTGACTGCTCACACACAAAAATAAACTCATTTGTCAATTAAAGTAATAAAAAAGTAATTAAGAATCACCAGCCTACAATCTAAATGATAGCTTTAATGCTAAACATGTAACCCTCCATTGAGTGCAGCAGGAAAAGAAGTAACAATATTCAGATTACAATCAATACAGTTTAAAAAAAAAAAAAAAACAGTGTCTGATTCCTTCCTATTTCTAATTAAGGCTTTGGTTACTTTTAGTAGAAGTATGCAAATGCATTCCAGTATTTAACAGTTTTATTAACAAATCAAATGCACAACACAAATCTTTTACCTCTTTTTCATCTTCATGCTTTTTCTAGCAACAGTCAAATCTCAAGCACAATCTTTAATCTTATAAATATTATAAAATATTTTATAGACTATTACACTATAGTCAGGGAGGTACTTGCTGCGTAGCAAGTCATGGTTTCGTTTAAATTTTAATAAAGTGCACATTTCAGCTATTAGTCGTGTTTACTGAGAAAACACCGTCATGTTCTGTTAAATAATTTTGCCTTGAAGCAAACAGCAGTACACTGTGGCACAGTGGCGCTTGGTATGCATGATTCAGCAGCAGCAGGCACAAGAAAGCACACGCACCAAAACGAACCGTGCTGAGAGTTTCCGACTCTGTGGGTTTAAGCCTAGATTAAAAACAGGACAAATGTGAGAGATATCAGGATTTTCGGGTTAAAAGATTTGTCTGACGTCGTCACATGGAATAATGTAAAGATTCTGTCCGAAGATAAGCAGGAAGAACCCATGTTGGTCTGTTTGATTGATTAACTGTTGACTCCTCCATGTGATTATACTTAAGGCAGTGAGTGCTAAAGACAGATTAGGATTAGGTGTTCTATACATCAAGATATTACCCCAAACCAAACTGAATTTCTATGCGTGGAAAAGCGGGAAATGTTTTAGTTATGTACGGCTTAAACTCCCACTCTACTTTTTTTTTTTTTTTAACTAACTCAAACCAATTCACACAAAGCACAGGTTCTCAAACACTGGGCCACGACAACAGGGCTATGACAGCAGGACTCAATAACGCAAATACTGTACTAGAAAGAACAGCATACTAAAAAAAATTTGTAATTTGTTTTTACATATTTGTTGAGCTGTGCATTCCGAGCATACTCATTCAGAGTTAAAGTACATTCTAGATGGAAACATACATAAAGACGTGTTTTACACATCATTTAATTCTTTAGTATATTTTACAAGGAAACAGAAATCAGTTACTTCATAAATTACGTTATCCACCCCAGAAACTCTAAATAAGGCAAAATCAACTATAAAAAAAAATTTTAACCAAAAGAGTAACATGTTTCCATGTAGTACATACTGGAAAAACTATTCCACTGACCTTTCCAGGAAAAAGTCTAGAGTCTAATCACTGTTTATAAAATAGTTGGGAGCCTTTAGTATTAATTCAAAAACAAAGCACACATTTCACATTGTTTGTTTCAAATTTCAAGAGCAAAAGCCTAAATAGGAGCTTGTAGTTCATATCCTTAGATGTTCAATCAGCTCAGTGGGGAAACATACATAGCAGTAGAAAGCAGAACGACACCATGACCATGGTTTTGGATCAGCTGGATAGTGTTCACGTGGGTGACTTTCTAGAAAAGGGCATAGTGAAAATAAATAACCATGCAGGAGGGGAAAAAATGCAATAAAGGGTGACAAGTATATTTTTAATACATTTCAATTACCATTAGAAGCATTAAGAGTCAAATAAGCAATATGAAATAAAAATGTATTTCTCTGAGCAAGCTTAGCAATCAGGTTAGTTACATGTTACACTACAAGCAAATGACACGTGACCATTTTGCAAACAAGTGGCAAACAAATTGGTGATTTTCTAAATTATATTAGGTTATGATCCAGTTAAATGAAATGACGGGCATGGATGATTTCTTTTTCCCCAACCCTGTGCACTGTGTGGTCCTTTGTTCTTTAGTTCCGTACTACTAACTTTAATGCACATCTGCAGGGAGTTGCTCTCTTTCGCAAAAATCTATGTAAAACTTCGGACTGTGGCTTCTTCTTATTTCATCATATATAAACTTTTATTCAGTAATATGTGCAAGTTGTTGCTTGTTAGTGTAAACGCAAGGTAAAAACATGCCAGGAAATAAATTCTTCAAGACGTCACGTAGCTTTGGTGTTTCATTTTGCAGTGTTTATCATTATAACCTATAAATTAAGTTGTTGTTTTTTTTTTGGTTTTTTTTTTTAATACCCTAAAGTTCATTTAGACCACTGGTCTAATGATTTAAATGATTTCACGTTATTCAAATATAATGACTATCAGAGTTCCTTACCAGGATGGTGATGGCGTTACGCTCCGTCATTTCTAGTGGGCACCTTTCCCCAACCTGGGCTGAAACCCAAAAGTCCAGCATTGGCCTGTTAAACCTCAACCTGTTTCTCAGGTATTTAAAAGCAACTCCAACAAATTTCATGAAAAATACAAGGCTACAAAAACTTTAAACACTCGAGTGTTCACGTGTACTATAATTAACCTATTCATATTTTCAGTAAGAATGCCATGACCAATCTCAGTTTTTATTATTATTAATACATTTTGCTGGAGTACATTAGCGTGGGGAAAAAACATACATGAAAAAAAAAAAAACCAAAAGGCATAAGTTCTTGTTAATATAAGCTGCAAGCAGTATGCATGCCGTGAACATGGACAAACCACATTATTTTGGAAAAAGACAAATAAAAGAAAACGGCAATAATGTAAGCAACACTGTTAGGACACTGGATTTAAACTTACCCTTTCTTCATGCAATACACTCCACAGGCAATTGACACTGCAACATGAATTCGACATGAAATCATTTTAAATGGAAAACGATTCAAATATACCACACGTTACTTCAAACACTGAGCTCTTTAAACCTTGGGGAGAAAACACTCTTATATAGTCATATAATGCTTTTATACACAGACTTTCTATTCCGTATCGCTGCTGAATGTTACGTATAGCCCTCGCCCAACGGCTGAGAGGGGCGCCAGCCTTCCCGCAACCCTAATTAGGAATAAGCGGTTCAGAAATGAATGAAAGAACAAAACAAAGGGGGAAAAAAAGTGGTAGGAGCAGTCGTGACGGCGGCCGACTTCGCCAGTGCCATACGTAGTAGCCATTCATTCATTCGTTTTCTGAACCGCTTAATCCTACTTAGGGTCGCGGCGAGGATGGTCCCCATCTCAGCCAACTTTGGGTGAGGACGGGGCACACCCTGAACACCCTGAATACGAGCGTATGCTCACATACATCCAACATTGACTGGTTTATAGGAACGGATGATATGTCCGTTTACTCGTACGCAAATGACTTCCGTGTTCACTGTCACATACACGTGAATCACGTGTGGCGGACACAACGCATGCAAGCTTCTATTAAGTTTGGGGTTGATTTCCCTTTAAATACATTCATCATGCAGGTGCAAACTCAGCTGCTCACTCAATGTACACTTGACTTACCCAGAATGACAAACATCACCACGATCCCGATCACAACATTCCGAATGGTGTCTAGGGAATAACAATATTACAGCGTGTTACTTCAGAATACAAGGTCAGATGATTTATCACCATTATTTACATTCACGAAGACTAAAGCAGAACAGTGAGGGATTGTTATTGTTACTGGTGAAAGAAGAAAATATGACTTACTGTCTGGTGAGGGTGGGGGTGAGGGTGGGGGTACGGGTGGAACTGGGTCTACTCCAGTCTCTATTTTAAAAAAAAGAAAGAAGAACAAATATTTTTTTAAAAACAAACACGACTACACATCATGACACGCATTATTTTATCCACTAAAATATTAAGACTTGACATCAGTCAATCAATAGAGGATTGCTAAGTGTGAGGATTCGGATAATAAAACAGTGATTAATCTTACTGGTGCACTGAGGGAAGGGTTTATCCCATCCTCTTATTTCACAGACCAGGCGACTGTCGCCAGTCATTTTGTATCCTTCAATACATTTGTACTCCACGGAATTCTTATATCCGTAGGGTGGAGATTTTCCACCAATTCTAATTGCGGCATTTATTTTAGGAGGTTCACACTCAACCACTGCAAAAACAAAGAAAGGACAAAATGATCAAATATATCAAAAATCACAGGATTCAGGGGAAATAGTGAATCATAGCGGAGAACAAAACACCTCCAAAGTAACTCACAAACACATGCAGGAGGAGAAGGGCGAAACTGTCCATCATCAGAACAGGTTAGATCCGATTCCCCGTCGAGAATGTACTTTCCACGACAACTGTACGTGACTGTATCATGATAACTATAGAACTCAAGAAGGGGCTCAATGTCTCCATTGTCTATCTCGGGAGGTGGAGTACATTTCACCGCTAAAAAAAAAAAAACGCATGTTAAGTTGCTTCAAATTATTTACTTTTTTAAACATACAAGTTGAACATGAAAAGGTCCATAAGACACATTCTAACCTTCACACTCCAGGTTTCTCCCGTCCCAACCGTTTTCTCTGCAATTTCTAGTTTTTTGAGATCCAGAAGGCATATATCTACAGACAGAGACAGATTGGACAACCTGACACCCACAACCAGGATGTGCAAAAATTTAAGTAAAAGGTCAAGACTTGAGCCTTACTTACCCTTCATTACATTGTAAAGTGGCTACTGCACCAAACTCAATTCCATTTGGAGTTAAATATCTTCCATTGGAGACCTCACCCGGACTTCCACACGACCTTTCTAATTAAAATATTATAATGTCTTAAAGTTATCACCAATTTTTACACCAATTAAAAATAGAGAAAAGTTATATTTTTTAAAAAGCCCACCAACACTACAGATACACGGACATTCTGTATAATAAAATGCTGGAACGAGAAAATGCCTACAAGAAGAATTACTTTTGCACTGAAGGGCTGGCTCGCTCCACTGATTTCCATTACAGGTAATTGACCTGGAAGCATCTGGGACCACAGACACATAACCAACGACACATTTGACTTTTCCAACGGTTCCATCAGGAAAAGACACTTCTTCTGATTCGATTTCCCGGTTTCCTCCTACATATCTGGTACATTGGGCTGAGGAAGGAACCGATAAAAGAAGATGAAGGAATATTGGTAAGATATTGAAGCATAGTTGAAAAACATGAGGATAATTGTTCAATGAGTAATTACATACTGCACAGGTTTATCAAACAATCCATTTCCTACAAACACCAAACAGAGCCTGTCAAAATAGGCAATACGCCTTAGTCCATGGACCACATTAAGGAATTATGATATTGTGCAGTTTCACAGTCCGAAAATGTACACCATAATTTTTGCTGATTGTTATGTAATGTAGGTATCAAATTTTTTCAAAGCTCACATGAGAGGGAAGAAAAGTTTGTTGACAAAGTCAACAGTCCTCAAAATCATCAAAGTTCGACCCAAGGGTGAGCAACTTTTTGCTAATAAACATATACAGGTTTTAGGACACCTATTTTTCCGCACTTGTGCCAAATTAGATTTATTCACTGTATGTACAATGCACTGTCCACTGTAAGTGACGAAAAGCCAGAACCCACATTTAAAATGAATGTAGTAAAAGAATGTGCTGATTCGTTCCTTAAATTCGTGGAAACACAATATTGTGTACTGCGTGTCAGATAAGTGTTGTAAAAGTCTGGGACTGCTGCTGATTAATGGCGATTGCCAGACAGATTATAGTAAATGTCTGGGAAAGTGTAGGACACCAGAAATTAGCAATTGCCAGGCTTTTGTAGTTCCCAGGCAGCCTATTCCCCCTAATAGTCCGGGAAAACGGGGGTGAAGTGTAATTTAAGCCTACGAAATTGCACTACAAGGCACAGGATAAAGATAATTTCATTCCGTTTTCTGTTCGTGACTCTTTGTGCATCACTATCAGAGACTGTGTAAAAATCACAAGTTCTGTGTTTAATTTTCGAGAGCGATGAAGTTATGAATATTGCAGTCGGCCCTGCACTTCACATTCATCAGATTATATCTACTACAAGGACATTTTTAAATAAACCACTATATATCTTTTAAGTGGAAAACCTGGAGATACACAATGTCTAAGCATAACTCTGAGGGTAAGGAGAGGTAGACCACCGATAAGGAATTATAATAAATTATGAATTAAAGCAGGCAGTACCTCGAATTTCTTCAAGCTTCAGGAGACATACGAGAAGGATGATCCACCTGAACCTCTGTGTCTCCCACATTGTTTTGATGTTATTCCACTGCTGCTTCTTTAATTCTACCCTGCAACAAAGGCATTAATACAGTATTATTTAGTTTAAAGAAAAAACAG
>JBCNYG010000001.1:29120138-29137962 GCA_039654305.1 Porochilus rendahli
CGAATGGTTGTGTGACTGATGGCCCTGCGATGGCCTGGCGAGCTGTCCAGGGTGTACCCCACCCTCGCCCAGAGACGGCTGGGATGGGCGCCAGCCCCCCCGCGACCCTGATCTAGGAATAAGCGGTTCGGAAAATGAATGAATGAATGAATAGGGGATTAACCCAACCTAATGTTCTTTTAAACAAAAATGTTGGGGGGAGGGAAGAGAGAAGGATTGTTGATTTATTTAATCTCATTTTTTGGTGAATAGAGAGGAGGAGACAAAGGGGGTTGTTATAATTTTATTTCCTTTTTAAAATTATTTTGTTTTTAAAATGAAGAAACAATTTCATGGTTCTATTATTATGCTGTTCTGCATATACTCATATCAACTCATGAGTAATTCGTGTCAGGTATAGAGCAACGGTGCGTGACGGATTGTGGGAGACTGCAGCGCATCTTAGTGAGCATGGTGGTTGTCCTGTCCAAGGTTGATTGTTATGATCTATCATGATGATACAATGATCAGGATTGACAATTAATCATGTTGATCGTAGAAAAATTTTGAACCATCCAAAACTTTTGCCATTTGCCATGACTGAAACATTTGCCATGACTGACCTCAGGATCTGATAAGATCTGACAGGATCATCCACGATTATGCCACGATAAAGACCATGATTTGAATCATAGCAGGAATAATGATAGTAGGAATGTAGCATAAGTCGCAGAAAGGCGGAAGCCTATGTCAGTGAAATCTGGGCATAGACGGGGTTCACCCTTCACAGCTCGCCAGTGAATCACATGGCTAACACACAAACAAACAACAATTCAGAATCACACTTACACAATTTTGAACATCCCTGTCCATATGATGTAAAAGAAAATGTGATTCATTAGACCAGCCAGCCTTCTTCCATTGCATCATGGTCCAGTTTAGATGTTAATGTGCACATCATGGGCGCTTTCAATGTTGGACAGGGGTCAAGCATGTGCACTCTGACGGGTCAAGCATGTGCATCGGCAATGTACTGATGGTTTTGACACCCTTTCCCCATAGCCAACACTATGCTTTTTCAGCAATTTACCACACTAACTAGCCTTCACTCTCCATGCATGTTAGTTACCCATAGGTGCCCATGAATTTGTTCCTAGTTAACCGCTCATCCATCTTTGTGCCCCTTTTGGTAGGTACTAAATACTGTATGCTAGCAACACCCCACAAGACCCAACATTTTAGAGATGGTCTGACACAGTCTCTAGTCATGATAATGTGGTTCATGTAAAAGTTACTTGGATCTTATACTTGCCTATTTTTCTTGCTTACAACAGTGCTTCCAACTGCTTGCTGCCTAATATACCTTACTACATGACAGATGCCATTGTAAAAAGATAATTACTGTTATTTTAAAGTAATGGCTTACCAGTGTATATATTTCATCAGGCTGGAACAAATAAATGGTAGCAATAAGCTTGGATATGTGGTTTAGTCATGAGCACAGTGGGTGGAATTACAGCTTCACAACTAGATGCTCCCAGTTCAATTCTAAGCTCAATTGCGTGCATGCGGAGTTTCGCACATTCTCTATCATGTGGGCTGCTGGAAAACATACTTTTTTATATATAAAGTATATATAGTAATAGTATATATATATTTTATAACTTTTTATGTCTGCATTGTTGTACAGCTGTTACATAATAAAAGCTTCTGATGACATTGACAGAGTACATTTCATTCATGAATTCAACCATGAACAAAATTTATTAACAAACTGTTATCATAATAGATGCTTATATGTGTTTACATTATGTGCAGTGACATGCTTGGACCTATTCGTGTTCAAAATGCAAATGTTAAGTGGCCTAAATAATCTCAAAACATCTCTTAATGGGATGTTTGTCCCTTTTCCCCAAGAAGAATTTTAGTAACAGGTGCGAATAGGGTGGGATATTTTGTTAGCTGTTTGGTACGAATTGCTAAGTGATGGTTTATGTAGCAATTACAAGAGTCCAAACAAGTTCAGGATACACCCTGCTGTTTTTGTTTTGATTCTTTTATTGGACATGGACTTCAGACACATGCAAACACATTTTTCACTGATAAAAACAAGAGGGAACTGTTCTAAAATACAGTACTTAAAAATAGATATACTAAATCATATAATCTAGTGTAAATAAATAAATAATCTAGCATGTTGACACTGAGGCAGAAGACTAATATTTATTAATGTTTTATCATTTCAACTGGTTAATTATTAATGAACCACATTAATATTTTGTATTCCAACATTTGTTGTATCCTTTCATTAACAGAAATCACCCGGAGGAAAAGAGGTCACACCTCTGGTGTGCTTCATGCATGTTTTTCCATGGCCTTGGCTGATTACTCCAAGGAGGGCAGCTCCGAGAGGAGACTGATGAAGTGACACTGAAAGTGGGTGGACAAGTTTAAATGACAGAGAAAATGGAGAATATGAGCAACAAGGTGGAGAACCACTTGAGTAACAGTGTGGTTTCTTTCTGGCTAACCACAAGTACATGTTCATTCACTGCATGTTTTAACAAACTATTTACTCACCATATCCAGTTTACTTACACTTTAAGTGCCACCATTAACACTTAGTACTGCGTGCTTAGTGCTTCATTCAATTTTCACAGTTTACATACAGCAAAGTCTGAATTTCCATGAGGACTGTAGTTCTGCATTCCTGATGTGTTTTTAATGATATCCCTGCTCAAAGATACCTCATTCATCTTAGTATTTGGCTCCTGGGAGATCATTGCTGATGGATGACTGGAGGCAACCAGTGCAGAAGGGGGTTCAAGAAGAAGAGAACACCTGAAACAAGGAGCTGTCAGACAGACGGAGAGGACAGCTTCTGTTTAGGATCCCGTGTTGTTAGCAGCTATCCCGATTCCCTCATTTCTGACAAGTTTCCCAGTCCCTGCCGATGAAAAACGTCCCTAGAGAATGATACTGCCACCACCATACTTCACTGTTCGGATGGTTTTCTTGAGGTGATAAGAGGTGTTAGGCTTGTGCTAAGCATAGTGTTTTCCATTATGACCAAAAGGTTCTTTCTGTAAGCAGTTGTTTTTTCTGGCCACTCTTTGGTTTTTCATTCCTGATTAATCAGGCATCTGATTAATGCCCTTCTTCAGTTTTGTTAAACATCCTTTTCTAGGCAGGTTTGCTTATTGTTCATGTAACAGTTGACAATAAATATCTCTTTATCTTTATCTTTACAATGTTTTCAATATAGGTGCAGTGGTGGCCTGGTGGTAGGGTGCTGGATTACTGATCCCAAGGTTTGTGGTTCAAGCCTCACTATCTAACTGGGTTATGAAATGGCAGCCATGTATCTCACTATCTATGGTGATAGGCATGTAAAAGAACCATTGCTGATTTTCGTCAGGAGTAGGCTGCATAGCTGTCAGTTTCTGCCCTGCGATGTCCTGGTGAGCTGTCCAGGGTGTACTCTGCCCTCGCCCAGAATCGGCTGCAATAGGCGCCAGCCTTCCCGTGACTCTAATTAGGATTAAGCAGTTCAGAAAATGAATGTTTTCAATATATGTTTTTTTATAACCCAACTCTGATATGTACTTCCCTGCAACTTTGTCCCTGACCTATTTGGAAAGCCCTTTGGTCTTCATTGCATGACTTGCATGGAAGTGCCTTTTGATTAGTGGTGTTACAGAGTCTGGTGCCTTTCAGAACAGGTATATACCTATGGCTTAAAACCAGACCCACCTATACATGGCATTATACTTGGATTCAACCTGGCAATTTGATAAAAATGGAATTAAAAGTTTGACTGTGGCCCAAAAAATTTTTAATCCTGCATAAACAATACTTTTTCAGATTATTGCTCTTGACTTATGTTATGCCCATATTTCTGATTCATAAAAACATGTTTTAAACTAATTTTTACCAAAAATGGCCATAGGCGGTTCTGGTTTTAAGCCCTTGATGCATACTGAGATCATGTGACACTTAGATTGCACACAGGTAGTCCTTATTTACCTAATTAAGTGACTTCTGAAGGTAATTGAGGCACTAGATCTTATTTAGGTGCTTCATAGCAAAGGAGGTAAATACAAATGCATGCATTTTTGAAAGAGTTTTTCTCAAATGTGTTTATGTTTTCTTTCACTTCATCAATTTGAACTATTTTATGTAGGTACATTACATAAAATGTAGGAAAAAACTTTGAAAGGCAACAAAATAAAAAAATGTAGAGGGGGTGAATACTTTTGCAAGCCTCAATATCGATACCCATGGTATACAGCTGTGAATATACACAAATGCCACATATATTGTATGTACTAGCATTTCATGCATAAATAGAGCTTATTTTATGCATACTGATAAATGAAATCCCTAGGTTCCACCAAATTCACTTTCATGGACTGCTTTAAGCAAAAGCAATGAGGGAAGTCCTCTGAAAAGCCTTTCAAAGCCGAGCAAAGAATGAGATCACTTTCCCCAGGGTAAATTGTTTGGGAGTGAACTGTGATCAGAAGTGCTGGGGCAGAGGCCAATTGTAGCGAAAGGGCAAGTCTGTGTGGGACTTATTCGGTTGGGACCTGTCAGTCCAAACAAACATCTGTGACTTCATCTTCACTTGCACTCATGTGTAAATCATATGCAGAGCTTCCATGCCCAATGTTGCAGCCTGAGCTGAAACCCCTGCTACTCTGACTTTTATGTAATCTTTATTAGGATAAAAGTGAACTAGCTGTGAAGTTCAAACAGAACAACATCTGAAAAGAAAATTATATCTCCAAAATGTCTTTTGGGGTGTTCCTGATATGCAGTGGTAATTAACTACCAAAGGTGGTCCAAGGAAGGACAATCAGTGAACTGGCACGAGTGTCATGGGTGCCAAAGGCTCACTGAAGAACATGGGGAGTGAAGGCTGGTACGTCTGGTCTGATCCAACAGATGAGCTACTGTAGCACAAACAGCTGAAACTGTTCATTCTGGCTATGATAAAAATATGTCAGAACACAGTGCATTGCAGCTTGCTGTGTACAGGGTTGCCTAGCCACAGACCAGTCAGGAGGTGTTCATGTTATGGCTAATCTGTGTAAAGTTTATGTCTGTTTAGCCAAAGACATATTCATATCACATGTAAAAAAAACTCTGCTTAGTTTAACTTTAAGAAAACAGACCACTAGAACAATGTAGTGATGAAACAATTATAATAATAAAACGGTAATTTTATGTACAACCAAGGCATTGGGAGTTAAAATCCTTTGACACTGTGGAAACAGTATTGCCAAATATACGTGTTATTATTTGAAGAGCTCATCAGTGATATCATGAAAATAAAAATACAACTTTTGGGTGCGTGTCTGTGTCTAGTCTTATATGTCTATAAGACCTTTAATTTAATTGTTAAAAAGCTTTCCCCAAGGTTTCTTTTGGTTCTGCAAATTTAAGTTTTTTTCAAATTTGTTTTGTTTTGTTTTTTTCACTTTTTGATACAGTGGGAATAGAAAAGAATCACTCCTTACAGAATTTCCTTGTTTGCACCTTTTTGTGTTACCTGGACCTTTTGTAGCATTTCTATGGCCTCATTTGTAAATACAAGCCAAAATCCCATATGGACGGGGCATTTAAATGTACCCAAAATGACATGATGAAAGAAAATTCCTAAAAAAATCAATATTTTAAAGAGTATTCGCCCAAGAGAGTTGGGACTGGTCTCAAAATGTGCGCAAACTACATATTTATATTCACTTTCCACTATTTATAAATATATACATATATATATATATATATATATATATATATGTGTGTGTGTGTGTGTGTGTGTGTGTGTGCGTGTGTGTGTTTGTGTGTGTATGTATATCTAGGAGCAATATTTTTTGTGCAATTAAAAAAAAAAATTGCATTGGTATCTCAATGGCCTTGTAATATTTTTTATTAATTTCTGTACATTTATCATAATTCAATGCATCAAGGTGTCTTAGATTTTGTTTCTGTGACCTACTTTTTTAATGTTGAGTATCTTTCACTTCCAAAGTTTGAAACTATTCAACTTCATGTGTTTTTTTTCACCTTAAATGTATCATTGTGTGATACATTTAGGGTAAAAAAGAATTATAAAAAAAAAAACACATGACATCGTTAGATGTCACAGACTTACACATCAAAACTCCTAAATTCAAAGTTAACATTATTTCTTATTTCCAGGTGCTTGTACCTAAACTATTAGAAGTACAAAGTAGAGAGAAATATCAGCCTCTCAGTACAGAAACTGGCCAAGAACCTTAAGGTGTGTCTTAATAAGGCCTGAAGCAATGGCACTGTAACCTGGGAAGACTTTGATGCTCCAGTAATGGTTCTGGCAGAGGCCATGTAGGATGTGATTTGATGATCGTCATTCATGATACACATGTTCAAATTAACATTTTCATTTTCCATTTTTATGAAGGTAATTTTTTGTATTAGAATTTAATAATCATAATTTTCTATCCAAATAGCATTACTTTTAAGCCAAAGTTTTTCATTTTGATAATTCCAACCAAAATAATCTCAAAGGAGGGTAGTGTTGAAAGTTATTTGATTATTTCACAATGAGCCATGGGAAACAGGAACCAGGAACAGATTAGTAAAATAAACAAATTCATTGATATGGTAAAGGGACCATGCCCCTAATAAAATACTTGTTAATTCAATTAGTTGTAATTAATCACTGTCTCCATTGCACCCCAAGTTAACTGGCTTCTACCTGTGATCAATTGTAATCATTCTTATTAGTTCAGTATAAAAGTAGCTATTCCTCGAGCATGTCAGTGCTGGAAAGTGTAAGAATAAACAATAAGTGGCAAGGCACTGACAAAAGATTTCAGGGATAAAGGGACACTTCCCGAATCAAGCCTTCCCTGGATGGAAGAGCAGGGAGGAAAGTGGTCAGAGACACTACAAAGAGACCTGTTGCAAATTTGAAGCAGTTACAGGAGTTTTTGTCAAAGAGTGTTCATTGTGTGAACATGACAGCAGTATCACAAATGCTTCACATTTGGCTTTTATGGGAAGGCTGCAAGAAAAAAGCCACTTTTCAAGAAAAGCCACATCAAGTTTTATTGAAGAGCCTCAGGCCAAATGAAAAAAATCTATTCAAGTCTGAATCGCGATTCTTATTTATTGGCATTCTGAATTTGGCATTCTGAATACAAATTTTCAAGAATCTATTTTTAAAAACACGTTTTTTCAAACATTTTCAACCTTACTCACAACGCGTACCATTTATCCAGACACGGCCTCCGTCGTGAATTATTCCTTGTATGCTTTTAGCCTGCAGCCAGCGTTGTCTTTGCTGTAGGTAAATGTTTGGGTGCACTTCGGATTTTCTGGGTAATAAGGACCAGTGCAGTGTGCACTTCCCTGAATCCCTGAGCCCACATCTTACGGAATCATCCAGAGCTAAAAGAACTGGTGCAGCAGACACGACCAACTCCTGACCAACTGGAGAGTACATCTACAAAACCAGTTGTCTAGTAATATAATTTCTTTCTTTCTTATAGAAGAGCTGTTCCTAGATTATAGAAGAATGTAGTTGCTCATGAAAATGGCTCCCTTTATTTGTAATGGTTATGAATCAAACATGGGTTTGAACTGAGAATCGATTCTGAATTGAATCGTCATCCCAAAAATCAGAATCGACTTGAATCGTGAGTTGTTGTTAGGTTCACACTGTATATCTGGCTTACCACACATAGACCACCATACCTCAGGTAAAGCATGAAGGTGGTAGCAGCCTCTAATGGGGGTATTTCTGCATGGACTGGGACAATTAATAGAATATAGAATGGATGGGACAAAATACCATCATATGCCTTAGGAAAACCTGCTCCAAAGACATTACTCCAAAGACTTTAGGTTACTTGGCTTGTCCAAATTGCCCCCTAAGTGTATGTGAATGGTTGTGTGTGTGTTGGCCATGTGATGGACTAGCAAAATGTTCAGGGTTTACCCTGCCTTTGCCCAGAGTTGCCTCCAGCCACCCTGTGACACTAGTAGACTTAGTAGGGTTTTGGCAACTGAATGAACACTTCAGTAAAGGAGAGTGTGCAAATATTGCACAGTCTAGATGTGTAGAGAAGTATCTTCTTGACTGTTACTATTATATCTTTAACATGACTGTTATAAACTGCATTGAATAAATACAGCTTGAAAAATCACGTGTGTGTGTGTGTGTGTGTGTGTGTGTGTGTGTGTGTGTGTGTGTGTGTGTGTGTGTGTGTCTTTCAAGCTGCAAATCAACAAAATGTGAATATTTTAAAGGGGTGTTTCTTTTCTTTACTCACTGTACATAATTTGAACCTTTTAAATGTTAAAATAAACATATGTCTCTTCTCTTTTTAAACTAGAAGTGACTATTTTGTTTGAGTCTGCTATATGGAATAATTAGATTTGGAATTGTCTGATGGGGAAAATATACTTAACAGCAGTGGAGTGGTTGATTGCCTTATGTCACAGGGTGCCCTCATGTCTGTCTTCCTTCTGGTTCTCTTGTTTTAGTCATCCTGTCAGAGTCAGTTATGCTGGAGTTCTTGCTTGCACTTAGTACTAATAAACTCTCTTTTTTCTTCTTTTCTATACCATTACACTGTATAAGCATAGCTAACACATCCCCCAATCCTTCATGTTTTTGTTGAGATACACATGCTTCTTCTGAGATACCAGTGATCCTAATCGTTCTGCTATTTGTATTCTGTGATCTGTCCTGATATGCTACTACTGGTTGGGGTTCCCTTCTTAGAAGACCCTCACTCCTGCTGCTGATGTTCCATACCTAAATATACACTCAGAAACTGTGAAGATGACTTTTAACCGCTGGTAATAGAAACTCTTTTACTAAACTGATTTAGGACTACAATTACCATTTTAGTTATAAGATAAAACTCCAATTCTCCAAGTCCAAAATCTTCCAGATTTTAAACTACAGTGAAGTTTCTGGTACATGGTTTGTGTTGTAACTGATTCCACCCAAATGGGGATGGTTTTCCCTTTTGAGTCTGGTTTCTCTCAAGTTTTCTTCCTCATTTCAACTGAGGGAGTTTTTCCTTGCCAACATCACCGTAGCCTTCCTCATTAGACTTGTAAAGGGTTTCTAAAAAAATGTCCAAAATAATACATTTAAATTCTTTACCAAATTTGTTTTTTCTGTGTAGAGCTGATTTGCAACAATGTCAGTTGTAAAAAGTGCTATACATATACAATTGAATTTAATTGAATTTGACAGCAGTAACCTGGGCTTATAAAACTTTCAGCAATCATTTATTTATGTAACTGAAATATTAAAGTATCACAAAGCTAGTCAAGGTAGAAAATTTACATGATTATGAAAACCTCCTTATAAACATCCAGCATCAATATTCATGGAACCTTTGTCTCTGCTTCTAATGTTGTAACAGATTATGGTGCATTAGATAGACTGGGAGGGAATACTGAGGCTATACGAGTTGTTAAGGATTGTCTTGTTGATGACAATATGAATATAGTATTATAAACAATTTTATAAATCATTTTATTAAGTTTTAATAATCGTCTATAATGCCATCACATTACAATGTTGGAGCTTCACTCTGCTCCACATGACCAAAATAAATTTTAACATTTTAAAATTTAAATGTAATGACAGCACTGATAAATACTGAACCTTTGGTGTATTTAAAAGGCAGGTAATTTCCACAGGCTGATTTCATACAGTATGAGATCATTTACCTGGCCCTGTATTCCAGCTCTTTTGCTGTATAATAGTCACCATATGTGGCACCTCCAGTATCTGCTTGAATTTAAAATATGAGGTTGTGTGGCAACTTCTGCCACAGCTTTCCTTATTTCATTTCTTTTTTCTCCTAATGTTGGACTGTTAATATTATTATTGCCATATGTTTGGCTCTCACTTTCACTCTCTTTTCTGTGCATTTTGTATTTCAGAGAAACACAATATCAGAATTTCCTTGAAGAAATTTTCAGGTTGTGAGCCTGGAGACCACATGTCCACTGTCTGGACCACTGCCAATGGCATTTACCATTTTTATTAAAGAAATATAAACTAACCATTTGTTGAGCAGTGATTTCTTTTGGGATTAACTTCTGGTTATACCCATATACTGTTAATGTACAAGGCACCATTAATAGCTTTTACTAAATGCATGATAACAATCTATAAAATGAGAAAAGCCCAAACACCAGCATGTATGATTGTGACTTTCCCTGGCCAAATGTCTGAAGAAATTGACTGACAGTCGGGTCAGCCACGGCATGTGACACAGCACATACTACAGCACTGGCTGTAAAAAGCCAGTGATTGAGTGAAACAGTCATGTGACTTGCCTGACCAAATGGGCTGTGTGTTAGTACAGACGCTGCTGGGACAGCGGGAAGGTGACTGAAGGTATTTACTCCCAGCAGGCACGGGAAGCCAAAAGGCATGTAGGTGGTCTGATTGTTTGGAAACTGAAACAAATTGATCACCCACCAGGATTCCCAGGGTGCATGTTAATGAATTGTCTCAGCGTCTGAAAAATTTCATCCACACTATATGTAAGACCAGCTGTCTTTCATTAGAGAGAATCATGAGGGAGAAGCACTCTGAGAAGAACCTAGCAAAATTTTGAACTGTTTAACAACCAATGAATGCATATATGTCATGTATTTAGCAGCAAAGTAAACAAGCAAATTAAATCTAATTTAACCTACTTTACGGATTTTACTCCTTGTTTTTTGTTTTGTTTGCTGGATTTCATCTTTTTAATGTATGCAAATCAACACTAACATTTTGGCATGTTGAACTTACGTTAAGTAGTTTAAGCAGTTTATTTAAACGAGTGTCTCTAATGCCGATAACTGCTGTAAAATATGCTTCCATTGTGCTATTATGAAGAACAACAAATCATACTCTATTCTACAGGAAAAAATTAACACAATTTAGATCTCACACTCACTCACTCATTTGCCAAGCCAATTAATTCTACTGGAGTTGTGGGGAGGTTGAAGCCTGTCTCAGCTGACACACATGCACAATCACACCTAGGGTCAATTTGGAACAAACATTTAGCCTAATATGCATGTCTTTTAGAGTATCCGGAGGAAACCCACTCATGCACAGGGAGAATATGAAAACTTCACACAGAAACAACCTCACTGAGGCCGGGACTTGAACCTAGGACCTTCTTGTTGCGAGGCACAAGTGCTAACCACTAGGCCACAGATTTCGGAGCACTACATATCTTATATTTTTTTTTGTCTGATTGCATCTAATATTATTATTTTTAAAAATTGGCACTTTTTTGAATTACAACATATAATACATTACTGTACAATCAAAACTTTTTTCCATTTTATTTAATTTCATGTAGAAGATTTTACATTTTACTGGGTATTAAAGGTAAGTGGAATATGTGGAGGTTGATTGAATAAAAAATTATCTGAGAAATCATGTAAAAACATTACTCTTTCACACATCACAAATGGGCATAGACATGTTAAAACAAGTACATGTACAGTTTATTGGTTCACACCATCAAAACTCCCAGAATGAATTGAATTCTGAGCATATAAATGTGTTGAGTTTTTTCCTTGGACAATGTTAATTCATTCATTCATTCATTCATTTTCTGAACCCTTCATCATCATCATTCATTTTTTGAACACCTTAAACCTAATTAGGGTTGCGGTGCAGCTGGCGCCCATATCAGCCAACTCTGGGCGAGGGCGGGGTAAACCCTGGACAGCTCGCTAGGCCATCGCAGGTCCAACACTCACACAACTATTCACACTCACACCTGAGGCAATTTGGAACAGCCAATTAGCCTACTGTGCATGTTTTTGACTGTGGAAGGAAACTGAGGTACCCAGAGGAAACCCACGCAAGCATGCGGAGAACATGCAAAGTCCACACAGAAACACCTGAGCCCGGGAATCGAACCCAGGCCTTCTTGCTGTGAGGTGAATGTGCTAATCACTGCTCTTGGAAAAACATGCTTTTGAAAATATAACCTTGCACGTCTTGGCCATGTCACAGTGAAGGACTATGTTAAGTATGAAATTCACTGCCACACTCTTACCAAATCCAAAAGATAATTCAATGAAAAGCACATTAAACTAGCTCACATCTTGCATAATGAAATTTCCTAGCATTTAAGGGCCACATTCCATTATGCACAGTTCAGTTCTGGGAATGAAGTATAGTGCATTCATCCATGCACATAAGACCATATTATATTCTTTTCACCGAACCAAATTTATGATTAGTTTATCATTTGGTTCTAATACTAACTTATAATACTTTGTTGGTTAGGGTAGCTCATTAGGTAAGCACTAGTTATACGTGATAAGTCCAGTTATTAAGCCTTTTGTTTATCTTCATTCCATGAATCAGCTCTATAAGTCCCCAGATCACTACTATTGGATAAGCCCATGTACTTGGGGAGCCTCTTATCTGATTTAGCTAAAGGGAGGGCCTAAAAACTATTCATATAGTATTTATCCATTGAGAAGAATACTCCTCTGGGTCTGTGTTGAAACCGTGGTTCTCTTTTCTTGCGATAGAGATAGGGTGGGTGGGGGTTGGGGTGTAATCATTGGGCATTAAACATTTCAACATTATATCCTGCAGTGACTTCAATAAAATTTGTTTCATGAGTCAAGAAGAAGTGTGACCATGGCAATAAGTCAATGCCCAAATCAGACACCCACCTGGGGCTCTTGATTGGCACAACTATATGTCCTCCAATGTCTTTGAAAAAGCCCATGCTTACCTTCATCCTTAAAGAGTGGTAAATGTTGTACAACAGAGGAGCTCCATATAGCAACTGGGGAGACAACTGGGCCGAAGTCCAAAATAAATTTACTCTCTAACAGTGGTACAACCACTGCTAACAGATGGACACAATCTTCGTATAAGCTCCCCATGCATGCTTGCACAGACGAACTGCTTTGTAAAGAAACATTCTCTTGATACCAAAATTCCATTTAGCAAAAAGGAGTATGAATGCCTGGCTCACCAGAGACCATCCAGAGCTAATGCTATCATGACCCACAAAGACAGTTTCAGTTCCTGTACTGCGGCCCAGGCATAAAATCTTAAAAGTAATTTTAACAAAGCCGCTAAAAAAACTGCTGCGTCACAGGGAATGTAATTGAAGACTGAGATCTTTGTGGCCTGGCAGACGATTTTGTGGAATCATGGTTGAGCTTTGGCAAGCGGTAAAGCCTCAGCCTCAACATGGAGAAATGTGATATGACTACAGTGGAACAATCAATTAAAAAATATATTATATCTTGTTAATTTAGCAACAGTGAGTGGTTTGATTAGTAGTTAATAACCCTTGAAATGTGGTGGGTATAGATCCCTTAACAAATTGGGAAGGGAGAAAAGCAGTATCAGTATCCTAAAACAGAGCAGTAACCTAGATTCATTACCAGATATAAACTGTGGGTATAATTACATTGAGGTTTTTCAAAAGATTTGCGAAGCTAAAAAAAAATTTTTATTACTACACACTTTAGTAGTGTAGGATAGACAAATGTGTACATCAGTGGATGTTCCACAGATTTACTAACTCAGTTCAGAATAACTGAATGTTGTAGGTAAAGGCAATGTTATTGTCCCACTTAAGCCCAAATTTAAACCAGAACTGTTACTGAGGTGTTTTTCAGTTATGTCTCTGATGTCTGTCTATGGTTACAGTTAGAATTATATTGGAATCAGTGCAACAATTTTACAATTGAATCAGGTATTATGTTCGCAAAAGCAAAATTGAGGAATTTATATTGCTTCAGGTCTATGTTTAAGAATATAAATGAGGATCTTGTTTGACAGAGATTGGTTTACTGAGATTAGACACAAAAGAGGCGTTATTATGATCAGCATGTAGAGGTTTTCAGCACCATCCTTATTGGCGTCCTTGTTTGAGGATAGATGGCGGGAAGAATAGAGAACCCTAGACACTCACCTCCACATTCATCAAGATCTTCTCTGCCAAGTCAAGGGTCCACCAGCTAGGCTGCAAGGCCTAGGTGCAGCTCAACCGCATTCACACTGGCTGAGGAAAGACAAGCACCTACCTCAAATCCATCAGCGAATGCGAGGATGATGCCTGCAACTGTACCTGGTGCAGACACTGTAGCATATACTATCCAATTGTCCTACTCTATGACCTCCAAACGGGCTGGAGGGTCGTACTTAACTTGATGCCCCTACTGCTAGCTAGTTCCAGATGGATATCCCTGTGTGACACTGATTACACAAACGACAACGATGGTGAGGATCTTGTGTCCTTTTGGACTCTTAAGTAACTTCCCAAAGTTAATGGGCTGACGGGATCAAGTTTGTGGCCATAATAAATGTTGTGGTTCATACCAATTCAGCAGTTATGCTGAATGGGTTTACTTCTCACTGAATATAGACACATAAAGATAATCATGTTTAACAGATCTACTTTTTAAATACATTTATAATTTAACAATGTAATGCAGGCAATGTTAGATTTAAAACAACATCTACAAAAGTAGGTCATGAGCATACTGCTGTATTCTCAAATGTTGAAAATCTCAAATGTTGTTTTGCTCAGCCTTGTTCATCTCACTTGCTATATAAAAAACATAATAATAAATATTTACTTCACAACTTCTACACTGTAATTTTTTATTTTGACATTTAGCATGTATTTGTAAGTTTCTTCTAAGTGCTGTAGTTCAGAGTTGCATTGCTCAATTCACTGGAAAACTGCAGCGTCAAAAGGTTTGTAATTGAAGACTGAGTTCTTTGCGGCCTGGCAGATGATTCTGTGGACTCGTGGCTGATGTTTGCCAAAAACTAAAGCTTCAGCCTCTACATTATCTTATTATCTACATCAAAATTATCTGATCGTAGTACAATGTTCAAGAAAAACATCTATGTGAAAAGCTTTCCAGCACAAATATGAAGAAGCGAGAAACAATATGTCTTGTTAGTTCAGTAACAGCAAGAGGTTTAATCAACAGATAATCACATTTGAAATATAATATGGGAGTCACTACAGGAAACGCATAACTTATTCATTCATAAGATATCCATCAAGCTAAAAATACCACATCATCTGATATGTGCATGTTTTGTTCTTTTTTTTTCTTTTTTAAATCAACTTGGCTATGGAAGCAGTTGGCATTCACACTCTTTTTTTTATTAAAATATACTTTCAACATTAAAATAGATACTAGTGACTGATATTGTGTTGTGGATAACCTAATAATTTGTTATATTTTATTTAATAAGCTAATTATTATGGTACAGCCCTGCGATGGCCTGGCGAGCTGTCCAGGGTGTACCCAGCCCTCGCCCAGAGACGGCTGAGATGGGCGCCAGCCTCCCCATGACCCTAATTAGGAATAAGCGGTTCAAAAAATGAATTAATATGGTACAGTTTTATCACAGCTGTGGATTTTCGTCATCATATCTAACCTATATCCAAAATACATTTATTCTGGACATGAAATAATTCAGTAATCCTAATAGCCTTTTGTAGACATGATTGTCCTGTTGCCTTTTGTATACAGGACTTTTCTGGAGGACAGTCTCAGTGAGAGGAAATTAACCACTCTCTGTGATAACAAACCCTGCTAGGAAAGGTCTGCAGGTTAAACCACAGGAGACACAAGTGTGACAGCTAGAGTTGGGGTTGCAGACACTCACGTGACCCACCGCAGGGATATAAGGTTAAATATACACTCTGCTCCTCCACTGTAGGTTCCACAAGCGCTAAAGCTGGGAGCATATTAAACATCTTTTCCAAATTAACTTAAAAGCACACAGATAAGCTATATTTTAAATAATATAATTTAAAATTCCATTTTAGCAGTAATTAAGACAAAGTAACCCTTCATTTGAGCAATGCATAGTTGTTTGAACAGGTTTGAACATTAGCTTTCAAAACAATATCACTTACATAAATAAGTGATTTCAGTAAGTGACTGATTTGGTTTCGCAAATAATTTAAGCTGTTGACTTTTTGTGTGTTTTGTGTTGTAACTTAGCAATTATGAGCAATTAGCATCATTACATTCTGCACACCCGAAGTAGCTTTCCTTTTAAATATGCCAAAATAAACATTGATTTAGTATCACAGAGTGAAAGTGTACAGTTTCATGAGAAAGGCTTCGTCTTTGGTGTTGAGCAAAATAGGATCAGCAAGGGTGTAAAAAAAAGATAAACATTTATCCTTGTTTTTTTAGCAGTGCCAATAATTCTTTAATGACAACAAAGATGACCTTTTCCTGCTTTTCTAACTAAGCGGTTGTTGTGAGCCTGTATCCATTATAGCCTCAGATTCCTGTTCTTGGCTGACACTAGTAAAATCTGATGTGATATTCTGCAGTTGTTGCCCACCCAGGACACTGTCACAGTTCAATTTGTTGTGTGATGGTGGTGCTTTTCTGCTCACAACAATGGTAACGAGTGGTTATCTGCTCTACTCTTGCTTTCCTGTCAGCTGAAATCAGTCTGGCCACTGTCCTCTGACCTCTCCCACCATTAGCATATTTCTGCCTGTTGGACTTCCGATTAATGGATGTTTTTATTTTATTGCACAACTCTGAGTAAACTGCTGCATCTGAAAATCCCAGGTGATCAGCAGTTTCTGAAATTCATAAACCAGTCTTTCTGGCACCAACAAGCATACCAGGGTCACTGAGATCATATTTGCCTGATTCTGATGTATAATGTGACGTTTCTGACCTGTATCAGTGTGGTTTTACGAGTTGCACTGCTGCATGATTGACTAAATAATAAATTGGCAACACAGGTGTGGAGTGGTGGGTGTAAATGCATAATAAGGATAAAAATATTTAGATTGTAAAAGAGGCAAACTGTCAATTGAAACCTGTCACAATGCATCAGTGCCTATAATATATGTAAGCAATATAACATGACAGCAGAGGTTCCCAACCCTGGTAGACCCCCTGTCCTGCACATTTTAGTGCTTTCCTGCTTTACCACACCCACTTCATGTCATTTAGAGCTGTTAATTATGTAATAAGTGGAATCAGATGTGTTCGGAACAAGGAAAACACTAATATGTGCAAGGCAGGGGGTCCTCCGTTAAAGGGAGTGCTTTTGTACTTCAATATCAGCACTGGGTAATTCATTCATTCACTCATTCATTTGTCAAAAAACTTGCTCCTGTGGAGTTTGACTCTAGGAAAAGGTGGGGTACACCATGAACATCTCGCTAGTCCATCGCAGGGCAACACACAAAACCATTCACACTTACATACACACATAGGGTCAATTTAAACTGTCAATTAGCCTAATTGCATGTGTTTGGAATTTGAGAGTAAACCTGAGTACCTGGGGGATGTGCTAACCATTACCCTAACCCTAATATTCCATAAATTGTTACTTTGATGAGTATGTTGGATTTTGTTTCATCATACTTCTTTTACAATATGGATACAATCGTTGTAGCTTACTTCTATAAAGTACACAGTACAACAACCATTAATTTAATAAGGACCGGGGAACATAGGAACATAGGGTCTGGGGAACATAGGGTCTGGGGAACATAGTGACTGGGGAACATGGGGCTGATCCTGTAAGGTAGCTAGCTCATAATGCATACATTTACATGCACAGTTACATCGGGCTATATCTGGCCATTTAACTGGACCACTTCACTTGTCCTAGAAGACAAGAACAGGTAGGAATCAATTTATTAGCCAAGGTTTGCCTGATCCTGCTACAGTGGTTGGTAATTTGCCTCCTTTAATCTTCTTCTTTGTCTTTCGGCTTCTCCCTTCAGGGGTCGCCACAGCAAATCATCTTCTTCCATCTGTCCCTGTCTCC
>JBCNYG010000001.1:29188663-29200291 GCA_039654305.1 Porochilus rendahli
ATGTGGTATAAGGAAAAAAACAAAGCTACATTTTGCTCCCTACAGACCTGTTTCGTGGTTGCCCACTCAGGTCTGTAGGGATCAAATTGTAGTCATTTTTTTCCTTATACCACATATTTAGCTCTACTTCACGGTATATATATATTTACCTCTTGCATGCAGTGACCCATTTGGAATGTATATACAATGCAGTAGGCATTGTTGCAGGAATACTTTTCATACTCATAAGATCATGTTCTCAATAATAAACCCATATATTTTTTTACTTAATACTTGTGTGTAATTACTGACTGCTACTATAAGTGGCCACATGCACATGATGCATACAGTGAAAAACAATAGTGCTATACTGATACTCAAATGAATATACACTCTTCTAACATGGATTTATCTGGCTTTCTATGCATGTCATTATCACTTACTTGTGATAATGACATGCATAGAAATGACATGTACTTGTGAAATGTTATCCCTGAAGATCTGCTGTTTTGGTTCCTGTAATTTTTACAGATTACCACAAAGCATTCTGACCCTAAACTCTTCTTTTCCTCACTTCTTCCATCTCCTTCCATGCTGTTGATGCCGAAGAAGCATTTGACACCGCACAGCACATTGAAAATCGACAGCACATCCAGTCTACATATTTACATATGTCTATTCATAGGCCTCCCTTAGTTCATGGGTCTTAAACACAATGGCGCCTGATACCCCTGAGCATTTCCTCCATAATAGGAAGTGATAAGAAGTTGCAGTGATATTATTATTTTCTGAGACTTTTAAGCATAGATTCTTACACAGATTTACACAGCAAGCAACACAATTAAGCATTTTTTAACAAATGAAACCAACTCTCTCTCTCTCTCTCTCTCTCTATCTTGTCTGTCTGTCTCTCGCTCAGTGTGTTGTGTTTCTGCACTTGCATGCGCTTGAGCAACATGTACTAAATGAGCAATTTAATGTTTTCTATATGTTTAAACTGTTTTCTGCTTGTTTCATATGTAATACATATGTAATGCATGAGTCATTGCTATAATCAGAGCGAACTTTGCTGAAATATAAAACCGAGTGTGTGAGTGAGTGAGAGTTTTCTCAGTTCTTTCATTTCTGATGCATTGTGTTTTCAAAAATGCAATTTTAGTCTAACCATACATCAACGTGTCAATTATTATTATTATTATTATTTTAAAATTTGGCAAACAACCCAGAGCCACATGTTACAAACATTGTCCCAGGATTTACATGAGGGATAGAGCCATGTACAGTGCTGACAAGAGGAAAACATATCCCAGCTAAACTGTGAATAAAATTTCCTGCCAAATTGAGCTCTCATAAACAAAAGAAAGCAAATCTGCATAGTGCAGAGTGCTAGTTGACATTTAACGATTGTATGACAGGTACTTTCATGTTCAAAGAATTAGTTGTTTACGACTCTTAGCATCAATGTGACTAATTTATTTACTGGTTTTTACAAGGGTTTTTTTTGGTTTGTTTTTCTGGGTTTTTTTTTTTTTGTCAACACCTTGTTTAGAACTGTAATGAACTGAGCCTGCTGTGCCAAGCACAAGATAAAGTAACATCTTCCATTCAGTGTGAAAGGCTAAGAATTCGACAAGCGTCTGATTCACAGCTGGGCTGAGATTACCCTGTGGGATGTCCTTGTGGTCCGGATGCTGCACAAGCATGAGGACTTCCTACTTAGGTCTCAGGACACAGCCGATCCTTCATGCAGTGTGAAGAACAGCCGTCTGTTCCACAAAGCTCCTCTGCCAGATTCACTGTGCTCTCACTTCTATAATCTCATTGCCACACCATATGTGACCTCGTACCTACATCCGACACGCATGCTACACTTCTTTTTCACAGATTTTTCACAGGGCTTAGAGTATTTGATTCAAAACATATGATTTGATAGCTACTCCGAGCCTTTTTATTATGTTTCATTATTGTTTTGCGTCATTTTGGTTAAAAGGGATTTTAAAGAGAGTGAAGTCAAGACAGAAGACAGTAAACACATTCAGAAGACATTCAGAGCTAATCAAGCATGCACACAATGTGACAAAACAAATCTGTCTTGAAGGTATCAGAAGAATAATAACATCCACCCATATAATACTGCACATGGAACTTTGTTAACATGGCAGACTACTTTGTTTAAACACTGATTTAAAAAGCATGTTGCTCTAAGAGTGTTGGAATTATCATAGACATCGTTTTCAGATGCTGTGCACCAAAAGGCTACTGGAACACAGCGGCGCATCAGGGATGCTCATCTGCTGTTATTCAGATTGTTCCCTCATCAGATTAAGGGCGTATGGGGATATGCAGCTGTAAGACGCTCTTCAGCCTCGCCTTGGTTCTCTCCACTTACGCATTCATTCCTATTGCTTTAGCGCCGCGATATTGTTGATGAAGAACGTAAAAGTTTTTAAGAGTTGTAACCCCACCTTGAACATGTGCGTAAGAGAGAGGGCCTCTTTCCTTGCTGCTGAGGCATTATAGACTGCTTTACACAGAGTTTGAAATATGCTTTTTGGCATGGTAGCATGGAGGATGTCACAGACTGAACTAATATTGAACTGAAATGATTACAGCACAAGCATTATTCAATACATATGTACTGTATGCTCTGCAGATAGGGGTTTAAATGCAATTGTGTAGCAAATACATGATGATGTAAATTGACAATTCACTTTACTGTAAGAGAATAACCATTCCACTCATACTGGACCTACATGATAGTAAAAGGAGGGGCAAAGTAAGCATGCCAAAAACATTTATATTACACACCGAATAAACAAGAAGCCTAACTTTTATGGAAGGATTGAAGGTTTCACAATATTGCTTGATTCATTTCTATGAATCCAGATGGTCTCCATTACTGTTTTTGTTGTTGTTGTTGTTTTTGTTGTTGTTTTAATTACATAAGATTTTGATGAGTCACTGTTAACTGTTGTCTTTGCATGGGCAAGGTTTAAAATGCACTCTTCTAGAATTTGACTGCTGACAGCTGTTTAGCTTACACTATACACAATAGCTGTACTTTGCAGCTGTATATACTCTAAAAGAAACTGGCATCATGATCATAGGACGTGGATAATAATTGGAAGGTTCACATCATGGCTTGTCTTAATTGCACTACTTGACAAATTCAGGATGCATTTGCACGTGTTCCTTTTGAAGCTACAAACACTCATTTTGCAAAGTGTTTACTTGAGCATGTGTGCAGATTGACAGAATTGACTAAGAAGCCTGAGATTCGTCAAACAAAGAGGATGTGTGTGAAAGTCTGTTTTGGGAAGAGTGGTGTAATTTGTGCAGTGCAATTTCTCTCTATAGTGTAATTAGGAAACCCTTCCAAATGTCCATTATGCTCCATTAAAAAACTTTATAATGTCAGTTCCTGGGTGACATTTAACATCTAATATAAAGATTGTGATTTAACCTATCTGATCATTTGTGTAACAGCTGTGCCAAATTTGCATTTCCCATAATTGTCTATTCTGGAGTCTGTAGGTCTAATTTGAATACCCCAGAAAACACTACTGAAGTGTTTTTCAGCTCCTACCCTGCTTAAGTATCACACTTCCTTTCACAAAACCACACCGATCCATTACCCATCAGCTTTGCACAGCCTTTTAAGGGACAAATGCACTTTCCATGCATATTAAATAAACATAAAATACACACCCTTAGAAATAAAATAGAGTCAGCCCTGATGCTTTTCTGAAGAAATTTGTTTACTCCTGTACTTGTTGAGTGGTATTGACCCCCGCACCAGGGATGATGATATTACTTTACATCATCAACATTCTCTGAGGGATTCCTTTTACACACCACCCACCTGCTAGTGACTTTGCTCGACGCAATCCCAACACACCCATGTAGAGCTGGATTATAAGTAGTTAAAAGCCCTTTCCCACCCACAGACAGAAATCGATGCATGACTTTACAAGCAAAAATGTCCTCAAGAAGCCAAAATCATCCTTTCGTATGCAATAATTTTGCAGCATGTGGCACTATTAAAAAACATGTATGAAGGAAGGTGTGGTGCAGCAATGATGTCACAGGAAGGGGGGGTATTTAGAGAGGCATGAGGACAGAGAAGATGTGCTCCACCTTGTTGGTGGGAAATCAGAGTGAGAGGGTTTGGATGTGGTTCGGCGTGGAGTCTGAGGACAGACAGGTTGTTGTACACTGCACACTGTGTCTCTGTTGCAGAGAATTTTTTTGTGGGACAGCAGGAATGATGGAGCCAGTTGCCAGTGAGCCACTACACAGTCTGGCACATTGAGCTCCAACCCTCTGGTGCACATTCTGCAATAGTGGACACATTGTTGGAACTTTCCAAAGGAAGGGCATGTTACAGGTGCTGCCCTCTGATGGATGTTAAACATCTAAGGTGATAAAATGACAAATCAAGCCCCCAAATAAGGTAAATTATATCCATCCTTCTGGGGCATAGATCACAATCAGCAAAGTTATGTCACACATCAAGAAACCATATTAAATTTTTCTTACATATGTAAGGATTATTTACAGTAGACTCAGCAGGCTCAGCAGTTGAAATTGGTCTGCCACACTGATTTCAGCTGGCACCTGATACCGATTCTGCTTATTTTATGACCCTAAAATCATTTTGCTGTGTTAGTTCATAGCACACGTCATGTAACTGGATAGTTTCATGGCTTATTCTAGAGCCACCCATCAAACATGGGATGCAGAGTCTCCCACAGAGACATAGGGACCTTTCTATGACCAACAAGAAACATCTGTGCAATTAAACATCCAGTGCTATCAGTTCCAAAGGAAAACGAGGGACAGGAGTTCATTACACAGAGGTTATGAAAAACTTATCAAACTAACCCATTTAATGCATAAATTACTTCTATGCATATCCATTCTCCCATACTATACTAGTTTTTATTAAAGTGGACTTCTGTTTTAATAATACTTACAAGCTTGCATGTTCTCCCTGTGCATGTATGGGTTTCCTCAGGGTGCTCTGGTTTCCTTCCACAGTCAAAAAGCATAAAGATTAGGTCATCTGGTATCTTTAATTTGCTCATAGGTGTGAATCAGGGTGTAAATGGATGTTTGTGTATGTGTTAGCCATGCAATAGCCTGACAATCTGTTCAGGATGCCCCTCGTTTGGCTACACCTCCCTTCAATGCTGATGGTGAAGCAGTGCAGATAATGGATGAATTGATTATTTTTCGATGTGAAATCATTTAACAGTTTGAAAGTGAAGCTGCATGGTGAAGTAGTGGTTTACACATTTGGCTCACAGCAAGAAGGTCCTTGGTTCGAGTCCTAGGCTCAGGCGTTTCTATGTGGAGCTTGTGTGGGGTTCCTCCGGTACTCTGGTTTCCTCCCAGAGTCCATTGACATGCACATTAGGCTAATTGGCTGTTTACATTTGCCTG
Organism: Porochilus rendahli; assembly: GCA_039654305.1. Taxonomy (NCBI): domain Eukaryota; kingdom Metazoa; phylum Chordata; class Actinopteri; order Siluriformes; family Plotosidae; genus Porochilus; species Porochilus rendahli. The sequence continues at coordinate 29,194,088 of JBCNYG010000001.1, forward strand.
TGGGTGTAGATGTGAGTGAGAATGGCTGTGTGTTGCCCTGTGATGGTCTGGCAGGCTGTTCAGTGTATACCCCACTTTTGCCTAGTGTTGGCTGAGACAGGCATCAGCCTCCAATGTCCCTGGAGCATTAAACAGTTCAGTAAATGACTCAGTGTGTGAGTGAGTTTTGGAGAGTTGCATAACCAGTGAGGTTAAATTAACACTAGTTAAAAAATAAACTAAGAGAAAAATAAATTGAATTTTCAGGGGTTTTTTTCTAGTTTAAAAAATGTGAGGTGATCAGTACAATCTGGGGCAAAAATTTTCTTATTTTAATTCTTTTTATGCAGGAAATAAATATAGAAAATAGCCCACAGAGATACAGATGTTTATTTTAATGTGTAGCAATGCTTATGTGACCCAGCTGTGATTCACATCTTATATGTCCCTAATTATAAAAAAGAGTCATAACTTGACAGATAACATTATTAGGATGAAGAAAGAGAAATGTAGATACACCTGACCAACAGAATTGTTGCACGTGTAGTTCATACAAAATCAGATGTGAAAGTGAAAAAGTGGGAGAAATTTGGTAAAAGCAATATTATTACTTAGCAACTCAGAGTCATCATTACACTGATGTTCTTTCTAGAGAATCCTCAGAGCTGCATAAGCCTGTCGCATTGAATGTATATGATTTCAAGTAAAAAATCGAGTGTACGCAGTTGTATATATGTGTGTGACTTCACAATTCCATATGGTTTCATTAGAGTGCACAGTAAAACGTAGTGGCACCCAAGTGTACTCTAATAAATAATTTCTTCTCAGAGGTCAAGCTGTGTGGTTCATCTATAAATCACACATAAAGGCTTCCGTTTCAGAAAGTTCTCACCTCTCCATTCAACCAAAGCACAGTAAAATAACTTGCAGTGAAATTCTTACGTCTTCATGGTTAGCTGCATATAGAGTGTTGTATTCGGGGTTCCAGTTTTACTGTTTCACACCCAGTATTTTTACATTGTGGGATATGCTTCTGATTCACTGAAACCCTGTCAATGATAAAGCAGCTACTGAAGAAGAAAGAATAATGTATTATTATGTTGTGCATGTTGTAAAATGGTGACATAGTGGTTTCCACTTCCGCCTCACAGCATAGACTCAGTAACGGTGATCCAGGGTGGAGTTTGCATGTTCTTCATCCAGTTTCATCCCACAATCCAAAAACATGCAGATTAGGTTAACTGGTTACTCTAATTTGCCCATAGGTGTGAATGAGGGTGTAAATGGTTGTTTGTGCCTGTGTTACACCTGTGATAAAGGCATGGATATGCTAATTGACTGTACCAAATTGGCCAAAGTATGAGTGTGAATGGTTGTTTGTGTTTGCCCTACAATGGACTCGCAAGCTGTTCAGGTTGTCCCTGGCTTGACCCCGAGTTGGCTGAGATAGGCTTCAGCCTCCCTGCTACTCTGGCAGCATTAAGTGGTTCAACTTTCACAATGACTTCCATAGCTGTGCATTCATGTGGCCAGCTTTTTGGCCAATTATTCAAGCACGTAACAGATCCTTATAGAATATAGTTGATCATTACTATTATTATAGTCTAGCATTCACAGAACATTCTCAGTATTCTTACTTGTTTGTTAAAATGGGTCACCAAATTAATGCCCTGCCCACCCAAGTAAAGTCTATGGCTAAATCTGAATGCTTAGTATGCATTAATGTTGGTTAAGCACTGACTACACAGCCATTATTGTAGTACTTCGTGTTAAGTTTGCATACTGTGGATGTAGTAGATCATCAGGGTACTGATAATCAAATACTGTTGAGTATTGGAACTGGTTATGAATTATGATGCTTTTTATGTACCATATAGTAAGGCAGTATGAGTATTCAGATTCCAGCTTTGTATATTACACTACTGACTCCTCCATGGCTCATATACTCATACTGCCTCACTGCTAAGCCAGGGACACACCAAGTCGACGGTTGGCCATCAGCCAAATGTTGGGCTGCCGTTGAGGCTCTTGTGGGCGAGTTTCTTTGGTGTGTCTAGCATGTTGGCACCGGTCAGACCACCAAAAGCTCATTTTCTTTGATTGATGAAAGAAATCACATTAGCAAATGAGAGCATGAGAATAGAGATGAAACAAAAGCAAGCATTTCTTGTAGCTGCTTGTTTTTTGCCTCTGCTTCATCCTTTCTTCTTCCAAAAACACTAGACCAAGCGCTGACTACACTAGTGCCAACTTCTTATTAGCCATTTTCTTGTTTAAAAGTAGCTAAAAGGGTCCTCCTATGATGAGCGAGCAAGAGCTGTGGGAAAATAAAAAAAGCAACTCCTGCTTTGTTTACATTTTTAAACTGTGACATACTTTTGAATGACGAATACAGACAATTGCCACCTGCTAACAGAACGTATATATAATACACAACACCTGTTTATGGAACACTGAGTATGAATGAAAATTTGTTGTTTATTCTTGGTTGAGTTGATGTGCACATTATCTGCTTTTGCAAGTGAGATTAGTAAATAATTGTGCGCTATTAATCAGTCAAATGGGGTCCTGGTTTCATTTTAAAGCATCGTGCCAATGAATTGTGCCAATCTATCATCTGCACTGAGCTTCTCATGTTATACAATGTAGTTAACAGTATAGCTATCAAAGTGAATATGGATAAGCCACAAAGCGAGTTTCAGGATAAAGAACATCAGCCTCTATCTCAGTATAATGTTTTAATATGCGGGAGCAAGCAGAGGATAAAAGAAATTGAGTCATTCTTTGACAATAGTTATTCTTTGACTTTCTAAATTCCATCTAAATGGGGGGGAGGGGGGGTCATATTGACATGTTTAACCTCCTAAAACCCAAACACCAGTGTTACATGTCTTGTCATTTCTCCACAGTGCTTCTGTTCCTTTCACCAGCTAAATACTAAACTAATCTTGGTTTTCAAACAAAAAGAACTTTGGCCAAAGAATAAAAACCAACGATCCTCATATGAGGATCTTACAAAGACATCAACACAATATGATTGTTAGAAAATATGATGTCCCCATATGAGGACAGTAGGGTCTTAAGAGGTTAAATGAACCTGCATGTAATGCTTGACAGTTCATTTTCAGAAATAACTCCAGAGCTTAATAAAGTCTATTTTTGGGATTACTAACCAGGAATGTAAACTTTGGAATCAGTTAGCACCTCTGAAAATGATGGCTGTTTGAGGATATCAGAACAAAGTTGAATTGGTGTTGTCTGAAAAGTGTATGCACCCATTTAATAAATTGTAGACTAGACTAGAGAGCAAGACTGCATACAGAAATTATGTTGCTTGAGACAGTGGTACTCTTCAAAAGAGATTTTAGATGCGGACAGGAAAAAGGAGATGATACGAAAAGAAATGTAAATTCCTGACCGTCATTCTTAACTGCAGTACTCTTTTAGTGATGGAGCCACTAATTCAGAATGTCCATCACTCAGCATGTGTGTGTTCTACAGAACCCAGCTCCTTGTGGACTCAGGGGTCATTAGCGGACACCCACAGTGATGGGGTCAGAAGAGTATCAAAACAAAATGTGAGCTGCTCAGCCATATTATAGACAAGAGAGGAGAGAAGCACTTTCATCCCTTGTGCAAGCTCAAACAACCTAAAGCATTTGTCTGTGATTATTAAACAGTAAATTTGATAAGAGGAAGAAGTGGACAGAGGCGAGAGAGAAACAAATGGGGGAGTTGGTGGGAAAGATCTGAGGAGGAAAGGATGGGCGTTGTAAATAAGCAAGCCAAAGCCAGGCAGACAGACCGAAAGGAGGGGTTGGTTGTAGAGAAACAGCTGTTTTAGCTGAGCCCTGGCTCATGCTGCCTCATGAATTAGTCGAAAGAGGTGGGGAGTATCAGAGAGCAGCCATCCAAACTACCCTGCTGGAACATCTCAGCCAGCACTCACCATCCTTACACATGCTTTATTCTCTGATCTTGTGGTAACACACTTTTCTTTGTGGTCCATTAGCCCAGAATGGGTCCTTTCTTCTAGCCATGGGACTCATACACACACTGGGTGGTCAAACAACAAATGCCCAGACAAAGTACCTCACCCCTTTCTGACATCCTACAGTAGACAGCCTTATTTTATACATAGTATCATCTGCTGTTCTAGATAATAATCTTTAAGTGCATAGTTAATTTTTTTTAATAGATTTAAAAAGGATTTATAAATGTATAATGTAAATTTGTGCATGTCATTCTTTCCTTTTGTATATTTTCTCTTTATAAGCATTATTTAAAGGCTGTAAGCAGCTATAAGATGCAAGTTTTAGTGATCAGGCTAAATTCTTGACACCGTTGACTTCAATCTTGTGCAATCTTTACTCTGTTATTTCCTTTTCTAATTTCACAAGCCTTACAGAGGTTTAACTCAATGTGAATAGTTACAATGGGCATCTTTGTGGAGAGCATGGAGAGTACATGCCTCATGAAGGTTCCCTCCCACTTCCTCCCTTCAGCCTACTCTAGCCAAAGCAGGAGCAAGTGAGCTAATGGAAAAGTAAGAGTGTGTATGTGAGTGTGTTTTATATTGCACTGTGATGCCTCTACACACTGATGCCCTACAGATGTGCGGACTGAGTTCCTATGTCATTCCCATGGGTCAGTATGTGAGCTCATGCATCTAAATAAGAAATGTGTGCAATAAGCCACACTCTGATTCATACTATGACATTTGGGTACCTTTGAATTACTTATCAAGGATAAAGTTTATAAGCTAGCTTTTGGGAAATAAACTGTATAGACACTCTACTCACTTTAATTGAAACACCTGAACCCTAACAAATCATGTGGCAACAACACGGTGCATGAAATCATGCACACACAAGTGTTTCAGTTAAGGTCAACATCAATATTACCATTGTCACCAAATACATTTGCAAATTAAAAAAAAGAATTGTAAACTTTGACTGCTGTTCTTGGCTGAGAGGACTGAAACCTGATGTGGTCTTCTGCTGCTGACACTCAGCCACCTCAAGGTTTGATTTGGTCTACATTCACCAATGTTTTTCTGCCCACCATTGTTGGAGAATGGGCAGCACAGTGGTGTAGTGGTTAGCACATCTGCCTCACAGCAAGAAGCCCCATGTTCTCCAGGTACTCTAGTTTCCTCCCACAGTACTCCACTTTCGCCCAGAGTCAGCTGAGATAGGCTCCAGTCTCTGTGTGACCCTAGTAGGATTTAAGTGGTTTGGTGAATGAATGAATGACAAGAGAATAGTTCTTCTCTAACCACTCTTATTTAAAAGCCATATTTTGCTTACAGGACTGCTACTCACCGAGTGTCTATTATTTTTCACACCATTCACTGTAAATTGTTCTGCATAAATATTCCAGTAGATCCACTTCTGAAATACTCAAACTAGAATGTCTGGCACCAGCCAAGCGAAAGGCAGTTGCTGCCATGATTCGCTGATGACACTCAAAAAAAAGAGTAGTGTAGTGAAACAACTGACAGGTGCATTTAAAAAAAAAAAAGATATTATGATTATGAACTGTCTAAATAGACAGAAAATAATCTTGTAAAGGGAGCATAGTCACAGCTACGATGGCGATCAACCATGCTAAACATAGGGAGCTACCAATCTAGAGTTACAACCCAATATTACAACAGCCATTTTGGTTTGTTCAGCCCACTGGTCTAACAGTTACACCTGAGTGGTCCAACCATAGACATCTAAATACAATAGACTGGTGGTGCATTGCTCTCGCGGTGTCAGCTTGACGCCATCTTGGAGAGTGCTCCTTGTGGGTTTTTGCAGTGAGGGAAGTGAGCATAAAGAAAATGTTTTTATGCCACTAGACAGCGATCTATGATTAATTTGGCACATACCATGACATCATAATATCAGTGTGTTTATTTTTATTGTTATGGAATGCATAGTACAGAATAAATACATGTTATTAATTAATTAATGGTTTATTCCAGAAAACTTATTGCAACATATTTAAAAAAACAAAAAAAAAAGAAAATTTTTTGCAAAAAAAATTTGCAACAAGTCTTACTGTTGTTCCATGACTGCACAGCATATACATTAGCATTCAGGATGTTGCACACGTTTATCTACACATCTATATAATATATGGATACATCATGTATATTCTCCTCCTAAAACTGCCACCTTACCGTGGTGGAGGGGTTTGTGTGCCCGAATGATCCTAGGAGCTATGTTGTCGGGG
>JBCNYG010000001.1:29203640-29226342 GCA_039654305.1 Porochilus rendahli
GTGTGTGTGTGTGTGTGTGTGTGTGTGTGTGTGTGTGTGTGTGTGTGTGTGTGTGTGTTGGCCCTGCAATGGTCCAGTAAACTGTTCAGGGTGTACCCAGCCTTCATCCGGTGTTGGCTGAGATAGGCTCAAGCCTCCCCATGACCTTAATAAGGTTAAGAAGTTGGGCAAATGAGTGAGTAAGTGAGTAAGTAAAAAGGCATTAGTATTAACAAATGTGCAAATAATTCTGGATGAATGGTTTTGTGAAAACCACAACCACCTCCAAAACACCACAAGACAAAAAAGACCAAAGCTGGGGTTGCTTTTTCTTCCAGCTCAGACTGCAGATTAATGCTGTTAGAGTCATGTTAATTGATTACTCATACTGCTTTTTGACCAACAGAAGATAGGTCCTTAAACTGTTTTCATTCAGAATTCTTGAACCTTGGTGCCAGGTAGAGAACCAGGCCATGTTTACACCAGTTTTAAAACATTGTAATCAAGCATGGTTCATCAGCAGAGGAAGTTGCACAATGCACAACAGAAGTAAACAGCAACATTGTAGACTTTGTTATCTGCAAGCTTTTGTTCTGTCATTGCAAATATTTGTCTGAATTGTCCTTTTCAGTTGTATTCTACTTTGTTGCACTCTGCTTCATCTCCAAACTAATGACGCGCCCACTGACCTCATCACAGTTCGCATTTGGGAAAAAATAGCCGTTCTACAGAAGGTCGTAACCCCTCAGACAGGACGCCTTAAGCGCACATCAGAGAAAAATTATAATTTTCCAAGGTCAAAGGTCACAAATACAGATTGGCTACACAAGCTTAACCGTTTGTATGGAATAATAATCAATAATCTCCAAATGATTTAAAATAAAATAAAAAACATATCCGAACACACATGCCAAGATCAAAGGTTACATATGCAAATTAGCGACCCCACGCACAGATTTAGGTCATAGGAGTGCCTATGCAAAAGTTCAAAAAGCTATGATGCATGTGAGCCAAGCAATGGCCAGGACAAAGTTATTGTCATGCCAAACCAACGACAATACGCCTCCTGCCATAACCGGCTAAGGGGTAAAAACAGCTATCTTTTGGTTCCTGCTGAGAATGAACATTTCAGCTTCCAAACCAGTTTATTTTTAGTTGAATTGCTTCAAAAGCCTCAAAATGGAGAACGTGAAAAAAAAAAATCTGAACCAGAACTGTACCATTACCTTTGGTGGAAATTGGGTAACAGGCTGAAACCTCAAAAACTTCATGTGCACGAAGGCAAGTATTTTTCAACTAACTGCTAAGCTGACACCGACATATCCATTACACATTAGCAGCAGTGACTGAGCTGAGAAATGAGAAATGCAGTAATGTTAATTTACTATATCAGCCCCACAATGCTTTTGGAGAAATTGATAGTGTGAGCAGGCTTTATCCAATGAAATAATACATTTCTAAAAAGTGTCTGTGCTTGAATTTAGTGGGGTTTTTTTGAAGGAAATCATTCCAGCCTTTTCGCTTGCCACAGGAACATGATATGAACCTAGGATTGTGTTACAGACTGAAAACACCTGTAAAATTTTAAACTGTGGGCCATTTTTGGTGCCATTTCTCAAGAACTGCTGGGTAGATCATTCTGAAAATTTGCATGCAGGTTTACTATGGAGTGTAGATGTGCATAGGCTTGTCGGTTTTTCTGTTTGACCAATGACCTTGACTTTTCTCAAGAACCTCTGGACTGCTGAAGGGTTTCTCAATCTCTGATGGCAATTCTTTTTATTATATTACTGATGAAGACCATAATATATCATACAGCTCAGTCCTAATGGAAACCTAATTCATATATGTTTCTTTATTTATTTATTTACATCAAACATGATTAGCACTAGGTAGCACGGAGGTGCAGTGGTTAGTACATTCGCCTCACAGCAAGAATCGATTGATGACAAGGCTGGGGTGTTTCTGTGTGGAGTTTTCATGTTCTCCCCGTGCTTATGTGGGTTTCCCCTGGGTACTCTGGTTTCCTCCCACAGTCCAAAAAAATGCACAGTAGGCTGATTGGTGGTTCCAAATCACCCCTGTGTATTTGAGAGTGAGTGTAAATGATTGTATGAGTATTGGCCCTGCAGTGGTCTGGTAAGCTGTTCAGGGTGTATTGCCCCTTTGGCCAGAGTGGGCAGAGGTGGGCATAAGCAACCCTTATTAGGATTAAGTGACGAAAAGTCTCGAAGTCGAAAATGAATTAATGAATGGTAGGCACTAATTGTCAAAGAAAACTGATTTAGACAATAATGTGGATTTTATCCTCAGCCAGTTTGGACATGCTTTGTTGGTATTTATTTGGCGACTGGAAGGGCGTTTTTGGAAGTTCCTGGGTGATTCGCTTTAGGGTGAGAATGATAATTGTGAGAAAGTAATCATTAGTCACAACATTAATACGTGCCACATTATATCATCAAACCCAAGAGCATTTTCCCATGAGAACAAGAATTAACAGATAGCTGACATCCTCTTACAACAGAAAATTTCTCTCGAAACCACTTTTCAATGGAAAGAATTCTTCTTCATTACAGGAAATTAGGTATCTCGAAACTTATACCAACCAAGTTTGACAACTGTATTCCAAGTACTTAAGTAGTCATAAAAATAAACTATAAACAATAGAGAGTAGTATGTGATTAGGTCAAATTATGCAGCATCATGAAGTTATAAGAAGAGCCATATTAATTATATGATAGCTTGTATCTGTTTTATCTGGAACACATCCTTGGCAGAAACCTTCTTCCAAGCCTGCTGTATCCTTATTTTGGCTGCCTGGAAACAGCCAGGTTGCCAAAAGTAACTTCATACTGCTGGATTATTAGCACACATCTTTGGCCATTAAAGTCGGTCTAATAACGTGACACCAGGCACATGACTCGAACAGTCTCCATTTGGTTTATGATGCTAGTTCATATTAATCAACTTCATTTTGGATTAGGGAATCTTTCAACCATACTACGACCATTAAAAAGATCTTTGTTCGGTGTCATGCTTCATTTACTATGATGTCATTCATAACCAAAATATACCTTATAGCAGTATACAGATAACCTAAACCATACATCTGTGCACTCTGAATACCCATAAACCCCCTCTGAGCATCCTGACTAATATACACTTCCACACTAAAGTTTAAATCAGCCACTGCACGTGCACAGCGCACGCACACACACACACACACACACACACACACACACACACTTAACACCTTACTGCAAACTATTTGACATTTTATCCATAGTGACCAGTCTTTGCTGGTGCTCTAGATAAAATGCTTTGGTGCAGTGTGCCAGACAGGAATGATGTTAATGGTGAGAGAATGAGCTCACAATCATCATAACTGACTGGAAGGGGAGGCTTTGCTCCAGCTGAGCACAAACTCAAGAAGCCTTTTATTTCACAATCCTAGCCTTAATGGTTCCCTGCTGGCTGGTGACGGAAGCAAGGGCCTGGGCACCATGCGGGACACAGAAGGCCTGCTTTCACTTAAAGAGCTGGAGGCTTTCCGGAGGTGCATCAGGACGAGAGTAGCCCTTCTCAAACAGAACAGATGAAGGGATGAGAACGTAGGGTAACCCTGGGGAGTTGTGTAAATACGCTTGTGATTCTTGAACTGCGGTGAAATGATTGAGAAAGAGTGATGAATCTGGTTTGGACTGTGACATGCGTGTAGAACAGGGATGAGTTAGGGAGGAATTGGATCTCTTTCTTACCTATAAAGAGTAATTATTCATAATAATAACAGAAACAGCGATGTTCAACAAAGAATCCGTCTACATATGAAGGTGGGCTTAAAAGTTCATAGTAATCCCTCTTACCATCAGGATGAGAGCTTTTATACCAAGGGGATCCCAGCACTGCAACATGGATGGAAGAAATGTGTAGACCACAGGGGAGACTATGTTTAAAAATTGCACCATGGTCAGCCTGGGACCTTTTCATCCCACTGTTGTAAGTGTTTCAGAAAGGAAGGCGCTGTAAATATTCACTTACTCTTACGCCTTGCTTGCAGTGTAAGTTCTTCAAGACGAACCCCTTTTTCTGTTTATAGTCGGATATTGAGAACAGCAACTGGTTTCTTGTACACTTATTGATGATCCATTCCAACCTCAGGAGTGATAGAAATTAGTAGAAGAGGAATAACAATGAGGTGAAAAAATGGCAGCACAGCCTTAGTCCTTTTCCAAATCAAATCCAGTTAGAGAAGTTGCTGACATCATTTGGCGTATTTACCACAGCTGCATTCTGTCATGCTGCATGTGTTGGGTTTTATGGTTTCCACGCACTATATCGTCATTCATGAATACTCCTGAAGCCATGTGTTCTGAGAGGCATGCTATTAGCATACCATAAAAAGAATTAGGATGTTGACGGAAAATTAAGCCTTAGTTATCTGACCCCAACAAGAACACGTAGAGAGAGAAAAAAAACAACAACACTAACACCTTATTATTAAATCACATCCAATCCTAATGTCAAATGAGCACTAATAATGATCTAACCCTTATGTGGACTTTATGTGCCTCTAGAGGTGATACAAAGGATCACAGCGCCATCCTCAGGCATGGTCAAGAATCACCTCAGCCAATAATACCCAGAGACTGGATAATTTATAAAAAAAATAACACTAGAGGTATAGCTAAACAACTAATCATGCATTATTGATTATATATTTATTTATTAGTTGTATTCGAAAGTCTCCCACAGTTAATACAATACTACTAGCTCAGTACAGAAATGTCCTGTGTGTGGATCAAACACAGTCTTTAAAATTCCTGCATATGAATTATTATTTTACAGCCCTATTGGCAACTGGTTAAAAACAAAATAGACAATCTCTATGTCAAATCGATTGCCATTTGCAATAATAGTATATTAAGCAAAATCAAATGTGAGTGTACTGATTTAAACCACCATATTAGGCAAAGGTTTAAGGACCCAAGACCATCACATGTATGTGTGGTTAATCCCCAAACAGTTGTCACAATTTTGGAAGAACACATATGGTGATTTACATGCTGTCGCAATACAGTTTCCCTTCACTGGTGCTAAGAATTTGAAACCTCTTCCAGCATGACAATGCCCTTATGCACATCATTTCATAAAGCCCAAATGTGTAATACAGAGTGCTTGATTACATTTTTGAATGATCTCTCTGGAGGGTTTGAGCCTCTAAGGAGGTAAGAAAACATTTTGCTATTTGGATGAGACAAAACAGAGCATCACCCTCCTCACGCAGTCACAAACTGTTTTATGCCCCATTCAGATGTGAAATGCATTTTCCTCCTTCGTTATTTACCGTTACTTAATGTTAGGATTTCCTACATGTACACTACAGGGAACGAAATAACATGATGAATACCCACTACATTACCATTCATTACTGCATGTGCAATAGGAAGCTGTCTGGTTTTCATGCATCTGCACCATGTTGAATCAGATCACCCACCTCGCAATATTTATCATCACACATTCCATACCAACTTATCATCATACTATTCTTCTGTACAGTCCAGGATCCTGCAGAATCACACCCTTTTGTGGCTTTCACAACTAGAAACCACAAGTTTACTTTACTCTTGGCAGATATTATCAGAGCCTCCGCTTTGTGATGTGGAAATGCTTATCTATTGCTGCCCACAATAAAAAAAAAGGTAAATTTTACAAGGGAGACTCATAAATGAGCAGTTTATAAACATGTTTGAACATCTCAGTGTGTGGGGGAGTGAAACAGCTCTCCCAGATTTCACCATGAGTCAGCTTACTGGGAATAATTAGAGATGGGAAAGGTTTTGGTTCTTTTGGAACACTTCTTTCACTCAGTTTAAAGGCCCATCCAAACCAAAAGCATTGCCAGAAGTGTCTGTTCTTGTTCAGTATTCTTGTTCAAAATTTTGTAATGCCTTACAGCAGAACTTAATAATCTTATTCACTCATTCGTTGAACCGCTGAATCCTACTGGGTCGTGGGAAGGCTAGAGCCTATCTAAACTGATACTGGATGAAGAAGGATACACCCTGAACATCTCACCAGGCCATCACAAAGCTAAAAATTAATATATTCATTTACATATTTAAAAATGTATATAACTTTAATTAATAATAACAATAATAATAAACTTATATAGACAGATTGACAATGTACATATGTGTTGTAAAAGCGAGTGAAAATACAGACGACATAAAAAGGTGTTCTAAAAAATACACTAATTCACTTACATTAGTAGTTTGTCAGAATTAAATAATAAAATGCGATGCCTTTAAACCATTATTTGATTCCCAAGGGATATTTCCGCTGAAGTCCATTTTGGCCCCACACTACTATGTAAACCATTTTTATTGATATCAATGGCCAGCAGTAGTTCTATTTACTCTTCAGCCTCAGGAAATCTGTTACTTAATCATTTATTCTTGTCATATTTTTGGAAGGTGTGTGGAAACCCACAGTGACATAGAGGAATACTGTCCAGACCAAGGTGTTGTTTGTTATTTAATTAAAAAATGGATTCTATTATACATTTGTCAATAATTTTCAACAACAGGATTAATCATATACAAACTTTATATTAATAAATATACAAATCTATATATAAGGGGGAAATTTTTTTTAAAACAAAAAATACTCCATTTAAGGTGGCAGGCAGACTATAAAATATTAGTTGTTCTATATTTCTCCTAGCTTGTGGTCTATAAGGCCTTTAAGAAAATGTTGCGCTGAATATTAAGGGTTTCTCTGTTAAGATTACTGGTCATTATTTATGAACTAATCTAAGATTAAACTGGTTTAAACCAAGTATGAGGACAAGTCTTTTGAACCATTACTTCAGAAATTTTACCCCAAAAAAATGATAAATCTGCTGTTAGAAGAATATAATATCTTCAAAGAACACACTTTTTCCATTTAGGACGTCAAACAACATGAGAAATGCTGCTGAAAAGAGAACCTTCCACTGGCAGCCTGCATCTTTGTCACATCACAACTGAACATAACGGCCATTAATCAAATCTATAAACTTCTGTTATGAATTAACATATGGGCAGGGGTTTATAATGATTGATTAAGTTCACTTGAAATACACTGTCATCAATGCTGTAGTAGTTCCTCAGTGCTCACTTTTGGATGCTTTCCAGAACAATGAAGCAAGATGCAGTAGGACCTAAGAGCAGAATTCTATAAAGAATAGCAATAAAAAAAAAAGTTAAAAAGGAATGTGAATACATAAGACACAGACTAGATTCTAAGATTCCCTGAAGAATTGTATTATTAATGTTATACATTTTATAAAAGGAACTTTTCGGAATCCCTTGGTCTTGCCTTCCTCTGTCCAAGATTCACAAGAGCCTAGTCAATATGGTTTTCATCAAATAGATCACTTGGGCAACCTGTTAGAATATGTGAGTTGTATAAGCTGGAGGTTGATATGCTAACCTCACATAAATACTGAGTTGAAAATAAATGTACTGTTCTAAAACACCATGTGACATGCAAATAAAAACTAGTCAAGTTTTGCATGCTTAAAATTTACAAAGGGATTACTACAAACATGCCTGATGTGACTCAGCTCCTTTTGACGGCAGTGACAGGTCAGAAAACCATGACAACTTTTTTTTGATTGCTACATCCATACACTCCAGCATTTTAGGTCATAAATCTACATTATATCAGCAGTTATTCAAAGGTAAACTGCTACAAACTGCCCCTCAATTTTCTAAAGTCTCAGATGCACTGGAAGTGACATCTATTGCTACTGAAGAATCAGAGAGAGAGAAAAGAAACCACAAAAGTGTCCAAATCAATGCAAAACTCCATGCTCTACGTTTTGCTCAGATTCAGTCAAATGCTGCAAAAGGATAGGAATACAGCAAAAACAACCCAAAAGCTGCTTAATGGCGATCACTACTGAAGTTACTCTGATTTTTTTACTATGTTTCCTGATGTACTCCATACACATACAAAAGAATTCTATACTCCCGGAGTAAGTCACTCTTCCTCAAAGTTTTTGCCGAAATTCGACAATGTCCTCTGATGTTCTCCAGTGAGTACAGACAATGTCCTCTGATGTTCTCTGATTTCCTTTAATGTAACATAAGAATATGATGGGGGGAAATCGTGTATCATGTAAGTGCACCTTCAGGGAAAGAACTGGAATGTTCCTAAATAGCTGGATTAGTCAACTCAACTGAGTTTTTTTTAATTACTAAAGACAAAACTGAAAAAAAAACCAAGCAGCACCTGAAGGTGGCTACAGTAAAGATCTAGCAAAGCATCTCATAGGAGAAATAAAAATGGCTAATTCCTAAAAGATTAATGCAATACTTATGCTTTTCAAATTACAGCTAAAAAAACCTAATTCCACACTACAATCACATTTTGAGTGATTTATTTCCAAAGCATGGTGAATGGTAAGAAGCAAACTTACAAAAAAATTGTGACATTGTGCAAGCACTTATAGACCCAGCTATATACATGCCTAATCTTAATGGATGCTTAGCATAAACAGATCGAACAAATTGACAGTCACCCTGGAGACAGTGTAGGGTTCTGGTGATTATGATCGTTGGTAATGAGTGCTAGAACTGACAAGCATGGATGTGACATTTTTCATGATAAATTGCAGAAGCCTAGCTCATTGCATTCTGTCCATGTGCTATGGCCCACCACCTAGCAATAACACAATTTTATCCCTGGACATCGTGATGTGTTTATGTAAATGACAGAAACCAGTGTTTCATCAGTGCAGGGACTCTAAAGAGGAGGGAATTAAATAAAATCTCAATTTCCAGTGTTACTCACATCTACCACATCAGAGAAAAAGCTCACTGAGAATAACTATAGGGGAAACGATTTTCTTCAGTCTACGTTTATATTTAGGGAAAGCAATAGATGTACATTTAATAAATCAACACTACATTTAATGAGAGCTTAGAAATAAACAACAGTGCTTATGGGATGTAATTTGCATATTAAAGGATATAACATAGAAGGATTATTATAAGTGGTATTTATCCTTGTGCAAAAATTGACAAATGTAACAAATTTGCTGTAATAAAAAAAACTAAAAGGGGTTTTCAAACTTTCTAATGTGATTGTACCTAAAACACTTAGAGAAAAGTAACACTAGTTCTTCAAATCAATCTTTAAACTGAAACAACTATAATAAATCACAAAAGTCTATGAATGAAAAAAAAATTAAATATACTGTACGGGGCTATAATTAAATTATTGGTTTTGTAGCGTCACAAGGTACTAATGATGGAGTAGCAGCCTTGTTGCTGAGCTTCAGCACAAATTTTTGATTCTGTATTGTTCTGACTCAGTTTCTGCACTGGACTGCTTTATTTTAGTCGTTATTGGTGTAGGTTACTTTACAGTATCAACTGAAGTCAACCTATGCACTAAGACAAAGAAGGCACTCGAAAATATCCCTTCCACAATCTACTTCACACTCAGACATCAACATGGCGGGTGTGAGTGTGTCTGCACCTGAGAATGACATGTTGGTTAAGAGAATTGCTTCTAAAGTACTGGCAGAGGTCTTCTTCTTTTAGTAGAAAAATTGACTCTGTGTTTGAAAGGCTATCTTGACTTGAATCGCTGAAGTGGAAACAATTTGAGCAGTTAAAATATAGCTATCTCAAGTGAAAGATGCTGTTTTTATAAGCACTGCGGCTGTACTGTAGCAAAGCTTGAAGAGAGTCTGAGTGCAGTACTGGACAGCCAGGGCAGAAAATGTAACATCAGAACTGAAAGGTGTTGCTCACTCTCACATGCTCACCCAAGTCAGCTGACAGTGGAGTGGCTGATTGCCTCATGATACAGGGTGCCGGCTCTTGGTGATGATCATCCATATGGACCTAGGTGTGCAGTCAGAGACTTTAAAGATGACTTTTCACTGCTGATGATATAAACTGTTTTGCTAAAATGATTTAGGACTTACAGTTATGGTATAACCAACCGGACTTGATGTAAAACTATAGTGAAGTTTCTGCTACATGGTCTGTATTTTCATCTGGTTTCACTCAAATGAGGAAGGGTTTCCCTTTGAGTCAGGTTTCTCTCAAGGTTACTGAGTGAGTTTTTCCTTGGCACTCTGCTCAGTAGGGATGTGTAGGGTTTGTTAAAGAAATGTTTACATTCTTTTTCAAATTTGTTTTACTATGTAAAGCTGCTTTGCGACAATGTCAATTGTAAAAAAACGCTATACAAATAAAACTGTATTGGATTGAATATAAAAAAAACCCATACTATTTTAATGGTGATACAGTGATGTAATATGCATAATATTTTAATGAGACACCCAATGTCCTATGATCGACTATATTTTTTCTGGGTGCTTCACTGATCATTGTTCTGTCACTATGTCAGGAGTGACACAGTTCCTTATAAATGTGCTTCACTTTACAATAAGACAAAATAAGGATGTTTAATCACCCTTTAATGTTCTACGCTGTTGTATCAACATAAAGTATCAAGGATTCTTTATAAAGATCACTTACTCACTCACTCATTTTCCAAACTACTCGATCCTATTGGGGTCATGAGGAGGCTGGAGCCTATCTCAGCTGGGTGACTCTGGGTGAAGGCAGGGTACACCCTGAAAAGCCAATTAGCCTAATGACATGTCTGTGAGGAAAATGGAATATCCAGAGCAAGCACGGGGAGAACATGCAAACTCAACACAGAAACATCCGAGACCGGAAAATCGAATCTAGGACCTTCTCGCTGTAACCACTATTCAAAAGAATAAAATAAAATTACTATTTAGTCAAAATATCAATATGCTTGTGTAAGGAGTTTGATGTAAATTAAATACATGTGAAAAAAATGTTTTTTGCAAAAAATCTAGATAACATTGCCAAAACAGTACAGGATTCTGATTATTAGTTCTGAATAGATTAAATTATTGCCAATATTATTGTGAGTGGATTTTGAGAAATAATGTTGGCCTTTTTGAATAAAAAGGATTGAACATATTCAGACACATGAAACTATGTAATATATATGTAATATATTCCCCTTTATATACCCCCTATATTCACATATAGTGTAATCATGGATAGTCTTCTTCTTAAATATTTATGTTAGTTCCTGAACTGAATCTGGAGCTATGTACATGAAATGTAAAAGGCATTCATGATTATGTAAAAAAGTAAAAAAAAAGTTACCTGAAAAAAGAGAGGGTCCATACTGCACTCCTTCAAGAAACACATTAAACTGCAGATAAACACTCCAAGCTGAAACAGGACTGGGTCAAGAAGCTGTCTTGGTCATCTTTTAATATCAACAGTGGGGAAATGGTGATTATAGAACATCATTTTAGAACCTCTTTTTAATGTGCAGACATTCTCAGAGAAATTAGGAAAGTGTGTTTTACTAAAAGATGTAATCGCTTGTAAAGCTATTATGGGAAGTGTATACTGGAGAGAGAATATGTGAGATGAAAGTAATTCAGCTGGGAAACGCATTTTAAGACTTTAAACCGTTTACACATTACACCGACATCAGTGCAAAAGGTAAAGTCTCATTTTTTCTGTCCAATGTAACAAGTGTATGAATTCTAAAAGATTCCTTATACATGGCTTTAGGAACTATTCAAAGATTCGATCCTTTTTCTTCACGGGTCCTTTTGAAGCTTGATAATGCTCATTATTATTAGTAAGTGGGCACATTTTCTACAAATTCTCTACTGTGCCCATAAGTGTACAAGGGTGAGTGGAAAAGTTTTCTTCTCTGATGAATTTAGTATGGAGGCCTCAGGGGATTGACTTGACTGTATAGTTTTAGTAGTAGGATCAATAAATTTGCATAATGTGTATGGTATCTGAATACCTAATGTAAAATTATATTATGTGTTAAATGTCTCACTACAGTTACAAATTAGCTATAATAGGGTTTCTCTTCACTCCCTCTACAAAATTGTCTGTTTTTAAAAACACTTTTTTTTGTTTTACTGTTGGCATGTCACATCTGTCAGGAGCTCATACTAGACACTAGATGGCAGTAAAACTCTTATTTATCCCTTTTGTTTAATTAATTTGATAAATTATAAATTAAAAGTAATTTGTGATTATATTTTATTCAGCATGTTAGTCTCTTTTTTTTGGATTAACTTTAATACACACACACACACACACATATATATAATAGCGCTATGAGATGCTAACATGGTAATATAGCTGCCACATTACTACATTTTTTTAAATTATTGGCATAAATAGGAACTTACCCTCTATGTTTCAGCCATGTAGTGTATGGTTTTCATGTTCCAGACATGCAGGAAATGGTCATGCCCAGAGAGTAATATATACATCCACTGATAGAGTGTGTTAAAGTTCTGTAGTAAAATCAACAGTAGATGATACTTAAAACAGTGTTCATAACTAAAAATGTTCAAAACAGTTACAAGTCCAAACACTGAATAGTTGGGTGTCCTAGACTGTTCTCCACTCCTATCCCTTTACCATGCAGAGGCCTTCTTTAAACAGGGTTGTGGAGAGGTACAGTAGCTATTAGAGTGATAATGAAACCCCTGACTGAGTAAGAGACACACAGGTATTTATTTCTGTCACAGGTTTACTGGTTTTACAACTTATTTTACTGCATCATAGTGTAACCTTTTTTCTGCTACCCCACAAGTCCTGCTGTGTGGCAGTGGTGGCTCAGTGGTAAAGGTGATGGCCTGCTGCTCTGAAGGTCAGAGGTTCAAACCCCAATACTACCAAGGTACCATTGTTGGGCCCTTAAGCAAGACTCATAACCCTGAATTGCTCAGCTGTACAAAATGATCCATGTAAGGCACTGTGGATAAGGGTGTCTACTAAAGGTAGGCTACACTAGACTCAACCTGCCATTCATTTTATACCCTTTCATAATATTATTGCAGCCACAGTGAACAATGCATGATCAAATCATCTCACATCCCCAATCCTCCTTAAGTACTATAAATATTTACGCTCACCACACAAACGGAGCAAAGAGAAATAAAACAACACACGTTTCGTGGACTTGATTCGTCAATGTTTCCGAATCGATTCACTCGACTCTCTTGAGAGTCGTACATAAAGAGTCGACTCCTTTGTGAATTGTCCGTGACTACTACAAATGTTTTCATTTAAAGTACTGCGTTCATGGCTTTACATTTCCGGAGAGGGACCAGCACGTGTTCTGCGCGCTCCTACACTCCCTCGGGCCGAGAGGACACATCCCATAACACTGCTCCACCCGACACGGATACGGGGTGTGTGTTGGAGTGGGAGTTGAGGACCGCTCCATTAGGTATGCACCAGAGGCGCACTGAAAGTTTGAGAAAGCGCTCGTGAGTTTGGTGCGAGGACAAAGTCCCGCGTGCGCGCAAACACACAACGCCGTTTAATCATCAGAAATGCTCCAAAGATGGCGGTAGCGTCGGCGGCTTCCGGCATGCGCGTGCAGAAAAGTGGATTTTTGGAAGTGCTGGTGCGGGAGCGATGGCACCGAGTGCTGGCCGAACTGGGAGACGAGGCGCTCGCGCTTAGCTGCGAGGACGCGGCCGGAAGCGGCGACGTGAACGGCGTAGCTAATGGGTCGCGTGCGACTCCCGACAGTCCCGAGACCGGAGCGAGGACCGCCGGGGCAGATTCCCCCGAGCGCGTGCCCGAGGCCATCGCCAACAGGAAGCGGTGCATAAAGGTCGTGAAACAGGACGTGGGTGGCTTGGGCATCAGCATCAAAGGCGGGAAGGAGAACAAGATGCCGATCCTCATCAGTAAGATCTTCAAGGGGTTAGCAGCCGACCAGACGCACGCGCTTTACGTAGGGGACGCAATCCTGTCTGTGAACGGCGTGAACCTGCGCGACGCCACGCACGATGAGGCTGTGCAGGGCTTAAAGAGAGCCGGCAGGGTGGTCACGCTGGAAGGTAGGACGTACATTCAGACTTGCAGGAGAGCGAACTTTATTTCTAATTAGTTCAGTTTGGGTTGTTTTAGATGTTCAAATCGGGGTCACTGATTAGTTCTATTTATTACATAATGGTGTGATGTGACGTATGATACCTTAGTGTCTTCTTAACAGTTAGGAATTTATTTATTTTTGTTATTGTTTGCACCTAAAGATTTTCCCCCTGCATACTATGTCAGACCACCTGTTTCACCTTTAATCTGAAGCACAATTTGTTTGAACAAATGACTCATTGTAGAGATTAATTGATTGATTGATTGATTGATTTACCAACCAGCCAATCTGCTGCATTCTCAATGCTTTTATATTACACTAAATGACTAATGAGCTTTTTTGCACTCCTATCCCAAGCAGTCCTGTTCGTTTTTTTAATTTGCATGAATTTGATCATTCTGTAAGTGTACTAGCACAGAGGTGCACAGTTGTGTCCACAGGAATCCCCACTTTGTTCCTGTTAAAATCCCCACTTTGTTCCATAAAGACCTCCAGCCTTTATTACACATCTCGAGTGTGTTTAAAGTAAGACAGAATGCAGCCTGCATTGGATCTCCAAGAGAATCGTATTGGAGTTAATGTGGCTCGTCTATCATTTGGGAGCAACCAGTGTTGTAACACTGTAGATGAGCTGACTCCTTGGTTGCGTGAGCTGAATTATAGTGCATGTGGCAGGAGCGCTGGGTCAGTGAACGCTGGGACACCTAGTAGTTGTTTCAAGCTGACCTAATTGAGGTTTGGCAGTTGAGAACTTTGAAGCGAATTAGGTTTAGATGAGGTTTTACAGAGGAAGTAAAAGAATCATAACATTCGACAGCATATTCAGGATGAAAATATCTCGCCTGAAAAGGTTCAATTAGATTATATAGTTTGCATGGGTGCATGGTGTCCAGGTGGGTTTCAGCTGTTCTGTGTTCACAGTTAAATGAGATGAAGAGGATTGTATTCAGCTCATTGTATATTGTTGTCTTTAAATCAGTGTAATAAGATCTCCTT
Organism: Porochilus rendahli; assembly: GCA_039654305.1. Lineage (NCBI taxonomy): Eukaryota > Metazoa > Chordata > Actinopteri > Siluriformes > Plotosidae > Porochilus > Porochilus rendahli. Next base: position 29,218,593 of record JBCNYG010000001.1, read on the forward strand.
ATATTCATTTTCCAGGGTTGGACCTTTTTCTTACAAGCTTTCTGAAAGTTTGAAACCTTTGAGTTTTTTTTTTTTTTTGACTGTCATATTTCAGTGTTCAGACTGAAAGCCATGCACAGAGTACACGTTAATCATTTCCACACTGTCAGTCATTCTCCCTTATTGTTGCGTGTTGACCCCTATTGGCCTTGAGCTCTGTAACAGTGTGCAGAAAACCACGTCGCTCTGCACCTGGTCTTTCCCTTGTGGCTCAGTGAACACAGATGTGTCCTACTCATTGTTTAATCACAATCTGATGACCAGATGCGTTGACTGTGTGTGAGTTTCTGTCTAGTGCTAAGTGATTCATCAGCGTGAGCACTGTTGAGAAAGCATACTCCAGAGACTGTACACATATGACCTGGGGACTAGTGTGTGTGTGGGTCTGTCTGTGTGTGTGTCTGTCTTTGTGTGTGGGTGTGTGCACCCTGGAATTTGCCTAGTTGCCATGGTGATAAGATCAGAACCGATTTACTTTCATATGTGACTGATTGGATCGGTGAATTTGAACACACAGTTTATGTAAAGGGAGTCAAGAATGAGTGTGTGTGTGTGTGTGTTTGTGCAATGAAGTCTAGCCCAAATAAGAAATTGTCATGATTTGTACCCAAATGTAGTTGTGAAAGAGTTGTCTAAATATGCCATGAATGTCTAAAATACTTGCCTGTATTTGTTAAATATCCTATCAGCATGCTAATCAAGTGTGAGCCCAATATGGATCGGATGGAAATGAAGTACAACGTGGTCTTTCTGAAATCTTACTGGGCTGAACAGTTTTCCTTCTGAATGAATAATTGTCAAGTTTGATGACACAATTCATTATATTTCCTAGATTTTCTTCTTTGTTCACGTTAAGCTTTGATCACATGCACTAATGTATTTTTTTAAGACAGATTTTTCGATGTACTTGTACAAAACTCTATTTTAGGGCACTGAAAATAGGCTCTCTTTTTTTTTAAACTTCCTGGGCAAAGTCTTTCAGAAACTCCGTGTTGATGTGTGGACACAGAGAATGAAGGTTTATTACACCATCTTGTGCAAAGTTATCTTTGAGGTCAGCATTTTATTTTTTCATGTGAACAAAGATATTTCTTTGACAGTGATTGTGTGGGCATCATTTATTATTTTCATTTTTTTCATTTATGTGTGGACAAGGCCTTTCACTTAAGTAAAATTCTCTGATTTCTCTGCATGTTTCAATTAAACAGAATACCTAAGTTTAGGTTCAGCCTTATTAAAGGGAATGTGTTACCACTTGGGCATGGGCATTAGTATATTTTGAATCTGTCAGCTCTCAGGAGCATGGAAAAACATTTTTTCTGCATTACCCGAATCTTTGAAGAACAGGCTAGCCCATTTGTGCTTGACACCACTATGAAATTGCTAGCTGTACTTCTACAAGACAAACAACAAGAAAACTCACCTCTCTCTTCATCGAAACTCGAGCAAGAGTAAGTGGCTGGCAAACCCAGAGCCATTTACATACAAGCTGCTCTTTTGAGGGCTCGACCACATAAACACAACGCTCTCCATCCACATGTGTCTGTTTTCTCAAGCCTTTCTGGATTCAAACGGATGATCTGTTGAAAGCAGTGGCCCTTCAGGGATAGAACAGTGAACATTTTACAAAGCTGTATTTCTTAGGTTGTAAAACCTGAACTAATAAAGTCTTGATATAAAGCATTGTCTGGTGGTCAAAATTACTTTTTTTCCCCCTGCACAAATGGCAACAAGAATGCTAGGATTGATTCAGAATATAAAGTCCTCTCTTAGTAATGGACAATGTGTAACTTACTTGTGACCCATGCAAAAGTTAACTTTGTGACCAAACTGCATGTGTGACTTAAATCACATTAAACGCAAGAGGAATAGAGGAGAGAGGGATAGGGAATTGAAATAGAAGTAAAACGCCATGCATCTTTTATACAGCTAAATCCATTCAAACCCACAATCAGGGCACTTTGAGAATTTAACACACAATTTGTTTTACACTTTCATAAAGCCGCATGAATTCTGTCTTATCTAATTCTGTCTAAGTTTTTAAATCTGTGAAATAAGTAACTGCTCAGAGGTTTTGGAACCACTTAGGCCAAAGCACATACTAGTGAGCATGTTTTATTGTACTTGAGTACAATTATATATATAAAAAAAACCAATCCTGGCATCTGTAAGATGGCTAAGTTTAAAGCGAATGCTTCCTGGTGTGTTCCAAACGATGAAACACAGCCTACCAGGAAACATAAATTAAGTGGAATTTTTATGTTTTTAGGTAGAGGTTAGTAATTTTTATGGAAGAAGAACAGTTTGTCAAGATGATAAAGTGCTGGAATGATGGAGTTTTATTTGTAGACTGTTTTAACGTTTTACTCTAGAACAATTTAAATATTTTGTTAAAAGTGGCCTCAAGCCCACAATTAAAATGTAACGTTAAGAGTTTAGATTTGCTTATAAATCAAAGGTATCAAGAATATATTTTCACAAATAATTTCTTATTTTATATTTTTCACTAAAAAGTTAATCTTTATGGTTCATCATCAAGTATAACACAATGTTTTTTAATTATATCAGACAACAGACTTCCGTCATCAACATTTTTTCTATACTGGGGAAGGATTAAACTGTACCCAAAGGATCTGTTTGTTTCAAGGAGAGAGTTATTTCCCATTAACAAGGTTTGCACATTGATTTTCTTTTTTGTTTGTTTTTACCCCACCTAAAGGTTTCTCTCTCTCTCTCTCTCTCTCTCTCGCTCTCGCTCTCTCTCTCTCGCTCTCTCTCACTCGCTCTCTCGCTGTTGTTTTTGTACTATATACACAATTCCACTGTTGCTGATTTGTCTCTGCAGTGGAGGAAGACCCATTCTTTAATTAGGGCTTGCACAAGCAGTCCTCTGTGCACTTAGATACTCTGTACCCAAACTGCCTATATGTCAAATCAGCGTTTTCACTCCGTGCATGATGAGTGCCTTTTCTTCTTGCGCAGACAAAGCCTGCCATTCTTCACTAATTAAATCAACTGTAATGACTAGGACCAGTTAGGAACAGAAAACAGTAGCAGTGGTTAGTAGTACACCTGATGGCCAATGGATTCAATGTGTGCTCAGCCACAATGCTCCCTATTGTCTAATAAATTATTCCACTGTGGTTAATAGGATCACAGTCTAGGAATTCTTACAGGAAAATGAAAGAATCTGTGACTGTAGACAGTTTTTAGACAGCAATCCACTGGTGATTAGGTAAACATTCGTTTCTGGTGTGGAGCTGTTTGGCTGTTAGGTGATGGGTGTGAATCATCTGCGAATGGACTGTAAAGGATAAAGTGATATATGGAAAAGTCAGGACAAGACAAAAGACTTTTAGATATTATAAATGTAAAAACAGTGCACTAATGTATACTCGAGTATCACAGGGGTATATTCCCTGTACACAGGAGTGTATGGGGCAGCCATGGCCCAATCGTTAAAGAAGCAAGTTTGGGACCAAAATGTTGCTGGTTCGATTCCCAAACCAGCAGGAAAAATACGTGGTGGGAGAGTCAGCTGCACCTTCCATTTCTCCACATTCATGGCTGAAGTGCCATTGAGCAAGGCACCTAACCCCCAACTGCTCTCCTGGCACTGCAATGTATGGCAGCCCACTGCTCCAAGTGTGTGTTGTCACTTTGGATGGGTTAAATGCAGAATGTGTGTGTGTGTGTGTAAATAAATAAATATATATATAATCCTGAGTTGATTTTCCGTAAGACAGTGCTCAATACAGCAAAATAGAGCTAAGTATGTGGTATGAGGAAAAAAATCAGGTAAATCCCCTGATGAGTGGGCAACAATGAAACAGGCTTGTAAGGATGAAACTGTAGTCCCTTTTGCCTCATACCACACATATATATAATTTTTGAGTAGCTATTATGACTAAATGGTGATATTTAAGTTTAAATGATGAAACGTTAGTGTTTTAAAGCTATAAATAAAGGAAATATCAGTTTGTGGTTATGTTTAGTTTAATATCAGGACTTTATGTAACTACTTTAGACTAGCACTAATAACTCAGATGAAATATTTGACTTGAGCTTGAGCCAGAGACACATGCTTCTCTGTGCACTCATCTTTAAAATTGCCAGTTCAACCTGCCCATGTACAACCTGCTAGTTTTTTGTGCTCCCAGGTAGCTGAATAATGAGCCTTTCTGCCTTGCAATAATAAAAATGGACATGGTCACAGAAGAGGATTATGAAAGCGATGAGCAGTCGCCCCATAAACGTGGTTTTCCCAGGTCCTTATTTTTATTTTAAAGTAATTTCTTTGCTTCACTAATCACGGTAATTAAACTCGGCATTTAAAAAGTTTACTTTCTTGACCAGCAGAGTTAGAAAATCTGCTTTGTAATGCTTGTGATTGGCTGTTACAAAAACCTCAGTTGTCCATGTCAAAAATTTGTCACTGAACTTAAACCACTTATCTTTCTACATCGATCGTCTACATTATTTATAATCTCTGTCATTGTATTTGATGAGCTGCAATGTTTTGTCGCATCTGCATCTGAGCCGAGGTCTGCCAGTCAATGACCCCTGCTCTTTCTTCTACCTTCCAACACACCGCGCAGGATACCACAGATACTGTAAATAATTAATAGTTGACGAATTCTGAAAGTAAAGCCTTACTGCATGTCACCAAGGGAAAATAAATGTGCACTTTCCAGTGCCCCAATTACACGACAAGTAAAAGTATATATATACAAAACTGTGTTGTGACCCACGTTCAACGTTTTTCCAAGGAACCATGAAACACTAACTGATTTCTTTATAAGATGAAGAATTATTTACTTACTGAAAGCATACTGATGATGAAAAATGGAATCCTATCTTAATAGAATAATTTATTAGTTTGTTGTACAGTTGGGCTAAGAGCAGTTAACGTTTATTTTATTGTCATAGTCTGACAAGTGATCCAGTGCTTGCAAAACTGAATGAGGCTTTGCAAGTCACATTCAATTTTCCTCCACCCACCTAAAATCCAGAAGTCATACCTCTGCAGTACTTGTACATTGACATTGATGGATGCAGGCAGAGAAATTATTTATTCTGCAAACACTCAGCCTCTCAAGCTGAAGCGACATGCAAGCTTTCTTATAGTTGGTTGTGGGTTTATAGCAGGTTTATTTGAAGGGTCCTTTGAGTACCAGGACACTGTGGGGCCATTTGTTCCTTTTGGTTTTCCATTATACTTATATTTGAGGTAAAACGCACTGAGTTTATATGTATTCAGACATGGCTTAAACCAGAACACTTTTGGCATGAACACTTTCTCAACCTCTTATCACTCATAAGATATGAACAGGAGTGTTTTTAATTCTGCTCAAACTGTTGTTCTTTAAGGTTTTCTCTTCCCATGGTATTTCCAAAAGAAGAATTTGCTGATCAGTTGTCATTTTGCTGCTGAAAGTTTGTCGCTGGGGCCATGCACAAATAACAGTTAGTTCGTCACTTGGAAATTTCAGCTTTTGGTTGCTAGGAAACCCTCTTACATATTTCCCACCCTCAAATATTTCTGAGTGAAACTGGCAGAAGCAGGATGGTTCTCTACAAGACCATAAATATATGGCTAATGTATGCATATGAACAGAACACACTTGAGGAGTGACGCTTCACCCGTGTTCAGTTTATTTTACTCTAACATAAACCGCAATAAAGTTGTGTCGAGATAAAATCAGATGAAGGATCAAAACAAAGTAATGGGGCAGGTTGATCTTGGTCTCATGTTTATTACAAAATATTACACATAATTTTAAAATTTGCAAGTTTAGTGTAATATTTTATTTGATTAATGTATTTGACAAAACTGCTTATTAACAGAGTGTGAGGTCTGTACAGAGAAATCTCAGCCCGAGGTCTTAATGTACAGACCGAATGAAAGTGAGCCACCTGGGGCTGGGTATCGGTCTAGACTGCATATACTGTTATTGCCAAATATTAACATGACTTATTAAAGATGTTGGCTAACCTTTGAACTTCGCATCTAGCTTTAAATAATCATACAAAAATATACAATCACATTTCTGGTTACTGTATCTGTAAAACTTGACTGCTGCTGAATAATGCATTTTTGGCAGGGAAATTCCTTGTTTGCATTATCTGTCATTCCACAATTTTTGTTTTTTTGGTAGCATTCATTTCAGTTGCATTGAGAGCAGTGTCACTTCACTGATCATAACCTTTAAAACTATTAGCCTGACTCCCATGTATTGTTTCGAACCTGCCAGCAAAAGAGATCTATTGCCTGTGCTGTCTTTGTCTGCACATTGTCGCCTTATCGTCACACTTGATTGTAACCTGCTCCTCAGTCAATTTATTTCAGCCACTCTTTAATAACAACTTATTTATATCACACGAATTTGCATTTCTTAGTTTTATTTATTTATTTTGTCAAGTGGATTTAAGGTTTTTTTTTAGGTTACCCATATCAAAACTATGGGATTTGTCTCAAGAGGATTGCCATATTTAATCCACAATTCCTCCTACATCAGTGAATGGATTTTAACAAAACTTTCAAAGAATGTTCAGAATAATGCTGTTGTGTGAAAACTTGTATCAGAGATAGATCTCTATCATGTTCATGGTGTAGTTGAAGGTTAAAATAGCACTCAACATCCCAGAATGAGACAACAGGAAATTTGTTAGTGGTTCATTTCCATAGGCAAACTTTTGATTGTGGTTTACTTTTCAATGCATGCAGATTTTCTTTATAGCCAATCGTCATGGAATTAATCTTTTACTCGGAGCTTAAAGACACGATGTCTTAAACACAGAATTTGAAGAATGTCGGGAATTTGAACTGTCCAGATCTCTACTTAGGGAAGTAATATATGTTACCAGAGGTTAAATCTATGATCAGATAAAACCAGTTTTATGAATAATCTGCTTATGCTGTCAAATATATAGCTTCCCTCCCATACTGGGCTTTTAGATTGTCTTTTTAAAAATACAAAGCAACATGTTCATCAGCTTTAAACATTTGGTCAAACAATTAAACTAAGACTTAACAGATGTTAAACCTGAACCTACTTTACTTGAAGTACAGTCCAGACTTCTGTGTGGAATACATTAGTGAGTGCATTGACATTGTTCACACTTCCAGCAGTGCTTCTGACAGTTCTGGTTTATGTGAAAGCTAAAAGCACACAGTTGTTGCCTGCACTACATTTTAAAGCACAATTCCATATCCTCAGTATAGTTCATTCTGAGAACTGAGTGTGCCTCTTGAGCATTTATTGTTATGGGATGTATAGTTTTTATTGTTGATGAGGATAAATAAATGATTACATGGTGCATTGTGATCCTTAAACAATTCTGCGTATTGGCTTTTAGCAAGGATTATGCACAAATCCAAATTGTTTTTAATGGAGACGGCCAACAGTGTCTTGTTTTACTTTTCTAAAGAAAAAGGTCAGATCCATTTAAAAATTACATTTAAATTTGAAATTTAAAGGTTTTAGCTATCAAGAATAATAAATATTAATTCACTCAACTGCAGAAACTGCATTAATTCATACAGTTGATTCCTGATTTATTATGGATACATGTAATGGTGTAAAAAATTGAATTGAGTCATTCCGTTCCAACACATACAGCTAATATTCAAAATAATAAAAAGTGTGTGTGTGTGTGTGTGTGTGTGTGTGTGTGTGTGTGTGTGTGTGTGTGTGTGTGTGTGTGTGTG
>JBCNYG010000001.1:29243869-29269998 GCA_039654305.1 Porochilus rendahli
GGCACCCACTATTGCTCAGTTTTCTTGATCATGATTTCCAGATTTTTCCAGCATTAAGTGTGTAGCAAGTTTTCGTGTTGAGCCACTAAACCTTTCTTCTACCTCTGTGTGTCTTCAGGTTGGTACACTCTGGTCCAGATAGAGGGTCACCTCAGCCAGGCGGGGAGCTATCCTTCGCTACACGCACGGGCACAAGACTGGGAATCGAGACTCATGTTTTCCGAGCTGAGACTTGTAAGGACCTGTCACTGTGGACCAGACACATTGTCACTGGCTGCCACGCTGCTGCTGAGATGATCAAAGAAGTGACCACTAGTAAGTACAGGCTTCTTTAAACTCTTGCGTTATTTGAGGCACAATACTGCCAGTTCAGTACTGCCTATCTAGCACTTGTTTTTCATGAGCTCACTCTGAATAGCGTCGCAGTTTCCACTGATTATTCAGAACGATTCAAATCGACATGATGATGCTGGAGGATTTACCGCATTCTTATTAATACAAGTCAAAATTAGACTTGGGTAATTTTTGGAAAGATTAGTGGAACATCCTTAAAGATTTTTTCCATAGATTTTATTTTTTTTGCCAGGTCTGGTTCATCATTGAGAATATTTGCATATTTCTGAAACACTCTTCAGTGAAAATGTTTTTAGAGAAATGATTGCAATGACATAAAACTCTGAATCCTCTTTACTGACCCCACTTTTCTTGTATATTTGTATAAACCATTTGAATTGCTATGGATTATTATAGAAAATCAGATACGACTAACTGGGTCCTTCTTGTAAATTCCCAGAAGCACGAGAGGTCATTTAGTGGCTGGATAACGTGCGTCATTCATATTGAAAACATAAAAGAGATTACAAGTATTTTTAGAGTGGCTGCGTTCCTGTGTGGTCTCTGTGTGGTTGGCAATGGGTACAGGCCAGAGCATTCTGGGTAATAAATTGCTGGAGAAGTCCCTAAGCTCAGAGTGATTAGAAGCATGCGAGACCCTGGAGATCATCATAACCCCAAGATTTTTTTCTGTCTTGTTTTATTTTTCTTTAAAGAAAATTTCTCTTTCTTTTTACGAGGCAACAAAAATGTAATACAGCTGTGCTTGCTGTAGTTATACACAGAGCTTCTGCTGCTGTAGCTCATCTGACTCAAGGTTTCAGATTTTGTGTGCTCCTGAGATGCTTTTCTGATCACCATGTTATTCAAGATTGCTTGAGTTACTCTCAGCCAGAACCTTTATGACTACAAAAAGTTTTCATATTGGGTAACATTTTGTTTGTCCAGAAGCAACATGTTTTAAATTATACTGTGTTAGCTGTTATGCAAGACTTGAATTTGTTTGCTCAGAGAGGGATAGACCTTTTAAACTGTGTATGGCTTATTTTTTTTATTTATTTCATTATTTAGTTATTCTGTGACTAATACAAGGCCTGACCCAGTCAGTCAGTCATTGTGTAGCTTGGATGCACTATAAGTAATATGGGAGTTTGTTGTACAGAGAAGATACTGAGAAAAATATGAATTTGACACTAACTCTCCATATGTACTCCTACTCCGTTCTTTAAAAGATAAAAATAAAAACACTCAGTCAACATGAAATTGACACCGAATAGCTGTTCAGACTTAAGAATATGACAAATGTATGGGACCATAAATTCCTGGCATTACTGCTAAGCCGAATGTTGTAAAGACCCGCTTGGTCTGGATGAAGGAGATTTCTTTGCGCTGGCCGTGGCTCAGTGGAGTCTCTTTGTGTGTGGATGAAAGCAACAGTGTGTGAGTCCACTGTGTGGGAAAGCCTCAGTCAGCCTTTTAGGTCAGGAGTAAGGTTACAGTATTGTTAAGTAGAAAGAGATGAATGAGGGTAAGAAAGAAGAACATGAAGCATGTTTGTCTTTTCACAAGTTTCATTTTTCGTCACCAGAGAGGCATTAATCATTTATTACAGATAAATTGCCATGCCAAGAGTACGTCGTAAATAACTCAGTGGAAAAAATAGTATCATATTGTAAAACTTCACTGAATGCTAAGAGGCTTTTAATAAATAAAACCAGAAGTGCCAGATATTTTTCCCCTCTGTTGTCTTGGATATTTTAGTTATTTATTTTATAAGTATGTTATGTATATGTTGTAAAATATCGTTGCACATTTAAAGGAGTTTTTTTTCTCTGCTTTGATGTTTGTTTTTAGCATCCAAAACAAAAGATGAATGGTTTGGAAATACTATATAAGCACTGCTATTAGTTTATCATTGAATGCAATATGTAATATTCAACTCTCCCGTTGGCATTATTTTTAATCTCAGGAGTCCATGCTCATAGAGAGAATTTAAAGCTCTTTATAGTTTGATTGTGACGGGTGTGTGCACCAGGAGATGGTTGAGGTTATTCTTAATTAGTTAATTCTTTTACATATTTAACTGTACATGTTAGAAGAGTGGTATACTAAGGGTCCACTCTTTTATCCGGAGATGATTTAAACTGCATTCTAACTGGCTCTTGTAATATATACAGTATGTGGCACCTTTTTTGATGAAGATGGGCAGTGAATAGATGACCTTCCTAAGTTATAAATCTCTTGATGGCCAAAAAAATCCACACTAGGAAGTTGGTTAGAAATCTGAAGATCAACTCTAAAAGACCTTGACCTGACAGGATAAATGTTTTAACAAGAGCTGAATTCTAGTTTTTAATTAACTGCTTCTCTTGTGTAGTGATTGTTTAAATATTTGAGACATTGAGTCAATCTCTTTGCTTCTTGCCCTGATAAATGAATTTTCAAATTTCCATATGGACTTGAATCTGGAGGAGCTTATGGTTAAGTAAAGTAGACGCAGTCTGGAATCTGATGCTGTTCTTTGCCTTTACAAAGCACTCTGGATACTACTGCTGAGGATTAGTCCCAGCACATCCGGTCAATGCCCCAATAGATGTATAAAGAATTTATTAGTGACTTGTATGTTTTCAGATATGAAATTATTCTAATATAAACCATTAAAGTTTAACGTTCCTCCAGTATTCCTAAGAAAACCACAATGCTTTACAGTGCCAAGGTGTAAAAACCAACCGTATATCTATTATCTGTTAACCACATTTATCTCTTTCTATGTTAGGTCTTAGTATGCAAGCACAATTCGTTTTACATTTTAACATATCTTGCAGTCTATAGTAGCTTTACTTATTGCAGTGCCTGTGTAATAACTGCTTATTTTCATTTTGCTTCATTTGGCCTATATGTGGTTTGTCCGTTCTGTCTGATATTCCTAATTTGTTCAGAGACTCCAGCACATCTGACAGCTTTCTCTTCATGCATGGCTGAAATGGTGAATGCAAGGGTTAAGCTGATTATGTGTGCATTTTATGCTCTCCATGTGATGCTTTTTGTGGTGTCTAAACTCTGTTCATGGCCTTCTTAGAAACATCAATCAAAAATGCTCACAAGCTTTTACACCTGGTGCATGGAATTCTGATTTTTTAAAATGTGTAGCATTAAAACGACATGGTTAAGCAGGTAGCTTAGTGGTGCACCCGCAGTGTATAAAGCTGATAATTCCAGGCTTTCAACATGTGTTTGAAAAACGTTCTAGAAAGAACTGAAGCAGTGGGAGAGACACAGTACATGCAGGGTGACCCAATAAAACCTCCCACATCTCAAAGGTAAATAATAAAAAAAAGTTTAAGATAATCAAATTATCATTTGCCACATGCAACTTCAATTAGTACAGCTTGATTATATAGTATTTTAGAGATAACAATCCTCCAAATGTTGTGTATATACTATTGGAGGTGATTTCTGAAGGCTGCTATGGCTTTGCAAGTCATGTCGGGTGGAACAGTGATCTTAATGAAAACACACTTTGCATTCTGCAAACTCAAGGAGCTCAAATGATTTGAATAGAATAAAGAACACTGTGCAGCTATTACAAAATGGGTTCAAACAAACAAACAAAAAATGTATAGATCTATAGATTTCGTCTATGGAATGTAATCACATAAAAAAGGGGAAAACTCCAGTTATCATCAATTACATTTCGGTATTTTGGTATTTGTGGTGGAGCGTAGAGATCAGGTTAAAGTTTTTTCCTTTATTCAAATATAATCTCAAATAGGCTTAATGACTGTTACCCTAGTTTATGTAAGTATTTATATACAGTTTTACCTTTTTTTTTAATGGTAAACATAAACTCTTCACTCTTTTCCCTAGAGAGAACATGAATAACCATTTGTTTCTGTTCAGGATTGAACTTTGAGGCCTCTCCCCTTGTTTCAGGTTGTTTGTATAAGGGGCAAGACTGCAGGCTGGTCCTTCACTATGAGCTGGGCTTCTCAGTCCTGTCTGAATCAGAACCTCCTCCTGGCCATCCTCTGTTCAGTTACCCTTTTGAGAAACTCCGAATGTCCTCAGATGATGGGGTACGCATGCTCTACTTGGATTTTGGAGGCAAAGAGGGTGAAATTGTGAGTAAAATAAAGCATTTTAGATGCCTTTTTTTTTTTTAAAAAGAAAGTAATTGCTGTCCTGTTTGTCACTTGTATGGTTGTATCTTTATTTTAAGGTCAAGTGCTTGTTGTTTGCTCTATTCACAGCAACTGGACCTGCACTCTTGTCCTAAGCCCATTGTCTTCATTCTTCACTCCTTCCTTTCAGCAAAGATTACCAGACTAGGCTTACTGGCCTGAAATGCACTTCTGAATGGTTAATGAAGCTCAGGCAAGGACTCGGTTTGCCCAGAAAGTAGTTTCTAAATGTATGACCAGGACAAAATGGAACTGAAAAGTCTAAAAGTCTTGTAAGAAAAAGAGCTTTGGTTTTTTTTTTTTTTTTTTTAAAGCAATGATCTGACTTGTCTATTTTAGAGTGAAACACAATCAATTCCACATACAGTGATTATGCTAAGACAAAATGATCAAACTCAGAATGAACACTAACTTAGGATCAGCTGTACACAAAGTACTACACATTGCTTTAGAGTTCACTGATTAAACAGTATTAAGCACTTAACATTACCGATAATATGACTCGTCTGTTTGGGATCTCAGCAACTGAGTAGATCTGTCTGTATGTACGTATCTGGCAGCTAATTATGATTAGAGTATGATTTTCCATCCCTGTAAATTCATATATATGTGTGTGTATGTATGCATATGTAAGTATGTATGTATGTGTGTGTGTATGTGTGTGTGTGTGTGTATGTGTGTGTGTATGTGTGTGTGTATGTATGTATAAATAATATTATCATACACATATATATATATATATGTGGTATAAGGAAAAAAAACAGCTACATTTTGCTCCCTACAGACCTGTTTCGTGGTTGCCCACTCATCAGGGGATTTATATATATATACACACACACACACACACATATTTCATAGTTTAAAAACGCATCCTGTTTTTTGTTTGTAATACTTTTATGTGGAAGGTTGGGTCCTCTGGAGGTTTTAATAAAAGGACAGGCTGAACATTTAAACATATTCCATCAGGGCTCATTAGAAATGATCAGAAGCAACAGGGAATTTCTGCTGTACTATGAAATTTTTTTAAATTAAATATGCAGTATGTAAAGCAATGTGCTTAAGACAATGAAACGTTGAAATGTATCAGTTCTCTTATGTGAAATTTTCCTGTCTGTGTTAATCAGGCTAATCGTTGCTAAATATTTCCCTGTTGCCTGAAGTCATTTTATATTCAGACTATACCCACAGCAAGGCCAGTGATGGATATCAGCATGTACATTAAATCAGAGCATGCTTGGGTTTATTAAACAATTACCGAGGCCTGAATTGGATGACTTTGCTCTTACATTGTCACAAAAAAAGAAGACAAACCAGGCTCTTACTTGATGGGAGAATAGGCTTATGGGAAGTGGTGGAAGTGGCTCTTTAATGCTGCTTAAGGAAGTACCAAGTTACCTAATTTCCCGTTATATATTTGTATAAAATGAAACATGCCTGCCTACACTTACAAAGAAAACATATCAGGTTCAGGGAAAAACACACAGGTCCAAAAAGATAAAGGGTTTCAATAAGAGATACTTCAGAAAGATTCCTGTAGAACCTGCACAACATTCTGTTATCATTTAAATGCCTTAAACTAATTGTGGATTTAACACACCAGTGATTGTGGCATAAATTGTGAAATGCCAGTTTTTCGAAATAATTCTTAAGAAAACCAACGGGAATATAAAGCAACACTTGAACTAGAGCAACAGTTTCTGCTCCCACAGCCAGTAAGCTCATCTTGCAATCTGCTTTTGAGAGCTGTTGAAGTTGCCAGCATGTTGTACAACTCCCCATTTACCACCATCCCTCTGGGCACCCGGGGAGAAAACAATAGGCCTCTGTGAGGCTGGAATGCAGGCTGCAGTACTGCCAAAAGTGAGAGCGCTCTCAGTACTGCCAGAAGTCAGAGCTCTCAGCCCACACTGGACAAATGATGCCAGGGGGGTAGCTGATGAAAGGGCATTGCTTCAAGAGGATGCATATTACCTTTGATGTGTGACTGGAAGGGCCAGTGGGGTCTGGGTTTGAGGAGTCATGATGGGCATATAGTAGCACAAAGGCTAACATCATCCTGAATTCATACACAGTATTGCAAAGATGTACTGTTTGCACACACAATCTATTTGATATGCTGTTTTGGATAAAGTATCCAATAAAGGTTTAAGTGTAAACCCTGATAATCAGCATAAAGCACTGCCATCCAAATCTTGTTTTAACTTGGTGAGATAGTCCCCTGACGTCCTCAAGCGCCCCATGACTGATCAAAAAGGCTTTAAAAAAATCATACTGTTGACATAAGCGTACCCTTTGAAGGGGAAGTGGAACAGTCATGCTTCAGTGGTTCATTCAAACACAAAATTTCCCTACACTGTCTTGTGAACCCAGAGATGAACACCAAAGCAGAGAGATGAGGTCATCCAAGCTAAGCCTACTGGGAGATCAAGTGGAAGTGCAGCTGAAGTGTTTTTACTTTTCATTACACTGCTTGGGTCTTAGCAATTTCAAGGTTGGCTGCTGAATTGAATGAATGCTTAGTTACTAGAAATGAGGTTCGGGGTAAGGAGGCCAATTTTTCCCCTCCCAATTAGATTTTTCTACAATTTAAAGAATTTAAGTTTAACTCGTGGTATAGTTAAGTCTGTGTCCAGACGAACCAGTAAAAGAATATATTCACAGAGTGTGAATATATAGCACTTCTGTATAAGAGTGTCTGCTAAATGCTGTAAATGTAAAATGTAAGAATGTCTGGTTATGTTATTTGGATGCTGATCACAGAACTACCCAGGCCTGGGTGATTTCAGTTAGAGTGAGACTTTTCCCCCTTACCATTTTGTGGTTGGCAAGAATCTTGAAACTTCCTTAATATTAATATTGTATTGCCATTAAACATTTTTCAACCTTTGATCATCTGATCTGATCTGTCTCACAAAGAAAAAAAACCTTGCTCACATTGTAATATATATGTAGTATAGTCAATACCAAAATAATCCTGGGCACTTTTAAAACACAAAGACTCATTTGCTGAACCACTTAATTCTATCAGGGTCACAGGGAGGCAGGTACCTATCTCAGCTGACACTGGGTGAAGGCGAGTATGTCCTGAACAACTCTTCCACACCATTGCAGGGCAACACACTCTCACGCCCTGGAATCTAACCCATGACCGTTTCACTGTGTACTCCAACAACAAGCACAAAGTTGACATTTTGTAGTCATTTTTAATATTTATATAAGAAAAACAGATAAATCTAAGGGTTTACTTATTCCATGTGATTTTTTTAATCATACCTTCATAAAATCCATAAAATTAGAATCAGGTGTTCCAGATTAGGCGTCATTGATGAGAACCTGTCTTATTTAAATCGATGGTCTGGTGTTCTCTGTGTTAATAAAGTGGTTAATATCATGCCTCATGCATGCTCTCTAAGGCCTGTCTGGAAAAAATGCTGAGTCTGGTGGGATTTAAAATTGTTTGAAAAATCATTCCACTGTAAATAAAATAAACAAAATTATCTATAAGTGACATTCCAAATGGTTGCTAAGATGTACAGGAATGACTGGCCGAGCATTAATGTCAGGAGTGCACTGTTTGTTGCAAAATAAGTTTCCAAGAATTTCATCAGGTTCTGCAGATTGCAGCTCTTGGTGTAAAAGTGATCTACAATCAGAATAAGATATTTTCTGGCATGTCTCCCATACCATACAAATTTGTCCATTGTTGTCCAAAGATACTATTAGCACAAGATGACCATCAAAAGATGATCATATTGGCAACATCCAGGCCCTTTCAAAGAATGACGGTGTTTTATGTACTGCTTACTTCCTCAAGAATTGAGAAATTTAAATAAAGATTTAAAACAAAAATTGCAGATACTGTTGATACAATCGCAGTATGTTCTGAGGATTCTGTGAAAATTCATTCACAGATGTTAGGAGGAGTTGCAGCTTAATGATGGCAACCCCATTACAGAGTCCATGTTTTGGTATGGGGAAATTATTTAATACAAAAAATGAGACAGGAGGCGCACACTAGCATGATATAAATAATATTCTGTGAAAGTTTGGGGCGTCATGGCGACATAGTGGTTAGTACAGTCGTTTCACAGCAAGTAGGTCCTGAATTCAAGTCCTGGGCTCGACTCAGGTGTTTGTGTGGAGTTTGCATGTTCTTCCCATGCTTGCATGGGTTTCCTCCAGGTACTCTGGTTCAGGTTAGGGTAATTGGCTTTTACAAATTGCCCCTAGGTGTGGAAGGGATTCTGAATTGTAGTGCATGTTGCCTTGCAAAGGTCTGGTGAGCTGTTCAGGATGTACCCTGCCTTCGGCCAGCGTCCCTACAAACGTAATATGATTTAATGGTTCAGCAATTAAGTGAGTGAAAGTTTGGTTAAAATAAGTTGACTGGTTGAGAGGCAGGTGGGGATAATTAAGTTTCACGATGGACGACGAGGACGCACAACAACAAAAGGTGATCCCTATGTATCACTCCATCTTCTCTGGCACACTCAATAATGTGCTCTGGACAGATTAATTAGAGTTGTCTGCCCACAGTCACAGTACATGTGAACAAAAAACCTCATGAAATGTGAAGTACAGTGGTATAAATGTTATGGTTTGGGGTTGCTTCACTGCCTCAGGGACTGGAAAACTTGCAGCCAGTGAGTCAACTATAAATTCTGCATCACTTAAAGTGCTTGAAGGTAATGTGAGGCGGTCTGTCTGAAAGTTATAGTTGAACCAGAGGTGGACCTTTCAAAAGAATAATGATCCTAAGCACACTAGTGAATCAATCAGTCAGTCAGTCAGTCAGTCAGTCAACAAATAAATAATTAAAAGTACATTATGGAAAGGTGTAAAATGCGAGTGCAACATACACTCTCACCTCAACTTGGGGGCAGTTGGAGTCTAATAATTATAGAAGCGGATTTGGGACTGAGAGGTTGCTGGTTCCAGTCCCGAACCAGCAGGAAAAATGTGTGGTGGGGGTGGGGGAGTGAGCTCCACCTTCCCTTCCTCCACATTCATGGCTGAAGTGCCCTTGAGCAAAGCACCTAACCCCAAACTGCTATCCGGACGCCCCAAATGCGTGTGGCAGCCCACTGCTCCGAGTGTTTGTGCGCTTTGATCAAATAAATTTGAAAGTAAATTTTCCTTTGTTTGTGGTTTGTTAAGCTGTATTACTCACACCTGCCAAACCCCTTAATCCTATTAGGGGCATGGGAGGCTGGAGTGTATCTCAGCCAACACTGGGTGAAGGCGGGGTACATCCTAAGAACTCACCAGAGCATTGCAAGGCAACACACACTGACATACACTCCTGTGGGGGGAAACTGGAGTACCCGAAGGAAACCCACACAAGCACAGGGACAACAGATAAGGCAGACGTGCTAACCACTAAGCCACTGTGCCACCCTCAGCTGTGTTAAGGGAGGGGACGGACTTAGTTCTTTCACATGACTGACACTGTATGCATTAACGTTGTGCCTTTATATATAAAAAAAAGTTACAATAATAAACAAATGCATTGCTGATTGTATGAGGAAGAAACAGAGCTGTAAAATAAAATGTACTTTAATACACACTGACACATTATACATTCACTAGATAACACACAACAGGTAAACACATGGTGTGTATACACATTTAAAGTAAACATCATTTTTTGGCTTTCTCCACAACCCAGTCGATCACCTGCAGACATCAGAGAGAATTAAATGAAATGATCATGTTATAATTACATTTCAACTGCAATTCAGCCTCGGCAGGGGAGAAAGCAAAACAAAAACAAAACCTTTAGTCATTTTCAGGAAATCTGGTGAGCTTTGAAAACCCCCTTGCGCGGCTAAATAGAAATGTGCGATTGAGCATGAGGTAGGAGGACGCTTTACCTGCTTAGCATTTCGACCAGCTGCTTTTCTCATTTCCTCATGGAGACCCCGTGATGTTTTCAGGTCCTGTCCCGCATAAGACAGTGGTTATTGAGAAGCCAAACTTCGGAATAAACTATTGTGATGGAGGTGTTAATATCGTTGCGTATAGAAAACCCATCTTCTCATGATGTAAAATGTAGAAACTGAATGGTGCACCAGGGTGCAAATACTCTGCTTTAAATCAGGGTTCGATCACAGTCTCACTTCACTTGTACACCATTTAGATCAATGATGACTCATTGTTTTTAAAGGTCTCTTGAATGTACATGACTACAAAGACTATCAGAGCCTTATTAAGTTAAGGTGTGATTAGGTTCTGAGACATGTTTTCACTAGTGTAGGTAGTGTAAATTAAGCTAACACCACAGTTGTAGTTTCCCTTAACCTTACTTTGTGAACTTCAATGTAAAAGAGAATGGAAACTACGTGCATCACACAATGCCTTAAATGTGTAGGAAATAAACTCTGACTCATAGTGCTGATTAATATTTCACCAATAATCACACTGCACGTGGCTGACTCATCCAGCCCACACACTTTTCTGCTGCTTCTCAGATTTTCCCACACCCCATCACAAACCTTCAGATAGAGCTTTGATACATCAAACAGCCTTTGACTGCAGGCCTTGAAGCACTTGTGCTCGCTGGTGATGCCGTGGTGCTTTAGGGTCTTCGCAACTACCTCCTTCAGCATCTGGCAGGGGAAAAAGTAAGATTACACATAAATGACAAGTGCGAAAAAGCCATGCAACAATGCCTGCATTCCCGCTGTAGAGGAAGAGTGTCACACACCCACTTCTCACTGATAAGAGCCAAGTGTGTAGAGTGTAGACGGCTGATCTTGGTTTTCAGCACTGAAAGTGTAATGGCAACTGACAGGCAGTGGTGGCGTAATGGTTAAGGTGATGGGTTTCACCACTGTTGGGCACTTGAGGCCTTTAACCCTCAATTGCTCAGTTGTATAAAAATGAAAATTGTAAGTCGCTCTGGAGAAGAGCATCTGCCAAATGCAGTAAATGTAAATTCAGCAGGTAATCGCATTTAAAGAAATATATTCATTTGCTGACCTGCTTAATCATACCAGGGTTATGGGGAGGCTGGTGCTTATCACAGCCAGGATACACCCTGAACAATTCGCCAAATCATCACAGGGCAACACATACACACTCACACCTAATGTCAATTTGGAACAGCCAATTAGTCTAATGTACATCCTTTTTGGATTGTGGGAGGAAACCCACACAAGCACAGGGAGAACATACAACATTCACATAGAAACACCCAACTCGGGAATCAAACCCAAGACCTTCTTGCTGTGAGGTGGATGTACTAACAAGTACACCACCGTGCCAGCCACAATTATATTCAGTGCAACTAAATCCAAATATTTCACTTGTAGTCTAGTGTGTGTGTGTGTGTGTGTGTGTGCGCGCACGCGCATGCTCTCTCACCCGATTGTGCTTCTGTGAGCGTGACTCAATCTGGCCCTGACCAGATTTCTGGACGGCTGCTGGCTCGTTAGAACCTTCAGCTCGGGCGGTGGAGCGTCTGATTGAGCTGGAGCAGGAGAGGGAACGGCCTGACTGCTGCTGCAGGGCTCTCACAGCTGGGTGTACGCCGCTACCTCCACTGCACTGAGAGCCCAGAGACTCACTGCTCTCTGACTTGGTTAACCTGTGATAAAAATAATATTTTTAGAAGTGTGTTCATATAAATACACACTTAATAGAAAACCTAATACAAAAATGTCTTGAGTGGTCATTATATTATGCCCCCTTTTTTTCTTTGACCCTTAAGATAAGCCTTCACATTTACACCACTTACAGTAGCCATTAAATCAATTTCTATTGGCTTTGAAAAGCAAACGTGTCAGCATGGACGTGTCACCAACCTTTATGTATTCATAAATACTATGACATTTCAAAACAGCCACGCACAATATAATCCGGACACAAGCGTTGTATAAAAGGCTGTTATAAGAGCATCAGTTAAATGAGCACAGCAACACAGACTGAACGTAAATTGACTGAAGAGCTGTGTGTGCAGCATTCACAAAGAAAGCACGTTTCTGAGGACACTGAAATACACAGCATTTCACATTCAACACTGCTACACTTTTTAAGTAATGGAAGTTTAATCTCCTGTTCGTGTCACTAAATGCATATCTACACTCGATTATACCACGAATGCTAAAACTGGGTTTGGAGTGGTGTGAAATGGAGCGGAAAAATGTTTCTGCACTATGTCAAGGAGGTCAGTGGAGAGGTCAGCGCTTACAAGACATCTCGAGGGTGAAATCAAGACAGCACTTGAATGTGCGTGTAGAATGCCATGGACACTTTCAGCAGGAAACAATGAGGAGAATTTATCACCCATTATAGAACATCCCCTAACAGATTCATTCCACTGCACCACAACATCTAAAAATAAAACCAGCAAATTCTTAGAAGCACTGTTTAAAAGAACTGCGCCGACAAACTACTTAACTACATTAATCACTCGTTGATCCGTTATCACTGCAATTAATTCATCATTTAAAAGAATGATCCATGCTGAAATCTCTGACCTTTTTTGGTGCTGTGTGCGCAGATCTGGTTCATGGGAACGGCGTTTGAGACGAGGTGGATCGTTGTGTGAAGCTTCTCCATCCGGTACGCTGCCAGGTTCAGAGGGTGATGGAGTAGGTGCGGGCATAGGGCTCAGAGCTAGCGGCACTGGGCATGGCTCTTTACAGCATGTAGTCTGGGTCTCGAAGCGGATTAGCCGCGACTGCAGGCGTGCAAATCCACAGTCTCTCTCTAGAGCCTTCTGCTCATCCAAGCAAAACCTATACAAACACACATAGCTGGAAGATTAGGAGGAAAAATTCTGCTGAAAGAAGTCAATGAATAGCTGTGAATTCTATAATCGTAGATTTACACTTACTCTATGCCATGGTAGTGAGTGCTGGCTGCTTGTCTAAATGGGAGCCTGGTCACTTTTCTGGGTGTGAGATCATGCGAGAGCTGGAACGCGTTGTCCCTACACACATAGCAGGAAAACATCAACAAAGTACAAGGTATCCTATTCATACTTCATTGACATTAACTGCAGTTAAGGAACAGACAGACCTGAAAGCACTTATATAAGAGTCACTTACAGCAAGCCTAATTAAATCACAAGGAATTGATTGTAATTGCACATCTCGACAGTCTGTTAAAGAAACGACAACAAAAGGCAAAGCGGCAAAGGGGCCATAAAATGAGATGAGAGAGGCGGGTATGCAGGCAGCCAGATGGAGGCATTAAGTGAATGTTTTAAAGGTGCCCGCTGAATCCTTTTGACTTCTAGACCCAGATTAGTCTAGTTGTGGTACACTTTGTGCCATCTGCCTGATACACAGCAATCTAGAGAGCTAGTTAGACAGGAATTTATATAGTGAGTTCATCCAAGGTCTTAACCTTTGGAAGTCTCCTTTTCAGCATTTGTACTTTATTTGTTACGACACTTCTAACACTGAAATCATTGCATTCATACATGCCTTTTTTTAACAGGGGAAAATTAGTACACGAACACTCACTAAGCACTTTATTAGGAACAGCAATACTCCAACTCATTTATGCCATTATCTAATCAGTCAACTGTGTGGCGACAGTGTAATACATAAAACAATGCACATGCAGGCTAGCAGCGGTGGGTAATGTTCCCATCAACCACCAAAAAGGGAGAAAAATGCAATCTGCAAGATTTTTAACATAGCATGATTGTTAGTGCCAGATGTTTAAGTATTGAGAACAGGCAACAACAAAAATATTTAAACCAGGTCCAGTTACAAATATGTAGCAGCCACTGTGAATTACCAAGATGCACCCCTTCGTGGCCACAAGTTTCTCTTCTTCTAATGGCTACTTCTGGCATGATAAAGCACCAGGCCACAAAACAAAAGTTGTTTCAAACTGGTTTCATGAACATGATATCAGCATGACTGTGGCTTTCACAGTCACCAGATCTGAGTCCAGTAGAACACCTTTGGAATGTAGTTGAACAGGAAAAACATGGTATGAAAAGGCACCTTAACATCTCTAGGAATATCATGATGCATGCTTTTACATCAGAGAGGCATGGTGGTGTGGTGGTTAACATGTCCTCCTCAGAGCAAAAGCATCCTAGGTTCGAGTCCCAGGTCCAGCAAGGGCGTTTCTGTGTGGAGTTTGCATGTTTTCCCCGTGCACTCTGGTCTTTACCCCTATAGTTTTTACATTCAGCTGATTGGCCCTAGGTCAAACTGCCCCAAGGTTGTGATCGGTTGTGTGTGTCTGTTGGCCCTGTAATGGTCTGTACCTCGTGTTCGCCCAGAGTCAGTTGAGACAGCTTACAGGCCTTGCCTCAAAGATGTAGGATTAAGTGGTTTGGTGAAATGAATGAATGAAAGTAAACATGTCAACATGGACCAGAATCTCAAATTAATGTTTCAATCATGTGGGGCCATACCATGACGATTGATTCGGTGTTCAGAGCAAAGGCAGGCCCTAACCAGTACTGCTAGTGAAGTGCTAGGTAAGCCTATATGAACTCAATTATCATATTATGTCAGACTCTAATGTGAGATACATTTCGTTTGATGATAGATAGTATACTCTGAAAAGAAATGGATATGTGAATGTGAGATATTATCTTAAGTGATAATCACCTCTTGGTTTTATACTGACTTTATAAAAGTTTATTGGTTACAAACAAGACGAGTCTTGTACCTTTTTCTGACTTTTGTTCGTATAAATGTATATGACCTTAAAATTTACTATTTATTACCCACAGCTAACCTGATTATAAATTTATTTTCCAATTGTGAAAAGTAATTTATCAAGTGCCATAACTATGGCACATAACAAATGTCTTAGGAAAAACATCTTTTAGTTATTCATTTTTCCGATACTGAGAACTCTGTATGTGTCTCAACTTAACACACTAGCAGAGGTTTTGCATCATTGTCTGAATGTTTTGATTTGGTGAATTTGCACTTTAGCAACTTGTCAAAAATAACCAAGCAAAATCTAAATAAATAAAAATAAGTGCTGCAATAATAAAGTGAACTGTGTTTTTAGCAGCAAATAAACAAAACACGTTCATTGCCAGACATGTTGACAGATCTGTGACACTGACGAAGCCTGTACACTCAGACATAAACAAAACATGGAAATAAGATCAGTGTAAAACAAAACAAAAAAAAAAAAAAACATCTCTAACAGATAAACAGCTCCTGAGCTATGAAACCCAAGAATAAAGTGCAAAAATGCCAAGAAACTGTGTTCATCAGTTACTAATGTAATTACTGGTAATGATCATGTATCCCGTGAAGCTGTCTCACTGTTCAAATTCCTAATTAGAACCTTTCTGCAGTCTTTTTCCTTTTTGGATTATTGAAATAATGACAACTTGGTAGTGACATTGTGTTAAACCATGAGCATATGACAGTTGCAGAACAGGAAGCTTCAATAATTTTTCTTGAATTATATTTAAAACCTTATATCTAAAGTGTCCTTTAAAAGCTACATCATAGATGAACATTTTCAGGAGCATTACAGTTGAGTGGGTGAATCTTGAGGTGATATGAATGCTATAATATGCATGCTGAAGAAAACCAAAAACGCTTTTGTACCTAAGATCAGGGAATTACGCATATTTAATGTGATCAAAGACCCACATTCATAAACCTCAAGATGGATTTAGAGCAGAATGTTCCTGTGTGACTCAGTTGGTCGAGATACTTGACAGATTGGCTGGCTCTCAATTACACAATGGGGTCCAAACTGATACGGTTTTCATCAATATGCGCAAAGCGTTTGGTAAAGTAAGCCATCGGAAGCTTATCAAGAAACTCCCACCAAAACCATATTGGGACAATGTCCTTCAGTGGTTTGACTATTATCTTACAAATCGGAGTCAATGCGTCACTGCTTCTGGTGGACCTTTAAAAGCCAACAAGTGGCCTTGGGAGCCCTTCAGGGATCAATCCTTGACCCAGTGCTTTTTGTACAATCTTGCCCAATGCAGTAGCCTCCAATGATGTCACACCATTTTCTGATGACACAGTAGACTTCAAAGCTATCTATTCGCCTGTAAAACCCTTGGAACCTGAGACAGACATGGACAACCTCAGCACATGGACACAATTTGCAGGAATGACATTCAGCAGCAAGAAGAGCAAGGTTATGCAAGTCTCATGCAAGCACAATCCTGTTATCAACACTTACAAGCTACATGGTGCCCCCTTGGAATCCAACAAATCTCAGAAAGTGTTAGGGGGTGATGGGTCTCAGACAACCTCACTTAGTCAGGACAAGTTTCGGAAGTCTACACTAAGACCAATAGAACACTTTGTTCCATCAGAAGAAAATCTAGAACTATAAGAAACCAGGTGGACACTAACGTATGTACCTAGGCATCGTAAGGCCCCACCTTGGATACGCAACCCAGGTGAGGGTGCCACAAATCAAACTAAACATAAGGAAATTGAACATGTGCAGAGATGTGCTTCAAAATATATGCTAGGCCTAGCATTCCACTGTTAACAATAATAAACAGAAATACTTCATGAACTTGATCTATTTCTACCTACTGGTATGAATTTTTAGGCATTTACATTTGGAAATGGACTCATTGAAATTAATCCCTCAATCATTTCTAAAGTTTGGTCAAAGCACCCTACACGATGTTCTAGATATTCAGGTTCTGTACAGTACTTTTTTCCAAATGAAAAAAGTACAAATCTACTGATTTACAGGAATCTTTTCTAAATACATTAATTCATACGTGGAATGTCTTTTCAATTGCCTTAGATCTTAATATGACCAACCTAACCAACCTAACCCTTATTTTGGAATGTCTTACCAAGTTACTACTGCTTTGGTTACAAACTATGACTCAGAGGATCCACGCACCTAGATGGCTGTGTCTCTTAACTGCAATCAAGCAAAGGCGTGGACCTGGTGGACGAGCCCGGCCGAGCCCATCCCGAAAAGGAGACATGGATCAGCCCTCTCATAGACCCACCACCTGTGGGAGGGGCAACAGGGGCCCTGTTCATCGGTCAACCGATCCTCAGCTACTGACTCTGGCTCTTGGGACATGAAATGTCACCTCTCTGGTGGGGAAGGAGCCTGAGCTGGTGCATGAGGTTGAGAGATACTGACTAGATATAGTTGGGCTCACCTCAACAAATAGCTTGGGCTCTGGAACCACCCTTCTCAAAGGGGCTGGACCTTGTTTTATTCTGGAGATGCTCATGGGGAGAGTCAGCAAGCCAGAGTGGGCATCCTTATTGCCCACATGTTGGGGTTCTCTCCGGTTAATGAAAGGGTAGTCTCCCTTCACCTTCAGGTGGGGGAACGAGTCCGGACTGTTGTTTGTGCTTATGCACAAATTCCCTCCAGACCAGGGAGAACCAAGCGTGTAGTTAGGGTCTCCTGAGAACATCTGGCGGAGTCTCCTGTCCCACCTCCAGCAGAGCTATAACCACATCCCAATGGAGACAGGGGACATAGAGTAGGCCATGTTCCGTGTCTCCATTACCGAGGCGGCAGCCCAGAGCTGTGGCCAGAACAGCAGAGATAGGGTGGCTGCCGTGGTTGGCAACCTCCAAACCAGGTGGTGGACACCTGTGGTGAGGGGGGGGCTGTCAAGCTGAAGAAGGAGGCCTATCAGGTCCTTTTGGCCTATGGGACTTCCGAGGCAACGGATGGGTACCAACAGGCCAAACGTGCTGTAGCCCAAGCTGTCACCAATGCAAAATCTCGATGGTTATCTTAGGTACTCGATGGTTGAACCTCAGATTCAGGAGGAACAATGTGTGTCAAATTAATTTCCAGTTGTGGTTGGACTCTGCTAAGGCTGCCCTTTGTCAATGGTTCTGTTCATATGTTTTATGGATAGAATTTCTAGGCGTAGCCAAGGCGTTGAGGGGTTCTGATCATGTCTCTGTAAATAAAGTACCTCAGGGTATTGTTCACGAGTGAAGGAGAGATGGAGCAGGAGACTGACAGGCGGATCGGTGCAGCCTCAGCTGTAAAGCGGAGTTGGTACCAGTCGGTCGTGGTGAAGAGGGAGCTGAGGAAGGCAAAGCTCTCAATTTACCAGCCGATTTACGTTCCACCCTCAGCTATGGCCACGAGCTTTGGGTAGTGACTGAAAGAACGAGATTGCGAATACAAGTGGCTGAAATGAGCTTTATTTGCAGGGTGGCAGGGCTCTCCCTTAGAGATAGGGTGAGAAGTTCTGTCATTTGGGAGGAGCTCGGAGTAGAACTGCTGCTGCTTTCATCAGTAAGCGCTTTGAGAGAAGCCAGTTGAGGTGGCTTGGGGATCTGATTAGAATGCCTCCCGAACGTCTCCCTGGTGTGGTGTTTCAGGCATGTCCAACAGGGAGAGACCTCGGGACCGACCAAGAACACACTGGAGGGACTACATCTCTTGGCTGGTCTGGGAGTGCCTTGGAAGAGCTGGAGAAAGTGGCTGGGGAGAGGGATGTCTGGACCTCACTGCTTAGGCTGCTGCCTCCATGACCCAACCCAGGAACAAGCAGATGATAAATGAATGAATATTGGCTATTATTTTTAATTGCATTTTTGTGCACTTTAATTTATTGTGCCCGCAGTAAATGGCTTTTTTATTCCCTTTTTTTGCTACTATTTACAAATGGGTGGAATTAAGGAAGCGTACTTTCTGTTATAATTGTAAGTGAATCAAAAAAAATAAAATAAACAGGGGTGATAACAACTGCAAAATGAAAATCCTAAAATCATCATAGAAACTGGCCTTCTTGTGTACTATCTTGCTTCCCACTCATAATTTATTTGGGACTTACCCTCTGAGGACAGAGAGAGGTTGCAGTTCTCCACTTGGTAGCCCATCAACAGTAAAGTGCTTTAGTAGCTCTCGTGCATCTAGTGGTGCAGAAACTTCCTTCTGGACATCTTTAGGGCCCATGAGAAAGTCTGAAGAGCCACTGCTGAAAAGGCTAGCCCTGGAAAGGTTACAAGAAGAACTGATATGTACAAATACCAACAAACACAAAAACACTACCAGCTATAGAGTTTTTTGCGCTATAAATGGATAGACAGATGGAGTTATGCTACGGCAGCACAAGCCACAGTAGAAATAACAATAAAAAGAAAAATAAAATATCAGGTCAGCAGAAAAATATACTGAATCTGGAATAAAGTTATGCACAACATATAATAAACATATTTCCATAAAACTTGGGACTTTTCCCACCAAAAAATTGCAAACCATTAAAAACAAAGTTAAGAATTTTTGATTCACGTGAACCATTATCCATCTCACAAGACTACAAAATAAAGATATTCAATATTTTTACTGACAACATACACTTTACTCTCTCTAAAATCCCAATATAAAACACAGTGTCAGTGGCACTTTCCCACACTTAAAACTCACCCATGCTGTGGAAACTGATGCCCATGTGGCTGCATTTATTCAACTTGTTCATATTTAACATACATTATTAAACTGGTAAGACAAAAAATATTTAAAATATATTTGTACATTTGTCAGTTAAAGAAAGGTTCACATGAATTAACAAATAACATTTTATTTTATGCTGCATTTTTTAAAATATGCCTACTTAATGGAAATGGGTTACCAGTGGTTTTGGGACAATTGAGCTAAATCTAGAGTAAACTGTCAATAAGAGTAAGTATCATGGCTCAAGCTGCCATCTTTCAAAACATTTTTGCAATTTTGCTCTGAAGGATCACTTGTCACCATTTCATATTTGCTATGCTTTGCATATAAATTACTTTCAGGGGAGCAGTTCACATTTTTATCTATAACATCACAATCCTGTTTTCATCTGCTCAGCATTCATTGTGCCAGTGTTACATTTTTTGGCAATTCTTTCAATAGATGTTGATAATGGATTATTCATGGATTATGAAGTTGCAAGGTTTGAATATGTTAAGAATAAATGTGCAGCAATGCACCATTTTTCTTGTAAACATTTGGCAAACTCATAAAACACCAGTAACAGTGGAGCATTTGTGGCGATGAACAAAGAGCAAGGACATGGTAAGAACTTAAATTATCCAGGTTTTAGATTACAAATAAATTACTTGATTCAGCTCGATAACTCACTCTACGCGACCACCGATAACTTGAGCCAGCTGCACATTGCCAATTCACATCTGTAGTTACTAGATATGAAATTATGTTGCAACAGTATAACAAAATGCTCTGTGAAATGATGAGTGAATGATCGAGATTTACCTGTTGTTGTGCCGAATCTTCTGCATGTTTTCATGGTTACGCAGAATGCTTCTTTCTGGCCATTCTGAGTAGGGGACATGCTTAGTATCTGAAAGAGAACAATTATATGAGGCCACACAGCCTGAAACCTCTATTAAACCCAGAAGAATGAGTGTGAATCGATCTTCAGTGTTGGTTTATGGTATTCTGATGATTACCTCCTGTAACAGAAGTGTTCTCTTTCTCCACTGGAATACATGATACTCTGGCCTGAGTGGCATTTTGCATCTTTAGGTACTGCTCTCTGGCCAGACGCAGCAGGATTCTCAGGTCATTTAGCGGAACTGCTGAAGGCTTCTGGGCCTCCTTTCTTCTTCCTGCGCAGAATAAAAAAAATGCATCACATCCCACCATCCAGCATGCTTCTGGTCTCATCAGCCATATCCTAGTATAACTCAGACCCAGGCTTATTGCTACGTAAGCAGCTTACGTCTCATTAGCAATAAACAATACAACAAATTCACCAACCTCTGTGCTTTGTAACAAATCTATAAAAATCTCTCAAAATAAACTTCTCAAACCTACTCTTACCTAACTCTAATCTTAAGCAGGTACTCAGCTGTGTATGTGCTTGTGTGTATGGGTGTTTAAACACAATGGTGTTACTGAAAATTCCATGTGAACAAGCAAGAGTTCATGCGAAAGGTCTCTGGTTGCCCAGGTAAGCACTTACGGGAGTATTCCTCTACAACCTGGTGCTGCACCTTGGCCAGTCTCCGTTCCCTCCGCAAGAGATCGTCGCCACAGAGACGAGGCAGAGAGTGCAGCCAATCAGCAATCTTGGTGCCTGTTGAGAGGGTGAGAGGCTAATAGAGTTTACAACCTTCTCCATCACTGTCTTGCCACCAAATTCACAGCAGCAGCTAGATTGTCCTGCACACTTTCAATGAACATGTCTAGCACCAGACTCTTGCTTACAAGTTCACAACTGTTATTTCAGAAATGACTAAGACACCGGTGAAAACTGCCTACAAGTCTAAAGTGATTATTATTATATTTCAGGAATGTTTTTGGTGACAAATAAATACTGTTTAGTAATAGTTAAGCAATGTACTCTCGGGTTTATAGTTGAAAATCAAATTAACACATAATTGAAAAGTTGTGTGGGCTAGCCTTTCTCTTTGAATTCCTTATAAAACACTGCATCAGTGTTTGCTTTATTCCTTTGAGTAAATAGTAAAATTAAAGTATTGCTTAAATGTTTTGTGAAATTTTTATTTGTCCATCATCATAAGGTTTGAGATGTAAATAAGCCTGTTCTAAAATTAACATAACATTAATTCTTCCACAAAGCTTCGACTTATTTACAACAAAGGTCAAAAAGGTCGAAACTTCAATCTTCTACTGATGAATCTCCATCATTATCATAAATGCCAGCATGTATGTGTGCCGTGTCGCTGGATCTCCAACTTCCTGACAGACAAACCACAGATGGTGCGGTTGGGCGACCATGTCTCACCCTTACTCACCCTCAGCACTGGAGCCCCCCAGGACTGTGTTCTGAGCCCCCTGCTGTACTCTTTATATACCTACAACTGTGTGGCCACTTCCAACTCCACCAACAGATCAGGTGGGCCTGATGTCTAACAACGACGAGACGGCCTACCTAGAGGGGGTTAGAAACCTGGAATTGTGGTGCCAGGACAACAATCTCCTGAACGTCAGACTAAGGAGCAGATAGTGGACTTCAGCAGAAAGCAGGAGAGGAATTACCAGCCCCTGATTATCAACGGGACCCCAGTAGAGGGAGTGGACAGTTTCTGGTACCTAGGTGTTTACATCACGCAAAACCAGACATGGTCCTGTCATGTTAACACCCTGGTGAAGAAGGCCCGGCAGCATCCTGACAGGAAGTATCACAGCCTGGTTTGGCAATAGCACCAAGCAGGACAGGCAAGCTATTTGCACTCTCTGCACACCTTTGCACTACTCTGCACACACAACCACCACACTCACTTGGACATTTTGTGTGCTTGTATGTCCTTCAAATAGTTGTAGTTATAGTTATTTTCTTCTTCAAAATTGATTGAACAGGACAGTCGTAATCAGCATTTCACTACATACTGTACTGTGTATGTTTTTGTACTTGACAAATAAATTAGAATTTGCCTTGAGTGAGGGAGCGAGCAAGCATGAGAATAAAATCTGTTCTCTTAAACACTATTCAGATTGAACTCTAAACACGAGACCCACCATAACTGCCTTTAAATGGTTATAGTAGCACTTATAGCTTGGCACAATCACCTACTTACTGAAGGAAGCCATGAACAAACCCTCGCCGTAACTGAAGAACAGAATAGTAATTTACCGCTACAAACATCTGCAAGAGTGATCTGAACACTTACACAAATGAACTCAAACACAAACAACTCTTCAGTGCTGTAATAAACACCAAACCATTACAGTCCCTTTACACTCCACATGAACTGTTATTCATCGAAGAAACTTCAGTACACAAGCGTTAAATTATGTGGACTTTGACACACGTCAGATATCACTGGAAATCAGACAAATTAACATGGTGCACTTTTTAACCTTTTTGTAAAGGCATTACTTTAGATGTTCAGATCAAGTCCTAATGAAAAATTATAATTTTTTTCATATATTATTCTTTTAAAGTCGGTATTAGCAGAGAACTGAACACCAAGAGCTGATGAAGACAGAGGCGCAACATGGGCTCTGTATAGCTATGTGTTTTTGTGTGTTTGTTAAGGTCCAGCTGGCCTCAGGTGCTGTGGGATTTGCTAGAACTGTGGAGGTCTTTTAATCCCACTCTAATGAGAAGGCATGCCGGAATGATGTGAGTGCTCCAGCATAGAGAGTAAAGAGCTCATTTCACAGCAACATGCATGTGTATTCGTCCTTCGTGAACTTTTCCACATTTTGTTTTATTACAAATAAAATAATAAAATGGATTTAATAAGGGCTACATGTCATACAGATCAAAATTATTAGCACCACCATGCAATTTAAACGTTTTCTCCAAAATCTTCCCCAAGTGCTTTTTAACAGAGGGAGGAATTCTCAACAAACCATATCTAAACGAGTTTAATTTTGTATAATTGTACTGTTCTCCTTGCTCTGTTAAAACCTCTCATTTGGGGGTGGGGCTAACAATTTAGTCCACATCTGTAAATAATGTTAATGCAAAAACACATAGAAAAAAATGTATAATTGTTTGTGCAAACTTATTTATAAATTAATCAAATGTACTGATTCCACAAGAGGCCTCTTGGTTGATTTGATAACCCCCCCCCTCCAGTCAGTGGGTTCTGTTAAATGGCCTCCTCTAGTCAACCATTTGCGATAATTTAAGGGTTTCGCAGCAACAGATTTTCAATAATTCAATCAGCCTGTTATGTGGAGCAGCTCAATACATACAATTATGCAAATACAGGTTAAGAGCTTCAGTTAATGTTCACATTAAACATCATAATGGGGAGAAGTGTGATTGCAGTGTCTTAGGTAGTTGCTTGTGTAAAACAAACTGGTTTGAACAGTTCTGAAACTACTGAACTCTTGGAATAATGACACAGAACAGTGTTTAGATACTACAAAATTATAATAATAAAATTATAGTAATAATTATAATAATAATTTCCGACATTATTCCGAATCAAATCCAAATTGTGTGACAGTTCTGCAGGATGAGGAAGAACCAGGCAAAATGACTAGACTGGTTCAAACTGACGGGACCTTTAAACCTGTGCCGAACAGAATTATAAATGAGGTCCAAATAGAGGTGACTCAAACCACTTGTTTCTTTCTGATACATTTTTTCCAGTGCAAAAATAAATTCCAATATGGATCTAATAGCTAATATGTATTCTCCAATGTCTGAGCCACCATTTTCTTTACTGGGTATCAGATCAATCCCATCTTTATCTACAACAGCAGACCACATTTGATTCCTCTTTGTTCAGCCAACAGCAGGTACCTGAGCTTACAGTGTGCACATGACCACAAACACTGATCAGTTTATGATTGGACAAAGCCCAGGTGATGCTCTGTTCATTTGGATTTTAAAGATTGGTTATCTAAGTTACCAGTGTCTTCCTGTCAGTTCTAAACTAGTAACAGTTATTATTTCATAATAATAAAAGTGTGACAAAATAATCTTGTTCCAAGACAAAATCAATATTGGAATTAGACAATATAATGAAATACATAATATAGGATTAAAAAAATAAAATCCAGAAATTAATTTCTAAAAACATATACTACTTCACAGTTGAAACTAGGTCTATTTATAAAGGTGGTTTTGAAACGTATAGTTAGAGTTTTTTTTTAAAATTAGGAATAATGGCACTAAGTGGTAGTTATATATATTTGGTCTTGTTAAATTATGTAAACTGCTTTGATAAGCTTAGTTTTGACATGGGCAACAATGTCTGCTTAGTTAGAACCTGGCAGTCTGGTGAGCTAAAGTACTATAGGGTGAATACTTATGCAACATACTGCACATTACTGCCTGTGTCTATCAACAACATGGTTGATTATAATCAGCATTCAGGTTTAATTATGGGAAATGTGATTAAATACTCCTGCCTGTGCAACCATGCACAAAACTGATAATCTTACCTGTGGATAATGGAACTTTTTCCTGAATAAGGCTGTTGATGGTTGCTAGAGCAACTGCACCATTAATCTGACTGGCGGAGTGGATCAGGCGTGCTTTGCAGCCACCAGTCTCTGCACCCTGAACTAAGAGAAGATAGTGACCTCTCTCTCCTTTCACCTTGACATCAGGAGCTGAGGGCAGAGTATTTATCAGAATCACAATGTCCAGAAATGCTCAACATGTTTAATGATCAATATTAATTATTGCTGGGATATGTTGTCCCTTTTTCCCTGTTATATACAAAATCACCACATTTGGCACAACTACCTCAACTGAATCATTGTTTAAATTTGCATTCAATTACACTGCTCAACCAGCAGGAAATCTGCAATAAGCACCATTGTGATTAGGCCGTTGGGGGTGTGAGTTAATGGAGTATAATTTATGGTTGCATGTACTGTATGACAGATCTTGTATGGGTGATTTCTGATTTCAAAGTAGAGCACTCGAGACTGCAGCAAAGTGATAACTCAGGTGAAGTGTTGCTGTATCTTAACTCTACAATGTATTCATGCTTTCAGTATGAACTCAGTACATAGTTTAAAATAAGCAATTTATTATAAAATAAAGCCTGATGTTTATACCAGAGAAGTTTTTCGGGCACTTGGCCACAAAATCCTTCCATTTGGAGGCACTGAGCTGGGAGGCTGGAGGAAAAGCTTCAACGCTCACCACACAGGAAAGACAGAACAGAGCTCCAACCTGCCACAGAAACAAAGAACTTGCAATCATAAAAGACACACACACACACACACACACACACACACACACACACACACACA
>JBCNYG010000001.1:29322567-29338037 GCA_039654305.1 Porochilus rendahli
CGGCTGAGATGGGCGCCAGCCTCCCCGCGACCCTAATTAGGAATAAGCGGTTCAGAAAATGAATGAATGAATGAATAGAATAAATCAGAAACTGTGTTAGTGGGGAAGAGCATGCTAGAGCTAGTCGCACTTCCGGCTGACTCGTGCTGGCTACATTGCACTTTTCATCCAGGTAGCATTGTAATGTGACACTCTACTTTTAAAATATTTTGAATGAATAATAAAGCAGTTATTGAATTGAATTTTCGTATGATATGGAATATTATTCAGATCACAGAGGCTGTGATTCACCTCAGCCTTCAACCTTGGCTGATAACCCCTGGATCGAATAATTCTCCCTATCATACTTTGCCTCATTCAATAATTGCTAAACCTGGGTTTACGCTGGAGCATGGTGTCTACAATCTCAACGATTCAAGAAAGCGTGGCGCTCCGCGATTTATAAGCATGCTTGAAGCACAATCGGGGTATAAAAAGGAGGCAGGGTGCATTCAAGAGATGAAATTTTAAGGAATTGCGTTTTAAAGGACTGTTACACTCTGTTATGCTCTGTTTAGCTCTACTGCACTCTACTACGATTCCCACATTCTATTACCATTGGCTTTAAGTCGTAATACAAAGTAATAATCGTGGCAAAATTTTTGGCAGTCAAAAAGTTGACCATGATCAGCACTATTATCACAAATCCACCAAGTTCCCTCAAGATAATCAGGATTCCACCAAGTTCTCTCAAGATCATCTTGATTTGATCCCACAACCACCCACACTCCTCACAATTCTCTTAAATAGCGGAGATCGCAGACATTGGGCCCTAGTGTAAATTCAGGTTTAATAACATGACAGGTACATTGAAAGCGTGGATGAACAGGGAAGCACTGAAATTCAATCTCCATTTTTATTAGAAAAAACAATTACACAAACTGTACAAATTCAATGTTTGTTTTCCCAAAAGGACAACTAATACAAATCCACTGATTTGTTTGAGAGATCTTTGAGGTTTTAAATGACTGCATGCACTTTTACAAACACAAATAATAATAATAATAATAATAATAATAATAATAATAATAATAATAATAATAATAATAATAAAAAAAGGTCATTGAAGATCTGTGGGCACAGTATGGGTTTACTGCACACCCTTTGTGCCACCCACCCCATCAGGCACTTTCCAAATACCGTTCAGTTAATGCTATCCTGTTGGATACTTGCTTAATACTGTGGTGGAAGGGGTGTCAGTGTGCAGGTTTATCCTCTTCCTGTATTGTGGGATGAGCTCCACTCCTTGCAGTTAGGCTGCGGGAGAAGCGGTGTGTCCCTCGCTCCCTCATCTTGACACCAGGATAAGCATCACCAGGCTGGGCAACACGAGGGTTGGGATAGCTGGGCTGGTAGTTCTGGGGTGGGTAGCGGCGGTATCCGCCATATGGGTCCTCTTCTTCCTCCTCCTCATCTTCGTGGACATTAGTGTCAGTGGGCCCGTAGTTTTGGTAGGAACTGGGAGGTAACTGTTGTACTATGGAAAGATTGGGGATTTGGGTTGGTCATCCATGTTTCCTCTGTCTATTTCATTCACCACCACCACCAAGAAAGTAGCCATTGGTTTGCAGCAGAGAGATAAAGGCACAGCGTTAGAGAAAAAAGAAAGCAGAAGGCCAGTATGAGAAACTTTGGATTCCTGGGAAGGGAAAGGGCAATCGGGTATGGATGTCAGAAACATTCCAACCCAGAGACAGAGAGAGAGAAAGAAAGAGAGTGAGAGAGAACAAAAGAGAAATGGGACAGCAAAAATGAATCTGAATGGGTGTATATGAATAGGCATACAGAAGTATCTGTGTGGTGGTGGTGATCTTCAGGAGTGGGAGAATGTGGGAATATATATTATGGAAGCTTGGGAGTTGTAGACAAGTCTTTCCCTAGCTACAGTCTTTTTTTTTTGTCAAAGGATTGAGAATGGAGGGATGGAGGGATAAAGAAAAGAACTGAAATGGCAGCAGACTTTCAGAGAATGCTTCTCAGTAGTCATTCTCATACTGCACGCCTTCCCCTAGAGCCAGACGAGGAGATCCCAGAAAGAAGAGAAACACACCGTGTAAGTACGACACCCATGTGATGGTTAAAATGACCAAGTCAGCTTAGCGTTTCTTTTTCTACAACAATCTCAATAGTACCTCTTGCAGTTTCACGACTTTCCTGAGGTTTATTGAACAAATGCTCAGTCAGTAAATCAGACCTTTAATGTACACAGTATACATTAGCCTGGAAACTTAAAGATTTGTTCTAGTTATTTCATATCGGCATGAGAGCTTAAAGTTAAGCTTCTTCAGGGTATTTCACTATGATGTATCAGTTTTTAATGTTTTATTGAGGATTTAAACTTTTATTAATTTAAATGTGATTCTAAAACTGGAGTGACATTTAGCTATTTTACATAAAAATAAAGTTACTTTTAAAAAGTTTTGAATAGATTTCAACCCTGAACAAAACAAAACATACACCAACCAGCCAAAATATTAACACCACCTAGTGACTGGGGCTTAGTATCCCCATACACAGTACACTCTAATACATCCCACTACTTGGCAGCTGCAACTGTAATGAACTAATCAAGCTTATTGACTTCGCCTGTCAGTGGTCACAATGTTTATAATGTTAGGGCTGATCAGTGTACATTTTACCATATAAATTATACTGTGCGTTAACCAATCTTGAGCACCAACATCTAATTCTTGCTGACAATGGTATTGGTTTCTACAGTAGAGTCTCGTTAATATGTGCATGTCGGGGTCCAATGCACCTCAATGCATATTAGGTGAGACTGCATTTTAGCAGTTTATACAGGTCTTATAGCTAATATGCAGGTGTGAACGCTTTCAATTTCAGTCAAAATATTGGTCAATTTCAGTGGGAAAAAATGACAAAAATGACCAAAAAATTAGCTTTTTGGTCATCCCCATGTTACAAATTTGGGGTGCAGGGGGTGGGCACTTATTAAGCGGAAACACATTTTTAAAAAGTGCATATTAAAGAGACTCTACTGTATTTTCTGTCCGTTTTATTCTTTATCAGTTATTGAAGTTGTGAAGAACTCTTTCCCTAGGTTTAAAGTTTAATAACATCGAAGGGAAATAAATGTCACTTATCACAATCATAGAAGGAAACACCAGACAGAATGAACCATGTTTTCCAAAATTAGTGGTACAACTAATGACCTCCTCCTTAATACCGTAGGATGTTTTACACACTCCCCTCATTAAATTCACCCACATCAGGACAGGAACAAACTTTTCACAAGTTTCACTGTAAAACTTGATAGTCTATGCACTCTACTACATTTATGTGGACAATTACTGTAATGACTATTTTTTGTCTCTGCTATTAAAAGACTATTTTATTAGATTATAATCCTGCACAGTGGCAAAAGTGTTGACTTTTATATGCGAATAATGAGGTAAAAAAGGAATATGGCTATGTATTTGTAATATATTGCAAAAATACTGCTATCTTGCAAGTATTAAGAAAAGAAACTGTACAATCAGTGTAAGGTAATAGTATTTGCTGTCAATAAATTACTTTGGGGAAAAAGCATTCTCAGCAGTATCAGAAATTACCTGGTCCTAATGTTTTCTTATGTCCTCAAGAGTAGCCGAAGTAGTTGGAGAAAATAGCAAACTCTAACACTTAAATATTTGCCCTTCAATATTAGATCAACAGGAGAGTGGAACAGAACTTTAAAAAAGAAGAAAGTTTAAAAACTTTACCTCCAATGTTGTACCCTAAGCAGGCATTCTGGTCACAGTAACCTGGTGGTCCAGGAGAGCCAGGGTTGCCAGGACTTCCAGGGCGACCCTGAGTGCCCTGACTTCCAGGCAAGCCTGGAGGACCCTGACTTCCTGTCCGACCTTCACCTGGAGGACCTGCAATGAGGCATTAACACACAAACAATGTGCCATGTGTAATCCAGTTGAGCTACATGTTTGAAACTATTATTTCCAATGATTTTTCCTTTATTTAGGTCATGGAGAGGCTGGAGCCCATCACAGCCAGAGTACACCCTGAACAGTTCGGCATACCATCACGGTGCCAACACACATGCAACCATTCACACTCAAATCTAGGATCAATTTGGAATAGCTAATTAGTTTATTCTGCATTTTGGACTGTAGGATTAGAAATGCTAGCAAAGGGAGAACACAGGGCTCGGATACAAACCTTTTTGCCGTGAGGTGAACATGCTAACCACTACACCACCACACCACCCTGGAAGTGAGCTTAAGATAACAAAAGACAGTTTTGTATTTTCATGATAGAAGGATTTTACCATACCACCCACTGCTAATTCAAACCATACTCAACCACAATATTATGGGGCCAAGAATATTTTTAAAATACATTCCCCACACCATTACACAACCTCCACCAGCCTGAACTTTTGAGAGAAATCAGGTTTCACTGGATTCTTTTCAGACACAAATTGCTCTTAACCATCTGGTTTTCACAGCAGAACTAGCCTGGCACTTGGAGCGGTGCTATGTTCAAAGTCAATAAGATCACATTTTCTACCATTCTGATGTTTGATGTGAAAATTTAACAGCTGCAGCTCTTGACATGTATCTACATGATTTTAGGCATTTCACTGCTGCCAGATGATTGTCTTATTAGGTAATTGCATAAATGAGTAAGTGTTCCTTTTTAAAGTAGTCACTGAATATACACCGATATTTAGTCACATCTATATATAAGCTCAGCAACCAGGGATGAACAAAGTGGTATATCTGGCGAAAAACCCGTTTACCTGAAGGTCCTGGAAGACCACGTGGTCCCTGTGTCCCCACACCTGGATTGCCTTTCTCTCCTTTCTCTCCTGGGAGCCCTGAATGACAATAAAACAGATACTAAAGATAAACCAAGCGGAACCATCTGCCTCTCTTGACTTGTACACTGCTGGCCTCCTTCGCTACTAAGCAGGCAGATGGATTGAGATAGCAGACTTAATGTGGTATATACTGTACAGTATATACTGATGCAAGAAATCTGCGCATGAATGCCTTGAGTCTCTGTCCAGCTTTTCAGTTTGAACTGACCATTGGAGGTGAAGAAAGCGAGGGCAAAGAACAACAAAAATATGGAGTCTGAATGCAAGCTAAATGTTCCGCAGAGATTTCTGGTTTAACATATCCTGCTGCATGGAAAATATCAAAAGTCTCCAAACAAAAATAGTACTGAGCAGTTATGATTACTTCTTTGCTATTCTAAAACCAAAGCCACATTGTAAAACATGTGCAAAAACATCTCAGAATTAGCAGCTTTTATAGAGAGACAGGCTCCAATTTTCCCAGACTTCTTCACAGCAATCTGGTCTTCATCACCTTTGACCAGGGCTGACAATTACTCCAACCCTGAGCACATAATTAGCACCCTTGTAATGATAGGCTACATCACTAACCCTCTCAAACCAGCTCTCATTAGCAAACGCTAATTTTGTGTGGCCAGTCTGAACTAATTATATCAAGGTTGTGCTTTATGTCATTCGGACACACTGTCTTTGTATATATCACTGCATGTGTGAATTTATGCTGCTCCTGTGATTCTCACTTGCTCATAATCTCTCTGTGACTTTCTTCTTATTGTTATTTATGTTGATATAACACTTAACATTAACACAGATATATTAGCGCATGTGAACTGTAATGTCTGTTATATTGACCCGGATATATATGAACTCACCTCTTTCTCCTGGACGACCGCTTAGTCCATTAGCTCCTGGGAAACCCGGTCTGCCTGGAGGCCCCTGCTCTCCCTGTGGCCCCCGGGGGCCCTGACGGCCTGGTTCCCCTGGAGGACCTGGCACTGTCCGGACTGACACAGACTGGCTGGGGATCTGATTCAGGATCGAGCTGTAGCGAGACAAGTGGCCTGAGGAAAGGAGTGGCAAAGTGATGAGAGATACAGTGCCCAGCCAAAAGAAAAATTACAATATTACATTTATTTCATCCACAGTTTGGGTCATTTTTCACCAACGTCTTCAACTGATGAGTGGAAAATCGAACCAAGTCTGCTCCAGCACATCCCAAAGACTTTCAGTAGGGTCAAGGTCAGAACTTTGTGGTGCCACTTTATGTGTGAAAATGATTTCTTGTAATCCCTGAAACACTTTTTCACTATCTGAGCCTCAATTTTATATCCTTACCATTAAGAAAGAAAAAGTCCATTGATGGCATAACCTGCTTAATCAGTACATTGAGGTCGTCAGCTGACCTCATTTTATTGCCACATGATTTTGATGAGCCTCGACCGGACTAATTAAACATGGCAATTACATGCAATAATCATGGCTAAAGGCAGCTGAACAAAATATTAGAGTGTGTGACTTTTCTTTTGGCCAGGCAGTGTATCTTATGAATATAACTAAAAGGATTACAAAATATTATTTAAACAAAAAAAGTAAAGAAGAAATAAATAGATAAAATTATAGGCAAAAAGGATTCCACAGTGCTGCAAAAGAGACATATTCACTTGGGGGTTGGTCTAGAGATCAAAAGGTCAGATGCTGATGATGCCACAGTCATTCATAGACATGAGTCCATGACAGCAGAATTGGCTTTGCTAATGTACACTATGTGTGTGGGAGCAGACAGCTGATTATTTTCAGCTGCAGTATGTTAAAGCATAAGCAGTGGTTCTCAACGAATCAGTGGCTGACTTTATTTATCTGACTTTATGTATCTGACTTTATGTATCTGACTTTATGTATCTGAAGTTCATGTGCTTATGGAGAAGCACATGCTAACTCTTGCCCAGATGGAAGCTGTCACATGATAAGGGAAAAGTAGTGGGAACTGGCAAATTACAAAATTTGGAGAAAACTGGATGAAGACCCAAGCACTTGACAATAATGTGTCTGTCATGGAAGATTTACTGAAACCTGTTACATTTACATATCTTGAGGAGAAGCCTGTTAAAGTACTACCTGATACATGTTCAAGATCAACAAAAACATACTTACTCTGAATGAGCTGTTCACACACTTGCCGGGCTATAGAGCGGACAACTGCTTGAGACTGCATGTCACCCTTAGATAATAAAATATAAACAGATGCTCAGTGGGTAGCACAGTGATCTCACAGCAATGGGTTTCCTCCAGGTGCTTCAATTTCCTCTCACACTCCAGAGACATGCACATTAGGTCAACTGGCTACTCTAACTTGCCCGTAAATGTGGATGTTTATTTTGTGTGTCTGGCTTGGTCCCAGATTCCGCCCATGGTCCTGATGGATAAGTGGTATACATGATGGATAGATGGATTGATGTTTAAGAGTCCTGCTTAGTGCTGTGGTGCTGCTATGTTTTCTCTTAAATAAACACACATTACAAGGTGTTTGAAGAAACAGACGGCAGTCCATACAATGTAAATATTTAATAGGTGAAAATATACTATATATACATATATATAGTGTGGATGTGTGTGAAAGAGAGAGAGAGAGAGAGAGTCCCTCATTGCTAATATCCCACCACCGATGTCAAACTTATATAACTTATACATTTACTTATACACCGATGTCAAACTTATATAACTTATACATTTACTTATACACCGATGTCAAACTTATATAACTTATACATTTTACACTTAGACGGACTTACCCTCTCCCCTCGTTCGCCTTTTGCACCAGAAGGACCCTAGTGAAAAGAAAAGGGTAAGTAAACAGCTGCCTTGCAACGATAATGAAGGATTTTAAAGGGTTTGTGAACACTGTTTGTATGAGTCTCCAGATCTGAATGGGGCTGATCAATAATGAAAGAGACACTAGTTTCAGGTCGGAAAGCATATGTGTCGGCTTTGTTGCAACCCTGGTCTTTTTGAAGGGATTATGATTAAATTATCATGAATGCAGCACACAGTCCAAAAACATAAAGGAGACATGTTCAGCTGATGCAGAGACAGAGGATGGTCCAGAATACTAAGGCTATGAAAATAATCATAAAATGGTAGTTGTTTGGAAATAAACAGACTCACGTGTACATTTGAAAGGCTAATGCAGGTGGCAAAACTGTGTGTCATTCTTAAGTTTCCAATGCAGGAAATATGAGGCTTTTTATGAAATATCCAAGTGCAAGAATATATTTTTTGCCAAGTATCATGGTGTATGTGTGTGCTTTAGGAAAGAGTCTTCCTGTTCATGAACCAACTCAACACTGATGCTTAACCTGTCATCTCCTTGACAGCCTGTCTACCAGGTTCAATAGAGAGAGAGAAAGAGAGAGAGAGAGAACAACACAGAAAGATGCACATCACTACACAAAAGCATGTGGTTCTCTTTTACCACCATCTCTAAACAAACACTCGATTACAAAGCTTTGCTTCTAGCCCAAAAACAGAAATTCAGGTGTCACTCTGTAGAAATATAATGGAGATTGACGTTGCCTCACATCATTTGATCCCTTGGTTGCCTATAATGTAAAACAGGAAAAAAAAAATTCCACCCTGAGGGTCCACACAAGAAGTAACTGAGGTTTCTTCTGAGTTCAGTGTTCAGCATAATGGGGGTTTAGTCTTTTGCCTGACTCCAACAATCCTGGTTGCAAAACAGTACCCGTCTACATACACTGGGCACTAATCGCTAGGTTCAGCGAGACTTAAACATCATATTACTATGCTAGTTGTTTAACGTTCAAAAACGCAAACAGATGCAAAGCATTTCTAAATCTTGGAAAATCAAATCTTATGGAGAAACATGGAATTGCGTTAATTTACTGACAGCTTCACGATGAAGGCGTGCACAGGATTAGCAGGGAGCAAAAATGAGCCGAGGGCTGACACAAGAAGAAGAAGAGGAGACCAAACAGACAAGTGCAGATTAACCCATTGGTCTGACTGGGCTCATGACCCGTTCTAGTCTGTTCAAGGTGGTCTGAAGTTCAGGTCTGCAGTCAGTGTGTGAAGCTGGCCGCTTTTGGAAGAATGACTCATCGGTGGGACAGAGTCCCAGAACTAACAGTGCATTTATTTTAAACGAGACACATGCTCTCAGCACACCCCATCCAGCTGAACTAGAGAAAGCATATTTACAAAATTAACTGAATATGTGAGTGGTGACATGTCACAGACGTTTGTAGATTTTTGCTTACTGATTCAGCTGATGGCTCCTGAAGCTTAGATTAAAAAAACAAAAAAAAGTATTTACCATAAAGAAAGGATTGTGTGAGAGTGATATTTCACTGTTCTGTACGATTGATATTTCACACTGATCAATGTTACAGCGACTCGGAAATGTCTAACTAGTCTGATTCATATCCTCTAATTCATAAGGTCTCAAATATGGGATTCTCTGAGTGCTGCTCTTATACTTACAGGTGGTCCGTGATCACCATGTGGTCCCGGGGGTCCAGTGGTTCCTGGTGCCCCAGGAGCACCTGGACTGCCCTGTTTTAAGAGAGATCGAACAGCCAAGCGGTAAACAAGAGCCTGATGGGTTGTCCTGAGGATTTTTGAGAATAACACTATAATACTCACAATAGGTCCTGGTGGGCCATGTTGTCCCTGTGGTCCAGTTTTCCCAGGTAAACCCTACAGAAATAAAATTTAATTATGAAATGAATGGGTTCAAATGAACGTAAGCTTTAAATAGTAATTTCTCATCGCAGTATATTCAAAAATAAAAATAACTATACAACTCAATACTTTTTCACTTTTTCTTTTTTTTTGTTCACAACAAGAAAATATTTACATGAAGACTGAATGTATCCATCCATCAGTTATCTATAGCACTTATCCATCAAGGCCTTGGGGGAAGCTACAGCCCCGATGATTTCAGGTGTGAGGTCAGGTACACCCTGAACAGTTCGCCAGTCTATTAGTAACATGGACAAAAACATCCACTCACAGCCTGGGGCAATTACCAGTAGCCAGCTGACCTGATGCATGACCTGTGCATATTATTGGACTGTGAGATGAAACCCACACAAGCACGAGATGAACATGCAAACTCCATACAATCAGCCACAGGATTCAAACCCAGAATTTTCTCACTGCAAGGAAACAATGCTCAATGTTCCTAATAGATAACATTAAGCAATTACTGACTTGATATATGACATGAATAACTATTCTATTATTTATATTAATTTTTTTTTTTAAACACACCCAGAGATCTGGTTAAATCTCCATATGATACCATATGTCAGATGTCAATGATGGATAAGTCAGCTCGTAGAAGAATATCAAGAATTATTTGATGGCTGTCAAACAAGAAAATATTTTGAATGATTATTTCTCCTTTATTTTATATAACTTCAGTATGAATTTTCCTATTGATTCCTACTGAGTGGTGCACAGCCATATACAAGTATAAAGTACAGAAGTTGGCGATGCATTAACACAAAATCCCTGGGAAGATTTTTTAAGAATAGCCAAAATTATATATTTGGCTAAAATTATTCTCTGAATGAAGAAACCTTTATGGTTAAATATTTTAATGTAGCGATCTGTAGTTATCATTGCCACCTCACAGCAAGAAGGTTTTGGGTTCAAACCTTATGGCCAACCAGGGCTTTTCTGAGTGGACTATGTGTGTTCTCCCACTTGCGTAGGTGCGCTCTGGTTTTCTCCCACAGTCCAAGGACGTAGATTAGGTCAACTGGCCACTCTAAATTACCCGTGGGTGTGAGTATTAGTATGAAAGCCCTGAAGTGGATGGGTGACCTGCCCAGGATTTGCCAAGTCTTGCACCCAAAGTCAACTGCAACAGGCTCTAGATCAACTGTTACTTAAGGGTTAAGCTGTATCGCTAATAGATCAAAAGCAACTTTTTCTGAGGAGAACCAGCCATATATTTTCTATTTTTAAAATGAGAA
Source organism: Porochilus rendahli (assembly GCA_039654305.1). NCBI lineage: Eukaryota > Metazoa > Chordata > Actinopteri > Siluriformes > Plotosidae > Porochilus > Porochilus rendahli. Next base: position 29,333,422 of record JBCNYG010000001.1, read on the forward strand.
ACACTCCTGATACAGTATGTACTGACATATACTTCAAGTCACCTATTGTTCAGCTGCCTTTCGTAATAGAGGTTTAATGTGTCACACAACTTTTCTCATAGAGTTACACGAATATATCCTGAAACCTTCCTATACAAGAAGTGTGGTCATGGGAGCTGTCTTAAATGGTATTCACTGAATCCACTCAAAGCTTCTAGTAACAATGTGATAACGTGGAGAATGCTTTCCGCACCCACATTATGTCCCCTGATACCCATCAAAGAATGTCTGAACAGCAGCTTATCTGAACATTGCAGAACACTGATCAGCAAACTTGCACGTCTGCAGCTTATTCACATGAGAATGGATGCTTCCAGCATGATAATGCACTGTGCCACAAGGTATGCATCATCATCGAATGGATCCAGCAACATGACAGAGATTTTTATTGCTTCAGTGGCCTGTGCGGTCCCTGGATTTCATCCCCATTGAGCATTTTGGGATGAGGTGGAAAGGGCTGTTAGCAGCAAGCCATCCAATTTTCAGCAACTGTGCAACAAAATCATTTCCACATGCTACATTTCCGCACAATACATTCAGCTGCTGTGGAATTCATGCCCAGGCAAATCCCGGCTGTTCTTAAAGCCATTGACAGCCTTTCGATCTGGCACTGTATTACTGACTATGACCTGGGCACATCTGCTCAAGAATTCGATGCATATTTGTGGTCTACATACAGAGAAGAAAAATCTGTTTATGAGTTGTTGTCTTGGAGAGACAATTTTTACAAACAGATCTTTCACTGTTAGTGCATATTTCTGTCCGGCTCTTTTCATTGTCAGAAAAGAATTCATTGGAAAATGGTCACAATATTTTATGCAGCAGTTGATAAATTATTTTATGAACAAGATTAATAAGCAGTTTAAAGAATTATGGAATTTTCCCCCCTGTCTTTTTGAGAACTGATCAAACTGTACATTGTTTTAGGGGTTTAATTGAATGTTTGCATGTTATGCAGTAGATGGTTTATGGAAAAATCATTATCATAATCTTACCTATAGGCCACTGTTCATTTCAGTCATATGAAAACATTCGAAAAGATATACACAACAGCTGGAATGGATAGTGGGACCTTTTTTTTTTTCAAACTTTATTAACTTCTATTTTTAATTAAGCATGTGTTGTCAAAAAGTGGTTTTGTGAGGGGAAAAAAGCACCCATAATTTAGTTTTTTTTAAAAACATATCACTTTGGATGGAAAACAATTTGGATGAATTCATTTGTTTCTGAAGTGCTGCTAAACCAGGTTTACTCCACATTTAGACCCCATATTAGAGATAATGGGTCTCATTTATCAATGTTTCAGCAGAGTCTTGTGTAAATGCTTGGTAAGATGAACAGAACTAAAAGCTCATTCATTCATTCATTTGCCGAGTCGCTTAATCTTACTAGAGTTGCAAGGAGGCCGGAGCCTATGTCAGCTGACACCGAGTGAAGGCATCATGCACACTGAAAAACTCATCAGTCTATCACAAGGCCACACACACACACAACCATTCATACTCACACCTAGGGGCAATTTGGAACAGCTAACCAGCTTAATGTGCATGTTTTAATACTGAGTAGCTGAAGGAAACCCACGCAAGCACAGGGAAAACATACAAACTCCACAGAAACACCCTAACCAACCCCATGACTGAAACCCAGGACCTTATTGCTATGAGACAGATGTGCCAAAAAGTACACCACCTTGCTGACCAGAACGAAAGGTTTCTGCTGCAATTTTTTTTTTAAAAAAAAAGCTGATTTACTTCTTACTTTCAACTAAAGTTTCTTTATCTCCTCTTTAAAATTCAACAGTGACAGAAAATGCAGAAACACTTTAGTTAATTTGAGTCACTTCAATACCAATGAAAACTGTTTACAGCTTAAGAGCACCTGAAAATATCAAACCAGAGACAAATCCTGAAAAGTTTAATTAGTTGTGAATTAATGAGCAGAAAAGAAAATGGTGTGGTACAAAAACAAAGTAGAAAAAAAGGATCCACACTGTACCTGGGTGATCAATGACACCAAACACACCACATGGAGAAAGTGGTATTTTTAATTGTTTTAGATGTCTTGGCTGATGTGCTGAACCTAAAGATTTGCACCATCAGGGCATGAGCACGGAAAGTGTTGTGACAAATGGAACTGATTTATAAGCCCACTTTCATCCTACAAAGAATCATACGCATCTTTAAACGTCCTTTCTCTCATAATCTGCCACCAGTGCGGCATTAGTTTTATGACTTACAGCCACGTGCAGAATCCTTTTGTAATTGAATGACTTGTTTTACTTGTCTTAATTTATGACTTTGTGCTGGCTCACTTTATTTTTCTTTCCTTTCTTTAAAATGAATGCCAATAATATGAAATATCAAGTAACTCTCGCTCACAAGATTTTTTCAATTGTTTTCTTAGTCCCTGATCGAGTGAACTTGAGGATTTGTTTTTGATAGAGACTACTACTGGATTTTCACCCCAATCCTGTACAGTGTATATTTGTTGCCTGGATTTAAAATCAATCCCAATGCAAGATCCCTGATCCATAATTATAAAGGCAATTACATGTTACTGTATGCTACAATAACTCTGATTTCAATCATTCAAAAGAAATCAAAAGCTTCATTTGGCTTTTATACAACAGGTTCCATGGTATTTTCTCAGTTGTGAAAAACAGATTTTGTGGGTGTTGACTTTGTATAATCTTAATACTTAGTTTTTACTTCTTGAAAAGCTCAGCTATAGAGGCAAAAAAACAAACAAACAAACAAACAAAAAAACCTGATGAACCACTGCAGGAAAAAAAACCCAGGCACATCCAATTCATGAAATGAGTACTGCATGAAATAGAAAAATACCAAATAATTGGCACTAACACTGTTAGATGAAGATGAATTTCATCCCTGTTTATAAAGATAATTCATGCAGCCTTTAATAACACATCTAGGTTTAATATCATTGAACATTAACAGTGCTTCTCAAAGTGAACTCACAGCCATGACAGTGATGGGCTGAATTAAATGTTCCTTGGAAGTGTTTATTCAGGCGGGGTATGGTGCTCGCCTATATTCTAGGTTACAAGGAACAACTTGTAGGATCATGCTTTGTTGGATAAGGAAACCTGAATAACAAAGACTGAACATGTCAAAGGTTTAATAGTCTGTTAGTGGACAACACACTGGGGTGGTCAAAATTCACAATGAGATCTACAGTACTATCATTTTAATTGTTCAAACATTCCAAGCCTAACTACGATCTGGTTATTAGGCTGATACACTGTACAATACTTATTTCTTTCTACCCAGCTTTCTATTAAAAGGAGCCTTTATTAAATGATTTATTGACCTTAATATCGTATATGAGGTTTTCATGCAATATGAGACATTTGGAATGAAAACACTGTTCTGTTTGAACGCTTCTCATATAAAAAGTGCTTTGTAGCAACCACATCAGTAGAGTAAGCCTAGAGAATTCATTTTGTGCATGTATAAAACCACTGCAAACCCACATGGCTGAGCTTTTCCTTTCCTCAGAGATCAAAGAAAGTCCCTCTCTCTTTCTCTCTGTCAGTCTGTTTCTCTATTTGTCTCCAGAAATGGAATCGTAGAGTATCTGATTGAGTTACATTGCAGTCATGCAGCATGTAGCTGTGCAGCTCTATGATCCAGCTCGGTTATAAGCTTTCTACATGGTGCTAATTTACTTTCCATGCCAGGATACAACTGGATGCGAGACTGTATGTTCTTGGTGAGCATTTGGAAATTTCTTCTGTACTTTAAAGTCTACAATTTAGAAGAAAATCAGCCATCTCATTAATAATGCATTGTGGAGAAGTTCTAACCCTATTTTAAAAAGTCCCCTGAAGAAACTTTAAAGCTACCCAATGGAACCTTTTTTTCTACATGCGTATGCGTCCCTTCTGGCAATCACTTCTGTTATCTTTAAGGTTAAAACTGACTCTTCTGCCTGGGTGCAATCTATGAGAAAACTAAAAATGAAAAATTTCCAGTGCTTACAGCAGACACAGCACGTATACATAAACTTGTAAAAGTGTCCTTGAGTGAACCTGATACTTTGACTGGGCCTCTCTGTCTGTAATGAGATCTATTCCTGGTCACAAAACACTTGCTTGGCCTATCTGATGAGCAATGCATGTGGAACGACAGAATTAGTATTCTGATTATTCTCCCAATCCCACAAAATTTTCCATCAGCATTTATTATGTATTCAACCTTAAATAATGTTTGACGAAATAAAGATTCTGAAAGTATTAAATGGAAAGCTTGGAAATTTTATTTGTATAAATTATTGATAAATGTGAACATGATGGACAGCTGGATCTCTGCCATTTAAATAAAAGATGACAAAATGAGATAAGAGGAACAATAACATTATAATGCACAATTATTAAGTAAGTTGTATTTTTGACGATTCAGTTGATATTTTAACAACCGGAGCTCGCTCACTCAATCCAAATGTTAATAAAGCTCAAACCTGAATTTTTAAAAAGGTAAGAGTCAGGATTTGTCTTTAAGAGAATATCTCAGTGTGCACAATTATTAGGCAAATATTGGTGCACAGAATTATTAGGC
>JBCNYG010000001.1:29351611-29363344 GCA_039654305.1 Porochilus rendahli
CTGAGATGGGCGCCAGCCTCCCCGCGACCCTAATTAGGAATAAGCGGTTCAGAAAATGAATGAATGAATGAATAAACCATGCCCTGTAAAGGTGTTTCAATATATACTACATGGAAAATCTAAACAAATAATTAAACAAGGTTTTAATGGATTGTATTTTCATTTTATTGAGAGTAACAAACTGTTAATGTCCGTCATGTTGATTCCAGCATTATCCACTCAGGATTATTCTTTCTAAACCCATTGCATGATTCCAATCAAATCATGTAATTCCCATGGAGTATATGATGAAGCAAATTATCTAAAGTATATCAATTCATATATTAATATTAAACAATAATATATTTACATTAGCATAAAAAAGTTAAGCTAAGCAACTAAAGCCTGATTGCACTGGATTTATTTTACATCAGGGTGGGTGGAAATAGAGGAAAGGAAGTTACAGTTGGTCTTTGTGGGATTTTAGCTCCACACGAATCCATCATGTCAGTAATCCATCACACACCTTTCCATGCTTGGAAAGATTATGCTGTCTTTCATCTACTTATAAGAGACTCTTAAAATAACCCTAGGTAATATACTATATCTCCAGTCAGAACTGGCATGTTGGTAAAAAAAACTGTTATATCTCCAGGGAAAGGAGGTTTTGTATTGTTTCTTTAGTGTGGAGACAACATACATATATATATATGTATATATAGAAAATCGACTAAGGACTTTATATATATATAAAACTCACACAGTAGGTACAATGCAGTTAAAATTAAAATGTATAACTTAAAGTTAAACTAGAGATTTTGGCCATTTTTGCAGGTGAATAGAATGAAAACATCTCTTTATATGGTGGAGACTTTTGCCTATACAGTGTACAACCACATGCAGAAGCACAAAAGGAAAAGCAGTAAAAGTCTTACTGGAGGTCCTTGGATGGACAACCCACTTGGTCCCTGTGGTCCAGGAGGTCCCTGAGGTCCTGGAGGTCCAATTTCACCCGGTGGCCCTTGAGGTCCCTTTAATAATTAGAGAACGGTTGTGCTTCAATGATTTCTCTAATGTAGTCTAATTGGGAAAACAAAGATTTTCTGCCAGAATTGAATAAATGAAATCAATGTTTTCCTGGTCAGCACTGCATCAGCCTTCCTGATGAAACCATTTGATCTCACCATCTTCCTCATTAAATGCAATATTCATGAGCTGCAGAGAAGCTGACCACTGTTTAGCATGTGACATACTGCCCAGACTTGCAGTTACAACTGACTTTACCCTTTTGGAAATTGCTTTACCCATTACACAGTGGTTACAAGGCTAACTTATCAAGGCTAACTTATTAAGACTAATTGCACTCTAGGCGCCATCATGGGACTTCCCACTGCTCCTATGTATATGCTTACATGTGTATGCTCATTTTAGATGGGTTAAAATACAGAGCCAAATTTCCCTTGCTGGATTAATATATAGTACATACATTTAAAAAATAGATAAACAAATAAATCGTTGAAGTTGAAGTAACTCCTTTCACAAAAATTCGAATAATAACGGTGAATTAGGACCCAAACTGAGATCACAGTCAAAATCCAATTTACCCAATATGTAAAAACATACAAAAGCTTCAAAACCAACAGTGACATATTATATCATGTACAAGTTAATGAATTCCAGGATGTTGATCAGTCTTATTCGTTTGGATAACACAGCAGATCAGTCAGAGACAAATGCAGGGAAGGCCCCTCATACTGAATAATATAAAAGACAGTTTGATTCAAAAGTGTATTTTACCACTGAGCCTGGTTCCCCTCGGTCACCTCTTGAGCCTCTTATACCGGGACCACCCTGTAAGTTACAAACACACACCAATTCATAACACAGCTGATCCCTTTTTAAATAACCTGCAAAGTGTAACTTTATAATCTGAATCAACCAAATCACTAAACTATTTTATAAGAACACCTTATACAAAGTATGCACATGATAATAATTATTACCATATAAATATAAATATAGCAGCTGCAGATGACTAAACCCTATCTGAGTTTGCGTCGGTGTAGTTAGCTCTTAATAGTCTGTATAATGTCTAGCTAGATTATCAAAAGAATAAGTTAGCTCTACTGTAGCTTCATTTATAAGTAACTTGCTACTTGTCAAATTAGAATTATACTATGACCTGGCTTGAATGAGGAGTTGAAAATGCAGAAACTGTGTCTGGCGCAGTGTACAGTCATCCAGCCATCAAAGGGGCGAGTCCCACTCTGCTCAGAGCCCTGGCTATAGATTACACCACTTCTAAGTTCATGCCCCTACTGCTGTAGGCGGCTGCCAGTAATTTCACCCCATTTGCTTCCTCTTCCAATGTTTGCTTTAATCATGGCCCCAAAGCAGTGTGGCAGTGTCTACAGCTCGAGGCTACAAATCAAACGCTTCCATGAACGTGCTTCCCATGCTTGCAGCCCTAAGTTTCATTGCTGTGGAAGTCTATGGGAAAGACTGCATGTCTCTACCGGAAACAAACTCTTAAAGACATGTCTGCATTCCAGCAATTTTTATATCAATATAGAATATTAAAATTTTAATCTCAAATTAAGATTTTAATCTTAAAGGGCTGAAAAGAAATAAGCAAGCCTCCGAAATGTAATGGGCACCAATGCTATTACCGCCTAGGCACGATCCAGTGGAGACGACTAATACACATCTATAAGTACAAACAGGACAGACACAAACTAATCAGATGTGATAAATCGATCTTCACCTAATGACTTTCTCAACACGATGGATGTTTACACAGCATGGCCTTTCCATGGCCTTCAAAATGCATGTGTGCACAGCCCTGTGTTCTAAATGAGCTCATTTGTTTATCCTGCTGTGTTGAGTTCTACCTGTACCGTGGGCTGAATTAAGCAATCAGACGATCTATTGCTCTTTTCCTAATGAGTTTTTCCAATCGTATTTATTAACTGTTCTTCTCTTTTTTATATCATGCTGCATAAAAAAGTGCTGGGAATATGATTGTTGATAATGTTATACAATATGTGATACATACACAGGGTACAGGAGGAAAGAGAAAGGAAAGAAAGACTGACTGGAGGTCCAGAGGGTCCTGGTGGTCCTTTACTGTCCTGAGAGCAGGTGCATGCATGAGGCAGTGCGGGACAGTCTTGCTCTACTCGCTACAAGAAAAAAAGACAAGAAAATCTTTCAAAGCAGCGTTCTTCTTTCCTCTTTAGGATTTCCATGTATCTTTATTTGGTAATGTCAGAAAGCATGAAAATCCCCCAAGTCAATCATTAAGGCGTGTACAAACACAAAGAAAGCACTACAAAGGATTTTTTTTCTTTCTATCCATTGATCAATAGCCAACCAAGTCTATTTGTCTAATGCCTGCCTATATAATTGAATTATTTGTGAAGCTGTCACAAGTCCGTAAAAGAACAGGGTCAGAGTCTGACTACCTGTACTACTCCTATGACTACTAATACTATAATTATTATTATTAAAAGTGTCAGTCCCCATGCAAAATGTGGTGAATGTATATATATATATATTGTGTATATATATATATGTTGCTAACCTGACATGATTGGTCTGTTTTCAAGCAGTCAGTGAAATGGAAGGACAGCATTTACTTGTTAGGTGGATGGTTGGAAGTTCTGATTAAGTTCTCAGCTATTCCACAAAGACAGAACAATTTGATTCTTACCAGGCCTGGGAGCTCGCAGCATTTATCTCGACTAGCCCATGATGTACTGCAGACAATATCGAACATTTGAAGCTGAAACTGTGGGCAAACAAAGGCACAAATGAAACACATGATTCATGAAAATAAACATGCCTTTCAGTAAAAAATAACTATCAGTGCAGCCTAACCCCTCAATGTTACATGTACTCCATCTGATCAAAGTGAAGGCCAAGCAAAGCAAGGTTTATGTTACTAATGGCAGTAATGGTGTCTTACCTGGAGGTCATTTTTGTTTTATCCACTGCGTACTTTTTAAATTATAGATTTTATTTTATTTGCATTTTCCTTACAGATAATTACCACAACAATTATTCTCATAAACCCCCGCCTCCCTTTATGGAAAACATTAATTATAGCTTAATGCATACACACACACACACACACACACACACACACACAAAACACGGTCTGTCATGGTAAAAGAAACCCACAATGTTTTTGCTTTTCACTAGAATTATAAACTCATATTTTTCACGCTTTAAATTTCCACTTACACCCCCCCCCAACCCCCCCACAAGAACACAAATTTCCTTAGAACACTCTCCTATCACTTCTAGGAGTAAGGACAATCCATCTCAATGTATTTTTAACACAAAGGCTGTTTCTCATAAGAAGCAGTCGACGTGCAATCCTCAAACATCAGCCAGCACACTGTCCCAGATGACTGATATGGCTCCTGTCCATGGCTTACCGATGCTGAGTTGTCCCTGCTGCCACGTGAGCGCACCATTCGGCCCAGAACCTCTGTTCCATCTGTGGTGATATTTCCAGCAGCGTTGATTGGCTTCTCACCCACTATTTTGCAGTCAATCACTATCTTTGCAGAAGTCTTGCTGATTGCCACGTGAAGCTGTGTGACAGAGAAAGATTCTTCATACAAAACGCTGATATTAAGGGAAGGCTAAAAATCATATGGCCCTCGCCCAGAGTCGGCTGAGATGGGCGCCAGCGTCCCCGCCACTCATATGCCGAACTGCTTAAATATATTAGGTTCGCGAAGAGTCTGGAGCCTATCTCAGCCGACACTAGGCGAAGGTGGGGAACACTCTAAACAGCTCGCCAGACAATAGCAGGGAAAACACACACAACTATTCACATTTACACTCACACCTAGGGACAATATGGAACAGCTAGTTAACCTTAGGTGCATGTCTTTGGACTGTGGGAGGAAACCAGAGTACCAAGAAGAAGCCCAGGCAAGCAAGACAAAACTCTACGGGGAAACACCCGAGCCCGGGACTCAAACCCAAGACCTTTCTGCTGCGAGGTGGGCGTGCTAATCACTACAACAGTGTTCCGCCCCATACGTAATCATGTAATTTTATTATATTTTTAGTAAGACTTTTTGCCATGTCTCATTTCAGACACCCATCTACCCGCTACTTTAATAATAGTATGCTAACTACACGTTTATAGAACTATTCAATTAGCTGAAAATGGAAAATCCTTTGTCCAAAATACTTTTGTTCGACTCTAGAATGATATTCATTATCTGATAGTCTTGCTGCCAGATACGGAACTTGAAAGTTTGATCTGTTGTGCATTCTGAGGTGCTTTTCTGCTAACCACAGTTATAAAGTATGGATATTTGAGTCATTCAGACTTTCTTATCAAGAACACATGTCCAACTTCTGAATTGCCGCCCTGAAGTTTTTTTTGTTTTCCTTTTAACAACAATCCAAGTAAAATTCTCAGCAGTTTCTGAAAAACTCAAATCCGCCCATCAAGCACCAAGCGACAGGTGAGTGTATAACTCTAGACAGTTATTATATTGTTTTTGAATTTATGTTACAAAGGCATGCATTCAGGAGCAGCACAGTGGCATAGTGGTTAGTAAGTTCGCCTCAGAGAAAGAAGGTCCTGTGTGGAGTCCTGGGCTTGGGTGTTCCTGTGTGGAGTCCACGTGCTTGCATGGATGTCCTTTGGGTGCTCCTTTTTTCTCCCACAGTCCAAAGACATGCACTATACACTACTTGGCTTTTCCAAATTGCATCTAGGTGTGATTATGAGTGTAAATGGTTTTGTGTGTGTTGCCCTGTTATGGTCTTTTGTTGTCGGCGTTCGCCCAGTGTTGGCTGAGATAGGTTCCAGCCTCTTGCAACCCTAGCTGGATTAAGCAATTCAGCAAATCAGTGAGAGAGGGAGTGAGGCATGCATTTAAAATTAGTATCCCAGCTAACAATTTAAGTTTTAACAACTTTGCTATAACAACATTGCAATAACAACATATTTACATTAATGATGACGCTTCCGTGTTAGATGTTAAATGTTAGAGAAAAAATGTCAATAAATCTCAGAAGATTACACACAAGGTACCCGCTTCATTCACTGAAAAAGGAAACCCCTATACGGATAAACAAAGTCCTTGCCCCATGCTTGATAGTGCTGTACTGGGGCCTGGATGTGTGTGACATTTTTCGGCAACAAACAAAGCTGTGCATAAAAATCATGTACAGGTTTTCGATAAACATTATGGTTTAACATTTTCAATAAACATTATGGTTTAACATTTTGTGCAACCAACCAAATTATGACGAATAATGTTGCACATCGTTGGGTGTTAGCTGGGATGAAGTTACTTTAACGTGAGTGGATTTCACTCGATGTTGGTAATCTATGAAAAAGAGTTGAAACATAGAGCTGAATAAGCTTTACCATGGTCACTAACTAGTGTGATTGCACCATTATATTCCACTGTAATATAATCTAAATTTAAAAACCACCAATAAATACTGAATAAAATGCATTGATAACTAAAGAACATGCAGTACAGGGATGAGGACATGAGAGAGAGTATGTCAAATACTAAGGCATGTAAAGTGTTTAGTCACAAATGTGTCCAATTTTCTTCAATTTATTGGATGAGTACATGGATGTATGTGTTGCAGTGTGGGTGCGGGGGAGGCACGAAGGGAGAGAGAGAGAGTGTGTGTGTGTAAAACAGTGAAAGAAAGAAACTATATAGTTGTCAGACTGCTGTGAATAAAGGTGGGTGAATGCAGACTCATATTTGGCTCATTATGGCGCTGTCACACAGTAACGTCAATTACCGTGAGTAATGGTGTGATATGGTGCGTGAGAAAAAATTCAAACGCCTCTTGTGAGACAGCAAAAAAAAGTTAAAAGTCGACAAAGGAAAGACAGCAAGCCGCTTCTTCTTGGTGAAAATACACGGAAGGCCAGTCAGACACAAGCTCTGTTCTGTGAGCAGTGAATGCAAGAAATAATTTGCAGCACACTGCATGTCTCACCTGTGGCCATTGGGTGTGAGTGCGAAACATGTGATTTTAATGCAAACACCGAGAAGGATGAGAAGGCAGACTAACTCCTTTTTCAGCTCAAGCCCCTGTGGCTCTCCCGTCTCCTCTGATCAATCCTGGGATAATTCTGTTGCCAGTGTGATGCATTGGTCTATTTCACACCACTCGCTTCATCCTTAATGCCTCTGCTTGTGCTCAAATCCTTGCCTCTGCCTCATAACGATGCAGTGCTTCATTTGTTTGTTTGTGTTCTCGTCCCTTTCGAGGGGCTCCCACAGAGACAGATCCTTCAGTGTGATTCAGCGTTGGCTATGTAGCACGTACTTCAGAGGGCTAGCTTCTCCGAAAAGCCATCAATACCCTACTGTTATTAACAAAACAACACATTTTACACCTGCCTCCAGAAAAATAGGTTACTAATACCACATTATTTCCCAGAGGAATAAACACAGTTGAAGCTGAAATTAAAAGATTCAGAACACAATGAGGTGAACGTGTTCTCTGTTCACTGATATGGGAAGAGGAATGATGGGAATGCTTGTGTCAGCACTTGTTTTTCCCGTGTGGAAACGGAACGTTTGAAAGCAGAATGTGTGGAGTGAGAAACAACAAACTCCAACTCGGCAACCGTTCAGCCGAGCCAAACCACACACATTGAAACTTTCAGTCAAGAAAAGCAAAGCGCACCTCTGCTCATGTGATCTGGATCCCCTCCAACCCTAGGATTTGTTTAAAAGCTGTCAAAACAATCTGAGACAACAAAACTGTTACTCTCACTCAGCACTACTGAATGAAACAAATGCTGTGTTAAAAGAACAATTTTATTTTATGGAAATCGTTTTTTAAAGCTTCAGGCTACACTGGCCAGCATGTGTTAAAGAAGAAGACAGCACTTGTTAAAAGTTAATCCCATTCGAGTATCAAGATTAATTTCTTTTTGTGTGCAAAATCTAAGGCTGATAGCTTCGGTTTGTGATTTTATGCTCAGTTATTTGAAAACTGAGCCTAAGAATTATGATGTCATCGAGGCCCAAGCTAGCATGTACAAACATTGTACATGTTACATTGATATATTTAATAAAATGTTGTTTGTCACATACAAAACCATAGACAGTACAATATGTAGTGAAATGCTTGTTACAACTGTCCTAAAAACTGAAGAACTATTAATATCAAAAAGACAAAGAAGAACAATAACAATAACTATTTAAGGGACTTTATAGTTAAATATAAATATAAAAATGTAAAAATATAAATAAGTAAAACAATTCATGCCATTTATTGACAGATTTGTGTTGGAGGTGTGAAAAGGTTTAGATTAAAATCATTACATGTGCAGTAAGAAATTATATACACACCAGGATTAATATGTTTCTGCAGAAACTCCGGAAATACTGAAAGAATTGATGTTTGAAGCCATACTCCAACACGTTAACATGAACTAAAGACTCAATTTCTAAATATCCACCCATAAAAATCTTTAAAATTGCAGCTATTTGTCTAGGTTTTTGCATACTGCCAGATTTTAGAATAAAGGTTTTTTAAAATACCTTTTTAACTGAGCTGTCTTCTCCTTTAAGGGTTAAGACACCACACAAAGACCTGTGCTTTACTAATGAAGTACACCACTATGTGGGATCAATTGGCATCAAGGTATGTAAGCTTAGAAGTAAGGAAAACCTATAAACAATAATCTATATATATATAAAAGTAAATAAGCCGAGTCAAACATTGGACGTACCATAATTGATTGCAGAAACCTGCATTTCTAATGAGAGACTTTCCTTTGGGGTCCAAAGCTCGACTGAATTGATGAGGATAAACACATACACAGATCACTACACAGTGCTGTCATCCAGGACGAGACAGAATACACTCGGGAGGTGCACGGAATTACAAATAGGGCAGGTTACACACTGAGCCACAGAAAACGTTATCTCCAAATAAATATGCAGAGTAGGTGACAGTGAAGGGCTGCTCTTCATGGACAAAAGACAAGATGTCAGGACTTGAGTTTTTTTCCCAAACCTGGTGGTGTTTGATATGTTTATATAGAGTAAAAGTGAACAAACACTTATCACTACCTCAATTCAGTAAATGGTTTATCCCAGTGTGCATCGCACACTAACAGACCCACAAACACTAACTCACACCTATATGGAAACTCGAAGAAACCACTACAAAAACAAGTGAGGCTCTCATAGAGTGCAAGGTACCTCCACCACACAGCATGGATAATGTAGCAAATAGACCCTATGTAGGTACTGGTTTTAAAGTAGCCATGTGCTCGTCTTATCATATGATTTATAGTGTGTGGAAATGACCAAACAACTCTCTCATTGGAAAGATTTATAAGATGACTGTGCTTTGTCCTTTGAAAGTCACTGAAGGTCTCATTTTAAAGTCTATACATGGTTTCCTCTTAGTATTCCATAGAAACAGCATGTCGATCAGCACTCATTGCAAAGTTTAAGTGCACTATATACAAAACTTTGTGACCCTGCTATGACCTCAACCTCTGGCCTAGACGTTCCAAAATCAGTGATCAATTATGTCTGGGACTCAAGTAGGGTAATGTCCACACCAAGTTTAGTGATAATAGGTCCATGGCTGTCATCAGGATTTTATTCACAGACTGACAGAAGAAATCACAAACGCTGATAATTACAGTGCCTTCGCCAAATCTCAAACCAGGACCCTGCAGCTTTTTATGCATAATCCCTCTTTTTTACACACAGACAACAATAGTGCCTTATAAAAATTGGCCTTTTTAAGGACAAACCTATGATACTGAGCCCTTCTTGACTACAGATCTGAGTTCAAACAAACCCTAAGAAAGACTGATGAAAGTAAAGAGGACAACTAATCAGAAGAGCAAAATGCTCAGTTGCACTGCAACCAATACGGGCTTAAGGGAAGCTTCAAATATCACAGACCTCCTTCAGTCATGCTGAAAATCTCAACAAGTAGTGAGAAGTGGTTTTTAGAAAGCTTGCTGTGAACTCCTGTCACAGTTGAAGCTAATATTCTGTAGCATTATATCAATGAGACTGACCTTGTGAAAACTGCCATAAAAGATTTTTCGGATTTCAGGTCCTTCAAAGGTCACTGTCTGGAAATCACCCTTGTAGTCATAGTTAAAGAAGGTCAGTGTTTTCCCACTGTCTGAAAACAAAGCCACATTCAAAGTGAAAATCAGTTTCATATGATACAACCACTGTATTATTTGTCTTTTGTGTGAGAATTATATTGCTACTGCCTATTGAAAGGACTATTAGTGTTGAGCTTAACAAAGGATTTGTTTTAAATCAACCAATATCCAAACAGTATGCTTTCAAACACAATACTCACTGTCCAGGACGAGACCCACCAGGGGTTCATTGGCTTTATTAAGAATTTCCCACAAAGCAAAAGCCTCCTGAGGAGTTTCTGGCAGGATACGGAACAGCACTGACACCGTGTAGTCAGAGGGGAGTCCCTCAGGGTGTAGGTATCTACCACCAAATTACAGATGTCAATTAAAGTAAAAATAATAAATAAATAAATAAATAAATACTTCACTAATAATAATTATTATTATTATTATCATCTTCTGAATACTGAATGCTAGGGATAGGCGACCATGCAATACAATATTATAACAATGCCTTGTCGCTCATTCACGGGATTTCGGATTTAGCACATGCTACAGAATACTTCTAGCAGTCTGAACAAACTTCAATCTGTTCCACATTCATATGTACCAAAATTTTGTGCTTTCCAAAAATCTTTATTTTTTTTTAACAGACTAACTTGCCTGCCAATTTTAATGTACACAAAGTTAGGCCATAAAACCTGTGTATCATTTTGAGGGATGGTTCTGACTCTCTAATGGCATGATTTAGATCTTGTTTTATTTAACTTAAAAATTTAGACTAGGTGTCCCAGTTTGTGGTTTCATTAGTCAAGCCATGCATGTATGACTGTAAAGGAATGGCAATGTTTCAACACCTCGAATTCAAGCATATAAATTAAAAATTATTTAAAAAAAATATATACATTTTGGAGCCGGTGTAGCAAAACTCAGCACAAAAGGAATTGTAGTACATAACTGAATCTATTTTTCTCCCATCTCTTCTGAAAACACCTTCTGCTGAAAAATAAACTTTATTTTTCACTGGCTCTGTTACTGTACCACTGTGATCTTCAATCAGGCACTCATTAACTAAGCTTCTAATCACAGACTGGCCTAACTGTGATCGCTGTGAATGATGTTTATGATGTGGCTCCTCTGTGAGTGAGCATCAAAGAAGAATACACTTCAATTGTTTCAAGACATTAAAGCCTTTCACTATAATAACAGTACTCCTGTCGAGCTGAGAAAAGCATAACTTAGTGTACTGTAAATGTTATCACTCATCATGCAAGGAAGGATCTATTTGAAGTCACAGGACTAAACGCATCACTGATGCCCTGAGATTACAGAAGCCAACTGGTTGTTCTTAGGCATCATTTTATTGTTTTCACAGCATGGACACACTTGCCCAGACATTCTAGGCACTAACCTGTTAAATTGCTACTGATTTGGGTTAGATAACCAACAGGGCAACTTACAACTTAACAAGTTTGAGCAAAATATTTATGTTTATCTTCCAATTTACTGATTTGAATGCAATGGAATGGAAAGCTGTTCAAGGTGAACCCCACCTTCACCCAGAGAGGGCTGAGGTAGGGTGGGGGGGGGGGGGGGGGGGGGGGGGGGGG
>JBCNYG010000001.1:29372904-29387619 GCA_039654305.1 Porochilus rendahli
TGCAGCCTACTCTTGACAAAAATCAGCAATGGTTCTTTTACATGCCTCTTACCATAGACAGTGAGAGACATGGCTGGTATTTGATATCCCAGTTAGCTGCACTGGGGGGGACAGCAGTGACAACCTGCTGATAGTGGGGCTTGAACTCCCGACCTTGGGATCAGTAATCCAGCACCTTAACCACCAGGCCACCACTGCCCCGAATAAAAACAAATAGTTAAAATATCTAAAAGTAAATTCCATAAAATAGTTATAACTTGCCTTACATACCACAACATTTCATCAGACAGAATCCAAGTTTAAACACCAAACCAAACACCCGACCATCACTTGAGAGGGGACCATGAGAGGAAACCAGAGTGTATAAGACATATTATCGCTCCTTTATTTTTATACCTTTTGCGCATTTGAGCTCGTAGAGCAATACTAAATGACTGTATTGTGACATATTGGGCTTGTTACATATAAACTGCCATTACATTGGCAATAAGGTGAATCTTCTACATAAATTTTACAGATGGATACTACTTCTGAACATACAAAGTATTTAACTCTGACATAAATGAATAGGTCTTTTAAGGTTATTTTTCTTATGATAGAAATCCAGTCGTTACTAATAACAGACTTAAGCTGAGTCATTTACAGGTTTCTCCGTGCACCAGCTTCCATACTATCAAAAACAGAATACAGACAGGACATTACACAATTATCTGCCATTCTCTTAATTCTTTCAGTGCTGTCTGAAGTTAGCCCAAACCATTAGCATAGTTGTCCTTCTGGTGGAAACTGTGAAAAGCCACATTACACTGATAAACTGGAACAAAACACAGGAGCCCCAGTAGCTATGCCAGGATTGCTCTGCCTGTATCTCTTTCCTAATTTATTATTCCTTACTCACTTTATTCAGTCAAATCCAACTCTTGGTGACATTGGAATGATATCAGTAACCCTCTGAAGTAAAGTGGTTATGCTAGAAGCACAAGCTGTCACTTTGATTTGATTTGACTTGTTAGTCATGTGCAAGAGTTTGAGCAGCTGATCTTATCAATAATAACGTGAAACAAAAAGTGTTGAAAGTATTGCCTGTTAGGATAAGTTTGAAATATTTACTTTATTTATTTATCAGTCAAAGAGAAACATATTACTACATTTCTTTTTCTTTCAAAGGAACCCATATCTTTGTTTGTTAATGTGTTTCTTTGTATCAGGAGGAACTACTGTATGCAAAACAGTGATATTTCTACTCTAAAGTCCCTTTCCTATTTACTTTTGTATTTCAGTACACACTACCTGGCAAAAAAAAAAAGCCATGCACTCCAATATTTTGTTGGACTAATATTTAGATCTTTTTTATATGTACAATTATTATGAAATTTTTTTGTAATTTCCTTTAAGTATAATAAATAAATTTTATGGCGAATAAACAAAAACAGTGAAAATACCAGTTTTTGAGAAAAATTTAAAGGCGTCACAAATTATTTATTTTTTTTACTTTTGCATAGCAAGAATGAACTTCAAACCATATGGAATGGTTCTGCGAGTGGAGAAATTAAAAAATATGTGAACACTGGCTGAAAGGGTAAATGCTGTAATCAAAGTAAAGGGAGGCCACTCTAAATATTAACTTTTATTTTCTCAACATGTTGCTTTAGTTATTACTATATATTGTCGTTTGTTTACTTATTCTCTTCAGTATGATCCAATATTACATAAAATGAAAACTTGAATAGTACTTGGTTTCTGATTTGTCTTCATTTTGTTTAGTTGTATACTGTATTTTTTTTATTTCTTCACTCGCTAAACCATTTCATATGGTTTGAAGTTCATTCATGCTATGCAAAAGTCAAAAAATAATAATTGTCACACCTTTCAATTTCTCTGAAAAATAGGTATTTTCACTGTTTTTGTTTATTAGCTATACTTTTACCACAGTTTACTTGTAGCAATGATTTTTTTTGCTTCTCATTGCCTACAATAGCATTGTTCAAGAGAGAAGTAATTTTTTACTTTTTTTTGTTAGGAGGCCTTTTAGACAAAAATGTTTTTTTCCTACTTCTACTAGGGTTGTGGGCAGGCTGGCGGCCATCTCAGCTGACTCTGGGAGAAGGTGGGTACACCCTGAACAGCTCGCCAGACTATTGCAGGGCCAACACACACACAACCATTCACACTCACTCTCATACCTAGGGGCATTTTTTGCATGTTTTGCACTACAAACAAAAATGCCCCAAGCTTGGGAACTGAACCTTTTTGCTGTGAGGCAAACGTTCTAACCACTGCGCTACATTATACATATATATATATAGTTGTATGAAAGAGTTTAGGGGCACCCCTCTGAGGCTAATAATTTACTCTGTCTTCACAGAAAATTATCACAGTGGCATGCCATTAATTTTCTAAAAAAAGTGACATACTGGGGTGTTTTCCAGACAAAAATCTTTAGTGTAGCAACATTAAATTGTATGAAATTGAAAAACATGTTAAAAATAGGCTGTGCTAAAAACAAAACAACTCTCAAATGACTTGAGCATGAAGATTGTTCAACGTTATGGTTTAGGTGAAGGCTACAAAAAGTAATCTCAGAGATTTCACTTGTCAGTTTCTACTGTGAGGAACATAGTGAGCAAATGGAAGAGCACAGGCACGGTTCTTATTAAGGCCAGAAGGGGTAGGCCACTTCAGAGGGGCAAAGGCAAAGGATGGTGAGACCATTTAAAGACAACCCAGAGACCACCTCCAAAGACTTACATCATCTTGCTGCAGATGGTGTCATTGTACATCGTTCAACAATTCAGTGCACTTTGCGCAAGGAGAAGCTGTATGGGACAGTGACAAAGAAGAAGCCTTTTCCGTGCCCACACTCCACCGAGTCGCTTGAAGTATGCAAAAGATCATTTGGCAAGCCGGCTTCTTTTTAGGATAAGGTGATGTGGACTGATAAAATAAACATTAAGTTATTTGTTTATAACAAGGGGTGTTGTGCATGGCGGCAAAAGAGCACAGCATTCCAAGATAAACACTTCCTTCCCACAGTAAAATTTGGTGGAGGTTCCATCAAGCTGTGGGGCTGTGTGGCCAGTGCCGTTACTGGGAATCTTGGTAAAGTTGAGGGTCATATGGATTCCATATATTCCAATATCAGCAGATTCTTGAGAATAATGTTCAAAAATCAGTCAAGTTATGCAGAGAATAGATATTTTAACAAGACTACGATCCAAAACACTGCTCAAAATCTACTCAGTCGTTCATGCAGAGGAACAAGTACAATGTTCTGGAATGGCCATCCCAGTCCCCAAACCTGAATATCATGGAAAATCTATGCAATGATTTTAAGCAGACTGTCTAGGCTCGGCAAGCCATCAAACCTAACTGAACTGGAGATGTTCTGTAAGGAGTAATTGTCCAAAATACCTTTATCCGGAATCCAAACACACATTAGATGCTATTAGAAGCATCTCGAGGCTATTATTTTTGGAAAAGGATGCTTTACTAAATATTGATGTGATTTTTCTGTTGGGGTGCCCAATTTTATGCACCTGCCTAATTTCGTTTTGATACATATTACACATTTAGTGGTAATCCAATAAACCTTATTTCAGTACTGAAATATTACAGTGTCCATCAGTTATTTGATAGATTAAAATGAAATTGGTGATCCAAACACCTAATGATTTATAAATTAAAATAATTAAACTTGTCACGGGTACTCAAACGTTTTCATACAATTGTATATATACATATATATCTTCACATCTTAACGAGTGACTTACAATTATTATTTTTATACAGTGAGCCATTAAGGGCCTTGCTCAAGGGCCCAACAGCAGTGATAGTGTGTTGTTTAAGTGTTCCCATTATGTTTTTGAGCAGTGTATATAATAGCATGCGTTTAGGATTATTTCGAGAACTGCAGTACTTAAGGAGAGCGATAAAATCAGGATTTCCATTTGTGTGCACTTCACTGCTTCTTATTCCTTCCAGCTTGTTAAAAAGCTGCACTGATCAGCAAAGCATGGCACTGTAACGTGCTGAAGAATCCCGTCTGGTTTAATAATTCAGCCGAGATTCACCATCCTGTCATTAAACTGTCTATGATCACACAGCAGTGAGTGGCTTATTAACCATGAGTTTTCCTGGGGAAGCTTAGCAAAACCACATTAACTACTTTTCTGTGTATAACAATTAAAAAACATCTAGGGAACCACAGTACTATGGACAGAAGTGGCTTGCTGAAGGGAGTGGTCAATGAAGAAACTCCAAATTGGTTAAGAAAGGCTACAGTAATTTAAATCAACACTCTGTATAATCATATCACAAGATACAATAATTAAAAAATGTATACAGATGATAGGGTCAGAATTTGGCACCATGAATACAAGAACCCAAACAGCATTGTGTAAACAGTCCAGACTGGTGAAGGTGGTGTGGGGAATGACTTCTTGGTAAAGTTTGGGCCAGTTAGTACCAATTAATCATCACTTGAATGCCACAGACTACTTGAGTATTGGTAAGGAAAATGTACCATAACACAAAGCCTAAGTCGTCTAAAACTGGTTTCCCGTACATGACAGTGTGTTCACTGTTATTCAGTGGCCTTCCCTGTCACATGGTATGAATCCAATTAAACACCTCTGGGATGTGGTAGAATTAGAGATTCACAGCATGAAAGTGAACTTGAATAATCCGCAGATCATGAACAGTGTGATGCAATCGTGTCAACATAAACCAAACACTCAAAGGAATGCTTTCCAACATATAATGGAGTAAACACCACAAAGAACTTAGACTGTTAAGAAAGAAAAGGGTATAAAGTTTAGCGCTTATAATAAAGCACTCTGTTAGCATATATAATTTTATACAGTGTTTATACAGTAATAGGATAATATGATTTGCTCACACTCGGGAACAAGATTGGTGTTTAAACAAGAAAGAAGTCCCTTTAGTTTTTGTGGGTCTGTGGTATAAGAGGTGCTGTTATAAACGGATAGGGAATTTTGCAGGTAACGTCAGCAATAATGTCATCTATACCAAGTAATACTCCTTAAATAAACAAAGGCAATAAATCTGACAGAAAATAGACATTCAGGAATAATTTAGCCAGCAGTGATCTTTTCTTTGCAGCCATTGGTGTATTCACATAGACTATAAATAAGAGTAAAAAGCAAATTATCAAAATAAGTTAACAACAGTATTAAAAACTTCATATCCATTAAAAACTATTAAAAGGCTCTTGAGGAACATGACTAAAGCAAAGTGATGCCAAATAACGGCTTAACATAAAACCTGTAAAACATGTTTATGGTTCTGTTTAAATTGTTATATAAGCTACAAGTAATTTCCAGATATAACTATTACACTGAGTATGTAATATAAATATATGGGGCTAAACATTCTCATACACATTGTCATGTGTTTACAATTATGAAACAACCCAAAATTTTAAAAATCCTTATTCACATTCAAAGAGTCATGTCCCCTTTCAGAATTCTTGAATGTGTCTGCAAAATCTCATTTTCGTACTCCTCAAATGCACCTGTTTCCTCCCCTTAAATCACTGTTAGAAAGAAGCCAGATCTCTGGCACACAGACATGCCTGTTTTGGTGTTTCCTCCCTTATAGGTGATGCGCTGCACAGCGTCCAGCAGAGACTCCTTGTCCCTAAAGGAGCTCAGTTTGAACTCAGTCCTGGCATCATCGCTGAACTGAACGATGGCCACCTGTCAAAGGAGAAATTCGGAGCGTTTATCATTCCTGTGGTCTTGGATTTATGCTATGCTGAGTTCACTGTGAGCCAAGCTAAACCCAAAAGTCTTTCTGACCTTGAAAGAGAAAGATCCAGTGTGCTATTTCCCACAATGCTCTACTGTTTTTGTGTATAATGTTAACTAGAGTGTTTGAATATGAGAAACTCTTTGCTTTGACTCTGTTTTGTTTTATTGGCATTTTTTTACTGACGTGGTGTTTTCCTTGTAGCACATCCATGACTTGTTGCAGCGTACCCTGATGAGGTATGGAGCATTGATGGATATCTTTTTGGCCCTGGATTATTGTGTCTAGACTGGTGGTATTTTTACTTAATGCTTTCCCTCTGGACCAGGTTATGCACTAGCGAGTGTGGTCTTTACAGTTTGGCCAAAAATAGCCAATGTACAGAGCTGCTTTGAGAAAAAAAACAAAGTGTAAAATTTATTTTAATATTGTTATCTGAACTGAGCTCATTATTGATATATTTCTGTGGTATGCGTGATATAGTGTATTGAGAATGATTTGAATCTTTAAATGATTTCCGGCACACCTGTGTTCCTTCAGGACCAATGATATCCAAAGCTCCAGTGGTGCTATATAAAAATCGGATGATCTTCTGGAAGTTATCGTCTCCTATACTCCAGGATCCATCCACCAAGAACACCAACTCTGCTTTGGCTGCTTTACAAACTGAAAAAGGGAAAGAAGAATGTGTGTGAGGGAGGGTGAGTGAGATTTCACAGAGAGGCAAATCTCATTATTTTATAGATGTTGCAGTAGAACAGATGATCCCAATATTTGCAAAGACTGCCTATTTTTCTTCAACTTGGGTCTCTGACAAGACCTCTATTACCACAGGCCAGATAACACTAAGCTGCTAATTAATTCCTAGCTACCTTCAATCTCTCCTTTTTGGCAAAGTGTTTCTGCCTTCAAAGCATTTAATGTTAAACATATTTCCTATTCTTACGGATCAGGGTGATGGAGAACACCCCGAGGAATGCACTTAGCCATCAGATATAATGGCATATAAATTTCCTGTGTAAGGAGTGCTGTGTTTAGCAATTTGTAGTTGCTATTTTTCTGTTGATGCAAGTTCCAATTCAGGGCATTACATCACTGATGGAGAGAGGGATGAGAAGTCTCCCTGTATAACAACTCATACAATGTGCATTTGCATCCAGATGGACTGGGGAGTGTAAATGTTTATATTCAGTTTTATGGTATTTAGCAGGCACCCTTCTCAATGAGTCGATCCACATATTTACCAGGTGCCACAGTTTCTCAGCGACATCCATGTCTTAAAGAACTATAACATGCCTACACTGCACGGGCGATCACACTGCACATGCAAACTATCAGGTGTCCTAGCAATCAATACCTGCCAAGCCTTTATTCCTGTATACTTAGATTAATGGCCTTTGACTTGGGTGGTACAGTGGTGTAGTGGTTAGCACAGCTAGCTCACAATAAGAAGGTCCTAGATTCCAAGCTCGGCGAGGGCATTTCTGTATGGAGCTTGCATGTTCTCCCTGGGTTTCCTCCGGGTACTCCAGTTTCCACCCACTGTCCAAAAGCATGAACATTAGGCAAACAGGCTGTTCCAAGTTGCCCCTAGGTGTGAGAGTGTGTGTGTGAATAATTGTGTTTGTTGGCCCCGTGATGGTCTGACGAGCTGTTTAGGGTGTACGCTGTCTTGCTACAGCCTCCCTGTGACCATAAAAGGATTAAGCGGTTTGGCAAATAAGTGAATGAGTGAGTAAATGATTGAATGTTTGACTTCTTTTTGCCAACTCCTTCTTGATTCTTGTATAATCTGTGTTATTGTCTGATAATGTATAATCTCTTCTTGCCTGGTGTATGACTGTGAGTTTGCCTTGCCTTTGATGTTCTGTTTGCCTGATCAGTTGACATGTGCCTCTCTGAATTTGAACTTGGATTGGATACCCTTGTCTGGGCATTAATAATAAAAATAATTTAAATATACATTCTGCCTTTATTCACCATCAATGTAAAAGTCTGTGCTGGGGGGATATAGTAAGAAAATCCCACAGAAACACTTTTTGGTTATTTAAAGTACTTCAGGAATTTTTATTGTTAATTCAACCCTATGAATCTTGCTGTGGTTATAAACAGTAAAGCTGTACACATACTGTATCAGGTCTTTGCTACTTGTGTACAGTAAGTTTTTGTTCAGTATATTCATTGAATTATGTGGCTCAAAGACCTAGAAAAGGTTAGCTGTCCGATCAAACATGCATTAAAGAAAGGTCACACAGCTCATAGGGACAAAGAAGACCAACATAAAACAAAACAAGTCAGTGAAAATACTGCAAAATCCCCCCCTGTAGCACCCTTTCTCTATTTTATCACTCCATTCTTCCCTTGTTACCTTCTTTAGCCGATGGCATGGTGGGAACTGGGGCTGTGGTGGGAGGTGGAGTTGGTGGTTGGGTAGGAGCTGGAACTATAATAAAAAAAACATGAGCAAAAAAAATCTCACAATATCAAAGTTGTGTGACTTCACGTCTAAGAACAGATACATTCAGGGCTGTTTTGATCTTATTTCCAGACAGTGACAGAGAGTGTGCAGACAGAGTACAGCTCTGTTTACCTCGTTGGCTAGGAAGTAGTCTGAATCACTGACCCATTATTGCTGCCTCTCACTGACACACAGATATGTGTGTTGGGAGAAAGGAGAGAATGGCTGAAACCATGCAGCTGTCCTAAGAGCTGAGAAGAAATGTACTATTCTCCAGAACAGTGGACACCAACAGTGTTCCTGGCGATCTACCTTTTTGAAGGTTTTGACCCCAACCAAAATCACCTCGTTTAACAGCTCAAGAACGCAATCATAAGATGATCAGGTGGGCTTAATTAGGGTTGGAGCCCTTCGCCATTGAGGTAAATATCCAAAAAGGTTGGAGACCACTTCTTTTCACATGCTTGCATTATGGAACTTGAATGTGAGGCGTGAAAGTGACAGTGAGTCATTTACGTGTATTGTCCATGATGGTGACGGCAGGGCCTTCCAAGTTCTGTAGCTGTGTGTAGACACTGATCTTGTACTGTGTGTTAGGCCACAGGTTGAAGAAACACTGCCTGGAGACATGGCCAGTTACTCTGTGCTCCTGTATTTGACCATCTGAAAGTTAAACGCAACACGAAGTGAGTGGAGAAGACTTGCACCGAGGAGTGCTGCTCATTTGACACAACACTGAACCAAAGTGGAACAAAAGAGAATCCATGTTATCCAAATTAACAGGTGCAGGTGACTAATCACACAGGGCAACACATCCTCAACAAGATAATTAGACACTATTCACCACAGGTGTCTGTTTAAACCTCACTCTACTACAAAGAAAAACAAGAAAATATGCAGTTTTGGTTGCTGCTTGTCAGCTCCTGACACTTCTATCCTTCAGTATGATAAACAATGTGAATAAATTGGATATGAGAAAACTGTGTATGGTCAGAGTCAAGATGTGGAATGATGAAAGACAGGAGGTCTAATAGCTGCTATTCATCACCTTTGAAACTGTAATTATTTTCCAAGCCATGCTGGAGTCAGACAAAATGAAAAATGTACGAGATTCATATACTCAGATGGGTCAATGAGGTCAAGGCAAAGTGGATTACTGAACAGAATCGATCCCTTCTTAGACCCTGTTCATACTTGGATTTAAAATGTATCTCAGGTGACTGGGTCAGTGGACAGTGCTAAATACACTAAAATGTAAATGTCCATCTGATGCAATCAAGACATATTTACCCATACATCAGGACTACTACTTAAATCTTTTGTAGTGAAAAAACAAAGGCATCTTTCTAATGAGGTTATAATGGTGTAGGCAGTAACAGAATCTGGACACACCTTGGAGATGCATGACAGAACCTGTTTATACTTGCACTGTGCAACTGTGATCCAGGGCAGCATGCTGGCGTAGTGGTTAACACATCTGCCTCACAGCAAGAAGGTCCTGGGCTCACTGGCTATTCCAAGTTGCCCCAAGGTGTGATTGTGAGTGTGAATAATTGTGTTAGTTGGCCCTGCAGTGGTCCACAAGCTGTCTTGCTCCAGCCTCCCTGCAACCTTAACAGGTTTAAGTGGGTGGACAAATAAGTGAATGAGTGAGTAAACGTGTGAGTGTTTGACCTCTTTTTGCCATTTCCTTCCCAAATAACCTGTATTATTGCTTGTTAGTGTAATATCTCTTCTTGCTTTGTCTGAGTTTTTTTTGACTGAGTTTGCCTTGGTTTGATGTTCTGTTTGCCCGATCAGTTGACCTGTGCATGTCTGAACTTTAACTTGGACTAGGATTTGGATACCCTGCCTGGACATTAACAATAAATAGCATTTTAAATGTACATTCTTCCTAATTGTATCCACCATCACTATGTATGCGTGTAAATGGATGTGTGTATGTGTTGCTCTGTGATTATCTGACGAGTTGTTCAGGGTGTATCCTGCCTTTGCCCACTGTCAGTTGAGATAGGCACCGACCTCCCTGTGTAAGCGGTTTAGCTGATGAGTAATTGAGTAAGTGAGTAAATTGAAATCCAGATACTTCAGAATTATTTTAAAACCAAATGTAAACAGGTCCTTAGTATATATGCCCAAACCATCGCTACAGTTTCACTCATACATCTTCATTTACCTGCATGGTGTTGACTAATCAAACCAGAAACAATAACTTTTCATATGATCTTGGATACTAAAAACACTGGACTGTTTGCCAAAGCTTTGTTTTAATCCAAAAGCTTATCTGCAGCTTCCATCTCTGGAATCTTGCCGGCATTGAAATTTTTGGCAGTCTGTAAGGACACTTGTTCTCTGTCTACATTTCTCCACATGACACTGATAATAATGCAAGCCGGAAATAATTATAATCCTCTAACTAGACTGATCAAATATGCTTTCAATCAGATTTGTTGTTTTGGACTTATCAAACAATAGGTTGATGTTTCATTATTTAAAGCTTGGTATGAAATAATTCAAGGGTTATAGTGAGACTTGTTGGCTGATGTTTTACAGTAATTTAAGTCACACATTTTATGCATCAGATTTAACAGAATGTACTTTTCTGAAAGCAGTAGGAACTCCCTCTTCTTTCTCACACATGTACTGTACTGTAAAATTTTTTTTTGTTTTACCCATAAAGTAAACTGCTAACCTCCAGTCCTTGGCTGTTCATTGCATGTGCTGACATTTACTTAATGAAACCCCTAAAATGCATATACACAAGTATTACTCCTACATCTACTTTTTTCTGAATCTGGGTTTAGAATGGATAACCGAATGTATGATTATACAGTACATTAGACTCCCACAGAGCACCTGTGCAACAGACCATCTAAGAGAGTCATTGCTGAAGGCACTCTGAATCTCTAACAATTAATTCTCAATATCATTACACCCAGTGCTGCAAGAAGCTGGATCTGCCTTCAACTGTGGCACGGTGCAGAAATCTCCTGTGCTGCTAGTCCTGAATGTCAAAGGAAATGGTGGATTTACACAGGAGTGGAAATGCTAAGGCTTCATGGATGAAGAAAAAATAAAATGCATTAAAGCAGTACTATTTCAAATCAGAACATAAGTCCTGTCAGAGCATGTCATCGAAGAACATTCAGTTGAAAGTGCCCGATGACGACGCTGTAAAGAGTCAAATGCGTGTCCAATTCTTTCAGATCACCAAAGTGTGGTTAAAACTGAACATGGCAGTGTTTCCCTTTCATAAAACTTGTGTGTGTGTGTGGGTGTGTGTATGGAACTCACTGAGCAGGGACTCGATGATGACCCTGTAGAGGGAGGCCTGGCTGACAGGCTGCCACTGTGCACACATGCTGTTCATCTGCACCTGGTATGTACTGAGCCCACTGACTCCCAGAGACACTGCAACACACACCACATACCATCAGGACACAAAGTCTACTTTCCAAACACAGTATTTCATTCATCCATTCATTCCGCTTAATCCTAATTAGGGTAGAGGGGAGGCTGGCACACATCTCAGCTGACTCTAGGCGAGGGAAGAGTACATCCTGGATAACTCGCCAGACCATCGCAGGGCAGAAACACGATGACAGCAACTCAATGGCCTACTCTTTACAAACAACAGCAATGGTTCATTTACATGCCTCTCACCACAGATTGTGAGAGACATGGCTGGCCTTTGATATCCCAGGTAGAAGTGACAACCCGGCGATACTGAGGCCTGAACCCCTGACCTTGGGATCAATAATCCAGCACCCTACCAGTGGTCCACCACTGCCCCCAAAGTATTTCATTTGGATCCCAAATCAACAGTCTCGGTGTCTAAATAATAACCATGGACAATGTTTGGTTATCCAATTCAGTGATATCCAAAAGGTGGAGATTACATTGAAAATCTGATTGTTAGGGTTGTTTTTTTGTTTTGTTTTGTTTTGTTTTTAATTGGAAATAAATATAATGTTTCAGAAATGTTTAGAACAGGCTCTGCAGTGGTCTGACAAGCTATTCTGGGTGTACACCGCCTTCACCTAGAGTAGAACCAGGATGTGTTCCCAACTCCTCACGACCATAATAAAACAAAAAGCAGCTTGAAAAATGAGCTGAAAAAAATTTTAATACAGAAAGTAAATGTTCAGAACTTTATTTTATATTCAAAATTTCTGCACCATTTCTAACTCGCTATTTAAAAATAAACAAATTTCGAATATTGAATATTGAGTTTTATGTACGCCTTTTAGCAAAGTTTTACACAATTTTGTTGAGTCATGCTGGCTTAGGTACACATTGTCATTAACATTCAATTAATTCATTCATGAATTAATTTGCCGAACAGCTTAATCCTTTTACGGGGATGCTGGAGCCTATCTCAGCCAACACTAGGCGAAGGCAAGGCTCACCCTGGACAACTTGCCAGACAATCGCAGGGCCAACACACACACAACCATTCGCACTCATACATTCACCTGTGAGCACAGCCAATTTGGAACAGCCAATTATCATAACGTGCATGTCTTTTGACTGTGGGAGGAAACCAGAATAACTGGAGGAAACACAAACAACACAAACACAGGGAGAATATGTAAACTCCACACAGAAATACAAAAGATTTGTTGAGCCCGGGAGTCAAATCAACGACCTTCTTGCTGTGTGGTGGATGTACTAGCCATTACACCACTGTGTGGCCGGGTTTCATCCAGACGCTCTGGTTTCCTCCCACATTCCAAGGACATACACATCAGGCTAATTGGCTGTTCCAAATTGCTGCTAGGTGTGAGTATGAATAGTTGTGTGTTAGCCCTGTGATAGACTGGTGAGTTGTTGAGGCTGCACCCCGCCTTTGACTAGAGTCAGATGGGATGAGCTTCAGCCTTCCCACAAGCCTAATAAATAAAATGGTTCATAAAACCAAATGAAATACTGCTGAATTGTCAAAGCTTTGGACTGCACACTGGTCATGTGTTCAGTACACACAATGTTGAAGGAAAAGAAACATAAGGTTCAAACCGCATTCTTAACAAATGCTGCTTCTTTTAGGGTGTTACCATACTTGATTTTTCTGGTTTTGGAAACCACATAAAATGTGCTGTGGCAAAGAAGATAAGTGTAAAAAAGAAAAGAGGAATTTCTATGAATTAACAGATCTCAGTACAAACCAAAGCCACAAGCCACATGGTCTATGTTACCCAGCACAATACTCCACTCCTGGTTTACCGTAAAACAGACTATGATATCTAATATTTAATTATTTGCGGATAGTTGTACCCATGAATTCATCTCTGTGGGTGAGTTCGGCTTCCCATGCTATGAATCAGGTCAAGCATCAACATAGCAAGGTTTCAGGTCTGAGTCAGGTTTGACAGCCGAAATCACCTTTTTTTAAATGTCACACTAATCAGGGGAAACTAAATAGATTTAATATAAACTTTTTCCAGGAATCAAAATCTGAAGGCAAAAATACACATTTTAATTCAGTTAAAGGCTATTAGCCATTTAAAAAAGTGCATTATGCTTTATTCAATCTGAAATTACACAAAAATACCATTCATTCACACAGTTCCTTGGTTAAGTTATGTAGAAGGAAATATTTAAAAATAAATAAAAAAGCATGAAATAACAGAATGAGTTCAGAGTTCAAGAAAAGCATAAAAAAAGGAAAAAATAATTATAAAAAATGTATTTTCAACAAATTAATGCAAACCCATTTTCCTACAACTAGATACATAAATGATAGAATTTTGGGTTTCATCAGGGTTTGTAAAACGCCACCAAACAGTTCACAAACAGTTTTCAGGGTCGCAAACGTTTTTTCTTGAAATGCAAACATTTGCAAAACAGTTGTGAGCGTTTGCACACCATCAGTCATTCTTTTTTTC
This sequence comes from Porochilus rendahli, assembly GCA_039654305.1. NCBI lineage: Eukaryota > Metazoa > Chordata > Actinopteri > Siluriformes > Plotosidae > Porochilus > Porochilus rendahli. Next base: position 29,387,017 of record JBCNYG010000001.1, read on the forward strand.
CTCTTTTTGCTCCTCTTCTTTCCTTCTCTTTTAGTGCAGGATAGCTGAATAGCAGCCAGACAATGCAATTCTTCTTCAAGGACAGCAGCACATTATGTTTCTCAATCATGCTGTTTTTAAATGAATGGGATGGATGGACTTTGGGCTTCTTCCTGACAGAAATCTATTTCCATATTCAATAACTCAATCTTCTCTATATGGGGAGGGTTTGATTACCTTTTTATAGGCTTGGGTGGTTCAATTTGGAGACTTGCCTGACATTCACCTGGTATTTTAGTTGGCAAAAAGTCCCAAACATTCCCAAATAGTGGCAAATAGTTGCTAATTGTTGAAAACACTGCCACTAACATTTGCTGACAGTTGCTAATGTTCACCAACTGTCTTTTGCAAACACTTTCACAAAATGTCTCTAATGACAAAGGCAAACCCTGATTTTTGTCAACATTTGTCAGAAAAGTTGCAGAACCCAAAATATGGTACATTTGTCAGCATTTGCCGCATACAGGCTTAAGAGTGCCTTTCGATACTTAAGTTTAAGATCTTTTGTTGGTTGTACTTCATTTGGATTCTCTGGTCCTTCTGAAAATGACATATAATCCATAT
>JBCNYG010000001.1:29401191-29423738 GCA_039654305.1 Porochilus rendahli
CCCGACAACATAGCTCCTAGAATCATTCGGGCACACAAACCCCTCCACCACGGTAAGGTGGCAGTTCTCGGAGGAGTGCTATGCTATTCAGTGTTTCTCTTCATTTGCAGTTGAGATATAATTACAGGAAAACCAGCCAAGCAACTGTATTTACAGGAAATGGCATCTATTAGACTTGATGTAGCATCAAAGTGGAATTCTGTGTAACAGAAAGCAAGATGCTATTTCCCTTCCCTTTAGCAAAATGCAGTAATCCAGTAATCCATCCTACACATTTTCTTCCGATAAACCCCAATTTTTTTCATGTGTAGCAGCACCATCGTCTCCTTTGGCTTTCCCAGCTTTGTTTATTCCCTTGCACTCTATTCCAAAGTGAAATTGGATGGTAAAAAGGGGGATCATACGATCTTATATTTATATATGAGTCCAAACAGAGCACAGATCTTTCCCACGAGGGGAGACCGCACACTCTGTTCTGTATGCACTGTGGAAGAGCCGTCCAGTTCTGCAGTATGTTTGTTGTGTATTTTGTCTGAATTTAAATGAGGTGCTTTGATTGCAGATACTGAGCTCAGTGGTTTGTTTATGTACAGTGAACAAGAGTTCCTGGCAAATATCCCACACTTCCTCCTCCTCCTCCTCATCGTCATCATCGTCTCTGTCAGTGCGTGTTCGTAAATCCTACATGTGAACATGTATGTGCAGGTATTTAATCAATACACACGTTGTTAACACTTGAAGCTGTACATCAGAATGTCAGTACGTATTCCTTATAGCCAAGATTAAGTTAGCTAACTGATGAACACATATGAAAACTGACAAGAAAATTTACATTTTATCTTTATTATGCAATCAAGGTTTTTTCATCCCCCACTCCCTTTTTTTTAGTATTCATCTCACTACGTACTCAGAGAATACTTCTATGCACCACTGAATATCGACATACTTCCATTAGATTTTTTTTCTCTCAGTCATTAAGCGACAGATATGTTTTCAGAATCACAATCCCCATCCACCCCCCACCCCCCCACCCAAAAAAAAAATCTCCTTTTGTTTTATAATATTTAGATTTAGTTCAGATATAACACATGACCGGTCACATAAATACCACCTTATTGTTCTAAGGCTAGAGGCTAGACAGTCACATACACAGCAGTATGTCGTGACTGCTTATTATTATAGCCAGCAATAACGTTTTAAAAAAAAGCAGTTTGCGCTGCAGTAGCTTTTCTGTAGGATCGCTATACATGTACTAGCCTTCGCTCCACATGCACATCAACGAGTATTGTGCACCCATGACACTTGCTGTATCGCTAGTTATCCTTCCTTGGACCACTTTTGGCTGGTACTTGTCACTGCATAACAACTTGTTTATCTATCACAAAGTGTGGCCCTTGTCAAAGTCACTCAGATTCTTAGGTTTGCTTATTTTTCCTGCTTCCAACACATCAACTTCAAGTTTCAATTTATTACATACCACTCCTTGACAGGTCACACTGTAACAAGCTAATCTTGTTCCCTTCACCTGTTAGAGGTCATAATGTTTTAAGTTAAGTTGATGGCTAATGCAAGTAATGCATTGTTCATTTTATTAAGATATTCGTAATAATTAGAAGAAAAAATATGGCAGCATGGTCTCTAGTTTAACCGTAAGCTCAGGTAATATTGTCTGTAAAGTTCTATGCATGTTCTACCTGGATCCACATGGATTTCCTCCAGATTCTCTGGTTTTCTCCCACCTCTCAAAAACATGCCATTACAGCAAGTTACCTTTAGATGTGCCTTTATTTATGATGCGTTATGCATCTCAAGGACATTTACTGAGAAGTGTTGCAGCTGAAAAAATAGTCTTTGAAACACTATTCAAGAATTTATTGGTGAAAAACATGTTCCACCTGCTGAGCTGTGAATGATCCTTGCGACGGATAATAAAGTACTTGTTATGGGCTACAGTGCTTGAGATGCTTAGAAAGCTACACCTGATCTAAAGTATTTACAGTTTTAAATAATCCATGACATTAGTTAGTGGGAATGTTTATAGCCAGTTAGTGTCCTTTCACTGAGACAGTATTGTGCTACAATACAATCTGTGCTTTCTTTGCTGGATAATGATGAAGGCTCCAGCATTCAGAACAAGGTGAAGCCTCTTTCTTAAAGATCTGGAACGGTCTGGAAGTTATGAAAGCATGCATTCGTTTTTTATTGTCACGTAAGGTAATTTTATTCATAAATTGCTCCTTTTATGGGAGGCTGTGTTTCATAAGGGGTGTCAAGCTCTGGGGCGAATCAAACTTACTGCAGACCGACTACAGGCCCAACAGCAGTATTTCGGTTTGATTAGATCAAAGAGGTTTCTATTCACATTCTTAGTATTGACGCAAACTTGAATCCTGGTATATTATTGTAGTCCATTAGTCTGTAAATGGTTACATGTTTTGGTAGAGTGGAAAAGACGTAATCGTTACTAAACGATCTCTTACCTGCCTATGACTTAATGAGTTATTACTTCAAAACCTGCCCCCTTTACTAGTACTGCTGTTTAAATGACCTTCCATACCATACTTACCTTCTTAACTGAGTTCTGAGAAAAATGAAAAATCCCTTGATCAACACTAAGATTACAGATTAAACCAAAATAGACTGGTCAACAGGTCTAAATGTTAGTTAAAAAACATATGTATATATTTTTTAAATAAGGTATAGCCTTGTTAATATTTTTTAATTAACCATTTATTGAATTCAAGTGAACTGAAAGAAGGAGACCAAAGAGCAATAATTAAATTTTCTGCAAAGATGGATACAGCTCTTATATACACAAAAGCTTCTTTCCGAAGCCACAGATTAACTGAAAATAGATGGAATGAGAGAGATCAGTACCTCAATTCCTCTTTGAGTTAAATACACAAATTTACACCTCTTTCACAAGAGTCACACAAATCCTCGCAGTGTTCATACAACAGTAAGATTTTTCACAGGCCTGACATTTTCCCTGACCACTTAACCTCTTTTCAAATACCAAAGCGACTGATTACCTTCCTGCTAATAGATGTCAGTCGCCTTTACATCAGCCAGTCTGCTAAACAGAAACCATTAATGATTAATTTAATTCATTAAATTTCAAGTCAGATGAAAACGGCTGTAGTTTAAAAGCCAACCAAATTCAAGAGTGAACAAAATGATGCATAAATGAGCGGAGCTGTTTGCCGTATGAAGCACACCCATTAATAATTTACACAGCTTCCAAATAATAAATTAACAAATGAATAAATAAACAAGCAGGCAAGCAAACATCAACACACGTCTTTTCCCTGTGAATGCGAAAAATGATATGAGGGCGTTTTGCAAGTTAAGTCCTTGTGATTGACTCCATAACGATCCTTAAACCTGTAACCTCTACAATACTCCTAGTGCTCCCTCCAGTCAATTACTTCATAAAGGTTTAGATATTCAAGCAGTCAGTCTCATCCCAGATATCACCAATAGTAAGGAGAAGTGAATGTCATCATGGCTGGGAAGCATGATGATTTGAAGGGGATGCATGGTGGTCATGAGGTGAGGTGGGCACAGACAGATGACACAGTGTTTCAAGCGGGCACTGAATAAAAGAGTTTGGGAGCAAGGAAAGAATGTAGAGGGTTAAAGCACTGTGGCATTGTGCCCATCCATCTTAGGGAGTCTGGAGTCCTGAACTGTTCCCATTGTCACCAGCAGGGGGCGGCTATCCTCAGCAGTGCCAGTCCGGCCTAGTGAGATGGGTCTCTGCTGGTTGGAGAGAGCAGGAGGTGGCACGGCATTCTGGGGTCCCGACATTGACTCCAAAGGCAGACCCTGATCCTGGTAGCCGTAACCGATGTTGCCGCATGGGAATCGGCGCAGTCTGTAGAGTGGTACAGGGGGCAGGGCTGCTGAATCTAGCAACAGGGGGGCAGGGGTAGGTTGGGGAGGTGGGGGCAAGAGAGGCCTGCACTGCCCCTGTTGCTGGATCTGAATTTGTTGTTGCTGCTGTTGAATTTTTTGCTGCTGCTGGATCTTCTGGTGCTGGATCTGGATTTGTTGGTGCTGCTGTTGAAATTTCTGCTGTTGCTGCTGTTGCTGGATCTGTAGCTGCTGTTGCTTGTGCTGCTGTTGCAGGCCCAGAGCCTCGGCCATACTCCCACTACGGCCAGATAGCTCGTGGACCTGAGTTCCTGCTTGCCTTTGGGCCTGGGCCTGCTGCCTTTTCTGCTGTTGTTGGAGGAACCACGAACCATATGTTGGGTTCCACAAGTTGGTTGGCTTCCCATTGCGGTTATCCTTGTCACCTGTCGGAGCCTGAGCAAAACCCAAATTGATATGGCCCCCTTCTTGGGGAGCAGGGACAACAGAGGATGGCTTACTGCAGGCTGTCAGCACAGATGCCGAGGACACTGGTGGATGAGAGTGAAGCTGGGAAGCTGCACTGGGTACGGACTTGTTATCAGATGAGCACGCACTCATTAGGAGAGCCTCAGCAGCTCTCTTGGCCTCCTCCGAACGGGTCACAGCAGTGGAAGGTGGCATTTCCTCTGCGCCTTGGGAGGTGGCGAGTAAAGAGGGTGCAGCCGGATCTTCAGGGCGCATGGGGACCCGCTCTTCCTCTTCAGGCATCGGGCCATACTCAACAGGTAAAGGTACGGTTATCACATCTGGATCCTGAAGAAGGGTAGGGTATCACACAAGATACAAACTTTTAGGCAGAGTTACTAAAATTAATGCTCAATACTGACAATTGCTGATTCACCCTATCAAGGTACTTGTAGATGCACATGTAGGCTGATGTTTAAAATACTTTTATGTTCCCCTGTACAATATACTGAAACAGTTATTCGTCTCAGGCTCTGCGCACATTGCTAAACAGTCCTGTTCAACAGTATTAACTTCTCTTGAGGTAAATAACTGTTTTTAGACACTGATCAGCTATAACATTATTACCACCTGGCTGTACGCTATGTCCTGACACTGTTTATCATGGGTAGCATTTAATTTCAGCCCTAGCCTGCCCTCTCTATGTGCCTCAATGAGCCTTGGACACTCTTTTCAGCTCACCGGTTGTCCTTCCTTAACCCCTTTGGTCTGTAATTACCACCGCATACTACAAAGACCCCACAAGACCTGCTGTTTTGGAGATAAAGAGACACCAATGGTTTACTTTAAAAACTTTGAGAACTGACTCTTCACTTCCTGCCAAATATATCCCAGTCCTTGTCACTGTGACAAGATAATTAGCAATGATTCACCCAAGGTGAGGTAAGTGTCACCGCAGTACTTAATTCAGCTACATCCACCGAGCCGGAGGCAAATAATCCTTTTAGTTTATATTACATGGAGACATAAAAAGCAAACAAAAACAAAATGTTGTAGTTTATGTTAACATTTTATTTTTTTATTTATTTATTTTCATATTTTAACCATTACAGAGACAGGCCAGGTGGCCTCTGTGTCTCCTGAGCAGAGCACTGTGTAGCTAATGATGTATTTTTATTCCAATTAAGATTTTAGTGTAAACTACATGGAAACAAAAAACCCCAGTAAACTACGATTAATGATTTAGGCGGCATGGTTACGTAGTGGTTAGCACGTCCGCCTCACAGCAAGAAGGCCTGGGTCCAATAACCGGGCTTCGGCGTTTTCCGCGTCGAGTTTGCATGTGTTTCCCGTGCTGGCGTGGGTTTTTTCTAGGTACTTCTTTTTCCTCCCACAGGCCAAACACATGCACAGTAGGCTAAGTGGATGTTCCAAATCGCCCCTAGGCATGAGAGTGAGTGTGAATGGTAGTGTGTTTTTGCACTGCAGTGGCCTGGTGAGCTGTTCAGGGTGTACCTCACCCTTTGCACAAAGTTGGCTGAGATGGGCGCCAGCCTCCCTGTGACACTAATTCGAAATTAGCGGCTTCAAAAATGAATGAATGAATAAATAAATATCTGTAGTTTATTGTTACATAGTTTAGTATGACAATGGCAGGTCAGTTGAGCGAAGCTTAGCAATGCGTAGCTTATGGCTTTCTTTTATAGTCTCTACATTCAGTGTTTTATTATATAATACACCATGTTTTAATTGATACATTTTCTTTATTTTAAAGCATGATGAGGCTCCCTGCTTCAAGTGACTGTGACAAACCCCTTGATAGCAGACCAATTAAATTAATCAATGTTATTTACTTCACCTGTCAGTGGTCATAATGGGTTTAATGTTATGGCTGACCAATGTAATTAGACGGTAAATATTTTCTAAATATATTTAATACAAAATAACCCTACAAAAAGTGTGACTGACTGTACAGTTACAAAATCTGGTGTTCAAGAAACCTCATGAGAACCATTACTGCACCTGCAAACAATAGTCAATCCGCTCCAGGATAGTGGAGAAGTTAGGCCTGTCTTCAGGTTGGTGTTGCCAGCTCTGCGTCATTATCCGATAGCTGTTAAACACACACACGTGCACACACACACACACACACACACAGTTGACTCATTGAAATTTTGTGTTTTGTTTGTTTCCTCATTACTGGATTTTCTCCCTTACCAAGCCATGCTATTTAGAGTGTGGGTGATTGCCTTTGGATAGCTGAGAGCCAAAGTAGAGGCACACAACTGAGATTGAATTTAATCAAGCCCATTTCTTTAACAGCTGATTATAATTTTCATTTCCACTGCACACCTCTTTTTTTTTTTGCCCATTGCGTCCATTGCACAAAGAGTGAAGGTGTCATTTGGTATAACAATTCTAAACAAGCCTCTGTAGCTTTGACTTATATTAGGTGAGCATGAGAATTAATAATTCTGAATCCATGCCCCAGCTGATTAAATTAAAATATTACATAAAGAGAATTGAGGATTATATAGAGAGGAATAATTGCAAAAAAAAAAAAATCTTATAATAACAATTGATTATTCAATAAAAATAAAAATGGTCCCGAATCAGAGTGGCACAGGGGCTTAGTGGTTAGGCGTTTCTGTGCGGAGTTGACATACAGTTCTCCCAGTACTTGTGTGGGTTTCCTCTGAGTGCTTCAGTTTCCTCGCACAGTCTGAAGACATGCACATAAGGCTACTTAGCTCTTTTAAATTGCCCCTATGTGTAAAACTGATTGCGAGTGGTTGCGTGTGTTGGCCCTGTAATGGACTGGCAAGCTGTTCCAGGGTGTATCCCGCCTTCACATAGAGCATGAGCTGAGATATGCTCCAGCCTGCCACGACCCCTTATTAGAATAAAGTGGTTTGGCAAACAAAATGAAATGAAAATGATCCCAAATCTGTTGTGTAGTAGTAGCCTGATACTCTAATGATGTGCACTTCTCAAAAACAAGTAATCTTTATCTCTATCTCACTGTCCCCGTGACGTTACAGCAAACCGAACAGTAATGATTTGCAGTATTGCTATACAGTACCACCTAGAAAATGACGGGTTTGTGTGTATATATATATATGTGTATACGTATGTATGTATGTATGTATATAAAAAGGGTAGTGATAAGATCACTCACACTGGTCCTGGGCAGTTCTTTGGAGGATCCATCCTGCCACCATTTGTGACAAAATCCAGAACCTCTTGATTACTACGGCTGGGATATGGCATGTATCCCATTGAGAAGATTTCCCACAACAGCACTCCAAAAGACCTGAGCCGTGTAAACAGAAAAAACGACAGAGAAAAAAGAACCGGAGTCATCCGAGCAATTCAACGTATGCATTTATAAATTACATCCACACAATGAAAATTTGCTTTTTTTATTTTTCATTTCTATTTGTTTGCTTTACCATGTATCGGTCTTGGAGGTAAAGATTCCTTCCATAAAGGCCTCCGGAGGCATCCATTTTACTGGCAGCATGGCGCGCCCTCCTTTTCTATAGTAGCTGGCTCTGTGCCGAAACAAACAAACACATTCAAGATTTTTCACCCATACACAGGCGTCCACGGCCACAGCAACCAGGTACTGCAGCTCAGTGACTAATGAACTGTGTTCTACGATTTCAGACAAAAGTAAGAGAAACAGAAACTGTGAGAAAAAAAGAAGAACAGGAAGAAGAAGGAGAATGGAGAATATATGTGACTGTAGTCATGGAAACATGTGCATATTCATCACTAAGACAGTAGGCAAATGTGGTGTCTGTTCAGGTTTGCCAACCATGTCCTCACTAAACTCTTATTAAACTGCACTAAAACGTGTTTCTTATTATATATTATATTACATTATATTACATTATATTATATTATATTATATATTATATTGAGTGGAATCCTCTCAGAGCTCAGGTTGCTGTCTCTCCGTCTCTGTGTTAGCTTTCTCTGAGTTTTCTTACACCTCCCAGAAGCATAATATTGGTTGAATTGGCCACTAGGCCACACATGAATGTCTAAAGGTGTATGTGGTGCTGTGTGACGGACTGACATCGATTCCAGGGTGTACTCCCACCTCGCTCCTGGTATTCCCATGATAGGCTCAGGATTCTCAGTGACACAGACAAAGATGAAGCAACACTACTGAAAAACCATGCATGTATGATATTGTATACAGGGTCTATAAACATACAGTATGTACTTTTCATTTAGTTAGTAAATAAATAAAATAAAGGGTTTTTTTTTTTTACGTTTGGACATTATTTACAATCTGACTTAATGAGTCTGAATACTTTTTTCTTTTCCAAAATTTGATAAATCCATTTTAATTCAAAAATATCCTTTTTTACCTCGTCTCGAAGTGTCCAATCGTATTCGCAAAGGGTCGCTGTGGGTGCCAGTTTTTATTTCATCTAAACACGTCAACCACATCTGAGAGTTTATTGAAAATGAAGATCAGTTGATTTAAGCAGGTGAGAGGTGTGGCTTCTGCTTGGATGGAATGAAAACCTGCACCCACACCGACTCTTTGCAGATAAGATTATACACCGCTGGGCTGAACCCATAAACTCATGATAACATTTATTCTTCCTGTGAAAATGCCTGAACACGTCTAACAAAATTAAAATCTCTTTTTTTTTTTTTTTTCTCTTCATAACTTTAGTTCCCTGTTCCCAAATCTCTACATTCAAGAATGATTTTTTTCCCCTTAATTAAATGTATTGAATATCCTGCCATAGAAATAGTCCGCACTACAACATGTTTGAATAAGATAATAGAAGTCAATTAGTGTCTGACCACAAAATTAAGACTTTTTTGTCTTATTTTAAAAAAAAATTCAAATTGTCTTATTTTAAAAAAATGCTCTAAAAGGACCACCCCTCTGAGAAAACCACTTATGTTTTTAATTCAATTCTACAAAATTAAAGATTAGCCAAAAGATTAGTGCTTTACAATTCAAGAACAGTGTGACAGAAAGAGCATTATCTGTTCATCAAAAGCATCAGAATTATTAGTTTTGTCCAGGAAATCAATATCAATAATATTAAAAATATATAAATAAATAATAAATATGTATCCCACTATGTGGAAGAAATTATAACTGTTGATTTGTCAAGAGGAGATATAACCTGGCTGGATATAAAACAGGCATGGCTCTTTTCACTGTATTATGGATAACTAAATTGCAACACGGCATGCATTTTACACATAGACATATTGCAATTTTAATGGAAACAAAGACAGACTTATGTCTTATGAACTCGTCTTATGTTGTATGTTTCTCCACCATTTTCCTAACAAGTCTTGTGTTCAGTGACGTAAGCTACTTTTTTTTGTTTTATCCTTAAACTGTAGTACCCTGTCAACAAATTTCAGCATATCATAGATTTCAAAAATAGGCTTTGACATATAGAATAAACAAACAAACTTATTAATAAAAACTTAACATTTCATTCATAAAACTGCCACCTATGGATTTCTCATATAATCTTCAATAAAAAAAACGAAAATAATATTTTATTAAAGTGCTACATGAAAGGGATGTATTGCAAGTGGTCCTAGTAATAAAACAAAGAAAAAAAAAATACAGTACATTTATTAATTCTAGTTGACTGAATATGGATAGTTTTTCATTTATTTAATAATTTATTCGAAATCCCATTTTCTGTCTTTTAGTAGTAAGAAGCTGAATTTAGCAAAATATTAATAGCAAAAAATAATAATTTGTGTCAATGGCTTATGCAAAAGACTTAAGAGAGAAAAGCTTCCTATTGTAATGACTCATGCTTATCTCGACTAATAAATGTGTATTCAAAGTGGATTTAATTTCACATTTAGAATTCTACTTGGTGAAAGCTGCACAGAGCTGAATAGAAAAAGTAGCTCCTTCAACCGAGTCATTGAGAGTCTCAGTCACTTTTCCCTGCTTTGAGCAGCTCTTATCTGAGATGTGCTTCTGTATCAGATCTGTTTATGATCACCTATCTCAGCGCACCTGGAGAGAGTGAGAAAAAGAAAGAAAGAAAAAAAACTCTGCGGAAAGGTGTACAGAAAACAACTGATTGTTACTGTGTCCTTAAGCGCTGGTGGGACAGAATGGAGGTAAACTGGTTGTTTATCATGAAAAGAGCCCGATAGCCAGGGACATATTGCTTCCTCTCTTCCAAACAAAGACATTTACACTCCTGACAAAAATCAGGACACTGCCAGTGTTATCATGTCTTTGTGGTGCAGGAAGTGAAGCGTGGCGCTTTGAGATAAGGGACAGCCAGACCAACCCACAGACATCACTCTACTATGGCTTCACATATATATCATCCCTGTGTAATCCTACTTATGGGAGAAGAATAAACCTCGTTTCAGGACAGAAATCGAGACAATCCCCACTAAAAAGGAAAGGGACCACGCAGAGCATCGACAGAACCCTCAGCTTTGGGTTGCTATGGGAATCTACACTTTGATTGGATTTATCAAATTTCTTACCTATTGTATTGATTTTTTTTTTTTGCTGCGATAACAAATGTTCTAGGAACAGAAACATAACTTTCTGGACCTCATGAATATTCCACTGATATGGTCTAGAAAATACCTAAAAACTATAATACGTATAGTATAAATAACACGTGCGCTTGGATTTAATAATGCCTAGTAAGTCCTGCTATTTAAATTTGGTCTCTGTTGCAGGCAGGGAAACGTTTCCGTTCCTTGAAAGCAAACACCGAGCGAATGAGGAGGAGCTTTTTCCCGCAGGCCGTTCGGGCCCTGAACCAGAACACCAGTACCTGGACACTGTAGACTCTCTACACACATGAACACCCACCTCAGTCGATTGTTACACACAGACACGTTGCCACTTTACGGACACTTGTCATTTTTTGGGCTTTTTGGACTTTTTGGACTTCTACTAAAAAAATCACCACTGCAATAAATTATTGCCTGTACATTTGCATTTTATATTTTATATTTTTTACATTTTATATTTTTGTATCCTATTTATTTTCCTATTTAACTTTTAACAGACACGTGAAAGACATAATAGCAACAGTTCAGGAAAAAAAAGGATCACTGAGTTGGTTTAGGGATCACCTGGTTGTGTTAGTAGTTTCCAGAACCATCCTATGCTTTGATTACAGCCTTTAGTCTGATAGGATGCTTCAGTACCAACTTTGCACATGTAGACTGTGTAATGTTTGCTTGCTTATCCTTACCCTCGGTTTACACTGAGGCACAATGTCCGCAATCCCCACCATTTGAGAGAATTGTTATGAGCTTGACGGGGTCCTATTTATTTTACCCCCAGTGCAGCTAACTGGGTTATCAAACGCCGGCCATGTCTCTTATTGTCTATGGTGAGAGGCATGTAAAAGAACCATTGCTAATTTTCGTCAAGAGTAGGCTGCATAGCCGTCAGCGTGTTTCTGCCCTGCGATGGCCTGGTGAGCTGTCCACTCTGCCCTGGCCCAGAGTCAGCTGAGAAGGGCGCCAGCCTCCCCGCGACCCTGATTAGGAATAAGCGGTTCACAAAACGAATGTGCACAGTATATTACATGGGAGAGTACTAATAGAAGTATCTAGATATACACTGCCCACCCAAAAAAAGTCTTACACGCTTACATTTCGCTCGACCGCCATTAGTCCTAATTACAACACGTAACAGCTATGATATTGGTCATGTCAAGGCTCAGCAACATTATGAAGCAATAAAATGAGGTCAGCTGATGGCTTGACTGTACTGAAGGAGCAGAAAATCCCATCAATGGACCTTTTTCCCCTGATGGCACGGATATGAACTTGGGGCTCAAATAATGAAAGCGTTTTTGAGGAAGCATGGGGAATCATTTTGACACATGAACTGCCACCACATTGTCCTGAACTTAACCCTATTGAAATTTGCTTTGGCATGTGCTGGAGAAGACTTTGTGGAGTGGTTTGATTTGCCTGTCATCCGTTCAAGATTAAATTTTATTTAATTTTATTTTATATATTTAATTTTTTGGGGGGCGAGGCAGTGTATATTAGGTTAGCACCTGTATTGTCTTTTTAACTGCATCTGGGATGAAAGCATCAGCAATAAAGCAGAACAATTTTTGGTAATAATCTCAATAATGTGACATTTAAAATACACACAGAGATCACTCGCATGCTATCAACTTCAAGTAAGCAGAGGACAATAGAAGAGACTCACATGTACGGCCTGCAGAGGACTGAGAGAAGGCAGTATCTCCTCCCTCTGGATAAATAGGGATAACCGTGATCTTGTATTCAGTGTCTGAGAGCAGAGGCTGCAATATCACACTCTTTCTGCTACCCGGAACCAGCACCTGGAGCGTAGCAGACAAAAAAAGCATAAATCATTTTATAAATGTTTCTAAAGTACAGATGAATCTCGGTTTATGTTTAGGAAGGTTCACTTAAGGTGGGTGGCTTACTGAATTCTGGCAGTTACAACAGAAACAAAGGGAGCTATCCATACTGCTGTAGTCACTTTTCACAGACACATCATCAATCACCCACACACACACACACACACACACATACACAATATTCTCTGTGGAGCCAGAAATTATCTAATGTGAACACTTCTATATGTGATAATGTGGTTGTCAGATATTATTAGTGTCATGTCAGGAATAATGTTTCAATTGATGATAAATCAATTATTAATTAATCAACTGCTACTTGATATTTCATGTTGGATAAACCTTTTCATTCTAAAATATCACTTAATTTTAATTATTTTCTCCCATATTTGTGAAATATATTAATACATTTTTTAAAGAAAATTAAATACATACATACATACATTCATACATACATGCATACATACATAAAAACAAATAAATAAATGAATACATTTGGGTAAACAAAAATTCAGAACAAATTTATTTTTAAAATAATTTCTCACTATCTTATCTCAATATCACTATTCTTCATGTAAAAATATACACAATTCAAGTTTATTACATAACATCTCCAATAAAAAACTAGTTCAGCACAAACATATTTTTTACTTGGTTAAGAGTTTTGTGTACAACATTTGGACAGATACCAGAGACAGGAAGCACCAAGAATGACAAATATTGGTGTGATCAAATCAGGATAATGGTTCATGGTAAATTACAATAATGCTCTTAAGTAATTTGGAGGTGATTTATATTTTGTATTTCTCTAAAAGAGACACAAGTGTGGACCTATTGCATAACATGGATTAAAAACTATTACGTAAATACACTGAATTGAAAACAGCTGACTTATTTGTATTGACCAAGTATATATAACTGTATGATACATTATTTATATAACATATAACAGTTTCCTTACCAAGTCACATAACTTACATAAAGTACAATTATATAAGTTATGTGACTTGGTAAGGAATTGGTTATCTATGTTATGTGACTTGGTAAGGAATCTGTTATGTAAGTTATTTGACTTAGTAAGGAATCTGTTATTTAAGTCATGTGACTTGGTAAGGAATTGGTTATATAAGTTATGTGACTTGGTAAGGACTGTTTATGATTTCTTGCCAAGTCACATAACTTACATAACCAATTCCTTACCATGTCACATAACGTACATAACCAATTCCTTACCAAGTCACACAACTTACATAACAGATTCCTTACCAAGTCACAAAATTTACATTAAGAGCTCCTTACCAAGTCACATAACGCACATAACCAATTCCTTACCATGTCACATAATTTACAAAACCGATTACTTTCCAAGTCACATAACTTACACAACCAGCTTCTTACCAAGTCACATAACTTACATAACCAATTTCTTACGAAGTCACATAACTTACATAACCAATTCCTAATCAAGTTACACGATAAAAGGGGTACACAATCATTTTCATTCATTAACAAGGGTTATGGTAAGGGTTGCCTTGGTAATCTGTAGCCCATTATGGCAACATTGAGTGCAAAGAAGGAGAATTTACCATGGATAACATACACACACTTACACAGACTGGCAATCTATTATAGCTAATCTACCTCCCACATGTCTGTAGACAGAGGGAAGAAAGCAGAAAACATGTTGTAAACCTACACATAACATAACATGTTAAACTCCACATAGTGGCTAGAACCCTGGAGCTTCACCAGCATATTGCAATCGCTTTCAGACCCAACAGTTCTCTGAAGTCTGGGGAGCTCTCCTGAGGACTATACCTTCAGAAACACTGAAGTACCATAAGCCAACAGATGGCTGGTTTAGTGCAGGAGTATAGCGCCCTCACTAGTTTGTTGCTTCTTTTCATACAGTCTGAATGTGAATCCTGCTCACCAGCCTGTTCACACCTTGTGTTAGTTGGATTTAAACCAACAAAGTAAAACAGCACACTGTATTGTCTTTGCACTGTTTGCACCTAGTTGCACACTTTGCACTTTTTGTTGCTAGGACAAAAACCTTGGTCGTAGTTCGAATTTGAGTTGTATTTTTGTTTTTGTATGTTAATGTTGCACCAGTTCCTGGGGAAACGTTGTTTCATTTCCCTATGTACTGTGTCAGCTATATGTGGTTGAAATGTTGAAAGTAAGAATGTCCACTGTTTTGGATGCATGTTTCTATAAAAACAGGTCATTCCAGTGTGCTGTAAAATCAGAGAAATCAGGAAGTGTTAAGTGTTGACTGTAAATGCTTTATTTTACACTGAGTGTGTTTCTACATGGTTGCATTTATCCATGTTCACACTGTGACTTCAAAAAATAAGGTAAATAATGAAAGAACTGATACAAGGTTGTATGAACTGTAGAAACCAATAAGGATATGGTACAGTCTCCATGTACATAGAGGACATGGTTGAACATTATTCACGCTTAGCCACTTAATCCTAATTAGGGTCGTGGGGAGGCTGGCGCCCATCTCAGCCGACTTTGGGCGAGGGCGGGGTACACCATGAACAGTTTACCAGGACATCACAGGATCAACACCACACAATCATTCACACTCACACTCACACCTAGGGGTGATTTGAAACAGCCAGTTAGCCTACTGTGCATGTGTTTGGAGTGTGGGAGGACACCAGAGTACCCAGAAGAAACCCATGCAAGCATGGGGAGAACATGCAAACTGTACACAGAAACACCTGAGCCCAGGTATCATGCCCAGACATTCTTGCTGTGTGGAGGACATGCTAATCACTACGACACTGTGCCACCATGGTTGAACTTTAGACAAGTAAAAAAACAAACAAACAAACAAAAAAGAGAACACAGAACCTAATAAGAACATAGTAACAGCAACATTAATGTACATGTAACTACAACCTAGCATGGACTTCAGTGATGTAGTACAAGCATGGCACAGACTTGTTGAATGTAGGTGCAGACACAAATAACCTTGTAGAACAAATCACCATTGCACTGTGTACCTACTCTGAAATAGAAGCTAAAAAAGTCCCCCAAGACAGTGTTTATGGTAGTGTGATCACTCTCACTTCCTGCAGTGCAGACACACAAAAAAGGGTGAATTTCCTCCCACTGTTCTAAAAACCTGGTAAAATCCTCTGATCCAGAAGAGCTTCATGTCACTGATATGAACATATACTCAACAAAAATATAAATGCAACACTTTTGTTTTTGCTCCCATTTTTCATGAGCTGAACTTCTAAATTTTTTTTAGATCTAAAACTTTTTCTATGTACACAAAAAGACCTATTTCTCTCAGATATTGTTCACAAATCTGTGTTAGTCTACAATTCTCCTTTGCTGAGATAGTCCATCCACCTCACAGGTGTGGCATATCATGATGCTGATTAGACAGCATGAATATTGCACAGGTGTGCCTTAGGCTGGACACAATAAAAGGCAACTCAAAAATGTGCAGTTTTATCACACAGTACAATGCCACAGACGAAAGTTTTGAGCAGGCAATTGGCATGCTGACTGCAGGAATGTCCACCAGAGCTGTTGCCTGTGTTGTACTTATGAGGAATGGCTTTGCCAATCAGAATAGACATTAGCAACATGACCAACATAAAAGTCTTCAAAACGTTAAAAAAAACCACCTGCCTTAGAACTTACTTCATGTTCAGCAAGCTTTTTGTTAATGATTCATTTTAGCTGCTTTGTGTACAACCTGCCGCGTTCAATGAGCCTTATCCGGCACACAGTTTTTCAGCGACTCTGCTGGAGGTCCGTGATCCCACAGAGCTCCTATTACTGGAGCTGTCCAGCAGGCATGTGGTGCTGAAACCAGAGGACTCGATTTGCTTTCCTTCTCTCTCTCTCTCTCTCTCTCTCTCTCTCTCTCTCCCTCCCTCTCTAGTTTCTCAAAATGTCCTTATATAACTTTTCTCCAAGAGCAATGGAGAATATATTGTTCCCTGATTCTCTCCATCTTCCTTTTTTTTCATCTATCCCTCTTAACATGTCTCTATGGCAGTGACCTAAATGTCAGTTGAAGAGATAATGGAATTTCCTTTGTCCTGCCCCTTCCTCCTTTATCTTTCTCCCAGCTTGACCGGCAGTGACTCAGTCTGAGAATTAAAACTCAGGTGTGGTTGATGGTAAGACATACATGCCAGAACAGAGCTGGAAATTAATTTCAAACTGTTTTCTGAAGGAGAGCTAAATATTTTATCAGTGAGAAACAGGGGCTTAGTTGGCTTCTCTCTGCAGACCAGATCTGATTGTCAGATTGCACTGAACAGCACCATGGCAGATTATAATTGCAGCAGCCAAGATCAAATAATGTCAATAAAATATAGTTCAAAAATGACAAGTACAGTACCTGCTCAACTTTCTGAAGGATTCTGCAGCTAAGAAATAAATTATTTAAAAGGATGATGTGTTTATACTATAGGGAACAGTGTTTTGGGTACTTTGTTCCAAATACCCATGGGCAATGAGCCACAGGCAGTCCTTACAGCAACTTAACATTGAGACAGCATAATCATCCCGAGGGCTATTTGTTTTCTCTTTTCTTCTTCTTTTTTTAAAACTTTTTGCTACATGCACATGAATACTAAATGACAAATATATTGAAAATACATATTTATACTTACTACTTTCAGTCAGACTAAATCGAAATGGCATGTAGTTACAAGTATGAGGAAGGTAAGTACAGAATTTATGGGCTTATGATTACTTTTGTGCCTTTCTCATGACACAGTGGTAATAAATTTCTTATGTTATTTTGTAAGGTGAGAGAAGAAAATCCTGACAGTACAGGACCTCACTGGAATAGTACTGATAGGACTGTCGTTCTGTTTTAATTTTTTTTTCTTTAGAAAAAGTAACAAAGCACTCGAGTAAAAAAAACAAAAAAAAATCTTATAAGATGTCCATGATATTGGAGCACAAGGAGTATCGCTTCATCATCCAGACACAACAGTTTAACATTTTGACAAGTGACTGTTTTCTGGTTAATGTACTGTACATGTAAACAGAGCTTTAAAACTTCATGGAAATCAACCACAAGGAAAGAACTTTCTGACAGTTTTGTCCTGGAACTTATTCAATCATTTATCTTCATCCTGGTAACTAGTCGATCCAGGTCATAATCAAGGATGGCAAGAACCACATTGTGTGTGTGTGTGTGTTTGTATTATATAGCCTGATGACGCCAAAATGTGTCCAAAAGTGTTGTTGTTTTTTTCTTAAGCAAAAATTTAGAAAAAGGTCATTTCATGTCATTTTCTGAATTACTTTATTCTTTAATAGGGTCGCAGGTGGCTGAAGCACATCCCAGCTGATTTTGCGCAAAAGTGAGGTACACTCTGGACAGCATAGACAGAACATAAAAACTCCACACAGAAACACCCTTGTGGAGCCCAGGCTCGAACCCAGGGACCAGAGTAGCAGGATTAAAGCAAAGCAAGTGGCGCCACGTTGCTGCCACTGTCAACGGGATAAGTGGCACAGAGCACATAATGGCAAATCTTAAAAAAGTGTTCTGATCTAAAGCTACATTACATCTTTCTACTCCTTTACTAACATGTTTGAAATTTGTTGCTTTAGTGTTAAGGGATGACAGTCCTGATGTGATAATATCACTGTTAAATTAAATAATCGGGATAACGTGGATCATGGATTAAATGTGTACACATTAAACTTTAATGTGTGAAGGGCATCAATGATTATATAATCTTACAACTTTCCAACAATCTGACTTCAGTTCATCACTATGCTGTCTTGTGTTGCTTATTCCCCTTTTTCTCCAAAACGTGTACACATAGTTCATAGTCTGCATACATATGCGCACATTCTTTTGCCAAATTTGTTTTTTTATAAATCACAACCATTGCGAGGTGGCACAGTGGCAGGGTGGCTGGCTCATCCACCTCACAGCAAGAAGGCCTGGATTTGATTCCCGGGCTTGGAGCATTTTTATATGGGGTTTCCATTTTCTTACCATGCTTGTGTGAATTTCCTCTGGGTACCCTGGGTTCCTCCCACAGGCCAAAAACATGCACAACAAGCTAACTGACTGTTCCAAATGACCCCTAAATGTGAGTGTGTTTATGAATGGTTGTGTGTGTGTGTTGGCCCTGCAATGGTCTGGCGAGCTGTTCAGGGTGTACCCTACCCTCGCCTAGACTCGGTTGAAATAGGCTCCAGCCTCCATGCGGCCCTATTTAAGATTAAGTGGCTAAGATAATGAATGAATGGATGACATGTTAACCACTATTTCACTGTGCCCCCCAAAGCCAAAAATTTTCTTTTCATTACTGAGATTAGATGCTAAATTAATTAATATGTCAGGGGAAGGGGCTCACAAGGATAGTTATATGAGATTGTGTGTATGCGCGCGCGCGCATGTGTGTGTGTGTGTGTGTGTGTGTGTGTGTGTGTGTGTGTGTGTGTGTGTGAAATCACACCGACTCCTCTTTACGGTCTCCCCTCTGGCTGACGTAGGTCACTCTGTATTCCTGAACATCTGCATCATCAGTGTCCCAGCTGACCTGCAAACTGTATGTAGTCTCATCGTCCACCAGCAGGTTATTCACTCCCAGCCGCGTCACTGTAAAACAGAGTTCATTTAATTATCTCTTCTCATTCTCTATGAGATGCTTTACCATTCTCAATCCAAATCTTTCCCCAAAAAACCATTGCTTGTGCACAAAAGGCAACAGCAGGTTGGGAAACGTTGCTAATGGAAACCTGCCCACTTGCCACTAGAATAATGCAATAAACTATTAAATCACAAACAAATCTGAAGCACAAATGATTAAGCCACTTAGCAGGCTGTGCCGCTGTGCTTTCTCCTGAAGCAGTAAACAATGTTTCAGCTGGAGCCGTAAACAAGTGCCATCTGGCTCCTTCAGGATACAAGTCTGAGGGAAAGAAGCAAAGAGACTGGGAACAAAGAGCTCTCTGCTTCTCACTGTTTTTCCCAGTGGACCTGAGCTCAAGCTTCCTCTACTGTCCGATTCACACAGCACAGCAGCATGACCAAACACACATCAGCCAGCTCTCACCTGGTGGGGATGTAGAGGGGAAGGCTGTGGTAGCAGGCATGGGCACTGGAAAGCAAATGAAAAAACTGGGTTTATATTGAGCTCTTATGGGGAAAAGAGAAAATTTGCTATCAGAAAATGGCATCATTTTATTTAACCAAATAATATCTCTAAAAATGTCTTCAGTCATCCTAGGTTTACACTGGGGCATGATGTCCGCAATCTCCACAATTTGAGAGAATCATGAGGATCGTGGGGGGTCGTGGGATCGGATCATGATGATCTCAAGGGAACTTGGTGGATTCATGATGATCGTGCTGTAGTTTCATTTCTTGGATACTCTCTGCCTCCTCCCAATTGTTACCCCAACCGTGCTCCACGTGTGGTCATAAATCGTGGAGCTCTACGCTTTTTTGAATCGCTGAGATCGCAGACAACATGCCCTAGTTTAAACCAGGGTAATATAATTATAAGAAATTATACACCAAAGCACATACATAACTATCAGGAAATGCATTATATGTACATGTTATATATTTTTCATAAACTATATAATAGTTAAAAAAAAATCTTGGACCAGTTTTTAAATAATAATGCACAAACAAATAAAACTTTACAGCAACAACTGCTCATATGGCTCGATTTTTCAAAAATAAGATTTTGTGCTAAAACAAAGCAAGCATTAAAATTATGAATTTTTATGAAGACAAAATCTGGCAAATATATCAACAAATAATATGAGAAAAATGCATTCAAATTTCCCACAACACATTCCTAATCATCATGTACTGTATTTCTGTATCAACATGAAACTTGGAACACACATTTAACCACTCAAAGTATTCATTTACACAACGTTTCATAAATCTATCTCCTGTGGAACATTCTAATCACAGCCTGTTTCTTTAGGCCGAAAGTGAAATTCAAGTGCAGCTTCACTTTTATAACAGATTTGAAAGGTGCTGGGGTCAAATTCATCCTCTCATCCTTCAGATTTCAAATAGACATACTTTCCTCATCACCATTACATGATTGTGAGACATCAAGTAAGTCAGATCAATTGAATCTGCTGTGTTTAAATTGAGCGACATGCCTGCATGCAAAAGGGAAACACTTCTGTGAGCACGCCCCCCAAAAGGAAAAGTTTGTTTACAGCAATGAGGTTTGAAAATAACTTTTTCTAGTGGTTTACTTTGAGAATTGTCTACTTTTTCATCAAATATTTTGATAGCAGGAAGTATAAGTCTTAATACCAGAAATGGTGGGTTATTTAAGCTAACATCTGAAAATCAATCCTTATTACCCACTAATGCATTACCCAGCTATATATATATATATATATATATATATACCATCCTTTGACTTCCAACTGGTTTGGTGCTGGAAGGTAACAAATAACATGTTGAAATAAATCACTACATTTTTTTCAATGTAACACCTTACATGTGGTCTCTAATGAAGATACAGCACTGCTCTCAGCATCATCTCTGTAGATGGCAGACAGCAGCACTTCATACTCAGTAAGAGGAGAAAGATCTTTCACCACATAGGTATTTTCATCACCTGGCACAACCACCTTTATTACATAAAGAGGAAAAAACATTATATAAATCAGACATAAATGGAAAAGATCCTGCATTTTAACAAAAAAGTAGTATTAAGAGCACAGAAATAAATTAATATACCATTTATATATACATTTGTAATAGATGATTTTAAGTATGTGTTATCAGTTGATAGACTGATGTTGAAATAAAGGTTTGTTATTGCACTTTTGTACTGTGAGTTATTTAATCAAGTGAAAATTGAAACTGAAGACATAAATTATAACAGTCCATTATTTTTATTTCTTATTCAATAGATTTTTATTTAATGACATGTACATTAGAAGGTCAGTAGAAAAATATTTTATTATTAAACATTAGTTCTCCATTTGTATGTCAGTAAAGAAAACAGTATATAGTACATAAGAAACCCCTTTTCAGAAAAAAAAAGAAGACTGTTTTGTTTTGCATGCAAATAAAGAAGCAAGTGTAACAGTCAAAACCTCAAGGAAAACTGTCGTTGGTTTTGCAAGATACCAGTAAACCTTGCAGTTCATTACTACATGAAACTGCACAGACAGTAAATGTATATATTTCTTTTTATTTTAAGGGTCATCACACCAAAACTTGACTTTACTTCATATATTATTATTTAATATGCTTTACTGAAATTTTTTATGTAGAAAATTAATTTAATTTAAGTATTTATTTGTAAAAATAAAGCAACTGAAGTCTACAGCATTTTCATAAGCATTTCAAAACCTTTGCACCGACATTTGTTTCTAAAAGTTTTATAAAGGTACCTATTTTTTAAGTTGATCTAAGCATAAAATACAGTAGCACAACTCTACCACCAGTGCAAGTCGAGAAACCGCTACACAGTCACACCAACAAAACAAAATACTGTTGGAGATTTCTCAGCTGTTGCATACAGATGATCATGTACACATCAATTCTGGTTTTACATTTCATCAAAGGATAGATTTGGTAAAAATATGTTGACAGCTGTGGGTCACAGAGCTGCAGTGCCATCCAACCCCATCTCGTGGCGTGTCATTATTTTCTGCTCTGACGGCTTTCAGTAAACATATTGACCTGCAGCGCTATCTGTAAAGTACAGCTGCACCAACTCTTAGCCAGTTATAAAAACCTTTGATGCATTTTATTACACACACACACACACACACACACACACACACACACACACACACACACACACACACACACACACACACACA
>JBCNYG010000001.1:29440412-29455970 GCA_039654305.1 Porochilus rendahli
TTAATAATAATAATAATAATAATCATGATGATGATGATGATGATGGAGCTTCAGCAGAATTTAAAATACATGGACTTGTGAATTTGTATTGAAATAATGCCCCACCTTTTCCTTAAAAACATGCCTCCAAAGTAGAAATTAATATAACTCTTTCATACATAAAATGTTCATTTTAAATTCAAAGTTATTTTAAAAACCTTTGAATAATGTTTAATGTTCCCTTAAACTGTATGATCAATTTAGACTTGGCTAAGAGACATAGCTGGCCTTTGATAACCCGGTTTTGCACTGGGGAGACAGCAGTGACAAACTGGTGATAGTGGTGCTTGAACCCTCGACCTTGGGACCAGTAATTCAGCACTCTGTCAGGCTAGGCATTATTATACAATATTTTGATATTTTTATGAATATGTTTTTTGTCTCACAATCCAGTGAGGGATGATAAAGTAAAACACTTATTCGACCCACTCTCGTCACATATGAGTGACAGCCTATTCGATTGACAGCCAATTCAAGTTTGTGGAATAACTCCTAATCATAAAAAAGATAAAACATTATACTAGAAATAAAAATTCTTCAATTGCGTTTTCAAAGAAACCTGTTTTATTTTATTTTGTATCGCAAAGATATAACAGGAATATAGCCATATATTTATGCATATTATATGTAAATTATATGTGACCTTTAAAAAAATTCTGCAATTAAAGAAATTAAGACTAGTTTAGAAAGATATTCTGGGGGCAGTGGCAGCCCGGTGTAGGGTGTTGGATTACTGATCCTGAGGTCGGAGATTGTCACTGCTGCCCCACCTTCAGTGCATTGCATTAAATTTAAGTCACTTCCAGATCTTTCAGTTTCTCAGCAAGATTAAGCAAATCACTTGGGTGTGTTTTACTTTAAGTGTAAAATAAAAGCTTATTCAAAGGCTGTTTTGCTTATTTTTTTGTATTAAACTTTCTATTTCCCATTTCAATTAGCAGACAGGTGTTGTCTGACCAACGGCACAACAAGCTGCAGCTACACACCATTATACCTTCAGCTGCATCTGTAGCAACGCTGGGGAGCTTGTAAGAATTAGTATCCTGAGCAAGAGGGTCATTAAATACACAGTGAGAGGACAACTTATTTGGATAGTGATGAACAACGAGGCTGCTCTCTCTGATCAGTGAGCGCAAGCATGAGCCTGATTATGTTGATGGGAACCAGTGGTGAGAACGCATCAGGATCATCACTGATCCAGCAGAATTGATTCGCTCTAATCCCTGATAGCTTCAGAGACTCGGAAACAGAACATTTCTGTCTTAGAAGCCCAAGGTCATGTGATAGCAGAGAATTGGTAAGAGTGCAGTGATGCTCTCGGGAGTATGGCCTAGGGGTTTCCTTGAGGAGGCTGCGACAAGCATGCATGCTGAAGGGAGAAAAAATAGACAAGCGTGAGATTAACATCAAATTAATGAGAAATAAGAAATGTAAGCAGTAAGATACGCTATACATTTAATATGACCGTTAATTCTCTAATGACATTTTCACATATAAGCTTTTGCATTCACACACCAACATACAATCATCTCCAGTGATTCACTGCAGCATTGAGACAGCAAATGAGGACATTCTGCTTGTGTCAAGAGGCTGATGAGAATATGTTAGTTTGCCTGAGTCCACTGTGGCCCATGTGTCTGGACTATTAATCTGCTGAGTTGGCGTCCAATAGTAAAGACTGTAACTCTCAGTTATGTCTCTGTTGGCAATGTCTGTTAAGCAAGTGTCCAGGAAAAAAGGAAACAGAGCAAACGATAATCATACCCTAGAAGCTAAAGTAAGCACAGGGCACTTTTACACCTTTCAGTCATTTTCCTAAGTCTAAATCACAGTTAAACTGATACAGATATTTGGTTTAGTTTCACAATAAACACGATTAAGGAAACCAAACCTTTGGGTGGAGCCTATCAGGTATGTAGTGCTAATTCAGAGGTTAAATAATTAATATTTGTGTCTCACATTCAGCATCTATTTTCACTGCCTGCACCTGATTATACTCTATAATTATATTAGAGAGGGATTCGCTTAAGAAAAGTGAGCAAATCATTTCCACGTATTATGTTTTAATAAATCAATGCAAGCATATTTTAAGGATTGTTCATTTATATTCTTATAATGAATTAAAATATGTTTAACTATAATTTGTAACTACATAACCTTAAACTAGTGCTCTCTGGCCAACTTAGACTTCTCCAACCAGAAGCAACACTCCAATGGGTAAACACACATACACATACAGCATACACACATGCATACATACATACATACATGTACATATACAGTTATCTTTATAAGTATTGGGACAGTGTTACAATTTTTGCCAAAAAATTTTTTTTTTGAGACGTGGTATGTTTGGGGTCATGAGCCCTTCCTTTGCTTTACCATATACTTCTCTTCCCTGTTCAAAGAATCTTGTTCCTGAACTAGGCAGGCTTTCTTTCAAAGCTTAATCTGGCCGTTCTCTTTTGATTGTTACCAGTGGTTTTCATCCACTGAATTCACATTCATGAAGGTGACTCTTAAATGTAGAATTTGACACGCCTAAGCTTACCATGACTGTGTAAGCTTGACTTTACTAGTTCTTAACTTTATTGGAAGTATTTAAAGGGTTTTTCTTTAGCAAAGAAGGAATTCTATGTTTATCCAATTCTGTTGTCTTTCATGGTTTTCCATGTTCTGGTGCTGCTTTGCTCATCAGAGTATTCCTCTTTGTGAATAATTGGTAAATGCAAATTCAACACTTGGAATCAATTCTAGTCATTTTTCCCGTTAATTTTATCTTAAATGATTCCGAAACAGGCCATAACTGCCCATGTGTAAAAACAGCTTTAATGCCTAAAACGTTAATGTAAAGTGTTCACTAAATTGCAACTGAAGGTTGTTCAAATACTCTCTACACACCGTAGGTGAATGTTTGGGATCCTGATATCCTAACTCTGGATTTCTGATTTACAATTTCAGGTTCAAAAACAATTTGTATTTCTTTTAATTGTAACAGATGGTGTAATAAATTTGTTAAGTACTGTACACTGAATTCTAGCCGCATACAGTATTTATACAAATAAATTTTGTGCAGTACTTCAAGCAACTAAGCAATTGTAATATTTTGTATTTTTGTGTAAGCCTCACAGATTGTTTTAGTTACATTTACTTAACCACTAACTCTTTTCTTTTACAGTATAGAACAGTGTTAAATGTAGGCTGAATTTCTTGAAATTAGGTGGATTAAGAGTATTGAGAACTTCTCACTGCAATCAAGCTGCACTAGTGTTCTCTGTGCCTTCAAAACGCAATCTGCACCATAAGCAATGACAAAACAAAGGGAATGCCTAATTTCAGGGCTCTTCTGGCAGGACGCAACTCCCTTGGCTTTTTGCCTTGTGGTCAGCTGAAAAGCATTGTGCTGTCACAGTTCAGAATGAAAAGAGAGACTTACAGCTCCTAATAGCTGCCTGACCTCATATATCAGTGATGTGAGAAAGAAACCATCACAAAAAACGACAGCTCCATTTGGTCGAAGAAAACCTGATCAAGTGAAAGATCTTTACACACACACACACACACACACACACACACACACACACACACGCATACACACACACACACACACACACACACTCTTGTTCCAAAAAACCTTCCATGATGAGAAAACCATTTGACTGATGTTTTAGTTATGCCTAGTCAAAAGTGCAGTGTTCTGAGGTCAGTAATCGATATCGAGACAGCTTGACAGGGTGATATGAGGCCACATCATACATGGCAGAAGAACCGTAATTTATTAGCATGTTCACCTGTTTAGCAAAGCATTGCATTGTTTAAATTGGATATTGTCATTCAGCTCTACTGGACATGTTACTGAATGAAATGAATTCATCACACTTGACCGAGCCTGCATTTGCTATAATGATTAATATATGATTATCCATGGCAGTGATGGACTACTAGCATGTCCTTTTAAAATCTCAATTCATTAAAAAAAATCTTATTTTCCAGCACTAATATTTACACATAATTTTAAAATGTTAATGGAAAAAATTGAAATTCGGAACCACATTCTCTAAATGCATTTTATAGTATAACCAAATGTACAGGGAAGTCTATGTGCTGAACAAAAATTTACTTGACAGTGAATGTGCCTTCATAAATATTGATCTATCACCTTCCAGCTCATTTTGTTCAGCAGTTACTTATCAGCAATACAGAATGAAAATGATTTGTGCAGCACTGTATAAAAATGTAAAAGCAGGAATATTGTATCTATAATAAAATCTATAATAAAATCTTCAGATCTTGGATACATGGGGTATACACAATTTGCCTACCTGCATATGCAAGAAACATGAGTGTTCCTTATCAAGATACTGTTTTTCTGGGTTAAAATAACTAAAGTGACTCCAGCTGGGGGTGAGAAAAAGAGAGAGAGATATAAGGGGAGAGAGGGGGGGGGAGAAGAGAGAGAAAATAAGAGAGAGAGAGGAGAAAGAAAGAGAGAAAGAGAGAGAGAGAATAAGAGAGAATAAGGGACAGAAAAAGTGAGGAGAGAAAGAGAAGAAAAAAGAGATAAAAGAGAGGAGAGGGAGAATAAGAGAGAGACAAAGAGAAAAAGAGGAGAGAAAGATAGATAGATAGCGAGAGAGAGAGAGAGAGAGAGAGAGAGAGAGACAAAAAAAAGAGAGAGAGAGAGAGAGAGAGAGAGAGAGAAAGAGATAGAGAAGGGGGGTGTGGGGTAGTCTAGCTGCCAGCATGACCAGAAAAAGAGACATTCCAAACGCCATATTTAAATACCATTCAGCCATTCAAGCCACTCAGCGCCCACACTGCTGAAACAAAGACCTCAAATCAAAGACTTTTTTCCCGTTTCCCGACTCCACCATTATCCAAAAGAATGTAGACCACAGCCACTCCTTGTCTACCTCCGTTGCTATGGGCTGTGCTGCTCCACCGCCAACAGCCAGGCAATGTGGAGAGCAGAGAAAGAGTGGCTTTGTTCAGAAGAGTTGACATTACTTAATCGGTCCATTCAGCCCAAACTGCTTGTATTAACAGACAAGTGGATAATAAGTGATGTGTCCAAGGATGACTACAGATTTAGTCAAAAATGCTGTGTTAGACAAAATACTTTGGGGGGCAAAAGTGGAATAAAAGAAGAAAAATACAGTGTAACATGGAGTAAGAGTAAACAGTCACAAATATTGTACGTATCTAAAATCTAAACAATCTGTCTGAAAATGCTCATGTCTATATGTGAGACATTGATTTTTAATAATTAGCTATAAACTGACTAACTGAGCTCAACAACACTTCCAGGAGAATCAGGCGCTTGCAATGATTATAAGATAGCTGGCTAACTCATGCTTCTATCTACATGGTTAGCTATATAGCAGAGATGCCCGGTAACTCCACCCTCCACACAGAACCCAGGACCTTCTTGCTGTGAGGGAGAAGTGCTAACCAATACGCCACCGTGCTACCTGGGATGGATACTGAGTTGTGAATTGTTTTAATGTCCATGTTTTAGATCACATAATTTACAGTACAATATGTTCCTGTTTCCACTTTAACGTTAAAAACGGATGACTGCTGATAAATCAGGACAGGGATGCTTCTCAGTCTAACATTGCTGCTATTGACTGAGCATATGGTGCCTGATATCCAGACTTTCTACATTAATCTGCTTTTTACATTGAGGTATTCAAAATTTGCTCATACCAGTATTCTGTATGTGGTGTGTTACTTCCCACCCCTGGCCATCACTGTGATAAACATAACAGTCAGCACCAAAAATAGCTGAGGGTTTCCTTTTAGTGTCCTTAAGTGCCACGATAGCACACTGTCAGGTATATATCTCCTGAAACCTACAAATTCTTTGTGAGTTGGCACAAGGCATAATAATCTTTTGAACAGATCAAAAAGGGGGAGAAGATAGACCCTGCATGTCTTCACAAAACTGCCTCGGCTCAAAAACTCCATGCAGTAAAGCTCATGAACTGTTCTGTTCTGAGTTTTGTCTAAATGCAGAATGCATAGCGAGGCGATGTGCCATCTCACACTCAACATCCAGAGCAAGTTTAATGTCTACCTCATCCCTGCATCTGTGATCTTTTTGTTTGTGCTGAAAAGTCATCAGACGAGACTGTTCTAGACAGACCAGCCGCTATGCTGCCAAAGCCCAGGACATATCTACAGCTACTTCTTAATTACATCAGAGACTTGTTAATAACATCCAGAGCATTTCAAAGCTGCTTTCCTACTTCATTTGCCTTCTGCTTATATATTTTTTCCTAAACGACCATTTATTCCAGACTGTTTTTTTATAAAACCCTCGAAATGGATCTGCAAAAGAAATAGAGCGTATTGTACCTTGGACCTATATTTATTTGATTTATTTTTTTTTTGTATTTTTTCATGCGGTGTCTGATGATTTTTATAGAAATACAGACACGGGTGGTGTCTGGCCTACTGAGGTTGTCTTACATGAGTCTGGGATTTGTATGGGAGCACACCCAGACCAGAAGACATTGTGCGCGAGTCACCACCAATTCCTAAGCTCCTGCTCAGCTGCACAATACCCAGTCTCAATATTAAAGATCTCTTTCATCAACAGTAAAAAACAGGTTTGTGATTATGAAGAGTTGGAACACTTATTACCTTCAGCAGCTGCCATTTCATCAACCAAATTAAATTCTCACCCTAAGAATACTTTTTTATGCATTTTTCTCAAACAGTTAATCTGTCATGTCTGCCTACAAGCATGGCCACCAGAACTACAACATCCACACACCCTCCTACCTGCTCCACGTTCACACAGTTCTAATCCCTCACAAGTGTTTCCAAATCAATGATATGCCACTCTATTTATGGATTAGGCTACATATGAGAACTCAGAATGTATTCATTACATACTGTTGGCCCTTCGATCTAGAGCATTCTCTTAGCACGTGACAGACTTCTACGCCACTATCTTACATGTCATTTGAGGAGTCCACATGCAAAAAAAAAGACAAGTTTTGTAAAAAAAAAAATACAAAAAAAAAAAGAGTTATTTCCCTTAGCTTCTTTTTCGGACACCTGTGCATGTGATTCTTTTTCGGGCACCTGAGATAGTTCCACTTAATAAAAAACCTACTAACTTGTGTTATAAACTGTAGCAGAAATTTAAAACTCTGTCAGATAAATTCTATGCCTATAAAAAAATCAGACATTGGATGAAATCATAATGACCTTGAGGGAACCTTAATCCTCCGATCGTGCTCTAAGCTTGCTCATAAATTGTGAAGCTCCATGCCTTTTCGAATCACGGAGATTGTGCCCCAGTGAAAACAAAGGGTTAGGCCAACCGGGTCAGAACCTTCTTCTATGCACCACTTTATAATCACACACGTAACATTTGAAGACCTTAAAATGCGTCCCGGGTATTCCAACATTCTACATAGATAGTTTAACTAAAGGATAGTAGGGTAGTAAGAGTTTTTGGATGCAGCCTCAGTTTCAGCACACTCACAGTCAAGCAAATCAGTTACATGTGTTCTGTCTGAACAACCCTTGTGATTTCTCTGTTGGATTCTGTGTCTGTTTATCATCTCTTGATCCTCTTTTGCCTGTGATACTGTGATTTGCTGATAACCTGAATCTTGCCTGCATTACTTTGTACTCTAAATGCCATTTTGGATTTGTCTGCCTGGATTTATATTAAAGCTTTTGACTGCACATGCATCCTCCTCTGCCTCATTCCTTGCATGTGACATAATCCTTCAAACACATGACCTTGTTTCAAACAGTACAAACCATTCAGTAAATAATTCATGAAACCTTTTAGTCAAGCTGTCTATTAAACCACAGACAGTACAGGACTTCCAGTGACATCTCCTCAGAGGATACGATGGGATTTAATTTACAGTGCTTTATGCATAGAGAGAAACAATCAAATCAATTATTCAGTTCTGCCCACCATGCATAATCGTTACCGTCAGCACTCTGAAGCTCCTCCTTTGATGAAGGTGAAGCATTTACCGAGTTAAAGTACAGTTTCAGCATGGAGCCTAATCATAGTGTGACACTCTCTAGGAGACAAAAAAACACTAATTTGTACCATTCCTTGTCTCTGGAGTCAAATCCTCAAGGGTATACTCTAATTTGTACCTTTAATGACTGTCTTTTACATGGACATGATGTGCCTTTTAAAATATTTTAGAATACATGAACCATTCTAGGTAAAAGATACTGCGAACAATGATGAGAAAAAGGACCAAAAGACTTACTTGATGCTTACATAAAAATATAGAATATATACTTATATAGATATAAATATATAAAGTATAGAAATTAAAAAGAAATAAATATAAATAAATATATAAAATACTTTTTAACTCATGGATTTAAGCAAAGTGCTGTTAAATGTGAAAAACTAATTACTCATGTATCTCGCGCTATCTCACTTACGTAAGGCTATTGCTTCATGCTTTGCTCATAAAAAATAAAAGTTAGGGAGTTAGGGGAAAATATACTGTCAATAACTAATACTTAAGCTAAAATTTCTATATAAATGTAAATAAACTTAGAGTTTATTTTAGTAATAAAGTAATCGAAGATAATATAACCAGTTCATGTTCACTAATTAACAATTGACCTTTTCTTGTTTTAGAAATTAGATGAAATTATTAAGAGGCAAAAAAACCCACCCATTTTTACACACAAATATGTGCAGTCCGAGGTACTTAAGTAATAGTCCAGGGTACAATAATTCAGTCCAATGTTTTTTCCATTTTAAAACACTCATGGATATCTCCAGTGTTGATCCACTGATGTCTGAAGACAGTGATGAATAGAGGTCTTATACTAAAATGAGCGGTTTCACTTCAGAACAAGATCAATGACAATTTCCTTGTTTGGTACAATACAGTAATTTATTGTTGCTCACATCATAACATATTTGATAAATTATTTATTTATTTGATTAAAATTATTTTATCACAGCATAGAAGCAGAATGCCATACTTAATAAACCAACGACTTGATTTTGCATGACTTATATATCCATCTGTTCTTCCGGTGTTCTGATTGGCTGTTATGCACCGAAATGCTGATTGGCTGTTTATTCCTTGATAGAAATTTAATGCATGCCAAATGTACACTAAGACCATTTACCTTAACAACAGTAAATTATTTTCTGGAATATGTCTTACAATGATTCTGCTGATTTTTCTGGAGAATATGGCTTCAGAATTAAAAATATCAAGAGAGTAATTAATAAATTATTTACAGAAAAGACAACCTACCCACAAAAAAACTTATTTTTCTTCTTCTTGTAATACATTTAGATTTTGTGAAATCTGGTTAGATGGATAAATTTTAGTTTTACAATGAAACCCCTCCAATATAAAGAAAAGATCTACAGACATTAAGGGTAGATTTGTAATGAGTATGTTCAAGTTCTAAACAAACTGAAAAAAGTTTTCTGAAAATTGAATTAAGTAGTAGAACGAATACATTTAGTTTCAATAACACTCAAGTAAAGTATGAATACCTCAATATAACGGTTATATTTAGCAACAATGTAGTTTCTAAAGTATTCAGGTAATCAATTAATAAGTAATTAATATCTAGAAATGCGTTAATGCATTCTCGCGTTCATGTTTCTACTAAACTTTCATTCTTGTGACATGGAAATCCGGTAAAATATGAGTTGGATTTTGAATAGGCTGGCAGGTGTTGCTGGAAACTGAGGTGGATACTGAGAGTAGTGTTTTGATATACACATTACAAACTCAAGTTGTCAGTCCTACTTAATGATTACAAATAATAAAATTACCTGACTCATCAGGACAAGCTTGGTGATTTGCACAGAAAGCCTGTGGACAATTTTGCATATCTGAATTATATTCGACCCCTTAGACCTTGCATTTAGGTCAGAGTGATCAATAAGCTTCAAGACTTTGACACTAAGTATAATGGGTAAGAATTGTAAACTGATCCGACAAAAAAATGCACCCTTTGTGACCTTGAAGACTAGGTCAAGGTGACCTAGTTTTCAAGTATTCAATTTAACAAGTATTTTTGATTAATTTACGTCTGCTATCTTGAAAAATAAGTCAAGGTGACCTAGATTCAACCAGGCTGGTTGGCTGTTGGGACTATTCAACATAAATATAAAATAAATGTTGTGTCTGTGCCATGCAGATGCGGCGACAGCGGACAGCCTCTGAAAACATATCCCCTATGCTTCAAGGGGTATACGATTAATAATTAGTCATTAGTTTTAGGGAGTACATATTACTCTGAAAGTAAAAAAGATGTACAGTTAAGGTTGACTTCTAAGATTGACCAAGCATCAGCTGCGCTTCCAATTACAGCCCTGAACTGTGCCAAACCACTCCAGGGGTTAATTACTACTAACGTTTCTTATTAACATCTGCAATATAAGATCTATCAGAGATCTTAACAAGGTTCATTACACTATACATTACTCTTGGTTTCAAGCTCAGACACCTGGGCAATAAAAGTGAATATATTAAAGTGTGGGTATGTGCAACGCAGAAAGAGAGCAGCTCCCTGCTTAAACACTCTGCACTGTGGCAACGAGTCAACGACTTATCTTATGCTAAGTACTCAAGAATTAGAGCGCTACTGCAATTAGATATGGTGAAGCTGACTCCCTGGTCCTTCTTGTGAAGGGGAAGGGCAGCAAAGTGTCCCGAAGTGCCTGCTGTGTTTTAGCGAGCCAAGAATCCCCATGATTTCTCGCCAAAATTTTCTATGCAGTAAGCGCATTTCTCTCTCTCACTCACTCTCTCTCTCCCCCCGCTCTCGCTTTCTCTGTGTGTGTATGTGTGTAAGAGAGAAAGAGAGACACATAATTTATAGTATGTTTACCCCAGCAGAATAATGAGCATCATCAATAAGCAGTCTGCTGCGTTTTATGTCACTGTATAATGTTTTGTGTTCAAACTGCCTCATACAGCAATGAATTGTGCAAACATGTCCTTTAACCTAAAGCATTATTGCGTCTTCACTGGTGTTACCTGTATCTCTATGTTTATTGCCCGAAATATTTTTATTGCATCCGAAGTGGGTGTGGCCTAAACAAAAGGTGGATTATTTTCTTTAATCTTGCAAAAAAAAAAAAGGCAAATGTCAGCCATGTCAGCATTATCTCTGTGATTTCTGGCTCTGACAGTTTCCGCTGCCTCAGCTACACCACTCAAGCTCATAATTGATCTAGACATGTGCGTGGGATTGTTTTTCCCCCATTCTCGTTCAGCTATTATTTCCTTGTGCACCTTCCCTTGATATGTTTTAACAAATTTACTCGGTTTCCTTTCCGAAAGAAACAAGCAAACTAGTTTAATTTAAACTTCTGAGACCCAGATCAAGCAGCTAAGACATGGTATCCATGGGAACCCATTCCTGATGCACACAGAAAACTTTTATTGTTTGACACTTTTACATTCTGACAAGCTTTCAAATAAAGAAGGAAACAAATAGTCCACGTTCTCCTTCTTATCGGTACCTGTGTTTGTTCAGAACACATTATCTGTTCAATCTGATTTTCAGTCACTGCTCTACTTAAGAAGAACAGAAAAACATCACCAAGCAGAATGACACTTATTTTTAATCAGCATTTTAAGTAGTCTAGTTAATGCAGAGCCATTCAAATTTGCCCCAATATGCCTTCTCAAAAAATATGCATGCCAAAAGAATTCCCAATCTTCCCCAGATGGTCCTTTAGCTACTTTATTATACATTCAGCATCGCATCATAGCAAATCAGACAACGTCCTTGCTCTGAATTTTGTCTGCATGAGAGGACATAGGCAAGTTTGTGTGCACGTGTGCATGGACAAGTGTGATTTCCAAAAGTGTGACAGCTCTATAAAAGATATGAAGAATCCCTGCAGGGAAAGGCCGAGCATAAATAAATAACAAAGCAAGAAATAAATGCGGTCATGCTCATCATTTTCTCTAGCAGGATTTCCATCAAACTTTGCAGGACGGCATAAAATCTACTCTCTCAGCACTCCCTCAGTCGTACTGATTGACTTTTTTGTGGAAGGAGTGTCACCAAAGAGCCTCTTATTAAGCCATCCATTAGCCGGCACTGGCCTTCAGCACTGGATGGGAGCCATTTGTTTGGAAAGGCCGCACTTTTTCAGATTTACAGCTGCGAAAACAAAAGGGAATGTTTGCACCCTTTGAAGGGATTTGGATGTCAGCTAAAATCAGACCGCAGCAGATGTAAAACTCAGGCTTTTATTCTGCTGTTGCTACTGAGAAGATGATTCCCACGAGTCGTGTGTAAAACGAACGCATTTGCAGTTTTACACCAATTACAAGTTCCAGAGCATATTGAAGAAGGCATTTCTTACAGTACGTGCACAAAATCAAAATCTTTGTTGCTCATTTGTTGCACAGCACCTGCGGATTATTCATGATTAAGGTTACTTTCTGTATTTATCCCTCCTGTTTCATTACAATTTCATGTTTCAACACCTTTCAATACACAGATCTGATTAGTCAGAAGCTATTGTAAGTGATTTATTTTCTCTGAAAACAGACCTCTAACCCTAACTATAGTGCCAGCTATAATTCAGATCCACAAATTAATACAAGGGCGGCACAGTGGAGTAATGGTTAGCACGTCCGCCTCACAGCAAGAAGGTCCTGCTTCGAATCCCGGGCTCGATTAGAGTGATTCTGTGTGGAGTTCGCATTGTCTCCTAGTGCTTATTTAGGTTACCACTGCGTACTCCAGTTTCCTCCCACAGTCCAAAGACATGCACATTAGGCTAACTGGCTGTTCCAAATTGCCCCTAGGTGTAAGTGTAAGTGTAAGTGTGAATGGCCCTGTGAAGGTCTGGCGAGCTGTCCAGGAAGTTCCCTAATGAATCATAAATAATAATAAAATGACCCTAATAGGATTATACGGTTCAGCAAATGAGTGAGTAAGTGAGGTATTAATGTTATAGTAATAATGTGTTTGTACGTATACGGTATTGTTTCTGTAGTAACAGTTCATTCATAGGGATTTACATGGCGGACATGACACAAGGGGCAGAAAGAAACATAATGTTTAATTAACTTGCTGCTTAGTAACAACAGTCAGTAAGGAATGTTCTTGTTACTTGGTAACATGACAAACAGCATGTTAAGTTTAAATTCAGATATTTTCAGAGAGATGGTAAAGGCTGTGGATGTTTAATGCTGTTATAAATGAATATTCATGAATATTCAGTATTAACTATAACTAGACAGTTTGTAGGGATAGTGGAACATGCTGTAGTACAGTATAATACAGTACCATGAAAAAGTTTTAAGCACAAAAGAAAAGAATGTTAAGCAAAGTTTCCTTATATTTACATATAAATAAATGAACAAAATGTTTCTACCTAAAAAATTCTATAAAGTACTGTAAATGCATGAAATAAATAAAATAAAAAATATATGAGTTCATGCAGTTTGTACCTAATTAGGGTCATGGGGAGGCTGGTGCCCATCTCAGCCAACTCTGTGCAGAGTACACCCTGGACAGCTTGCCAGGCCATCGCAGGGCAGAAACACTGATGGCAATAAAGCCTACTCATGATGAAAGTCAATGGTTCTTTTACATGCCTCTTACCACAGACAATAAGAGACATGGCTAGCCTTTGATAACCCAGTTAGCTGCACTGGGGGGACAGCAGTGACAACCTGCTGATAGTAGGACTTGAATTCCACTGCCCCCATTAGGTAAAATGGCTACTCTAAAATACTCATAGGTGAGAATGTGAGTGTTAATGGTTATGTGGGCCAATGTAAGTCCAGCACTAGACTGATAACCAGTTCATCTTGTATACTGCCTCTGACCTGAAGTCGGCTGTGATTGGCTAGAGTTTCCCTACGACCCTGATATATAAGCGGTACATCCAATGATGGATGGATGGATGGGAAATCAACAAGTCTTACTCCATACACACATGAACAATCCAAAAAAAAATACAATTTCTTAATTTGGTGGATGACATAATAACGCTTTTATCTCACAGGCTTGATTAAAAAATAGTGAAAAATCGGGGGGCTTCAAAAAGTGCATAGAATAAGTAGTGCCCGTCTCTGGACAGCTTCGCTTATGGAGAATAGTGCTAAAGACTTATTTCTGAATATTTAAACAGAGACATCTGTCTGTTCAGACGCTGGGAAAGTGGAAGAGACTAAAAATCTATTTGTAGATCTAAACAAGAAGAAAAAGGCAGCAGAAAAAAGCAGTGAAAGCTAAAATCAGTATGCAGAGGAGTTATAATCCTTCTGTCATTAACAAATGACACACATTATGCATCAAAGAACAGTCATCTCCTGTCTTCAGGGCTCTGTGCCTTCGTATTAGAGGTGTGGGGGATGAATGGTAATGCTCTATGCCATAAAAAAGCACAAGCTGCCGAAAAACAAGAAACACTTCTCCCATATCACAAGTAAAATGGGTTTGTTAATATATGATATTTGGTCAAATTTTACTTTTTACCACACATCATAATAGAATGCGATGGTTGTGTGTTGAGATCAGGTGTGTTTAATCACAGTGGCACTCAGAAATCAGCCCGGGCATTATGGCCAGACCAGCTTATCACAACCATTGTACAATTAGAATCCGCCTATCTCGTCTCTACGTATTCCGCTAAAATAATTCTAAAACCATGCAGTAAGTAAACAATACATGTGTAGGAGTACAGAATTAAAATGTCACATGTGTGAAGGTTTCTGTCCAGAAAATAAAGATACAATAATACAGGAGCTCTTGAGCAGAGTCCCATAGGCATTTGACGATGATGGGCAGCAATAAAAGCCAAACAGATGTATTCATAACAAAACTGAAAGCCCAAAAATACAGGCTCATACACCTCTGCTCTTGCATGGAATAAAAAAAACAATCTAACTTAAGTTACTTTGCTGAGTAAAAAAACATCAAACATGAGCAGAAACAGAACATGAACTTGTTAAAATAGCAAGACAGATGATACAAATGGGCACAGAAAGAAAAAGATAGCTCACTATTAATCTTTCCTACTTTTGCTTCAGACCGTTGCTGGGAAATGCAGGAGGAAATTTGTTTATTTACTTCCTCCAGGGCTGAAAGTTGATTCAGCCCTTAAAGGAGCTGTGCCACTATTATAACACCAACTTCGACCAACTATCAATAATGATATCTACTGACAGCTCCGCCTTTAGGCAGTGCCTAAATCTGTATATTAAGCTTTATTACTATGGATAGTGTGAACACAGCCGTTTATTCAATTATTAGATAAAGGATGAAGGCATCAATTATAGTTCTAAATTTTATAATCCACATAATGGCTTCACTCTTCATTGGTGATGTCACTTTTCATCAGCAATCCAATTAGATCTTGGAATGAGTTCGGACTTGGAAAGCATTGATTGCTGTTTACTGAGACTTGTGAAGACTTGTAACTCATTCATTCATTTTCTGAACCGCTTATTCCTAATTAGGGTTGCGGGGAGGCTGGCGCCCATCTCAGCCGACTCCGGGCGAGGG
>JBCNYG010000001.1:29461328-29474892 GCA_039654305.1 Porochilus rendahli
TGTGTGCGTGTGCGTGTGCGTGTGTGTGTGTGTGAGTGCGTGTGTGTGTGTGTGTGTGTGTGTGTGTGTGTGGCCCTGCGATGGACTGGCAAGCTGTTCAGGGTGTACCCCACCTTCACCCAGTATCAACGGAGATAAGCTTGAGCCTCTCTATGACTCTAGTGGGATTAATCGGTTCAACAAATAAATGAGTAAGTAGTATTCTTATTAAGCTTTATATAGCACCTTTATATAGCACCAAACACAAAAAAACTTTTACAGAGTCACAAACAAAAAAATCACTTTTTAGATACAGTCAAGTGCTCTGAACTTGTCTGTAAATGTGTGATTCTCATGCACTCGCAATAGTGCATCCATGTGAAGTTTTGACATGCACAGTCTCTAAAAATGGTCCACCCTATGATGGAAGCCTTTTGGTCGCAGTCTAGAGGACTGCTATACCACAGTGTGACGCATAATTATCTTAAAAGACTGCTGTAATCACACTGTCTAAAACCAGCTTGCAGGCCCAATCCTGTTCTGTTTGGTTTCTAAAATGGGATGAGATTGTGTCTTCGGCTGGTATGGCTGTAAGCGAGGATCATTTCTACTTCCAATGACAGTCAGATTTAGTCTGAAGAAAATATGCCAGATGCCTGTGATTGTATCAGGAGCCCTTGAGCAGCCCAATACCTTAATTATAGTCAGA
This sequence comes from Porochilus rendahli, assembly GCA_039654305.1. NCBI lineage: Eukaryota > Metazoa > Chordata > Actinopteri > Siluriformes > Plotosidae > Porochilus > Porochilus rendahli. The sequence goes on from JBCNYG010000001.1 coordinate 29,462,017, forward strand.
GATATTAAACTGGAAATGAAACAGTGCCTCAACTCAAACACATACACCCATCCACACACACACACACACACACACACACACACACACACACACACAGCCTAAAAGACAACAAATGTAATTTGCTCATCATCCACCAGGTCAGAAAGCTCAATAAACAAAGCAGAAGAGAAGAGATGGAGATTGGTAGCGGATTGGTAGTGAATCTTCATTTGTCTGAACATGACCATGTAAATGAGTGTTTAGACACAGATAATAACCTTCACAAACTATCTTACAGTGTTTGTAGGCCGCATAAGAAATAAAGACTTTTGATGAAACATAACAGCGACAAACCCAGAAAATAAAGTCAACGAATGTGCACTTCTTGGTCAGACAACAGATTACAGCCAGTTCGTTGTTTTCTTTCTTGTTGTAGACAAAAAAACCCTGAATCGCAACATACAGTATTCAACGCCTGACCACCCAAATTGTGGTGTTACAACTCTGTGGGTCTTTAATTCCATTCAGTGACATGATTTAGGTTTTAGAAAGCTGAAGTTTTGTTGCTGGCCATATGGCTATGTGGAGTACACCAGAATACAAGCCCCAAATAACCCAACAAAACTGATTCTACAGCACCTCGCTCGAATCGGATGAGATTAAGAGGAAATTGTTGTACTAGGGTGAGCTGTCAGAGCAGAATTTTAAGCATTCAGCTTACGCAGGTGAAACACCCAGTCCTCAGAATCAGCACTCAGTAACACAAACGATGCTGTCATCGTGACACAGTGTACAATGGCTCTTTCAATTAGCATGCACACCAGTGCATGATTAAAATTTCTTAGATGTAAAACTATTTAATTTATATCCGATGCGACCAGAATGTAGTAAGTACATAATTAACAACATTTGCATGAAAAAAATATGTACAGCTTAATTCTTTCATTTAGAGCTTAGAAGCCAAGAATCCTTACTAATGTTCTCATCAGTATTCCAGACAAACATGCAGATAAGAGAGCATGCATTACTGCAAGCTTGACGTGCAGATTCCCAGAGTGACTAAGGCCTCGGGTTCTGCAGAGATCAGCCTTTTCTTCTCTGGTAAACTGTGATGTCTCTTTTATAGGAACTCCTAAAATCTGAGTGGTTAAAATCTGTCCAAGTTTGGGGCTCTGACACCGAAGTCAAAATTAGCATTCTCAGCACCACATCACCTTGCGCTGCACAATGCAGTGTGCTGGGGAGGTTTAGAGGACATGCATCTCTATCCTAGCACGTCCCACAGGGGCTCAGTGTCAGGAATTCCTCATTAAAGGTGTTTTCTTGCACAAAATCAAATTAGTATTTGTGAATCCATGCTATACATTTTTATTAAAAAACAATGCTATCTAGGGAGTGACCAATGTTATGCATGGCTCAATATGCTTGGCATGGTGCAATCTCATAGGAATGGGGATGTATGACCCTGTCTCAGTGTCTGTCTGTGTCTGTCTAAGAGGAAGATTACATATTACTTAATTTTTTTTCTTTTATATTTTGTATATTAGCTAAGTGCTTACTGTTTATTCTTTATCTGTGTGCTGCTTTTTTTTTTCTATCTGTGTACTGCTTTTCTTATGTGCTGCTGGAAATTCAAATTTCCCTGAAGGAGTCATCTAAGTCTAAGTCTACAGCAGGTGTAGGTCTGCTGCATTTCCTCCATGCTGCTCGCCAGTCTTGCCCTCTGGCCAAAAAGTCAGCAAAGCCCATTATCACACCTTTGTCTCCTTCACCATTACCCACCTGGTTAGATGTGCGACAGATGAGACTTCTGACACTCTACACCTTTTACTACAAGCCCAGGCGAGAAAAAAAAAAACATTGTACTCCAGGTGACTTGAACCAATACTGTAGTCTCCAGCTAATTGCTTTCTGAAAACGTCACCTCTCCCTCTCTCTCTCTCTCTCTCTCTCTCTCTCTCTCTCTTCTAAAACAATCCCTGCCCTTCCTGTTATTTCTAGACCTATCTGACTCGAAGCCATCAAACAGCTGTTTGATATCGGAGTGATGGGAGAAGCTGCTGCTGATTGCCTGCCACGTCCAGATGTTCAACAGAAATCGGTATTGCAGGTGGTATCTCTAGGCTTTTTATGTTGTGAGAATTGAAGCTGACAACACTCTGAAGAGCTGGGGCATCATTCATCAGGGGAGCGAAACCGCCTTTTTTTCTTCTTTTTAAAGCATAGTGCTCAACTATGCGATTCACAACCCACACGAGGACTTGTTTACTTTTATTCTGTCTATTTGGGCAAGATCTCAGGAGATCTACTTCAAAAGGAAGTGTGATCTTGTGATAGCACATAGCACCATCCAGCACACACACACACACACACACACACACACACACACACACACATACACATTCGACAAGCTGAGCGATCTCTAAGGTGGGTGGTCATGAGGGAAAATCCTTTTCTCTGCTTTGCTCAGGGAGTTGAAATTGAAATATTCTTCAGACTTCAGAATCATTCACGCTGAGCATCAGACGTGATCTGGGTTTAAAAAGAGATTTCTTTTTCTTATGGAATTTCATTTCATCAAAGGCAGTTTTGTGTCTTACTCCAGTCTTCTTATTTTACTCTCCACCACATTAAATCAAATGTCACTGTCTGATATAAAAGTGAAAATATAAAAACAGTATACAGCAGGTCTCAGCACAAGTGGCCTAAGGCTATATAAAAAAAAAAACAAAATTGCCCAGAGCTGCCTAATAGCCTCTCTCTTGTTTTCACTAAGACCCCTTAGCCTTTCTCTCTCGCTCCAATATCACATCGAACCGTGTGCCAAGTTCTCCGTATTAACCTCATAATTATACCAACTGAAAAAGAGAAAGCACCCTTATAAGCATCTTAGTTTCAAAAATGGAAGCGGAGTCTAAATCTGTACGAACAGGCAGCATTCCACAGACTGGCCAAAATTACACTTTAGGCGCAGCGCAGTCCAAAAAGAAACTTCTGTCGACTTCATGTGGCTTCCTTCCACATGGTTTCTCCACACTGTGGTCCTGATGAGGGGCCCAAGCACACCACAGAGGCGCACAGCATATTTCAAACCCTTCACAGGCCAGATTGGATTTTGCACTCTCTAAAACAAATGGCCACAGCTCGACCCATTAGACCCTCTAACAACTTTCAGTCGTGCCACACAGCACCAGCAGCAGTCGAGCTGATTGATCAGCCTGGATACCTTTTCTGTACCTCCTGTGATAATGCTATGGTAGACCATGGCTCTGTTTTTTTTTTTTTTTTTAAGATGATCACACAGATATCTAAAGTATGCTTCTATCTTCACTTAAAGCACCATCTATTAAAGTTTCTTCTTTCATAGCCCTTTTGTAATACTATTATAAACACAAACGTCACAGACTGCTGGAGGATAAATGGCCAAGAATAACCTGTCTCAACAGGAAAATAAACACTTTCACACATAACTAACAGAAGTGTGGCCTACTGAGACATCTGACTTTCCAAACTAGATCATTATCTTTGACCTTGGTTTTGGTGAGCATGCACATTTTTCTATCAAGAGACAGAAGTGATGGAAGCAGGGGTGCTTGGCTAGAGCGATGACCTCGCACATTTGCTTGACTGAAATCCTTATACTCCACTGATATATAAAGCAAGTCTAAAAGGTCTGGACCAAGGGGCATTTCCCACTGGCAAAGTTAAAGTAATGATTTAGAGAGAGAGAAAAAGAGAATTTGAAAAAGAAAATGTGTATGTGAGACAGAAACAAGAAGACAAGTACTGCATGTTTCTTTTTGACTTACCTCCTGATGGTTCAGTGCCATCCTCTGTGGGCATCTCCTTTATTCTCTCTGGTTGGGTGTTTCCTCTGTCAAATTCCCGTCTCTGAGCTGTGAAACATAAATATTTTACCATGTTCAAAACACATATCTGTTGCCAGTATACTGAATACAACTGTATTTTCAGGAGAATTCGAACATAAGCGAACGCCGTATAAGAATTTACAATTACCATGTAAAATATACTGCATAGGAACAGAAGCAAAAATGTAAATATAACAAGTTTTTTCAGATTTCTTTCATGATGTACAAGGATGAACTTGAGCACACATGGAAGCTGGTGTCTCTTTAACTCCCTTTACGAGTTTTATTATATACAACGTAGAAACAATGAAACGCTAACTAAAACGAGATAATTATACTTTAGCTAACGAGTCAGTGTAGGTAACAGCATCTGTTCAGCTCTGTTTACCCTACTCATTCCAAAACAAAAGTAAACATTGCTCTAGATCGATGTTACAGTAAATAGTATTGGACACACAAGAAAAACAAAACACACAAAAAATAAGATTTTTATAGTTAATTTTTCCATTATGACGTATGAATGATTACACTGCTGGCTCCTATTGACCATGATAAACAGTGAGTGACCATTATTTTGCATTATCCACTTGGAATAATGATTTTTAATCCCATGATAGTGAACCAACCAGATTGCACCAGTGATTCTGAAATCTTATAAGTTCAACAAAATGCCGTCCCAAAAATTTCAAAGCAGTCTAAACAATATGACCTTGATGTCTTGTTCTGCTTTTTTAAAATCTTTTTTGATCATTGTCATGATTAAAAGTATAAAAATTAACCATAGAAATTTCATTTTGGTTTGTTATCTTTATGTTCACATGTACTACATATTAAAACTATTATTTTCCTCAGGCTCAGTGGATATCTTAAAATATTCCAATATATGTTTTTCTCAAAGACTATGTGAGGTCCCGTCAGAGGATTTAGATCTTGCCTGTCTGTTAATCTGTTCTCTCCTCCTGTGTGTGTGTGTGTTTGATTGCAGGCTCCGCCCTGACGATCCCACCTGATCTCTATTTCCTTCCTAGGATAAAAGGCCCGCGGTGCTTTGGTCCTGTGCCAGATCGTCTTGTGCCGTCATTGAGAGAGCAAGCTGTATTTCACAGTTCACTCTGCGATCTAGCCGGCCGTTCAGAACTCGGATATTTAATAAACGTTCCTGGTTACTTCTACCATGTTTTGTCTGTCCTGCTTTTTGGGTATATCTGCCATTGGTCCTGTGTAACAGACTATTCAGTCATACCCACCTTTAATTTGGCAAATAAGTGTTATTTATTATTTTAATTTTATTCTTTTTTAATGAAGCAGTCCTCATGACAAAAACAGTAGGAAATATAGATGGTGGTCCATCATTCATCCCGGCAAACAGTAAAGGCAAGAAGACTGCGAGTGTTTTCCATACCTGCAAAGGTTCCTTCAAGTGATCTGCTCTGCTGACTTCCACTCACAGCTATAACCTTCACTGTGTACTCCTTCGTGGGATTGAAGTCATTTATTATTGCCTTGGTTTGACCCTTTGCAATTCGAAGCTCATTCCTCTCTCCATCTACGATCAGAGGGAAAGCATTGACAGAAGCCTCATTAGCATTCATTGCTATGCCTTTTCATTAACGCTAACAAAGCTATCAAAGCTCATTTCTTATTCCAACTGCCTATTTCAGGCTCAATGTCAAGTGATTGGTGTGGAAGCAATCTGTTTACAGGACAATTCTGTAATAAGGGAGGCTGGATAACAAGAATCGAGACGCGATTATCAGCATAATGATTTATAAGGACATGATTCTGGCCTGAATAAACAAGACCAACAGGGTTAAGGAGTGCCTCGGAAGTGTGTTGTACTTTGGGACTGAATAGAGGTTAAATTAAGAGTAGACTGGAGATTTTTGTAGGATTTGTTCATTTGTTTTTAAACATTCTCCACAGTCTTGCTGATATTAACTCCCCAAATTTCCAGGCGACCTACTCTGGCTTTTCTCGCTCACAATGTCAGCAGGGATTGGCCCCTTCTCACTCGCAGCCCTCAACAAGTCAAAGATAGAAAATGGATGATGGGGTTTTGGTACATGTGTGAAAATTCTAGCTTTTTTAAAGTTAATGTTAAATTTCCAGCAAGAACTAAATGACTCAAGTGCAAATATTAATACTTACTCTAAACCAGTACGCTTGAGAAAATAGACACATGAGATCTTAGGTACATATTACCTATGAATTAATTTAGTATAGAAAGGAAAGCCAAGATAATTCCAGAAATAGTAATTACTAACCTGAGATACTCACTCTTACTCACTCACTCACTCACTCATTCACTCATTTGTCAAACCTCTTAATCCTAATAGGCTCATGGTGAGGCGGAGTACACCCTGAACAGCTCATTCTGTTTCTGTTTCATAGCGTGTCCACATTGCTTAATCTCCTACACCTCTCCATTAGATCTGCACAAAGAACTCTCCTATGAGTCCACTCAATTCCATTCCTCTATAGGAAATCCTGGCATTGCCTCTCCAAATCAGACCAATGACCAAAGATACTGATTTAAATCCTCAAGGCTCGGCAAGGGATCAATTTGAATGAGGAGTGGGTTCAATTGTGCTTGCTCAGCGGTCACTTGAGGCATGATTGGGGTTAGAGAAGCCCGAAGAGGTTCAAGGGCTGAAGATGTTCACTGGCTGATGTGTCAGCACTTCTTAACAACAGCTGAAAAAAAAAATGCTGCAGGCAGCAAAGTGTTAGAAAGGTGTAATACCTGGTGAGAGGGTATCAAAGTGTTCAAAAGTTTCATTTTGCTTTAGTACGGTATGGATTGTTTTCATAGATTCAAATATATAGGTTTTTTTTTGTTAAGGATATAACTGACTTAAATTTTCAGGAGGCGTTTTTAATTTAGGGAATAAAGCAATTTTCAATGACTGAAAATAGAGATGCAATAACACTGACACTTTCAGCTGCAATGTTCAGGAAGTAAATTAATCTTCTATGTTTTAATTTGGAAAGACAACACGGATTCCAATATCAGGAGCCAAAATCTAAAGTTTAACTTTGTTTGTTTAGTTGTGCACTCGGCAGAAATCCAAGCCAAATCTGTCGAGCACAGAGTATCAGGCTATGTGGGGGTGCTTTAGCTCTCAAATCAAGGAAGCCATTACTCCTAGAACTGAATCCGGCTTTTTACAAAAGGTAAACATCATGTGGAAACCCCCCACCCCACCCCTTCCCCCCATAGTTGAGGGATAGCCGTATAGTTATAGGATTTCAAACACATCCCGCTGGCAACTAATACAGTACACGCAGGATATGGAGTTGACCTTTCCCTGACCTGCTCTACTTCCGGCACATCACTCCAGGCCAAGCACAACCAACCTCCACCCCCCCCCCCAGCCCCTCAAAAAAAAGCACACTGCAGTCAGCGCTTACTGACTGACTTACGCTATTACATGTCCTCACGCAACCCCTTCACTCTCAACACCAAACAACACACACACAGATACATACACACACACTTCTTTCAATGAAACTGATTCCAGCAATTATAGCAGCTCTGGTCGCAGAGAAAAACCTGCTATAACGGAAATGATGGCTTTTCCCATCTGTTCATTCTGCTGAACTGGATAATGAGGAATGGTCGTTTGGTCCTGCCAGGCGCAATATAGGCAGACGAATGCTTAAGAATGCTCTCAGCATGTTTGGGCATGGCCTGGTATTGTCCCTAGAAAAAGGATTTAACAAAAGGGTGAGCTTAGAGACCTGGTGGTTAATAAGCCCCTGATCTTCACAAAGCTTTGCTACAGGCCAAGGGGATGTGCCTTTGTCCATGTCATCCAAAGTCCTGCTTCAAGTGTCGGAAAATCTGCCCTCATATAGAATATGGACAAAATGTTCTACCCTGATTACACTGCTACACATCCAAACTATAGTATAATAATGTGCATTTTATCTGTCGCACCATGTGGTACTTATTACAGTTGCAGTATAATATACTGATCTGACACACAGCATACACCAGAAAGGTCTATGCTTTGTAAGAGGCACTTTTTTCCTTTTCGCAGAAGCACTTCACTGTGATAACCAGCTGTGATAATGTGCAGCTCTATATGAGCCATCAGGTTAAATGGGAAACTGTCAGGGTTTTATGTGAATGTGTGCAAATTACTGGCATGCAAGTGTTATAGGATCTTTTCTGGTTGGTACCTGGTTTGTACAAACAAGCACAAATAGGCACTTAGAAGTAATGAATGAAGAACACTTTGTCGTTATGCTTAGACACGTTCATGATTCTCACCTGGCACACTCTTGTAAATAAATCTATAGCCATCGTATTCTCCTTTCGGCTCTTTCCATAACACATGCAACTTGTCAGAGCCTACGACTCTAAATCGCAGTCTTCGTGGGCCTGCAACTAAAAGAGAAACAAAATATGTCAAACAAAAATGCATCATTTGTTATAAAACAATATGTTTACAATTTTTAAGAATGACCTTGAGCTTTTACAGGGACAATGTGTAATACACCATCATGCACTTCTACTGTATACAACAGAACCAAAAATATTTCAAGTGAAGAAGCAAAGACTAAGAACAAATTCTAAATTAACATTACCTTTGTACAGTACTATGCTAAAGCCTTATGCATCTTTTCTAAGTAGAAACATTGTCAGATATTTTTATTTTATGATTTTTAGATTACTGAGTCAGTCCAGAAACAATTCACCTTTCCAAGCATTAGCTTTCTAGCAGGTGTTTCTATTCAAGTGCTTGTGTGGGTTTCCTCCAGGTACCTCCAGGGTTTTCACCCTCAGTTGAAGCGCATGCACATATGTTCAACTGGCTAATCTATAATGCCCATAGCTGTGAATTCGAGGCTGTTTGTGTCTGTGTTCCCTTGTGATATATTAGCAACCTGTTCTGGGTGTACCCTACCTGGGATTGGCTCCAGCTTCCTTCATGACTGTGATGGATAAGTGCTACAAATAATGGATAGATGGATAATTTTCCAGAACAAAAATTAAATGTTACAGGAATTTTTTTTTTATAACGATAAAGAAAGCAGCACAATATGTAAGTGACATTACACTTTCTAGCCAAAAAGTAAAAAAAAATAAATAAATAAAGAATAAAACAGTGAAGCCTGGTGAGTTTGTATGTGTAAATAATTACAATTTGTGTTACTATATACTACATGGGAATGGCACAATTCGATTGGTCCACTATATCGGGATATAAAAAATTATTCAGAGTGGATAATGCTTACATCAAATCGATGGACATTAAGAGTCATTTGGAGCAGGTGGTGTCGTCATCACTCTTTAAAATGAAATAAATAAATAAAACAGACCATAAAAATCCTATTTTAGTTTGTATTCCTTTCTGTCTCCTCTAGTATACACTGAAACACCTGTACAGACTGCAGCTTACATTTCATTTCATCACACAGCTATACAGCACTAGCTCGACTCAAAGTGCATACCTCACCTGACCTGCCACAGTGTCTCGGATTAAAATATGCAAAAAATAAACTACAGAAATCACACTTCAGTTCTACTTTTCACTGTGCACACTATATAGGCTACCTAAACTACTACTTAAAAACAGATTTTTACTCAAAGACACACCTGCTCATGTGTGTAAACTCGAGTTTACCTGCATATGTCATTATACGTATAGTAAAAAATAAATGAACAATAAAACCATTTTAGTTTGCTTTTCTTATGGTTTCAAATAATACTAAAACTATGAATGAAATTAATCCACAAAGCTCTTGTTTTATTCTGTGTTGTTATATTCGTGTGTAGTATATAATAAAACCACTTTTCATCTTCCAGAACCAGCCACAGTTCTTCTGAAGACCATCACACTTGCTTCTTATTTCGGCAAATAAAGTCCATCCAGTGCTCTCCTATGCAATATGCTGCTTTCTTGACCCACCTACTAAAATTTTGTTTTATCCTGGAAATCTAATGTTTGGAAACATAAAATGTTTTTAGACTGACTTGATGCAGTAGAAATATAAAAGAAAAAATGTGTAACATTTGTGTAAGTTTGTAATATGTAGAAAAACCTAGGTTGCTAAGGCTTTTGCAGAGTATTGTACAGTTACACCATACACACTTTCAGGATATTATAATAAGAGTGAGGTGTTGTATGGAGCATGTTGTATGGAGGTTTGAGAAGGCAGTGTTAGATGTTACTTTTTAAACCCAGGTTAGACACTACTACAATATTTTAATAGCCAGGGATAGATATTATTCAATATTGTATAAGCATTTCAGTTCAACTCTTCTATAGTTCTCTATCACTGTAACCCACATACAGAAAATCTGAATCTAAAACAGTTTACTAGAAATAGGAAAAAATACAAAGGCCTGAATTCTAGATATTCTTTTTTCCCCTCCCATTCAAAGTCCTTAAAGAGTACTTTTTTTATATATATAAATGACTCCTTTCAAATATAGCTTGTATTTTGTCAGTAAATCAATATCCATCCCTAGCTATTGGTTTCCAACAATAGGAAAGCCAGTACAGAAAGCACCATTTTACAAAAAAATTATTATTAGAGGATGACTAATCCTTCTGACTTTGAATCAGTTTTAAAAAGCTATAAAGTGTTAGCTATGTGCTTATCCACCACGCCCAGTGCACACACATTCGTGCTGAATCCTAATGAAACCCTCAAGGACAGTTTCCTTTACTATTTCTATACACAGGTAAAGCAGGAATCCCCATCATTTCTTTACATGCTGCCACACAGATGAAACATTAAGAACGTGTGGCGGATTGTACACAAAATGTAGGCATGTAAAGATAAACAGGTTGGAGTAGAAGTCAAGTCTACAAAGAAAAAAAAAATACAAGAAATAAAAACGGCTCTAAATTCACCAACCTGAAACTGAGGATTGGATTTCTGCTGCGATTTGTTCACTGAGGGAGCAGAGATCTCTCGTCATGAGAGAGCATCAACTCCACACTCATTTCTGCAGTCTCAATAAGGACCTGTACCTTTGAGGGATGTTGAACCGAAAGCCGCTTGTGTAAGAGCATTGCAAATATTTTAGAGAAGACAGTGTGTGTGTGTGTGTGTGTGTGTGTGTGTGTGTGTGTGTGTGTGTGTGTGTGTGTGTGTGTGTGCGTTGGGTGTGTTTTCTGGACTACTGTTGCTATTTAGGATGAAATGACAGGGGAGGCATGAATGTATATCAGTGTCCTGCGCATGCCCCGAGTCCTGAAACTGCTGCAGTAAGGAACGGAGCAAAGCTGCTTGCTCCCTAAAGGATTACTCTGCAAAAAAAGTGTCTCCAGTGATTTTTCCTGATAAAATTCCCCCTGACAAAAAACCTGCGTTTAAAGATCGCTTCACTGCCATCACGGATTAACAGGGACAAGTGACAACTTAGTTATCGAAATGATAACGATAAAGGTACGAGCAGGAGGTCCCGTATCTTTGTATATTAAAGCCACCCAGCCGCAAATCTGCCTGCCTTTGATGAGTTTATTTTTCATCCATTTGAACACTCTGGCAGAGAGCACTTCCTCCAAATCCACAGACTCCTTTTATCATCGCTCTTCCGCTCACTTCGATGACATGGACCTCTTTTGAACTTGGATCTTTTACCAAACATGGAAATCCCTGCTGGGGGAATTAAAATATTAACACCTACAGAAGACAGACGGGTCATGACTGTTTCACTACATATTCAGAGGTATTAATGAGATGCAAAAGAGTGTAAATCGGCTCTGAGGCACCAGGCGAGGGGACGGGTGACAGATTCACACTTTCCCTAAACCCAACCCAGCTGGGAGAAGATTATTCGGGTTCTAGAGAAATGTGTCAAATCAAACCATGTGAGTTGAACTGGGATGAAAGTAAAGCTTACTTCTAAAAGTGCAGCCGGTCCAAACATTTTACGGTTTTTGGTTAAGATTCTATACAGAAGGTTTAGAGATGATTTAAAATGTTGCCACATTTCATCCCAACTAGAAGATAGATGCTGTCAGGTGTAATAGCCTTCCCACACAGCCACATCACACCGCGTTCAAAATGGCTTTCATCAACAACCGATACACCGCGTTCAGATCCAGCAAGTTTTGCACCACGGTTCTTTCATACATTTTCCATTCTGCAGGTTTGCTCTCTGACTTCAATGAGGCGCTGCTCTTCAGAATGCCAATGTGACACACATCCTGTCGTTCTCTTTGGAAGACACTATACTTTCCTCTTTTTTTCTTCTGCTTGATCTGCATTCTTGCAGTTATCTCAGGGGATAATTTACAGCTTATATGCTGAAGAATTTTGCCGGGCCCATTGCAAAACTTAGTCACATAAAGACAGGAATCGAACTGATTGCCTCTCACCTTTTTTCTCTCTTTTTGTGAAGGAAAACCTGCCAGCAGTGCAGCAAAGATAAATATACACCTGATTTTATCAATCAAAAAGCGCACAGAACATTGGACAGTGAGTATGAGAGAGAAAGACAGGAAAGAGAGCAAAAGGGTGAGAAAGAGAGAGTAAGAGACAGAGAGAAAGACAAAGATAGAGAGATGAAAGAGAGAGTGTGTCTGTGTGTGTGTGTGTGTGAGAGAGAGAGAGAGAGAGGGAGAGAGAGAGACGGAATGAGAGGGAGAGAGAGAGAGTGTGTGTGTGTGAGAGAGAGAGAGAGAGAGAGAGAGAGAGAGAAAGAGAGAGAGAGAAAGAGAGTGTGTGTTGGGGGTGAGGGGACTGAGAGAGAGAGGCCAGATAGACTGTGTGAGAGGAAAAAGAGGAGAAAGAAGATAAACAATGTTTTCCATACTGATAGACAGACACCTGTACACCTGATTTTATCGATCAAAGAGGACACCGACTGGGGGACTGAGAGGGGGAAGATAGTGAGTAAGAAAGAGAAAGACAGTGTGTGTGTGTGTGTGTGTGTGTGTGTGTGTGTGTGTGTGTGTGTGTGTGCTTGGCGTCGATATTTGTGTGTGTGTGTGTGTGCTTGGCGTCGATATTTGTGTGTGTGCTTGGCGTCGATATTTGTGTGTGTGCTTGGCGTCGATATTTG
>JBCNYG010000001.1:29606943-29616943 GCA_039654305.1 Porochilus rendahli
GGCGGAGGTAGCGGTCCTGCTGCTGGGTTGTTGCCCTCCTATAGCATCCTCCATGTCTCTTGATGTACTGGCCTGTCTCCTGGTAGCGCCTCCATGCTCTGGACACTAGGCTGACAGACACAGCAAACCTTCTTGTCAGATCTTGCATTGATGAGCCATCTTGTGTGGGTTGTAATCTCCGTCTAATGCTACTGCTAGAGTGAAAGCCCCAACATTCAAAGATGACCAAAACATCAGCCAGAAAGCATAGGAACTGAGGAGTGGTCTGTGGTCACCACCTGCAGAACCACTACTTCATTGTCGGTGTCTTGCTAATTGCCTACAATTTTCAACTGTTGTCTATTCCATTTGCACAACAGCACGAGAAATTTATTGTCAGTCAGTGTTGCTTCCTAAATGGACAGTTTGATTTCACAGAATTGAGTTACTTTGTGTTGTTTAAGTGTTCCCTTTATTTTTTTGAGCAGTATATATAGATATATATCACTGTGTAGTAAAATTTTACTGTCACCATTAAAACTTCTCGTAAGAGAAAAGTAGTGTTAATTTGCCCATTGCAGTTTATAAGACTTATAAAAAGCACAATAAAGCTGTGCTGGAGGTTTGTGGTGACCAATTACCTTATTGGGACACATTTTGGTTTTTTCTTCAATTTGTCAACCATTTGTTCAACCCACAACACTTTATTTGATCTATAATATGTATGTAACATCTTTATATATAAATACATATTTTACAGCTTTGTCCTGTGAAGAATGTGTAATAGGTCAAAATAAACAAAAATAGTATTTTAATGGTGAGATCCTGCATGAATACACAAAGTCGCTTCAAACTGGATTCATAATAAATTAACTCAATGTAGCCTTCCCTCTCAATGAATGTGAATCCTGTAGAACACTTGCACTTGTTGTAATGAAGTGGTTCAATCCTGAAGAGAGTGCTATCTACCTGGATGACTTGCCCCACCAATAGAGCATGGGAATCACCAAATTATTTAATGAAAATAAAAGTACTGTAAATTGTATGCTATCGACTTCTCAACCCTATGGAGCCTGTATGGGGACACAGAAGAAGAAAAAACATTGGTTTCTCTTACGCACAAGAAAGTACCGCATGTGCATGAGAAACTGTCTGGTGCGCACGAGAGAGAATAAGCTATGTTTATAAATGGAAATACATGACTTGATTGAGCTGTATTTTAATCTTGGACTCACCTATAAAGACATTGCAGCCTTGCTTGTCCGGCGTCACTGTTATGTTACACAGTGGTGGCCTGGTGGTAGGATGCTGGATTACTGATCCCAAGGTCAACCCTATGGGGTTCAAGCCCCACTATCAAAGGGATGTCACTGCTGTCTCCCCAGTGCAGCTAATTGGGTTATTAAAGGCCGGCCATGTCTCTCACTGTCTGACTCCCAACAGAACACCTAGGGAAGATTTTGGACCACTGTGTTAGACACCACTTTATCATCATCATTAAAACTCCACTTAAGAGATGAATTTCCTTACTTGGTGTTAATTCATCACCTATAGTTTATAAGCACTTAAGCACACTTAAGCTTTACCTTACTGAGACACATTTTGGGTTTTTTTCTTAAATTTGTCAACCATTTGAAGAACCTGATTTGAAGACTGAGCTTATGACTATATTAATCTATACTATATATAACCTATGATGCATATTTTTCAGCTCTTTCCTGTTACATCTTTATATATAAACACATCTTTTATAGCTTTGTCTTGCGAAGAATGTGCCATAGGTCAAAATAAACAAAAATAGTATTGTTATCGCTAGAATGAATACATCATTATGGGGTCATATGAATACACGATGTCACAATGCAGAAATCGCTTCAAACGGGTTTCATAATCCTGACATTAAACTCAAAGTACCCTTCCCTCTCACTGACTGTGAATCCTGTACAACACTTGAGTGATGTGGTAGAATGAAGGAGTCACAGCAGTACACTCACGCACTTATTAGTTGAAATAAGCTTGCGAAAGCATTGCAGTTTAACACACACAACGATTCACATTCACATTTACATATAGGGGCCATTTGAAATATACAGTTACCTAATGTGTGTCTTTGTACTGTGGGAGGAAATCAAAGTACCCAGAGGAAACCCACACAAGCATGTGGGGAACATGCAAACTCCACACAGAAACACCTGAGCCTGGGACTCGAGCCCAGGACATTCTTCCTGTGAGGTGGATGTGCTAAATACTATGCCACCGTACTGCTACAGCACGACAGTGGACCTGAGAAATCTATAGGAATTGTGTGATGCAATTATGTCAACATTAACCAGAATATTAAAGGAATGTCCCTGCATTTTGTGGAATCCATGTCATCCAAGCATCAATTCTGTTTAAAGAGAAAAGTGAGGCCCTACCCAGTGTTTAGTTATTTCCTTCTTTAATTTGTTACCCATTTGTTAAAAAAAAAACCACAAGCACCTAAAAGTCTATTTTTGTTTATTTTGACCTATGACACATTCCTCACAGCTGTTTCATTCAATTTTCTCTCATTCAGACTAATGAAAAGCCAGCTACTGAATGTGCTTTTTCCACCTGTATGTTTCTCGGGAAAACTGCAGAACTGAATCATGACAACTTGTTTTCATTCAATGCCAGTAAAAGCATAGCTTTTATATTTCACTGTTTTTCATCTTCTTTCCTTTTGACTCCCTTTAAGCACAACCTGGGGAGAGCAAAACTCGACTGTATAATAAATCGTGTTCAAGTAGTGGCCTTGGTGAAATAACAATGTTATTGGTGCGGTGGAGGCGATCTGTGTTTTAGACATTAGTGATGTGGGGGAGAGGAGAGTTCAGAACTAACACATGGATGTGGTGCAGGTTTACAGCAATAGAATATGTGTGACAGAGCTACTATGTATGGTATGTTGGAGTTCCAACTGGCAGCGAATGTGACACTACATCTAGTGGTATCTCAGTGGTAAAAAATGTTGTGGGTATAATTCTCATAACCACCATGCTGCCCTGTTGGTTCCTTAAATAAAACCTTAATTACTTAATTACAGTGACCCTCTCTCAAGTGTAAGTTACACAACATATACATTTATGGCATTTGGCAGACACCCTTATACAGAGTGACTTACATTCAATGTTTTTATACAACAGAGCAGTTAAGGGTTAAGAGCATTGCTCAAGGACCCAACAGCTTGGTGTTACTGGGGCTTGTACAGAACCTTAACCACAAAGCTACCACTGTGACTGATGCTGTGAGAAGAAAGCACTCGATTGCCTGTACCTGATGGCTGATCCAACCATCCTAAGATTTCTAGATTTGCGCTAAGGGAACTAGAGTCACTGAGCAGCTTATTAGGAATACCTTCTCATTCAGGCAATTATCTAATCAGCCAATATTGTTACATCAGTGTAATGCATAAAACCATACACGCACATGCTTCTTATTATCTTCAGATAATGTTAACACCAACCAACAGAATGGGGGAAAGTGTAATCTCAGTGATTTTAACTGTGGCATGGTTGTTTTTGCCAGTGAGACTTGTTTGAGTATATCTATAACAACTCATTTTCTGGGGTTTTCATGCACTACAGTCTCTAGAGTTTATTCAGTGAGAGGCATTTCTGCAAGTGAGATCAGTTGATGGAGAATGGCCAGACTGGTTCAAGCTGACAGAAAAATTCAGTATATTTGTGGACAACAGTAAAGCATCTCAGATTGCACAACAAACTTTGTCAAAAAATAAGGCTGATGGGCTACAACAGCAGAAGAAGGGTTCCACGTCTGTCAGCCAGGAACAGACAGAGGAGGTTTCAGTGGGTACAGGTGAGCCAAAATGTAACAGTTGAAGACGAGAGAAATGTAGATTGATGTGATAAATATCTGCTGAAGCACACAGATGTTAGAGTTGGAATTTGGCAACAGAAGCATCAGTCCATGTACCCATCCTAAATTGTGTCAACAGTTCAGTTTGATGTAGAGAATGCAGAGGTGTGGGGAATGTTTTCATAGCACACTTTGAAACAGTTTATACCAATCAGTTAACACATGAATTCCACTTCCTGGTTCAGTATTGTTGCTGACCATGTGCATGCCTTCTTGGCTCAACTTTACCGTCTTCTAATGGCTGCTTCCAGTACAATATTGCTCCTGTTAACAAAGCAAAAGTCATCTCAAAATGATTTTATGAACATGACAATGAATTCAATGTGGCCTTTCTGTCACTGGCTCTCAATCCAAAAGAACACTTATGCAATGTGGTAGAAACAGAAATTTACGGAATGAATATGTACCTGAAAAATCTGTAGGAATTACATTAAGCAATCATGACAACATGAACCATAGTGTCATGGACCATAGTGTCACATTTGATGTTAACTTCATATTTACTATACAATATAATATGCCTAAGTATACAGTACATTTGCAACACATGTTAGTGTTTCTATCTCCAGAACTTTTTTAGCAGCCTTTTACTGTTAGAGTTTACTACATCTGGAAGTGGATGTTTCAAATAGCTTTGCTTGTACAGTATCGAAGGCAACATAAAGGACTTTTCATAGTGGTAAGTTTCCAGTAGATGTCTTTGTGTAAGTGAAGTTCTCTCTGTCCGAGTCATGCAGAGGTTTTCTGGCTCCATCTTTGCTCGTCTTACTACTGCTTTGTGAATTAATGCATCAAACATCCCATACTGTATCTGAACATGTGCGTATTTGTTGTTGTTTTCTACTCAAGTCCCTCTTTATCCACATTTCAATCTGAAGTTAGCATTTTCCCCTGAGGGAAATAGGATTGTTATTTACTGAATGTCCTCAGGGCAGAATGATTTACCAAATATTCTGTTTCTGTCCATCATATTTCTGTCTCACTCATTTTAGGTTTTGGGTCACTACATTCGCAGGCAGCAGGACCCAGAGACCTTTATTAATGAGATTAAATCTATTGCCAGCGACCCTGAAGAGAAATACTTTTTCAATGTAACAGATGAAGCAGCATTGAATGACATTGTAGACGCACTTGGGGATCGAATCTTTACTTTGGAAGGTAAGAGACAAATCAGCTAGAAGATAAACTACTGAATTTTTATTTAATTATTCTGATTTTAAAAAAATGTCAGTTCTGCCAGGAATGGCATTAAATGTTGGGCTTTGGCTTAATTACAGGTTTAATATTTGGCACTAACACTGACTGTACTCTATAGCTAGGTTGATGTAAGCAAAACTTTATTTATATGGTAAGACTGTGGGTGTGGCATTTTTTCCTGAAGCTCTGAATGCCTCTCTCAACAGGCTTCCCACAATGCCACTGATGCAAGTATCAGTAGTATTAATTATTCTAAAACATATTTATTATGCCCTCATTTTAGAGGATGGGTGGATAAGTATAGGAAGTATAGGAATTAAAAGAGGGTCAGGGTCAGATGCCTAACCAGGAGCAGGGCTGAAAGTTTTCATGCAGTCTTGCCTCCCAGAAGAGGAAGGAAGGGAGGGAAAGTATAAAGATGAGGAAAGAGATGTCTGTGAATATGGAGATGGGTTTTGACATTACAAAATGTTCTGAGAAATCCAGTTGTAAAGTAATGACCCCGTGATCAAACTGAATGATAAATCGATTAGTAATTTAGACATTTATTTAGACATCTAGTCCTTTATTACGTAGAACATCTCTTTTATTCTGCTTCAACCATTTAATATTAATATTAAATGTTTAATATATTTCATATCTTAAAGCTTATTTAGAACATTATGTATTGATTCCAAGATTTACTCTGTTAGCATTTACATAACAATCCCTTTGCATGATTTTGAAAGTTATTATTACTTTGTGCCGACAGGGACATTGGGATTCAATCAAAGTACCTTCCTCATGGAGATGTCTCAAATTGGGTTCTCAACACACATATTAAATGTAAGTTTTTTAATGGACTTTTTTATTGGTTTGAAAAGTATTGCTATTTCAATAAAAATAATATTGTAAATATACAACATGAGTAAATTGATGGCAATGTTGTGTGGCATTAAAAGAGACCTAGAGGGTCCAGTACACTTATCCTACTCAATCTACTATGGGGCAGATTTTTAGTACAGATTGTAATGATCTTAGTGTCTTTTGCGCCTGCATTTACCATTCAGGTAAAATCTTACAAATCTTGAAGGATTAATGAAGGCATTTATTTGATTGTGATGTCATAGTCTTTTAAATTTCAGGATTGCATATTATGCTTTTTTCTAGGATGGGATCCTGTTTGGCATGGTCGGAGCTTACGATTGGGAAGGCGGGGTTTTGAAGGAGGGTATTGATGGAACAATCATGCCCCCTCGAGAAGCTTTTGAGGAGGAGTTTCCTGTGAAGCTAAAGAATCATGCAGCTTACCTAGGTAACTTTTATAGCAATTAAAATCCATGAGTAGGATAACTCATTTCTCTGAGAGGAGTTGTACAGGTTAATGGCCACAGGTAGGAATGATTTCCTGTGTTGTTCAGTGGAGCATTTAGATGGTATCAGTCTCTCACTGAACGTGCTTCTGTGACTGATCAGCAGGTTATGAAGCGGGTGGGGGATATTGTTCAGTATTGTCTTTATTTTGGACAACATTCTCCTTTCTGCCACTACTGTCAGAGGGTTGAATCTCCTAAAATCCACAATCAGTTCCTTGGTCTTTGTCACATCAAGCTGCAGATCATTCTGCTCACACCATGTGATCTCATCACCTCCACTGATACATCCACCTACAACACAGTCATCTGAAAACTTCTGAGGATAAGGATGTGATAGCTGGGTTGAATCAAGCTGGGTATGATCAAGAAGTCATGGGTTAGAATTCCCATTTGACAACCACGGTGCTAAGACCCCTGGGCAAGGTTTTAACCACAAGTGTGCCTCTGTCCACCCAGCAGCAAAAAATACTGGTAAGGTTCTTGCTGCCAAAGGAGGTTCAACCAGTTACTAAATCAAAGGGTTTATTTATCTTTAATATAGGTGTTCAGTAAAGACATTAAAGGATATAGTTGTTTGTGTTCATAAATGTAACAGATGGAAATCAGACTATATTTCTGAGACGATTCTTTTTACATAAATCCAGATAATTTCAAAGGGTTCACTTACTGTTTCTTTGCAACTGTATGTTTGTGTATTTTAAGTGTAAGAGGTAATCTTGTTTCTGTATATGTTGCAGGTTATACAGTGTCCTCAGTCACAGTAGGTGACTGGAGGAGACTCTATGTGGCTGGGGCACCCAGGTTTAAACACAAAGGAAAGGTCATTCTGTTTGACCTGAGCCTAGATGGAGATGTCAACATCACACAGGCCATTGAAGGAGAGCAGGTAGAGAGGTTTTATTTATCACTCCATTTATTCATTTATGTCTTCAGACCCATTCATTTGTTTCTACTTGCTTTCCTCTCTGTCATTCCATTTTTCCAGATTGGCTCCTATTTTGGCAGTGAGGTGTGTGTGGTGGATGTAGATCGGGATGGTATAACAGATATCCTCCTGATTGCAGCTCCCATGTTTCTGGGAGCAGGAAACAAAGAGACAGGCAAAGTCTATGTCTACTGTCTAGATGGGGTAAGAAGCAGAAGTGAAAAAGGAGGGCAGTCTTTATATTCCTATATCCCCTTTTAAATTTACTTTCCAGAATTTTAACCCCTCATTAAATTCTCCCCATAGAATGGTTTTGCTCCGAATGGGACCCTATATTCTCAACAGAAACCCCAGGATGCTCGCTTTGGTTACGCCATGGCTGTGGCTCCGGACCTCAACCATGATGGCTTTTCCGACCTTCTAGTTGGAGCTCCACTGGAAGATGATCATCAGGGAGCGCTTTACATCTACCATGGCGATGAATTTTATATAAAACCCCACTATAAGCAAGTAAGATGATAAGTGTTTGCCACATCTTTGTGTACACAGTAAACACAATATTGGTGGTATGAATAGAAAATTCATTATGATAGAGTGTGCTATATTGTATACCAGAATGTCCACAAGCTTATCACTTTTTTTTATTCTTACTCAATTCTCACTGTCATCTATGTCTGACATTTCCCTCTCTTGCACTCTGTTGCTTTTTTGTTCAAATTTTCCACCTGCATCTTTGCCTCTTCCTGCAGCGTATCTCTGCCTCCTCTCTCTCTGCAGGTCTGCAGTATTTTGGACGCAGTTTGAGTGCATTGTTGGATATGGATGGAGACAACTTACTGGATCTGTCAGTCGGAGCCCACGGAAGTGCTGTCCTGCTTAGGTGTGCTGCAACATCCACACATGTTCATTTTCCTGTAGTGTTTTCTACTCCTCATGTGACAGCTCACTCTTGTATTCAGGTCTCGCAGCATAGTGCAGATCAATATGAGTCTGTCCTTTCAGCCCCAATCCATCAACGTTATACAGAAAAACTGCCACAGGGGCGGCCGTGATTCCGCATGCCTTATCGCCACTGCCTGCTTCCGTGCTGTTTCCCGTTCCCCGGGCTCACATGGCACAACCTTTGGTACAACCAGCTCCCAGTGTGACCTATACACTCATTAAATCTACTGTACTCAAAGCTTTGTTAACTCAAATAAAATGTATTTTATTTATTTAACATTTAATATTTATTTTATTAATCTTCTTTAGCAACCATGCTTTAACTCTCTTCATGCACTTTCCTGCCTTGGCAATTTTTCAGATCTCCAAGTTGGGGCCATGTTGGATGACAGAAAGTTGTCTGCACGTGCTTTCTTTGATGCAAATTCTCAGAGGCAGATACTGACAGGGGTCAGAGCAGAAATAGGAAAGTTGGTGTGCCATGATCTACCCTTCCATGTATTTGTAAGTCCATTCAAGACAGACAGAGACAGATGGATAGACTGACTATTCTTGTCACCTTACTGTTTCAGCATCTTTGCATGTTTGATCAACAGGACACCGCAGACTACATCCGACCCATCAGTTTCTCCCTGAATTTCAAAATCAATGACACAGATAGTGGCCCAGTGCTTGATGAAGGCTGGCCAACCACACTTAAAGAATCTGTGAGTTCATAATGTCTACAGTCTTTGTTTAAGCTACACAAGACTTTTAACACTTTACTTATAGCTCGGTGTTTATAGTGGCAGTAATGCAGCATGACTTTGTTAAATGGGGAAAAAAGAAGAAAAAAGGTTTGTTTAATGGAAGTTAGCTATTTATCATGACAGGAGACCAGGTGAATTGTTGATAACCAGAAAGATGTGACAGTTTGGTTGAAGCTACAGTATTTTTCCAATTCATTTGTTGAAGCATTCATTCACCGGTCTTCAGTAACTGCTTTGTCCTGGTCAAATTTATGGTAGATACAGAACGTATACCCCAGATGGGATACCATTTCATCACATGGCACCACACAATCTCAAGCTTGGGGACATTCAAAATTTCCATACACCTGTTCACCCTGTGCACCTCAATATTTTACGATTGTCTATTTGCCAGATAATAGTCAGCTGATATTAGTTTGGTTATTTACACGTTAGGGTTTGGATGTAAATAACCTCATTGGCTATGGATTCCTGTTTGTATGTATTTTCTCTGGGTGGAATTATATATACCCATATGTAACTAGCCACACAGGCTTTAGATCCTGGGCACAAATAGCTTCCACATACAAAAATCTTACTTTTTGGTTCCTAGCAGACTTGCAATGTCCAGAACCTGTAAATGATGCTCCAAGTACTGCTTGTGGGCATTATATATAAATTGAAGAGAGCTGTTATTTCCTTATATAATAAAAAGATTTAATGAGACAATTGGGAATAAATTGGTTTATTATGAATATTTGCAAACACCTTGAAGTCAAGTATGAGACTGCTATATTTCACTATCCAGCCTGCCATTGTGCAGTTGGGTCTCCTAATGCTGAAAACAGCACAGTAGATAATGATTGACACTGTTTATGGTTTGTGGTGTGTGTTTTGATAGATTCCATTTTATAAAGACTGTGGAGAAGATGATGTGTGTGTGACAAACCTGGTTTTGCAAGCTCAAATGGACA
>JBCNYG010000001.1:29642930-29658509 GCA_039654305.1 Porochilus rendahli
GCCCAGAGTCGGCTGAGATGGGCGCCAGCCTCCCCGTGACCCTAATTAGGAATAAGTGGTTCAGAAAATGAATGAATCAATACAGGTTTCAGGGTTATTCAAAATTCTATTATAGCGAAGACACTAAGGCAGTTCAGGTGAGCTCTTTAAGCACATGTGTAGCGGACCAGGTCAGATATAACGAATGTGTCAACCAAACTTATTTTTTGCACTGACATCATGACACTAGGTTACTAACTATAACACTCCAAGGTTCAGGGGATCTGAAGGCACATGAGCAGGCATGCTTTTCACAGTTTTTTTTCCACCTTACATATCACTATTTCCTTTTTTTTTCCTTTTCTTTTTTTTTTGGATATCGGGGTTGGGTTGGGCTTATTTATCAGAATAAGCACATGACCCATGTAGCCCACAGAGGAAATGATGTTGTACAATGAACAATTTCAATAAACTAAAAAAGCTATATTTCTCACAATCCAGTGGACGTGGATATAATAAACCAATTATTGCACTCTATCTCACTGGACATGGCTGATAGCAGGCAAAGCGATATGTGCCAACCAGGTTAACAATTCATATACGACTTGATTTTGTGAAACAATTGTTAAATTACTACAATCACTGTCACCACGACATACAAACATTTTAAGTAAAATATACAAATATTAAGTAAAGACAATATTGTTTTCACTCATCCTGCCAAATATTTAATGCAAGGCTAGTCACTTGGATATTTTATGACATATAAAGTTAACATTTAGCCACAATGTCACATCAGCAATTCTGTAGACCTCATTACATATTATCAACAATATTTATTTGCATGTTCTACACGGGCCAATCACATCTACAGGATATTATGTAACAAACAGTAGGGAGTACTGTATTACAGTAAAGACTGCTCACCCTCCATATTCTGTGTCAGTCTGTCAGCTACAGTCTTGACCACACTACTCATGGTCATCTGACCTCTCTGTAGGATCTCCTCTATCACCAGCTCTCCCGTGTCCCCGTACAGACTCTTAGCCGTGTAGATGTAGCGCGGATAGCGGAGCATGTAGAGAATGCGCTCACAGTTAATCTGGTACTCAACAGGACCGGCAGGACCCCGGCGCCCTGAACCAAACTTAGCCATACCATGCTGCACCAGAACACACAGACACTTTTTCACCTAGTAAAGAACACATTTGTCTCTGATCATCCGTGACTTAATACTGGGCTGTAAAAGAGTGCTTTATCAACGAGTGTACTGAAAAAAATTTGATTCAATAAAGAAGCATGCAGTATATGCACATTCTGAGATATACTGTTCTTACCAGGTCAAGGGAAGTGTTGGTTTCATGAGCCAGAACCCGAAGACTGAGAGGGCCACTGCGCAGCAGGTGAACTCCAACCTTCTCCACCACTTCACCAAAGTGCTCTCTCAGGAGAAGATCACACAGCCGCACCTCCTGTGCTGTCATCTGGAAGTGACAAAGGGATCTAAATGGAAACTAAACAACACTGTGTAACTGTGAAACACTATCAATGCATGCAGATACATACAACTCTACAACACTGTATTACTGTGTACAGTAATGTATAACTGTATAGCTCATGGGTGGCACAGTGGTTACAACATTTGCCTCTAAGGCTTCGGGTCCCAGGCTCGGCAAGGACATTTCTGTGCAGACTTTACATATTCTCCCTGAACTTGCATGGCTTTCCCCTGGGTACTTCAGTTTCCTTCCACAGTCCAAAGACATGAACAGTAGGCGACTGGTGGTTGAAATTGCCACTGATGTGAGTGTGATTGATCATGTGTGTGCGTGTATGTGCGTGTGTGTGTGCGTATGTGTGTGTGTTGGACCTAGCAGCTGTTCAGGTGTACCCCTCCTCCTGAGATATGCTGCATCCTCCCCACGAGCGGTTCAGCAAATGAAAGAATGTATAATTCAGTAAATACTCCACTGAGTGTAATTAGAGACGTCCGACTACAACCACTGGTAAAGATAACAAATTATATATAGATAGATAACATTAACAGGGTCAAATAACAGATTTATACTTTCTCTAATGCCCCACTTATTCTCTGCTTAGTGTAAAAAATGTGCTGATGTTCCACTGTTTTTCCTCCAAAAACATAATCTGCTCCTACCATAGTTGGCATCAGGAATAAACTGTGATGGCAACACACCTCACGGTGACCCCACTCAGCTTCCGTAGCACCGATTAATCTGGAAAATTAGTCCCAACATATTAAAGTTACTCCTAAAATTAGCCAGATAAGACAGTAATCCTGCCTCGTAGAATAGGCATATAGCGGTAGATTTTCCATTTATGAAGTCAGCAATGCACTCGAAGCTCACAGTGTTACTGTGCAAGTTATACAAGTTATGTATAACTCAGTGTTACTGTGTGCAGTGTACTGTGTAACTGTATAACACAATGTTTCTATGTGCAGTTGTGTAACACATTTACATTTACAGCATTTGGTAGATGCTCTTATACCCTTCGCCTTAACCACTAAGCCACACACTGCCAATAACGCCATGTTACTGTGTACAGTTGTGTGTAACCGTGTAGTACTGTTACTATGTGCAGCTGTGTGTAATTGGGTAACACTGTTACTGTGTAACACTCTTGTGCTTGCTCAGCAGACTATGTTGAATGAACTAACTTGCTGAGCAGACTATGCTAGAACCTGGTCAACCAAACATTCTTGCGAGAATATTGCTGAGATCCAAGACTTCATCCATCGCAAGCGGTCTCCAATTTTCGCCTCTCATCTACTTCACTCTGGAACAACAGGCTTACGACCGCTTCTCGCTCTATTAATTTATTATTAATTGTTACATTTATTGACTCATTCATAATAAATCTTTAAACCAACTTCTTTGCCTGACCTGGTTTGTTCAAACATTTCTGAAGCTTGCGCCAGTCCATCACACACTGTATTACTGTGTGTAACTGTGTAACACTGTTTTTGTGTAACTGTGTATCAATGTTTGTGTTTAACTGTGTAACACTGTTGTACTGTGTGATACTGTGTAACACTGTTATTGTGTGTAACACTGTTTTTGTGTAACTCTGATCACATCTAACTGTGTAACACTGTATATAACTGTGTAACACTGTAGTACTGTGTGTAGCTGTGTGACACTGTGTTTAAACAGCAATTCAACCTATTCAATTAGCACAAAGTTTACTATTTTTTCAGCTATTGCGTAACACTGTGTTACTGTGTGTAACTTTGTAACAATGTGTCTGTGTGTAACCTGTAACACTTTATTGTGTATAGCTGTGTAACACAATGTTTGTGTGTAAGTATGTAACAATGGGGTACTATGTGTAGCCGTGTAACACTGATTTATTGTGTGACTGTAACATTGTATGTGAGTTGCTATGTAATACTGTGTCACTGTGTGTAGCTGTGTAACACTGTGTTAGTGTGAGTAGCTGTGTAACACTGTGTCACTGAGTGTAGCTGTGTAACACTGTGTTACTGTGTGTAACAAGCCAAAACAATTAATCAAAGGAGATATTGCTGAATTCAACACTGTGTAGTGTGGAAGTAAAGCCATGCTCACCTGCATTAAATATTTATGTCCTAGCTAGGTGTACGTTTACGTATTTATTTTCTTGTCCTGAATGAAATGGTGAAAATCTGGTATAGAGGAGTAACAAGTACCAAACTGGACTGTTTCAACCCATCAGTAGCATAGACTGGCTACGCCGGTAGTTAGCTGTTAGCTAATGGATCTTAACCAGGCTAGATGCTATTATATTCCTGCAGAAAAGAAACACCAATTGTTACGCACCTTCAAGATATGACTTAGCTCACTTCCCGGTGTTTACTGCAGAAGTTAATCCTTGTACAGTAAACGTTTTCGTTGGGAATAAACTGTCACATGGTTTTGCTTACAGACAATCCCTCAAGCACCCAAAGCACTTCCGCTTACAGATCAGCGCCCTCTCCTATTGGCCAAAATTTCAGAAACTTCACTGTGGTTGGACTCAAGTTAGGCGATATGGCTTATACGCTTAGCTGCTAACCAATCCTTACACAGGAGGCGGAATTTGTCTGAATACGGGTAGGGAAAGTATAACGACTAGAGAAGCGACGTCAGTGTTTGTGTGCGGTTGTTGGAAAGATGGCGGAGGCTGCGGCAGTTCCTCCGCATCGGTTTTTCTGTCACTGTTGTAAAGGCGAAGTAAGACCAAAACTCCCGGTAAGACTGGATTTTAGATTTGTCTTTTGGTAGCGGTGTGCGCTAGGAGTGTGTCCGACACGGGTAGACTCGTGACAGCGAGTTTAGTCGTTTTTACGCTCGTTGAAGAGGTTAGCTCCTCTGCTAACAGCTAACGCTTGCTAGCTGTTTTGGTTGCAAGCTAACTTTGCTAGCTTGTCCGGGCCTCAACACCAACCGAAACACTCTCACTTAGGCATTATTGAGGGTTTGGGGGTTTCTTTGCTGTTGTTGGAACTTTATATCGTTGTCTGTTGTTTTTTTTTGTGCTGCACTGACACTAGCAGCTGTATGTGTAAGGTCAGACCCACACCCACAGCTAGTCTGTGTTTCCATTTTGGCTTGCTTCTAAAACGTCCCTATGAGGGTGTATTATTTTCAGTGTAAGCCCTGTTTTTAATCGCTGTACTGTGATAGAATTTATAGGCTAGGCTTAACATTGGGGAAGTTTACCTCAACCTGAGTTACAACAAAAGTAAAATGTCGTTCTCTCTCTCTCTCTCTCTCTCTCTCTCTCTCTCTCTCTCTCTTTAATATAATCATTCCTAAAGTCACTGTGTGAGCTTGTCTCTGTCTGTGCCTCCTGTTTTTTCAGGAAACTGAAATTAAAAACTGTTAAATTCCTAATAAGGTCCGAAGTGCACACTCTGTCGTCTTCACTTTTCTCCTCTTTGAATGAAATGACTGTCATATTATGCTTAGAGGGCTGAATCATGTCTCAGTTATCATTTGGAGTAAATTGGGTATCCTGACTCGATCAGTAATGTTCCAGCAGCCAAAAGTACCTTTTAGCTCTATCATATACAACCTGCCTGCCAATTTATAACACTTAGGAATGGGGAAGTGCAGACATGCAGACATCTCACATGATTTGCTGTTTAGTATGTAAGATAATGATAGATCTCCTGTGTTTAGGAGTATATCTGCCCCAGATGTGACTCTGGATTTATCGAGGAGGTGACCGAAGACTCCAGGTGAAGTGTGTGTGTGTCTGTCTGTGTGTATTTTTAACCTTCTTCCTTGTTATCTTTTATTCACAATAACAACACACAGTGTGAGTACGGCTCCTGGTTGACAGGTCACTCGAGTCTATGTTGCTGACGTTCAGTACTCATGCTGGAAAGCTGATATGTATATAATATCAAGACTCACACTGAGTGATTTAACAATGTTGTAACTGTGTTCTTTCAGTCTTTTGGACAACAGTACAAATGGCCTGGATGACACAGCTTCACAGTTTGCAGAGGTAAGATGTTTCTTTAAAAAAATATATATATATATTAAATAAAGAAGCAGTTTGTCTTTTTTTTTTTTTTTTTTTTTTTTGAGTGACAAGGCATCCATGGCTGAAAAAAGCGGCAGGGCTGACCACTTAGTGTTGATTTATTTGTTGATCTTATTTGTGGGACCGGTGGTGCACTGGTTAGAGAGCTGGGCTCATGATCGAGAGTTTGTGGGTTCCAATCCCCATTAGACTCCTCAACTTGTTGAGACCCCTGTGCCTCTGTACACCCAGCAACAATTGGTACCAGTAAAAATACTGGGAAGGTAACCTGCCATGTATCCCATCCAGTAGGAGTTCCAGTTGCTGCACGCTAATGAAATCAGGGATCAGCTCAGGTGTAAAGGCCCAACAGTCTTTACCTACCTTACCTACCTCATTTCTGGATCAATTCAATGTGAATGGAAGCTTTTAGAAGTGTATTGGTTAAGGTTAGTACTGTTTACCGATTGTCCACTTAGTCACATTATGTGACCCAATTTGGTGAAACCTGTGGTTCATTGGGATTTTTTGACTGTTTTTTCCTACAAGCTCCATAGCAACAATATCAACTGTATGGTTGGATAATCAAGTAGCTTGTCAGGGTTTGCACTTTCGCTGTTTTTGCCGGGTTTTGCTACATCTGGTGATATGTAATGTTAACTACATTGGACACTCATTAGGGGATTATGTACACACAGCTGTTGAGATGTTTTGGATACTTGAAAGATGTTGTGCTGTTGCTTATTTGTAATTGGTATATACTACACAGGAGCAGTTCACTGTCTAGTGGTTAATAGACATTATTCCAAGTGGAAGTCCAGCAACATAGCAAAGACTTTCCCTCCTTGAGGGAGCCATATGGTGGCCACCAAAGTTCAATAAGGCTTCGCAATGGCAAGGAATGTCATGACGTCACTTTCAAACAGTGAAGTAGGCTGTTTATTTTTAAGGCCATTGCCTTACTTCGTTGTTTATATTTTTGAGTGCCAAATGTTTGTTGTACTGCATTAGGGAAGAGAACATGGCAATACTCATTAGGCAATAGATCTCTAAATCAGTACGTTCTGTAGACGGCATGCAATGTAGCATATTCAGCTGACTTCTATGTGCAGACTGTCAATCAAATGTACATTTAAAGTTGAATTGTCACACTAACACCTGAAATTTAGGTCATATTGATGATTTAGTGCTTTTTTCTGCCATTTTATTTTCTTTTTCCTTTGTAGTGAGATTTCAGTCGGCCGTTGGTCCTGGGTTTTAGCATTGTGGGATGTGCAGGAGTTTGACCATATGGCCAAATGTTTGTGGACACCTGATCACTACATCCATTTGTTGTTCTTCCTGGCAAAATTGGAATCAAGAAATATAGAGGATACCTTTGTGCTGTGTGTCGTGTTCCCCTTTACTGGAACTAAGCAGCCTAAACCTGTTCCAGCATGGTGACACCCCTGCGCCAGGCCTTCGCTCTCCTCACTAGTACCTGATCTCACTACTGGTACTGTTCTTGTTGTTAAAGGCCTCCGATCCATACTGCCACGCCCCAAACTTGTTTGGAGAGCGTGCCTAGAAGAGTGGGGGTTATTATAAGAGCAAAGAGGGAGCAAATTTGCTATGAGAATTTCAGTAAGCGTATGTGGGAATAATGGTCAGGTGTCCGCATATATTTGGCCACAGAGTTTATCGACCACGACTTGTATTTCTATGATGGTTGTTCATCCAAAATGTTGCCTGGCCTTAAGTTGTTAATGTATTCTTGATTCTTAATTCATTATGTAAAGTCTGTGTTTTCAAAGCGTCGTACAGATCGTATTGTATTTAAATACCTTCCCAGTGTGAACATCATTAATTCCATGTTTGGCTTCATCCCCTCTGTTATGTCTGCAATTTTAGCGGGGGAAGGAATTTAGCTTTATCATCACAGTTTGATCTCACTTTTTAAATCATGCGATGTCTTTTTACACATCTTCCTGCTGTAGCTCTGGCAGCTTCTGTTTGTGGAGCGGCCATTCACAGTGGACTTGGACAGCCCCGACTCAGAGCCACGGGTTCCAGGAGGTGCCGGAGGACTGGGTCTGGGAGGAGGACCGTTTGGAGGCTCTGTACCTGGAGGCCTCAGTGGTAACCTTGGTGGTTCTTTAAGCAGCAGTGGCGGAAGAGGAGGAGATGAAGGAGAGCACTGGGGCCCCAGCCGTCCCCCTCGTCTGCACACTCAGAGGAGATACAGATCCAGAGGAAGCAGTCGGCCGGATCGCTCTCCTGCAGTAGAGGGGTACGTGTCTTCCTGCAGAGCTCCACCACTTTACTGGTTATAATTTCACCTTTTTGTCTGTGGTACTACTTTTCTTTTTCTCTAATCTGTCTCAGTTGTATTTATCACAACATAGCAAGGGTTTCAGTAGTTCAGCAACATAACAAGCTGACACACACTCTGCTTACTTTTTCTTTTCTTTTATTCACTGTTGCCTCAGGTCATTCTCAAGCATTCCTTAAATGCCGCCTACTTAAGATTTAGCAAGTTGCTCAGCTTACCCTTTTTCGATTTTCTTGTAGTTTCACTTTCTCCTGTCTGATGAAATCTTAATCTCACCCTTACGTACAGCTAACCAAAGAGGAATAGGAAAAAATTAATTTTGAGAAATAGACCGAATTCTCCACATCGGATTATAGCTCACGTACTACAGTGTATTAGGTACATCACAGAATGATATGAATGTGTGCAGTTATTTAATATGTCGCTGCAAGACTTTCAGATCTACTTTTGGTAGAACAATGTAAAATATGTGAAGCAGTGCAGTGTAGAGAATTTTCTTTTGTCACACCGAGATGAGTGACAGGTTGAAGGAAAAGTCTATAAAGTCTCACAAAGCAGGTGTCACTTACGGTTGATACTTTCGTCAATTTATGGGAGTTGGGGGTGCTATGTTGAGAACTGGAAAGACATGGCTTCCGTTCATAAATAGTTTGGTAGTTTTTAAGTTTTACCACAGGTCAAGCGGCAGGTCATTTTAACCGTGGCAACCATGAAGGCATCCGTGAGGCATACATGGTCTACAGGATTCCACAGTGGATTCCCTTGGAGGTCAAATTGTAATTGGAATAGTGACCGCAAAGTATTCATAACAGTTACAACTAGTAGATATGCTGATTGATATATAAGCAGATGCTGACATTTTTCCTCCACCCATATGTTTGAGAGAGCCCGCTCCCAAAATCTGTCAAAATGTCCACGGTAGTCCCAGCCATAGTTCAGTCCCAGTCCCATCAACCGGCTATGTAAGACATCAGCGTAAGCTGTTGGGCCATTCATGGCTGCCATGAATGATTCAGGAGTGAACGCCATTCTTCCTAAATACTGTATATTACCTCAGCTATTGTTCTGATGGTGGTGGAGAGTGCCTTCTGACATGTTAGTCCAAAAAAAAGAGTTGTTTTGGATTTTACGGACTCACAGATACCTTTGTTTACGCAATTCATGGCACCTTGCACTTCTTTTAAGTGAGAAAACTGTTCATGTTGTGTGTACTCAGGTTGATTGTCTAGCTGCCCTGTGTTAAACATGCTCTTTAAATGTCAAAACCTGACCCCATTGAAAAATAACAGCAGTGTCCCCCGACTCCGTCCCCCAATCTAATTATTTTATTCATATTACACAGGCTGCTTGAGACCATACAGTCCTTTTTGTAGCCTATCAGTGGTATAATGCATTATATGGCTAAAGGAATATGCCTTCGGAAACATAGTGGACCAAAAATGTGCATTTTTGCTTATGTTTCCGTGTAGTTTACACTAAAACAGTAATTTACCTCAAGCACGGTGGACACTGCTAAATTGAATGTTACACTTAATGTTCTGTCTCAGGTACTTATCTGTTACATTCATCTTGCCTTCAGTGAATAATTAATTACCAGCATGCCTGTATTTTTGGATTTTTGTTTTTAAAATATATATTATATATACACTGCCCAGCCAAAAAAAAAAATGTCGCATTCTCTAATATTTTCTTGGAGACCCTTTACCCTTGAACAGAGCATGTAATCGCCATGGCGTTGTTGTTCCAGTTGGTCAGGTCAAGGCTCTGCAACATTACCGTGGCAATAAAATGAAGTCAGCTGATGATATGAATGTACTGAATGAGCAGGTTATAACAAAAATGAACTTTTTCATCCCTGATGGCACGGGTATAAAATCAGGTCTCAAATAATGAAAGAGTGGTTCAAGGAGCATAAGGAATCATTTTCACGTATGTACTGGCTCCCCAGTGTCCTGACCTTAACCCTACTGAAACCCTCTGAGATCAAGTCTTAAGGCACTCCAGGAAAATGTTAGTACGTGACTTATTATTATTATTATTAATTATTTATTATTATTATTATTTTTTTGCTTGGCAGTGTATATTTCAGTTTGGAGTTCAAACCTATATAACATTCTATAAGTTTTGGGGATGTGAACATTCCCAGTTTCAACCTGATTACAAACTACAGTAATATACTTGATTTTCACAGTTTATCAGTGATAACATGTATAGAAATAAACAAGTAGTGTCTCTTCTCAGTAGAGATAGTTGCCAGGTCAAGACAATTTGTGAAGCATGCCTTTTAACCCCTGTATTGTTTTATTTTTTTCTTTTGTCCTTTAGAATAGTACAACAGTTTCTTGCTGGCCTTTTTGCCAATTCAGGTGCTCCAGGTTCCCCTCCACTGTCATGGTAAATGCAAACATGATTTAGCTTCATTGATGTCATTGTCACCATGACTCGTTTTAATATATTTTAAATTATTGACGTTGCTTAGTTCTGCATGATTTCTTTCCAAAGAAAATATATGATGCAGTGTGTGTGTGTGTGCGTGTGTGTGTGTGTTAGGACGGGCATGCTGCACTCAAACCCAGGTGACTATGCCTGGGGTCAGGGGGGTCTGGATGCAGTCATCACACAGGTACATATAAGGCAATCTGATTTTACACACTGCTTAAAGTTTAGATATTTATTGAAGTCTCTCTCTCTTTCTCTCTCTCTCTCTCTCTCTCTCTCTCTGTCTCTGTGTTTTACATATGCACAGTTACTGGGTCAGTTTGAGAACACGGGTCCTCCTCCTGCAGAGAAAGAGAAAATCTCCTCCCTACCCACAGTCATTGTTTCTCAGGAACAGGCTGGTCAGTCTCTTTTTATTTCTCCCCTGAGTCATACCCCTCTTTTTTGATCACAAAAAAAAACTAGATAAGTGTTTTTTGGGGGGAGATTTGTGCTAAATCAAAACACACTATGAACGTGTCACCTTGCATCTCTAGATCATCCGTCTTCTTCCTCTCATTGTCATACAGACAGCAGTTTGGAGTGTCCGGTGTGTAAGGAGGACTACACGGTCGGGGAGCCAGTCAGGCAGCTGCCCTGTAACCACTTCTTCCACAGTGACTGCATTGTGCCCTGGCTAGAACTGGTAAGACTGGGTCAGGATGGGGTGTCAGCATGTGCCTATCAACAATCGTGCTTTATCGCAGTTTTTAAAAAAGGAAAAAGAAACCAGTTACCAATCATTTGGCCTTGATTTAGTCATTTAGACACTATATCACAAATCCATCCCAATATTTCACTTCAAGCATTTCAAGAGCAAAATATTTTGGGATAAAATAAATCAAGGCGTCATCTTGAACACTGATTATAAAAAAGTTCCAACGCTTTCCGAAGAACCAGTTTCAATCCAGAAATATACACTAAAGTTCACATAAGATTTACTAACTATGTGACATTTCAGCCATTTAACTTAAAATCTTCAAATTCATTAAAATCCTCCCAACAAAAAGATACCAACTTAATCTGTGCAAATCTGCTCAGCTCATTTAAATCGATGGCTTCCTAAGACGGAATATATTATCAGTTTACCATAACCGTGATTGTGGTGTGTTTCTTATAACATGGCTTTTTTAATTTAATACAAATTTTCTCCTTTAAAACATGAATTAATCGCAGTTTCACATTTTGTAAAGCCCCAAACACAACTGCACTCTGCTCACTGATCACTCCATGCGTGAGAACATGAACGGGTAAAAAACACGCACCTATTCTTTGGACTCAGAGCAGCCACTTCTCCAATCTGAACATGTTTGATGAGTCAGTATATGGAATGATGCTTTAGAGAGTTAACCCTTTATTTATATAGGTGTTTTCAGCTTTTTCTGCCCCGTCCTTCTTTAGCCCTGAAAATTTATCAATCCAATGTGCGACAATGCTATGGAGGTGAAAAAACTGCTCCAAACTCACTTTCAGACTTGTTTTGCCAGACGACACAAAATATTATTATTATTATTATAATATATTTATTTTTTACATTTGTTTTTGGCATGTGGAATGCACGCTTATCGAGAGCAGTTTACATTTTTACGGTTACATCGCATTCATACAACTGAGCAGTGGAGGGTTAGGGTATTTGCTCTAGGTCCCATCAGTGGCAACTTGGTGGTACCAGGGCTTTAACCACTGACCACCTTCTGATCAGTAACCCACAGTCAAAACCACTGAGCCACCACCTTTATTGGTATTTATTGTAGTGGGCATGTACAGGGTGTAATCATAAATAATATATTATTTAGCCTATTAAGTTAATTACATATTTTATGTGATGAAAAAATTACTGCTTGATTAGAGCTTTTTGGTTGCCATAACAAATAGCACTGTCAGGGCTCACATAATATCACTGCACCCAGAATGCATCATGGATAATTATGAATCAAGAAAGTACACAATTAAAAAGGCATCTAGCTGAATAGCTTGATAAGTTGCAGTTATGAATGTGTAACAATATCATTATACAGAAGAATATGTGATTTTACACAATTTAAATTTACCTATGCAACATGCTTGTACCCCTGCGCCATGCCCTGGAAATTTATGTTAAATACCCCTTGTTTTCCTGTTGCTCGGTTAAAAAGACTTTCCTTGAAAGCTATTTGATTGTAGGAGATTGTTAATTTAACATAAAATTCCAAAATGTATGCAGGGACTTTAAGTTAACTATTTATGTTTTCTTAGAAACAAATCTCAGCCAAACCATAAAAAAATACTTGGCCTGATTTCTAAACATCGTTGTTTTGAAAGTGCTTAGATGCACTTTGACAGTGATATTTAGTCATACTGTCACACATGACTGAAATGTGTATGCAGAAGATTCATTGACACCCTGGGCTCAAGAAGCTATAGTCAGGATGTACTGAAGAAGTATAATGAAAAGTTAACCGTGAAAACAGTTAGAAAAAAAGCTAGTTTTACATTTGACTCCGATGCATTTGGATTTATTAAAGCTGTTCTTATGGAGTACAGAGTTTGTGATGTGATTAAAGTTGTGCAGTAGTCAACTTGGTGCGATTGATATGTAACACCAAAAAAAAGATGTCTTACTTTTGTGTAGATTTTGAGAGAGGAGGAGAGACGCTGAGTGGCTGTGGTGGTGTTTGCCAGCTCACAGACTAGAGATTAATAGTTTGTGCAAGAAGAGTTCAGTGTGTAGAAAGTGAAATTTTGTTTGCTCAAATATTGCTAATATTTTTTAATTTGAAATATACATATATTTATGTGCTTGCAAAAGTCCCACTGCATGCTCAGGAATGAAAAACAAAGTGTGTGGGTAGAACAGAGAATAAATTTTTTTCCACTCATGTTAATTTGTGTGTAATGGGAGAGAAAGATGTTATCTGAACATATTGCTTCACACGCATTTTCTTCTGTACTTAATTGTGGTGGGTTTGTGATTCAGAACGTTCAGAACAATCCAGGTCAGGCAAAAGAAGTTGGTTTAACAATATAGCAGTTAACAATAAATTAACAAGTTGGTTGCAGGAAAGGCAGTCGTAGGGCAGCTGAAGAAGGTGGAAGACAATTCATGCTGTGGAGGGTTTTGGGTCTAATGGCTAATGTAATTATCTTTAACATCACTACATCACAGTAGATACACGTTCTTTCCGTTAGATTTTGTCATGTAGATATACATATGTCATTTACTTGACCATAGATACAGGAAGTACCTGTTATGCCACAGTCTTTACTGAAATTAAATGACTGCATTAGGGTGATATGGTCAAAAAAAATTTTAATGTAATGTCATTTGATATCCTGATAGTAATATATCATCATGATATAGCCCACTTTCTCTACACTCAAATAATAAATCATTAAACAAGCAACCCTTTTTTTAAATAAATAAATGAATAAATCAGAAATGTAGCAGCAAAATATGTATTTTTATTTTTTATCAAATCAGCATCTATGGCTGTTTCAATGTAAAAGAGGTGTATTGTAAGATCTATACAAGTACGTAGGGCTGTGCAATGTGACGATCAGGATGACGTCTGTAGTTTCATATTATGCTCTAGCCTTTGTAATTTTGTAAATCACACTGTTTACAGCAATATTTTCAATTCAGTCGTTATTTGTATGGTGCCTTTTATTCATTTTTTTTTTGCAAAGTAGCTTTACTTAGTAAAAACAAATTTGATTAACGATTTAAACATTCCTCTGTAAACCCTTCCCAATAAGCAAACCTGCAGTGATGGTGGCAAGGAAAAACTCCCTCAGTCGACACAAGGAAAAAACTTTGAGAGAAACCAGACTCAAAAGGGAAACCCATCTTTATTTGGGTGAAACCAGATTAAAAATACAAACCATGTAGCAGATACTTCATTGTCTTGATATATATCTTATAACTGAAATGGTAACTGTAGTCGTAAATCATATTAAATAGTTTATATCACCAGCAAGACTTTGTTAAACTATAATAAAGTTTCTGCTGTAAATCCATATGGAACATCATCAGCAGCTTCCAAGAAGAAAACATCAACCAGTAGTTGCACACCAGGATGTATCACAGGATTCAGAAAGCAGAAAGATCAGGATTTTCAGTCATTCAGATGGTTTATTTGGGATTCAATGGCTAGAATGCAGTCAGATATCTCTGATCGTGCTGTTTGTTCGAATTACAAGCTGCTGGTTAGTCTGATCTACTCAGGGTTTACACTCCACATTCCCTATTGCAACCATGATGAAGAGGCACAATAGATAATGCTGCAACCGTATTAGCATCGACCTAGTTTTTAGCTGCAGATTATATTATTTTAGACACACACTCACTCACAGAACGAGAGCAGGGAAAAGTTTAAAAGATTAGCTGTAACCCAGCTGAGGGGGGAAAAGGCAAACATTAATATTAATCATTAAGGAGTTTGTTTACATTTTATTTGTGTAATTTAATATACTTCATATGTGTATTTGTAAAGATTTTACAATATACTTACCATGAAGTAGCCATAGGTGCTGACTTTAACTTAAACAAGCCTGGTGGCTACAGAGTAACGTAAGAAGAGTAGGTTGGAAACACTGAGCTGAAAATAACTGAATTAAGCCCTTGGCCTATCAGCCGCTCACAAGTGAAGCCAGCCACCCTAGGCCGGCCGCCATGTTACTAGTCCCAAAACATTACAACCATGTCTATTATGTGGACCGCTTCATAAGCATGATACTAGGAAAAGTGGTCCAGATGGATCCTTTTTATAAATATTTAATAATTGAATTGTCATATTTTACTGTCTTCTAATAAGATATTTTAAGCCATATGAAGTAAATAATGTAGTTCAAGCCCATATTACTAAAGAAAAACTGAGTATTGTTTTAAGCCTATATTAATAAAAAAAATAAGCTAAATGTACACTGCTCACAAAAATAAAGGGAACACTAAAATAACATAAAATGTTCTTATTTAATACTTTGTTCTTTATATAGTTGAATGTGCTGACAACAAAGTCACACAAAAATAATCAATGGAAATCAAATTTATTAACCCATGGAGGCCTGGATTTGGAGTCACACTCAAAATTACACACTACAGCCTGGTCCAAATTTTCTGGTTCTTAAAACAAGTGAAAATGAGGCTCTGTAGTGTGAGTGGCCTCCACGTGCCTGTATGACCTCCGTACAACACCTGGGCATGCTCCTGATGAGGTGGCAGATGGTCTCCTGATCTCCTCCCAGACCTGGACTAAAGCATCCGCCAACTCCTGGACAGTCTGTGGTGCAACGTGGCGTTGGTGGATGGAGCGAGACAT
>JBCNYG010000001.1:29658609-29669156 GCA_039654305.1 Porochilus rendahli
TATATATACATATATATATATATATACACATATATACACATATATACATATATATATATACATATATATATACATATATATACATATATACATATATACATATATATATATATATAATGTGTGTGTGTGCACACTTGTTAAAAGAAATATTTTCCTGTCATAATATTCTCATAAGATCTCACCTTCATCAACATCAATTAACCACCTTAAGTGCAACAAAAATCTGCTTGCATTTTATTAAGTGGATTTTTCAGTTAAAAAGTTACTGCAGTAACCAAATGAAGGAAGTTGCCTGTAAAGCTGGGTTTACACTGGGGCACGATGTCTATGATCCCCACAATTAAAATATTTTTGACCATGATTGGGTATTAAAAGTAGGCAGAGTGCAAGGAATTGTGTTTCAAGTTCATCAAGACCCCCATGATGGTGCATCAAGGTCTGTTATTTTCTGTTAATTCTCATGTTCTATCAGGGTTAGTGTCAAACCATAATATACTGCTCAAAAAATAAAGGGCGCATTAAAATATCATCCTAGATCTGAATGAATGAAATTGTTATTAAATACTTCGTTCTTTACATAATTGAATTGAAAACAACAAAATTACACAATAAGTATCAATGGGAATCAAATGTATTAACCCATGGAGGTCTGGATTTCGAGTCATACTCAAAATTCAAGTGGAAAAACACTACAGGCTGATCCAAATTTGAGGTAATGTCCTTAAAACAAGTCAAAATGAGGCTCTGCAGTGTGTGTGGCCTCCACATGCCTGTATGACCTCCCTACAATGCCTGGGCATGCTCCTGATGAGGTGGCAGATGGTCTCCTGAGGAATGTGCACTAAGACCTGGACTAAAGCATCGCCAACTCCTGGACAGTCTGTGGTGCAACGTGGCGTTGGTGGATGGAGCGAGACATGATGTCTCAGATGTGCTCAGTAGGATTCAGGTCTGGGGAACGGGCGGGCCTGTCCATAGCATCAATGCCTTCATCTTGCAGGAACTGCTGACACACTCCAGCCACGTGAGGTCTAGCATTGTCTTGCATTAGGAGGAAGCACAACCCACACCTGTGGACGTTGGGCCCTCATACCACCTTCATTGGGTCTGTTTCTGACCATTTGAGCAGACACATGCAAATGTGTGGCCTGCTGGAGGTCGTTTTGCAGGGCTCTGGCAGTGCTCCTCCTGTTCCCCCTTGCACAAAGGCGGAGGTAGCGGTCCTGCTGCTGGGTTTTCGCCCTCCTATGGCCTCCTCCACGTCTCCTGATGTACTGGCCTGTCTCCTGGTAGTGCCTCCATGCTCTGGACACTAGGCTGATAGACACAGCAAGCCTTCTTGCCATATCTCGCATTGATGTGCCATCCTGGATGAGCTGCACAACCTGAGCAACTTGTGTGAGTTGTAGACTCTGTCTCATGCTACTACTAGAGTGAAAGCACAGTCAGCATTCAAAAGTGACCAAAACATCAGCCAGAAAGCATAGGAACTGAGGAGTGGTCTGTGGTCACCACCTGCAGAATCACTCTTTTATTGTCGGTGTCTTGCTAATTGCCTACAATTTCCACCTGTTGTCTATTCCATTTGCACAACAGCACGAGAAATTGATCGTCAATCAGTGTTGCTTCCTAAGTGGACAGTTTGATTTCACAGAAGTGTGATTAAGTTTGATTGTGTTGTTTAAGTGTTCCCTTTAATTTTTTGAGCAGTATATATCAATTTATTAATTATCAGGATTATCAGGAAATTAAATGATCAATATCGTGGCTGAAAATTTTCCCTACATCATTACAAAACTTTATTGGAAATCAAAGGATTAGTTTTGGAGAAAGTGATTTATGCCAACAAGTAGCCATATGCTTGTAAGTTATTGGTCAAGTTTGAGACAGTAAACTATCTACAGTCAAAAAAGTGTCCACTGTATCACACTGGTGAAATGTGGGTAGAGGAAGGAATGACATCTGCATCAATGTTAATAACGGTATAGAAAGCTTTGAGAAGACAGGGGGCGGTCTGCTGGATAAATGAGTAATGAATTTGGGATCCTGTACAGTTCACTTTGTGCACATTTAAATGTCCAGTGGATATTAGACTGTCAGCAGCAGCACAATGGGTGAACAATTATAATCAACATTGTATCGCCTCCTTTTCAATAGAATGTTAGCATAAACGTCCATCGTGGTAGACTTATCTCTAAAATGTTACTTAAAATTTTTACTGAAAGATTGAATTGAAGTAAGTTACTGGAGTGCTTTAAGGACATCACACACGTTCTTATTCATCCCCATCAACACGATGCTGAGAGGGGGATATGTTGCACATCTGTCTGTCATGCACCTTCACCAAGCAATTACTGATCATTTCGTCACAGGACCTTTATATTTTATACACAGGTCTACTTTAATACTCTTTCACATGAAATATGAAGACCTACTTTTTCAAGGTAAAATGGGGGTTCAAAATTGGCCTTCACTATGCGAATATCAACTAACAATTTGCCACTGTTAAAAACAAGTAGATCCATAGGATCCATATCTCCCATTAACAGTCATGTAAAATGCAGCAGATGATCACAGAAAGTATTATTTATACTGTAGGAGTTGCTGCTTGTAGTTTTGCTATGCGGTCTGGTGTAAATTAATCATAAGAACGCAGTTTCCAGATTTTGCCAGTGATAGCAGGTTGTTGGCAGCAACATAATGTATGGTGTGTGTGTATGTGGTGGGTTTAGGTTTTTGTTTTTGCAAGACTCACACTTTCATGTTCTCTTTTCCTTTCTACAGCATGACACATGTCCAGTATGCAGGAAGAGTTTGAGCGGAGAGGACAGCAGCAATCAGCCCCCCTCAGAGCCCTCCTCCATAAACCCTGAGCCCCGCACACAGGAGAGATGGTCTTACTGAGAGAAAGAGGGACACCCACACATGCTTCATTTCGTCTCTGCTCTGTCTCTAACTCTCACAACGCATTCAGCATGTGAGGATTTTTCCACTATCTGGCATCTTGTCTTAAAGTCAGCATCTTTCTCTCTCCCTTCAGTTTTGATCTTATCGCTCTCGTATGGTTTACTATGGCTTGTTTACTGTTTTACTTTTTATCTATCATGCTTCCTATGTCATTGGCCTGTCCTCTCATCTTTTTTTCTGTCTCTGCATCGACACTTTTACGTTACTTCAGAGGTGTTTGCATTTGTTTAGACCTCTTGTCCTGATGTCTACTTTCCCAGGCTACTGACTCTGAAGGCTGCACATGCTCTCCACCATCCTGTCAGCATAACACTACATGAGCCATCCTTGTTTTCCATTGTTTAGTGTTATGCACCTCTCACGAAGCTGAACAGCACAGGCTCCACAGAGCCAGCTCTTGTTCAGTCTGATAGCCATGTGGTTCAGTGCATCCCCAGGCCCATTCTACTGATTACTTGTCCTTGACCTCTTTTCACTCAAACCTGTTTACAGGGTCCCCTCGTCCTGTTTCAGTAGGTGTTAACAGGTTCTCCTCGGAGCTCTCGTCCTCTTTCCTGTCCCTCTTACCATCTGTGCACTTCTCCCAGGTGTATATATCACAGGCACCCAAGGTGTCCATCTCATCCTCCCTTCATCGGTATCACTCCTTTTCTTTTTTTGTAAATAATTTTAGTTTGAAATTCTCCTTCAAAGAAAAAAAAAACAAAAGGAAAGGAATAGTGCATATAAAAATGGCAAATCCCTAAATATTAAAATATATATTATATAATTGTGTTGTCAATGATGTATTGATAATAAAACTGAATAAAAATCAATTAACTGTTGATCTTGCTAAGACAGCTTTACATACATTTTTTTTACATAAATCATATGTACAAGAGCCAAGGACACCATTTAAGTTTATAATTTCATTTAATTGACATTTGTTTGTTCACAGCGTCCACCTAAAGAGAGGGCTTGTTCAACTTGTTTAGTCTACCACAGCCCCCAACCCCCCTTCACCACTCACTTTGTATTCAATTAATAGTGAACAATTTGATACATGAATAACTAATTTTCCACATTTTCAGCCTGACAGATTGCCATTAGTTATACACAAGGTCAGGGTGCTTGTCATCGAGAAGCAATACCAACGAGCTTTGTTAACGACATTTAATTAAATTCATGTAACGAATGTCACACGTGGATCACAAAGGTTACTGTTGTTTGTGTTTGAACTGTAGCCTCGTACATTCCTGTGACTGAGCTGTCTTGTCATTGCGTATGCATTTTTAAACACCTCACCTCCTAAAGCCAATGCTGTCTTCTCAAGATAATAGCAGCCTTTACTGTGAAAACCTCTTGGAAGTCTTTCCATCCAATTGTGTACACAT
This sequence comes from Porochilus rendahli, assembly GCA_039654305.1. Classification (NCBI taxonomy): domain Eukaryota; kingdom Metazoa; phylum Chordata; class Actinopteri; order Siluriformes; family Plotosidae; genus Porochilus; species Porochilus rendahli. The sequence continues at coordinate 29,662,950 of JBCNYG010000001.1, forward strand.
TGTTTCAAAATGTCTACCACATTCTCACATTAAAAGCAGGTCAAGCACATGTTGATGTTTCAAGTCCCTGTAAATCATCTGCAGTTTCTCAGTGTTAGACAAATGATGCATATTAAACTTCCACAACTCTTTCTCCACATGACATACAGCACCTTTTTTTATTAAAATTATAATGTTATCTCAGTATCCACAAAGCTTTTGAATGATTTTCTTTAGACTAAAAACAAGCAGTGCCCACTTTTATAAACAAAGTTCTTTATTATTGATTTTCAGTCCTAAAGGTTAGAGAAGCGGGTTTGGGACTGAAAGGTCGATGGTTCGATTCCCAGACCGGCAGAAAAATGTGTGGTGGCAGGGGGCGACCTGCCCCTTCCTCCACCTTCATGGCTGAAGTGCCCCTTGATCAACGCACCTAACCTCCCACTGCTCTGAATGTGTGCTCATCTTGGATCGGTCAACTGTAAAGTTAAATTTCCCTTGCAGAACAAAATTTTTTTTTTTTAAATAAAAAGCTATCACTCAAAATACCAATAATAATACCGTTAGTGAACTGGATTCCTGAAAGTCAGCCCACAGTTCTGGCTACATTTTAATTTGAGTAGAACTGAAATGATTACAAATTATATACTGGGAGCAGTGGTGGCCTGGTGGTTAAGGTGCGCTGGATTACTGATCCCAAGGTCGGGGGTTCAAGCCCCGCTATCAGCGGGTTGTCACTGCTGTCCCCCCAATGCAGCTAACTGGGTTATCAAAGGCCGGCCATGTCTCTCACTATCTGTGGTGAGAGGCATGTAAAAGAACCATTGCTGATTTTCTTCAAGAGTGGGCTGCATAGCCGTCAGCGTGTTTCTGCCCTGCGATGGCCTGGCGAACTGTCCAGGGTGTAATCTGCCCTCGCCCAGAGTTGGCCAACCTCCCCGCGCAGTACAGAAAATGAATGAATGAATAATTATGTACTGCACGCCAGGTGGATGTAGCTGAACAGTACCCCAAGACTAGACGGTCAAGAAGACTATTGTTTTGGGACATCCACCGAGCCTGAGGGACAAACGTTTTTATACATACTGCATGGTAACAAAAAAAAGGATCCAAAAATGTATTTAATTTGACATATTTGAACAATTACAGATGCAGGTCAGGTGAGCTCCATGTGCTCTCACCCGAGCTAAAATGATATGCTGTCTAGCTATGGGTGTGTTTTTAAACCCATTCAGATTTTAGTACATACAACGGATTACAACGTAAATAAAACTTCTTTAATGGTGTGCATTTAAGCTCAGTCAAAGTTTAATGTTCACTATGTAGATATGCAAGAAAAGCAAATTAAACAATTTTTCCCCCCATTTTTAAAGTGCAAATTACTTCACTTGCTCCAAGTGACCGTGAAGAACAGTGAGTGCATGTCATTTTGATTTAAGCATTATCCACTCCAAACAATGTCTTTTATTCCTCAGATATCGAACCAATCAAATCACGCAGTTCATCTGTAGTGTATATACACAAAGTATGATTAGTTGCATAATCTCTGAAATATCTGGAGGACCATTGTTTCTCTTGCATGAGAATCAAGGGACATAAACAGATTGTAGATGAATTCTATATCTGAATACTGATCATTAGTGTGTCGCCCACAGTAGTGTAAGTATAGAGTGAGGGGGAGCACTTGCTGGCAGAAAACCTAGGGTCTGGTCCCAAACTTCAAAATGCACCTCAGCGTCAGACCTGTAAAATGACACAAAAAGCATTTCATAAAATTAAATAACTGCAGATTACACATGCACACTAACGTGAAAACATAACATTAGCTATGCATTTATAATGTTTTCAGATAAATTATTTCTTTTACAGGGAATATATTCAGATTAGAGAGGGGGAGTGTGTGAGTGAGAGCGAGAGAGCAAGAGTGAAATTAGCTGAAAGTCTGAATGAAAGGTAAGTTATGGTTATCTGTCCAGCTCATGTTTGTAGTTGCACAAACACCATTACTAACATCCCCAAGCTAGTGAAGCATCATATCTGTATTTCCCTAAGATTTAAAATACTAATATTTGCTTTTCACGATTATATTGCTAATTTTTACTAATTTAGTGTCCTAAGATGTCCCGAGTGGATCGGTCTTGGGGTGAAAGGAAAACATCTACTCGTGGCAGTTGTGGCCTTATGAATTGAAAAGCAGGTTTGGGACCTAAAGGTGGCTGGTTCGATTCCTGAACCAGCAGGTGAAATGAGTCAGTAAGAAAAGAAGCTCTTACTTGTTTGATTTTAGAAACCTGACCATTACCCTTTGTATTTGAAGCTCACTTAAATGTCTGTCACTGCACTACATCCTCCTATACATCTATGTCAAAAACAAGCCCCATCTGTTTAGAGAAATTATATATAAATAAAAAAATAGCCCCAGAATTGCTAAACACGTGAAATATGTTAATATTTTAATGTGCTTCCTTTAAATGGAATTTAAAGCATATAGGATGCAGAACTCTGTTCATCAGTTATTCATTTGCCAAACCATTTAATCCAACTAAGGGTGCAGGGGGGCTGGAGTCCAATCTTAGCTAAATCTGAACACCCAAACCAGCTCAGCAGTCCAACACACACAACCATTAACACTCACATCTAGAGGCAATTCAGACAATTATCTTAATGTGAATGTCTTTGGGAGGAAACCAGAGTACCTGGAGGAAACCCTACAAAAACAACCTTGCCGAGACAGGGACTCAAACCCAATGTGCCGTGAATGTGCTAACTAGTCAACTTCATCATGGTGTCGCCTTGTCAATGAGAGGTAAAGACTTCATCATGGTGTCGCCTTGTTAGTCAATTTAAACGTGTAATGTTAAACTTGTAAATCATGATGATCATACAGATATGACATTATTTCTCAGCGTGCTTAGCCTTAAGAGTAAATAGTGCTCTTACCATACACCCCCCCTCCCCCAACCCACCCCAGCCTCACCTGTTTAAAATGATCAGCACTACTGAGCCATCAACTCTGGTGAAGGCACAACTTTCCAGGGAGGTGTGTTCAGAAATGGACAGGCCTATTCTCTGAGACCCCTTCCACACGAACTTGCTGTAGGTGTTGACAAAATGCCCATGTAAACATTTTCAAGTCAAAATAAAACCTTTGTTGATTTAAAGAGGTTTTCATGTGCTTCACTTGTTATTATGAGAAGCCAGTGAACAATGTAGCTCATGGACATATCTGAACTTTACTCAGGATCATCAAACCAGCTCAACTTTATACAGTTTCTACAACCTGAAGTGCGCCATGCTGTAGAAAGTCGGCTGCTTATAGAAAACATCTCTTTTTTGGTCCACTATAATGGGGCTGTCCACAAAATTCTTCACCCAGTTTGGTCCACCACTAATATCCAGTGCTAAGTTCCAGTCTGTCCATCCAACAACACTGTTATTTAGGTCCTGTAGGCAAGGGTGAAGGGGCAGAGGAAAAAACCCTTACAAATATGAGCAACTGTAATGTTCACATGACATTACACTTCACACTACGGTTTAAGATGTTTGTTTAAGAAAACATAAGGGATAGAGATTTATGCTAAATGTATCTTCATAAGCATAATATGAAGCATCGATAAATACTACAAATAAGGAACAGCCATCGTGAGCGTGCCTACACTGCCTCCACATTTTTATCTCATATTTATCAACTATAGCATCTAGACTTCAGTAAAAAATAGCCATTATGATCTAAGAAAACCCCATACAAGTAACTCATCTGGGATACCTCTATCATGTCATGAGCGTAATCTTCAGCTCTTTCCCAGCTACCCAGCCGCACTCCATGGTCAAGAAAATTCCAACCAGAACATGCCTCGGTGCCCAGAATGAAGTACTCCGGGTAGAGGTCATGTGTGGTCTTCAATGTGAGTTTGGCAGGAGCCAAGTGATCAAAGTACCAATGAACACCAATTCCATGGACATATTGAGCTGCATGAACATCACTGAGAACCTGTCATGAGAGAAAATTTAATTCTGCGATCCTCCTAAATGTCTCAAAGTCTGCCAAGCCCGTTAACTCCAAATACTCAGAGGAGTCTCAGCTTATACAAAATGTGTGATTATATCCCTCCTTCTTTTTTTCCTTGCTTACCACTTTGGCCCAGTGAGGAAGCAGGAGTCTTTGGTCATCCAGGATGATAAGGCGGGTTTGTGCATATGGGGATGAGTGGAGGGCAGGACCAAGGTCCATAGCAATCCAATCACGTTGGAGCTCAGGAGTGAAACCTAAAGCCTGGAAGCTATAATTGGTCATTTCACCTGCAGTGGGTTCATTTCCTGTGGTCAATCCCCAGAACGACAGGTTGCGCTTCTCATACTCTTCCAGAAATCTGACAGAGAAATATATTGTATAAAGATATATATATAAATAAATAAATAAGTATATAAATAATGTTGTTTGCTTGTCATTGTTATTTGTTGTGGGGAAGACATTGGTGTAGTGGTTAGCACTCTTGTTTCACAACAAAAAGGTCCTGGGTACAAGACCTGTAGTTGGCAAGGGTGTTTCCGTGTGGAGTTTGCACATTTTCCTTATGCGTGCATGGGTTTTCTCCCAGAGACGTGCTATTCCAAATGGCCCCTTGGTGTGAATGTGAGTGTGAATGGTTGTTTGTGTCTATGTTGGCCCTGCAATGAACTGAGTCAGCTGGGATGGGACCAGTGGTATTGTGGTATTATTACGGCCACCAAGATGATATTGTGTTCGGTGTTGTTTGTTAGTCTTCCTGCAAGGCAGACTGTGTAAAACCTACCGACCTGATTTCCATAAAACATGGTGGAAGGGAGTTGCATGGGCAAAGGAACAACCCAATTAATCTAGGAGACAATCCAAGTCCTGGGGCTGATACATAAATTTAGTTTCTCCTTCAACAATATTGTGAATTGCTACATTTGGCCTTTGCAGAAGTCCGCGTTTAACAATGCCATCTTAAAGCTCTGTGCAGAAATACGATGGCTTTATACTATATTCCACATTCACAGGGTACCAGGAATACTTTTGGATATACATGTAGGCCCAATTCTAATGTCCCTTACATATAATGTGGTCCAGATATTGCATATCAGAAGAGTTGAATATTATCCTTGGTGGAGGTGTGCGGTCCTTGGTGGAGTGTACTTCTAATTCATAATAGTAGTAGTAGTGGAATAATAAGCAAAAAACTGTAATCACTGTATGGTTCATGTGCCACATTTAAACACAAAAAGGTGGAAAATGACAATAATTCTGACTAAGGGTGATCTTTGGACATATAATAGGACTATGTACCTTATATAGTACTGTGCCCAGGTTTTATACTCTTTGCCCCCAGGCTTTCCTTTAAGTCTTCCCTTCCCTATGAGTGTACCGCTGGTCTTCAACCAAGCCGGCGCGCTCCAGGCGGAAGCAAAGAGGGACAACGACTGCGCAGACAGGGCTTGTGCCCGCTGCAGAAGAGGAATCTGTGGAAGACAGGAATATTAATTACTACATTATCAAGAAGCTTAAACTCAACAGAAATTATATGCCTTTGCAAATAGTGATCATTACTGCTTTATACCTTCATGTGTGTGTCTTCTTTAGTCAGGCTAAAGTTGAGCAAGCTGTAGTCTTCAGGTGAATCAGCGTATGTATACAGACGAGTCGAAAAATCACAACTGGCCATCGGTACTCGGACCACGTTGTACTCTATACCTATAAGCATAAAGAGGCAAAACTTGTCTAATCTCACTTATTTGACAAAGCAGTTAATTACTTTAGTTTTAATACTGATGATGGGTGGCACAGTGGAGGTCCTGGGTTCAAAGTCCTGGGCTTGGCAAAAGAGTTTTTTTTTTTTTTCTTTTTCATAAAAAGAGTTTGCATGTTTTACTTGTGCTTGCACTGGGTACGCTGGTTTCGTCCCACAGCCCAAAGACATGCACATTAGGCTAATTGGCTGTTCCAAATTGCCTGTGTAAGAGTGAACATGAACGGTTGTGTGTGTTGCCCTGTGTTGGACTGGTAAGCTGTTCAGGGTGTACACTATCTTCACCCAGAGTGGGCTGAGATAGGCTTCAGCCTCCCCGCAATCCTAGTAGGATAATGGGGTTCGGAAAATGGATGAATGGATGGATAATCCTGATGATGCTTCCATTCCATTTGAAGCTTTAAACCTAAGTTCCAAAATATTAATTGATTTATTGGCTAATATGTGGTTTTGTATTTTT
>JBCNYG010000001.1:29697787-29713314 GCA_039654305.1 Porochilus rendahli
GTGTGTGTGTGTGTGTGTGTGTGTGTGTGTGTGTGTGTGTGCTCACTTTGGATGGGTTAAATGCAGAGGCAATAATTACCCTTCAGGGATTAATACAATATATAAGTACCAGCATAAATATGATTATTTATAATAACTATAGAACAGGGGTGTCAAACTCATTTTCATTGAGGGCCACATCCCTAAATTTCAAGGTCATCGAATGTCGAATAATCACTTAACATCTATTCAGAAAGGGCAACCATGAAATCTGCATGGCCATATTATTTTTTCATGTATTTGTCCTCTTTTCGTTTATTCTTTTTCTTCTATTCTTTTTTAGTTAGGCCAAGAATGTATGATAATCATATACATTGGCTCCTTGCAAGACAAGTTTAATTCATTCCGGGGCCCAGCTCATAGAGTGAAATGCTTGTATAGCAAGGCAAATCTTTGTGTACAAAATAATGGAAAACTCATTAATGCACTCCAGCCCTCCAAAATGCCCACAAATATGCCTAATTTAAACCATTTTAATGGTTTACTCATAAATAATAACCAATGTTTAACAAAAGTAATTTATAATCAAAACTTTATTAATACAATACATAAAAAGGAAAAAAGACACTCCGCTTCCATGAGTATGTCCGGTCCTTTAGGCGGGGTTGCACTTGTGCTGGCATCACTAGAATATGGTAGCATAGCACATTGATAATCTCTTTTTTCAATTTACTGTCCTTCTTTCCAATGTCCTTTTTAGTCACAATGGTAACACAGTTTTCAATATAATAATTATCACCAAGAAGCACAAAGTTAACAATAAACTCCCAAGAGATTTTTACATGACAAAAGACTTGCCCAGCATTCCGCAGCCACTGAGATGTTGACGCAGTGCTGCATGATCATGTGCACAACGAGTGATTCTTTGTTTTGCTTACTCGTGCGTGGGACATCCTCGTGCTATGAGACATTCCTTGTCTTTCAGTGCAAAAAATACACATAAGTGTCTCTCGTTAAGAAAGTTCCTGGTATAACGGGACACTTGTCTTGTGAGGTGTCACTGTACTTTAAATGCTCTCGCAGGCCACATAAAATGAGCTGGATTTGGCCTGCGGGCATCCAGTTTGACACCTGTGCTTTTTTTTAATTCAAATTTTATTTGTCGCATACAAATTATACACAATACAATATGTAGTGAAATGCTTAGTATGACTGTCCAAAAATGTGCTATAGGAGAACTCACCATAGGCTATTTTCACCGCTACACCCTCCAGTACTCTACAGATCAGAAGTTAGTATTAATACAGCTTAAAGGAAATCCATTGCCTTAGCCTTGCATAAGCAAACACATCAAGTCTTGGCTTAGTCAACCACACAAACACACACATACTAGGTCCAACAGAAATCACATATTGCTCATGCATGGTGCCCCACTTACTTGAGGTCAGGCACCCTTCCACATATGGTAAAGGACTCTGGCCTGCCTTTTTTTAGTTGGCATTATAGGGAATCATTAATTTAGCTGTCAATGTGTGAAAGGGTTAAGGTACCCAAGACTCTGAGTAACACCTGAGGTATTCTTTTCATTCAATAGTTAATTGATTCCAAGTATTTTTTTAATTTTCACAGCCACTTAAAATGGTTTGCCAGCTGCCATAAAGCCCTGACAAAGAAGGCTTGTTAGGTTTCTGATTTAGCATGACAGTGTGCGTTATTATGTTCTTACACTGTAGTGACTTAAAGGGATTAAAGTGTCAGTGTACTTTTAGGACCTGACACACTCAAAGAAGTGAGTCATAAAAGGGATTTTATCACAACCAGCTCAAAGGAATGAAAAGGTTCAATTCTGTGCAAACCTTTTGGCTGCTGATACAAAATCCTTACATTTGAAATTGTGCCTGATACTTAGAATGCAGTATTAGTCATTAGTATATACTACATGGGAACGGTGTGATGTGATTGGTCGGGCTACTCTGGATTCTAAAAAATATTGCAAGTGAATAATACTGGAATCATAACGTTTCCACATAATTTACTAAAACACCTGTATTGAGCATGGTTTTCTGATGTACACTATAGAATGTACTCTACTCTGAATGACTTGGCTTAAAAGACACTGATAATACACAACATTTTTGACAAAGTGCAGAGCTCACATGATGTGCCTCTGTCATGGTTAAGATATTTAAATAGAAACTACAGAAACCTCATTTTAGTTTCCTTTTCTTCTAGTTTTTTCTTCTTATAGTGCTTTTCTTCTACTGTATAGTAAAACATTCAAAGATAATTAAACAGATTACACTGATTTGCTGATGTGCTCTGGGCTCACCTTCATCTGTCATGATATCATAAAATGTTAGAGATAAACAATAGGTAAACAGATATGAGATAAACATTTTTTTGGCAATACTGTACATGTATATGATCATGCTAATGAATTATTAAACAAAAAAAGATAAACAATATAAATCTTGTTTTTGTGGGAGTTTTTTTGTTAGTTTTTTTGTGTTTGTTTGTTTTTTGCACATGTTCCCATGTAGTATATATTACAACAATTATGCTCCCCAGGCTGAATTACTAAATTGACATTTTATCTCAGCTGCGATGGTCTGGCAAACTGTTCAAGGTGTACATTGCCTTCGCCTGGTGTTGCCAGAAATAGGCTCCAGCCTACCCGTGGACCTAATAGGAGTAAGCAGTTTGGCAAATGAGTGAGTGCAAATTTATAAAGATTTACTTACTTTTGTTGTGGATTGCCCAGGCAGTTTCCTTCAAAAACCAGTGGGGACAGTACATCAAAGTTGTAATGAAGTCCAACATGTCCTCTTGGTTAGTAAGTTTTGGCACTACATCTTACTGAGTATGGTAATTAAGTTAGTCACATTGTTCTTCACTATTCTTAACACAATAATTGCTTAATAGTGTACTCCAGTTTAAGGGGAGAATTACAATCTCACCACAAAGCAGAGCATAAAAAAAGATAACTAGACACCCTTCATCTGTGAAACTTGTGTATTTTTTTTATTTTAGATTACGGCATATATATTCTTTATAGCAATTACCTATGTGGCGAACACCAGAAGCAACGTTATCTGATTTTCTGCTTATTGTGGATCAATCTGAGGATGGACTAGCCAGCGTTAGAATGCACAAAACCTTGGGATTCCTCTTGCGTCAGTCAACAGACTGACTGTACAATATAACAGCAAAGGCAAGGAATCAGCAGCATCCTGATCAGGTTGACCTGGACCCTCTGACATGTGTGGTTGGATTGTCAAGCAGGCTCTTGAAAATAATCCCTGTTGTAAGACAACTGATGTTGCAGAGAAAGACCAGTTGAGTCGGTCTACTGCTGTAAGGTATCTCCTCAACTTGGCTGCTATGAATATGTATATCTATGTATAAATCTTTCAAAAATTATGGTGATAATAATGTATTAATAAAAAATAATGGTCTCTTTACTTTTGACATGTCACTGTACATGAATATGCACTTTGTTAGTCCACCACAGGAACAGCCCTGGAACCTTTTGATCACACCTTGTGCACCTTGTACACACTGTTTGCTACTTGTATAAATGCAGTAGGAACAATCATGGTTCCATATCTGGCCATTTACAAACATTCCAATATACTGGGGTGAGGATCGCAATCTATACTCAGCTACTGTGCATGCCGCTATGTCCTGAAGAGGTTATGTGATTATTCATTTATGCTGGGGTGGCTCCTACTGACCAAACCAATCATTTCAAGGTAATTTCTCTTGTAGTGTCACAGGGAGGCTTCTCTGGGTAGGAATTCCACCCTGGACAGCTCACCAGCCCATCGCAGGGCCAACACATAGACAATTATTCACACTCACACCTAGGAGCAATTTGGAACACCCAGTTAACCTAATGTGCATGTCTTTGAATTGTTGGAGGAAACCCGAGCACTCAGAGGAAACCCATGCAGGCATCGGGAGACCATGTCAACCCCACACAGAGACGCTATACCTAGCCTGGAACACGAACCCAGGACCTTCTTGCTGTAAGGTGAACACGCCAAGCAGTATGCCACCGTGCCGCCCTCAGGGCTCAGGATCACATATCTGGTTTAATAAGTAGTGTGAAGGGAGCATACATCTTGTAAATAAGCCAATACCTGAGAACTTCTACAACACAGCATACCTGTTATATGGGAGAATAAGGCCCAATAGCTAGGCAGGTTATAAGCACTTACTTGCCAAACCTCAATATTGCTTGCAATTTTGTACTCCTTGGAGGCTGCTGTACACCAGACTTGCATCAAATTACAGTTTCCTTCTATGCTGAGCATTGTATCAATATTAAATCAGTCTGTGGCACAACAGTAGTAACTATAAAAGTATTTCAGCTCACTGTCAAAAGTCTTCAGATTACCAATTTATGGCCATTTGCAATTTCATTACTGAATTTCAAGGTGTGCTTCAACACACACCCATCCCACAGATATAACAGTAATGAAATTAGCAAGAAACAAAGGACAGAACTCTATACTCAACATCACTTTCTCAACTTGACCTAATGAGATTGGCTTAGCAGAGTCTACTTACTGTCTATGATCAAGCTTTTAGTACTAGCCTAGTAGTTTAAATACTGTTCAGCGATGAAGTAGATTAAATAATTATTAATAATGCAGTAATTAGTTCACCAATTCACTAACAGTTTTAGTCCGCATATTAGATCATTAACATTTATGACAGGAAGTATACTGATAAGCTAATCAATGAGCTCATAGCTAAAATGGTAACTATCCACTATTAAATAGTTCATTAATTAGTGCACTAATCTACTGAGAATGTAATGTTGGTGTGCTATTTTCTTAAGCAATAATTAATTAGATAGTTGTTACATAGGCAAATTTTAACCTAATAGGTTGCTAATTGTGCAGTAATGGGTTGTGAACTAATAAGTTGATGAGGTTACAGAAGGGTTAATGAAATGCTTACAATCTTTTATTTATTTTCTCCACCAGCTATCCACTGTGGGCTGTTTGTAGACTGGCATTCCAACCCCAGCTGACGTTAGGCAAGTACACCCTGGACAGGTCACCAGTCTACCAGAGAGCCAACATAACGAGACAGTGCTGCCTTTAACACTCATATTTACACATATGGACAATTTATTGGCAGCGCAGTGGTTATCATATTCACCTCACAGCAATAAGACCTGGGTTAGATTCCCTGGCTCAGACGTTTCTGTGTGGAGTTTGCATGTTCTCCCCCTGCTTACGTTGGTTTCCTCCAGGTACTCCGGTTTCCTCCCACAGTCAAAAATATGCACAGTAGGCTGATTGGCTGTTTCAAATTGCCCCTAGGTGTGAGTCTGTTGCTCTGTTATGGCCTGGCTAGCTGTCCAGGGCGTATTCCACATTTGCCTAAAGTCGGCTGAGATGGGCACTGTGACCCTAATTAGGAATAAACAGCTTAGAAAATGAATGAATGAATGGACAATTAATTGTAGCCAGTTGACTTAATCCACATCTTTCTGGACTGTAGGACATATCACCAAGACAACATTTGCATACGGGACCCATGGGGATTGTAATTGGCCTGAGAAATGGGCCCAATAGGGAATTGTCCACATGTACCACAGTGGCCCCGTGTCAAATGCCCACATGTGTTTGTGGCTCCCACCTGGGTAATGCCTAGAGCTATTTGGGCACCAAGTAGGCATGGGCTTGGAAAGGGCATCTTAATTAGGGTCCATTTGTTGCAACTAAATGTTTGCAAGCCCAGTTGGGCTCCCTATGTGGGTCATAGTTAGGATACTAAAGGAAAATTAATTTATGTGGGTAGTTGAAATGGGGCTACTCTGGAACCTGCAGACAATCCCAGATCAGGCGCATTTTTCAGCCCACTCACGACAGACATGTGTTTCATATAAAAATGTTGTTTAGGGTAGAGCACAGGCATGAAGAGAACATGTAAACTTTACCAAGAAAGTTACTTTATTGCCTGGCAGTTTCAAACACAGAACACACAGAATCTGTTTGCTAACCACAGTGCAACAGGGCAGAGGTGGCTCAGGTGGTTAAGGCTTTGGCTTATTGAACCAAAGGTCAGGGGTCAAAATCCCAGTACCATCAAGCTGCTACTGTTGGCCACTTGATCAAGGCCCTCAAGTGCTCAGTTGTATACAAAAATGTAAATCGCTCTGGATAAGGCCATCTGCCAAATGCTGTAGTAACCCTTGAATATTACATTAAATTACCACTAATTGAATAATTAATTATTTTGTTGGTACAGTGGCGCAGTAGTTAGCATGTTTACCAAAGTTGGAGCTCAGGGCGTTTCTGTGTGGAGTTTGCATGTTCTCCCCATACTTGCGTCGTTTCCTCCCACAGTCCAACATCATGCACAGTGTGCTGACTGGTGATTCCAAATTGCTTCTAGGTGTGAGAGTAAGACTGGTTGGTGAGATGGACATCAGACTCCCTGTGACCCTAATTAGGATTAAGCGGCTTAGAATGAATTCTTTCTTCCATTTACTGAGCCTCTTAATCATTCTAGAGGCATGGGGAGAACATGCAAAGTCCACACAGAAACGCCCTCGTTGAGCCTGGGACTTCAGCCAGGAACCTTCTTGCTGTGAGGCGGACGTGCTAACCGCTACGCCACTATGCCACCAAATATCTTTATATGAATTACTCACTCATCACCCATTTGCCAAACCACTTTATTCTACTATTAGCGTTGCATATCAGGTGACACTGGGCGAAATTGGGGTACACCCTGAAGAGCTCACAAGACCATTGCAGGACCAACACACACACAACAATTCATACTTACATCCATACCTTGGGGTAATTTGGAACAGCCAATTAGCCTGTCTTTGCATTGCATGTCTTTGGACTGTCAAAGGAAAGCAGAGTGTCTGAAGGAAACCCAGGGAGAACATGAAAACCCCCACACAGAAATGCCCTCGCTGAGCCCGGGAATCGAAACCAGGACCTTCTTGCTGTGAGGCAAATGTGCAAACCATTACCTCAATGTGCTGCCTCATATCATCATATGAATGAAACTAATGTAAACTGCCAGTTAAATTAATGGATTATTTGTCTAATAGTTGCCTAATTTACTTTAATAGCTTGTTAGTTAAATCACCAGCTAGCCTACTGCTGTGCACGTGGTTTGTTTATTTGCTTTCTCACAGATTTATTATAGCACATCTCATTTCTATTTATAAAGTTAGGGCAGATTTGTAAAAGTGGGTGTGTTTGGGTTAAACTCAGGAAAGGAATGCCACCTCTGGTGACTTACAGTAGTGCACTTATTTTGGATGACACCACGTTAAAGTAAACGAGGCAGAAATCAAGCAGCCATGGTGATTTTTTTTTGTGATCTGAGCTGAGCATCGTTGCAGTCCAACAACTTGAGGGAATACGAACATGTTATAAATCTGTTCATCAATCAGCATGAAAAAAGATGGCTGAAATCTAGGTAGTAAACAGTTTAAGGAAGAACTTGGTGAAGGAATGATAAGCAGACTTTTTTTGTTGGTCCAGTCCAGTCCCTCCTGTTTCAGGTCCATTAGGGGGCTTGAGGTCCATTAATGAGTTTGTTTTTCTGACATCTCGCCCAGTCATGAACGCTAGGTAGTGCTCGTTATCTTCAGTTTAATAGGTCGCCAAGGGTACAGCACTCCACCGCTCGCAGGAGCGATACCTTCTAGTAGTGGATATGTGGGTACACAATGTACGACTGTGTTTTTGATGTAAAACAACTGCGCAAGAGACGGATTAGCGGGCGGGAGAAGAGGGGAGAGAGAGAGAGAGAGAGAGAGAGAGAGAGGAGAGGAGAGGAGAGGGGTGGAGGGGGTGCAGGAGAAGGGGGAACTTGAGTGTCGTACGCAGTTGCACAATGTTCATCTTCACGGCTCCATCAGTGCTTGTAAAGCTCGCGCAACATCCCCGCGTTTAGCGTCTCGGCTCAGTGCGCTCACTCGAAAATTAGCCGGAGGGTTTCTACTACGCGGCGTGACTGAAAATAACCTCCTGTCAGCCTTTAGGTGAGTCTAGCCTTGTTTTTGTAACCCCGACTTGGTTATGACTCTTTTCTGAATCGCCTCCTCTCTTCCGACTTTTTTTTTAAGACCTTGGAGCTGCGCTGTATTAATGCGAATGTTGATATTTTTAGGCCACGCTAAACCGTTAAACCATTCCTATTCCTACAGGAAATTAGTTTGGAGGTTGGATTTCGTGTGTACGAGTCTCTCCGGTTAGCACAGTGCACTGTATCGGCTGGGAGCTGAATCATTACAGGCGTCCCATCCGCGCCTTCCGAGGTAACTTCGATATTTTTCGGAAGACTCCTAAGCGTACAGGAGTGTTTTGCAATCTCTCTGCCTGTATGACCTCATGCTGAAAGCAGCACCGTTAGAATCTACTGGCGGTGTCGCTTATTCACTCACTAACATGAAGGTATTCACTGTGGATAGTCGTAGCTGTACCAGGCTGAGTAGAGGCGCGGACTGACTCTCCTGTACAAGTCGCCTCCACTGCGTGTTCGTCTCCACTGATGTGGCGGAAACGCCATTGTAACATTGCTGCTAATTAATTACCCCGCGTTTCTCCGGCCCTTCTTCCTCGTCGTGTTGTGTTCTAGTTTATTCTATTTTCGGAACACCAGCTTATATCTAGGTCAGAGAAATAGTGCAGAAACGGGAGTCGGTTGGTGGGTTTTAAGTTCCTTAGATGAGCCGATAGGAATCTCGGTCCCTTTTCAGGAGCACTTCATGGAGAACTCAATTCACGGGGAAAAGACACAGACGAGTCGAACACCCTATCCCTGGTGCTATTTTTATATACAGACTATTTAAATATGTACAGTCATGTCAGCCTGTGCTCCATGGAAGAGTCAGGTGGCGTAAATGATGACTAATAAAGCCACTGATATAACAGATAGGACATTCCTGTCATGGGATGTGTTCAGAGAAACTCTTCTTTTATGCTTCTGAAGTCATATCTGAAAGGGAATGTAGCACTTTGCACTTAGGATCAGAGGGTATTCTTCATGCAAATAGACCTGAAGAGAGTGTGATGAAGAGGACAAGTGCAGTTCAAAATAAAAGCGAGAAGAAGGGAGGGGGTAGAAACGAAGTGGCTAAGAATTACTTGAAGAATGCCTGACATCATTTAGATATTTGCCCCCCAAAAAAAAGGTTTTGAAAGATGCTAGCATCACTTACTCTGTTCTTCAGTCTTATCTAATAAGAGTCGGGTTTTGGTTTCACCAAAAATAGGCCATGCCTTTTATCACTCGCAGTTGATCTTGGACTTGAGCTCATTGTTGGTTGTGATTCGTATTTGTCTGAATCGAAAGGCTTCGGTATTTTAAATAACACTTGGGAAGCCCTGTAGTAACGAGATGAGATGGGTTTTAGAAGTGGGATTATGGTAACGGCGACGTTTATTCAGTAATTTAATGCGATGACTCAGTTCATCATTATTAGGTTTCACTTTGCAGCGTAGAACAAGGGGAACTGTTTTTGCTATCATGGAAAGTAATAAAGAGTGTGTGAGAGAGAGAGAGAGCGAGAGACAGAGAGAGAGAGAGGAAACAGTTGGACTCTTAGAAGGGTTAGCAAGCCTGTGGCAAGACCTTCATAGGAAGGAGGTAGAAATAAGATGAATGATTGTGGTAAACTTTTGAAAAACAGGCATAGTTCCCAGTGAGGAAAAAAAAGACCCTAAACTACCCCCTTTTCACTTTGCTCTTGAACTGTGCTACTAATAGCTACAGTGTATGTATGTACACACTCAGGCTCACGCTGCTCTGTGCTGTCTCTGCTTTCCTCGGGCCATTTTTCTTTTTATCATTCCTTGGGGATTATTTTTTTTCTGGCACAAAAATTCTAAATGGAGTACACTTGGTTATACTCTATAAATCAAACACCTTTGAATGTTTTCTGTACTGAATGTACTGTATAATGCTTTACTTTCGCCAAAGGGAGGTTCTGGATTTTTTGGCGATTAATCAGGTCCTGGCTTATTTATTTAAATACATGCACAATTGATGTTATTCAGTGACTGTGCCTCAGAGTGATTTGAAGTGTACATTGTCAACTTTGTCGTTCAACACCTTGAACGCAGCTTTGATTGCATGTCCTGGGTTGTGGTAATGTGTTCTTTCCTTCTGGCAGTAGGCTGAGCTCTGGATTTTATGCTTTCCCCAGTGGAAGTTAATGCACTGAGGTCATCATTCAGGATTGTTCTTAGAAATTAGCTCACGCGGTGCAGAAAAGCACCTGCCTTTTGGTGCACTAACAGAATAGTTTTATTTAGAAAGTCGAGGGAATTTGAGCGATGGCTTGTTTACAGGAATAATTGACAGGAATGTGGTTTGATGAGATTTAATGTGTAACATCGTTTACTCTGATTATGGCAGCCGTTTTTGCTGACACATTGTTCTATACTTTTATAATACTGATAGTGTTAACAATAATTCTGTTTTCTGTTTACTTTCCCAATCCTACAGGCCAGGAATATAATAAAAGACGACACCGCAGATTTGGAGATTTTGCATTTTTTGTTTAACCAACACTTATCTTCACATCAGGATCTGTCATCATATTAATTTAATAGCTAATTAGCTCTGTCTTCCCCTGCTAATTATTTCTATACTGAACGTCCAAATGGATAAAAAAAGGAAGAGTGATTCACCTACGCCAGTACCAGAACAAGGAAGTGTGCATGATGGGACAGAGGGTAGAAAAAAAACAAGAAAGACCAAATCAGAGGAACTGGATTTCTTCTCTGAAGGAACTGATGGCAGAGATAAGCAGCTGGATGCCGTGACAGATAAAGAGGCCGCCAATTCAGAATGTAATATGAAAGCGAAGATCATGCCTGGGGCAAAACGTACCAAGAAACCCCCAAAGAGTCTTGAGAACTTCATATGCCGACCTTCTTTTCGGGTGTTTCAGAGGAGTGAACCCGTGGGACAAAGTGTCTGCAAACGAAGAGAGGGTATAAGTGCTAAAACGAGGCGCTACAGTCAGTTATGTCATCCTGTCCAGCAGAAATGTAACACTGACTCACTGGTAACAAAAGACAATCCGGCTATGACAAATACTGATCCATCAGCACTTTCTCCCTCCTCTTCGCCTTCCAGTATCATGTCTCCTGCTTCAGACTCCCCTAGTTCAAGGTCACCTAAAAAGGTAGGAGCCAGTCATTTTATGCCGGGTGTTATGTTTGTTATATTCATGTCTGAAACACACTGTTAAAGGTCGAAATGAACAAAAATAAATATGCCTTTCAGAGTGCAGCAGGATGAACAATAATGCATGGGCTCTCTTGAGCACATCACCTTAATAGGAATGATGCATTTGATAATTATTTTTTAAAAGGGGAAATAATTCTTTATAATCTATATTACAGATGCTTCATAACTTTTTAACTAACAGTTAATCTATTTTTGCCTCCCCTACTTTCTCTGCATGTTGTAACTTGACTCTGTTTCATTTTTCTTCCACTCTGTGTGAACTCTTATTCTCTCTTCACTTGCCATGTCAAATTTAGTCATTTTCTTTATCTGTATTTCAGTGATTGATATAATATTTTTCATTTTTGCCTCTTAATCATATCCCCTTTGTACTTTATATTTCTCCTTCTGTCTTGTCGTTTGTGACCCAGAATGTGGTCATGTATATTTTGTTCTCTTTTTGTATCATACACTGAAAAGAAGTCCCTTGAGGGAAGTGCGAAGAAAACAAATAAAAGAAAAAAAATGAAATTTGTATCTCAGGTATGCACGACAGTGGTTGTTTGTAGAGATCATCGACTTATCAAACATTGTTTGTTTTGACAGGTTCTCCCAAAACCAACTAAGAAGACAGATATAAAATCAGATGTAACACTACAGGAAACCCCACAGTCATCCAACAAACTGTCAATTTCTCATAAGATAACACTTAATACTCACATAAAGCAGACATACTCCTCCAAAAACCCTCCTGATTCAAATTCCACCTCTCAGCAGGACTCCAGCCCACAAGAGAGCGTTAATGTTCTTAACGAGGACAAGCCAGAGCAAAGTCAAGCCAGTCCAAACTCCAATAATGGAAATCAAACTGAAACCAGTTTACATACTGTGTCATCCAAGCTAACATCCTGCATTCACAAAAAAGTCACAAAATGCAATGATAATAATTCTGAAATCCTTTCAAGTTTGCATTTGAGAACAAAGAAGGGTGAGGGTTATTTTGATGATCCCAACCATGTTGATGTCAGCATAGTATCTAATGAAAAAAGTAAGCACCAAAATGCTTCCACAGAAGAGCCAAGTCCTTGTACAAATGACCTGCCAGAACACCCCACTTCTTTCAAAGGAACTCTTTCTCTATCTTCCAGTAAGTCTGCTGACACCATGTCAGACCTGTCAGAAAGTAATAGAGGAGGCAAAGGACAGATTGAAAAGAAAGACCTAAAGTGGACTTCAGATACAACCATGAAATCCCCCCAAAACCATTTTCCCCAGCACAAAAAATATGGCAGCAAGAGAGGGTCGACCAATGATGAGCATGGAAAGCAAGTCAAGCTTTGTACAAATCAAGAGCAAACTGAAGTACACTGCTTGAATGACACTAACAGTTGTGTAGCTTCTGAAGTGTCTCCTGCCCCAGTAAAAGTTCTAATGGATGGCTTTCCTTCAAATAGCAACAAAGACAAAAAACTGTCAAAGAAACGACAGGTCAGATGTCTTCGCAGCAATAAGTTTGTAAACACAGCCAATGAGATTTATCCCAGTCCTGTTGCCTGTGAAGTACTACACGCCGATTCACAAAATAAAACTCCATTCTGTAGTTCTTCAGAATCCTTGTCCTCACCGCCATGCGAACAAAACCTGTTTGGACAGTCTCCCAAATCAAAACCCACCCAAAACTCAAAAATGTCAGAAATTTCATGTCTAGATAGTCCACCATCTAGGAAAAGAGGTAGACCAAAATCAAACAAATCAGGAGTATACTTTCAGGCAAACACATCTCGAGTGTCTGCTGTTAATCCTCCAAATGATCCAAACCGAGAAGATCTAGAGCCGGAACCTGATACGAAGCAAACACAGCCTATGGCAAAAAAACGCGGGCGCCCCAAACAGTCCTTTTCTATCAGGGCACAGGAAACTCAGCCAGAATTAATCTCGAAGAAACATGTCTCTGTGGACTTTCACATTACTTCCAAAGACAAAGCAAGAAACATTCAAAAGTGCAAGAAAACCAAGAGAGTAATAATGAAGACAATCATTGGAAAAATCAATAAGTTGAATGTAAAAAGGAAAGATCAAGTACTCACCCAGATTCTGCTGGGAGAGAAGCAATGTGAAAGTAGGGATATTTCTCACAAAGGCACAGAAGGAAGTGCATGCAGTCCAGATTCAACTGCAACGCACTCCTTATCTTCTCTTGTGTCGTCTTTTGGAGGCAAACTTGGTTCTCAAATTAATGTCAGCAAAAGAGGAACTATCTACATGGGAAAGAGAAGAGGTCGCAAACCAAAATGTCAGACAACCTCCCATATTACCTCCCAGAAATCTCCACAGATGTTCGCAGACAACCTTCACTTCACCACCAAGTCTAATTTTGTGCAGCCGTCATTGGATACCCAAAGTATTCCTTTATCAGGAACCTCAAGTGCACATAAAAATATTGCTTCTTCTTCATCATCTGGGAGGAGTTCACAGATAAATTCTAATACCCAAAAAATCAAAGCAACTTCCTTTAAACAACTCAGTGAACATTCCCAGGCTCACTGTGAAGTAACATTGACGTGTAACAGTGGAGAAGGAATTAATAATATCAGCACACCGGACAGGGGCGAGAGGAATAACAGGCTGGATGAAGGCATGGGATTTTGCTCAGCACCAGCTACAAGTTCTGTATTCACAATGGCTGGTGTTCCTGCAAGTAATTCCTTCCAGGGTAGACCGAAGGCACTTTCCTCTTTGCCTTCAGAGAGCATTTTTTCTGCTCATCTGCCGTTAGGCTCTGGTAGGCCACAGGTTTCCAGTCCCTCTTTGACATTCGCAGACCAAGAGCCACATAAGTTTAAATGCCATAGGAAGGGCCATCACTGCCTCAGTCGAGAAAAGCTTCAAAGACATAAATATAAATGCAAGAAGAAATATATGCAACTCAGGGCCAAATGCCAAGACCCAGATTTCCTTGCTGATATTGACGACCTAGTTGTCAGACTAAGCAAGATCCGTATCGTGCAACGCATCACCCGAACAAAGCTTGGTGATGATGGAAACACACCTGCAAGGAAGTCTGTAAAGGGCAAATGTCAGCCCTATGATCTTCAGTGCCTACAAGAAAAGGTTCACCCCCCAGCCATGTTTCAGATTAACCTTAGTGGATACTATTCACCACATTCTGCCCTGTCCTGTGAACCCCTTCATTATGTTAGGATGGCAAATATGAGAAGGAAACACGGTTGCTCTACGGAGCCCAGCGAACAGATTGTGACACATTTCCCTGTGATGCACAAACTTGGATATCCATACCCTGGAGGGGGATTTATCCACCCGTCCTACAAAGTACCATTCACAACCACCTCACTTGGTTTTGGACTCTGTCGAGGATATCCATCCAGTACAACATTATATCCACTCCCATTTCCACCATCATATCTACACCACTACTCTAAGAATCCAATTATAAGCCCATCTAAGTTTCACAAGAAGAGGCCCAAATTCCCAAGGCAAGACTCATCAGTTTGGGGACAGAACACATTTGGTGCGTATCCTAGGATGAGCCCACACTCGTCCTGTGACTGTTTCAATAGAGAAGCTTCGCAAAGGCACAAGCAGAAAGAGAAATGTAGAGGAAGGCGTGACAAACACAGCACGATGGCCGAAAGGCAGCGTGGAAACGATGCATGTCTTTGGTTTAATAAACTCTCAAAAGACTCTGAAAATTCAGGAAGCTGTTCATTCAAGGCCTCTTCCCCCTCCCCAGTTTTTTCCCAGACCCAACAGAAAGACAACACCTTTCCTTTTACACATTTAAATCCATCAAATCTGGGGCAAGGAGGAGAAGTAAGATGGTCAGAGCATCAGCCACCATGGGGTCTTGGCAGCAAAACCATAAACCAGCCTTCTGAAACTCTGGAAACAAATTCACTAGGCCATGAGAGTACACTGAAAGCTCCAGAGACTAATGGGAAATCAACATCAGCTCAGCAGTTGCATCGGAGAACTCAGTCATTCTTAAAACAGCCTACACTCATTAGCGGTACAACAAGTCAGAAAAAGAACATAAAGTCAAGAAAGGGTGAAGGATTGACTGGGGTCTCAAATGTTCTAAAGGAACAAGCTAAGACATCTATGCAAGTGTTGTCTTCTGGAGATAAGAGAACACCAGGTAAGATTATGTACAACTACATTGCATTATTATTGATTAGTTTTATGTATTAATTGGATATATATATATATATATATGGTATAAGGAAAAAAACACGAAGCTACATTTTGCTCCCTACAGACCTGTTTCGTGGTTGCCCACTCATCAGGGGATTTGTATATATATA
>JBCNYG010000001.1:29713414-29727375 GCA_039654305.1 Porochilus rendahli
ATAAGGAAAAAAACACGAAGCTACATTTTGCTCCCTACAGACCTGGTTGCCCACTCATCAGGGGATTTGTATATATATATATATATATATTTATTTATTTTTTAAATATTTTTTTTGTGTTTGTTACACATTTTTAAAAGCAGGGAAGTACTTTGCAGTTAAATCAGAGCAGCTTGTATTATATTTGGGTGTCTTTCTGCTCATTTACCACCCACTGTTTAACTGCTGGCATAAGAAATGAGAGCACAGACTGCTTTTTTCCTGTCTGTGTAGCTACTACTACAGATTCTAGTAGGCAGGCAAAGTGCTTTCAGATGTGACAGCTATTATGAATGTTTGTAAAAGCTAAAGATATGCTGTGATGTGTGGTGTCCTGGCACTCATTGTATGGTTACCTGCTGACTGCATCAGTCAATTTCTTTCCCTTTAATTATTTTGGAGTGATAGTAAATGCATGCAAAAGCAGGTGCTGGATTGTTGGGAATTAATGCCTTCTGTAGCACTTCTATAAATGAAACTGCCTGCACACAGCAGCCTGTTTTAGGATGAATAGCCAGTTCATCCTCCTCTGAACCTGCTTTAATATTGGAAATATGCTTGAGTTCTTTTCAGTCCGTTTTTATTTGCTGGAATCCTATTGTAGTGCTATTAGTTATTTAATGAGCCTTTCCAAGACTCCAGTGTAATGGAAGTGCTATTGAGTTTCTTGTTGTTTAGTTAAGCATGTGGCAAGAAACAAACTTCAGCATGTTAGAAATATATCTGGAAGCACTAGGTGGTGCATCATTTTTGTGGCATCCTCTGTGAGTGAAAATGCATACTTGCCAGGTTTTCATACACCTGTGTTGTACCTACACCCTCTGGCCACTTTATCAGGTACATCTACCATGTGGGTGCACAGCTATCTGTCCCAATCTAAGGGATAACCTTGGACTCCTGCTGATATTATTTGTGCAGTAGACTATTCTCAGCACAATAGTTTTACTGTTTTTGTGGGGAATTGGTGGAGAGTGTATTTAAGCACTATGCACAATTAATGGACATTATATTAGGTACACTTGCCTTGTGAAGCCGTCTTGTAGATGTATCTCATTTTTTCATATCTGTGCAATTTCTGTCAGGAACAGAGGCATTACAGTAAGTGTTTGTGTATGTAAAACTGTGCTGACTTTACCCATTAAATTATAAGCACATTGTATAAACTTAGTGGAAATATGTAGTAAATGGAATATATAAGTGGGAGGAAAGTGAGAAAGTATAGGAATGGTGCCAGTTTTTATATAGCTTGTCCTTCATGAGTGAGTTACTGCAGTGACTCTCAGTTACTTTATGGGACACTTGGGGCATGCGCCGCTATGCCTTTGTGAAAGATGCAATGCATGGCTTTCAATCACTAAGCAAAAAAAATTCTAACTGAATTTAAAGTACTGAGAAACTGTATAGATTCAAATTAATACAATTTCTCTCAGAAAACCGATGTAACACTGTTTTCAGAATTAATATTTGATACAGATTTCCCTGGAGAGAAGAACAACACTAAGATTCTAACACTAATGGCTAAAAAGCTTGAACATTTGCACAATGTGTTCCACATAGAATATTTCGAACTCTTTTATACTGTATACTTAGTATAGGTTTGTACAAAAGATTGATTTGGTGTTCTTAAAACACCGTCTGTGTTGATTTGAATATGAGTTTGGCCCATTATCTTGTTGGGGCAGTAAACTGCTTTCTGGGCACCCCAGTGTGTAGCAGCCCACTGTTCTGTGTGTGCTCACTGTTTACTTGTGTGTGTGCTCACTTTGGATGGGTTAAATGCAGTGGCAATAATTTCCCTTGCGGGATTAATATGGTATAGCAAAATAAATAAATAAGGAAAGATCCATCTAAGGCCCACCTTATCCTTCTGGCAGCGTTCCAAGGTATGCTTATGCGTGCTTAAGTTCTAATGACATTTACAGTTATTTCAGAAACATATGGCCTGTAGATAGAAACCTATACATTGTCTATGTGTATTTATATAGCTCAATTATCTGATTGCAATGAGATCACACATTTGCTTGCAGCAGCTATAAATATAAATGCTCAAAAAAGGTAAATACTCATGTGGGGTATTTTTGTAGCTCCCACCACCAGCATAAGTGGGCAGTGCTGGAGCTTTTTCCATCTGTCCATCCGATTTATTAGTGTGATAACTTTGGAAGGAAATTACGTGGGATTACCAAATTTGGACAATGGGTTCTTTAAGGGCATAAAGAGAGGGTTTGTTTTAAGGTCACAAGATCACTTTTCAAATATTGCACTTGTTAAATGGTACTGTCTGTACCCCCATGGTCACAGACACCCCCTTATCCAGAGCAACTTACATTTTAATCTCATTTGTACAACTAAGCAACCCATAACCTCCTGGTCAGTAACCCAAATCCTTAACCAGTGAGCCACCAGTGCCCCCAGCCCTGTCTGCCTGTGGCCTTTTGTATTCAACAACCTTATCCTCTGTGCTTGATCCTTCCAAAAAAAGATTGCAGGGGATTTTTGGATAAGAGTTTGTAGCAGATTCTGCATGGATGGATCATATGTGTAAATAGAGGGTGCTCACGAGCAATTGTTAAAGCCTTAAACCTGACAGCCTACATAAATTAAGACAACAAATGCACTAGATGGGGCAAGGCAAATGGATGAGTGTGTATTCTAGGGAAATTGCCACACATATTACCTCAAGAGTTCCAATAATCATGAATTAGACTGTATTTTGTTAACACCACTTATAGATCTATTGTCAGTACGTTTGATTAAGTGGCCTTGTAGGTCTTCTTGTAGTTATTCTGGGAGGGTATTCTGAGTAATCTTCATTTACATTTAGAAGGACCATTTAATTACCATAGCCAGTATTCTGATTGAACTTTAAAATTTGGATTTTGAGTAACATTTCAAATACACAGAATGCATTTTATTGGAGAGTAAGGAGTTTGGAGTTATTTTTGGTCAACACTATTCATGCACACAAAAATTCTGTCATTTATTTATCAGTAGGCTTAGGCTGAGAGAGATGCGACAAGTCTGTTTGAACCACTGAGATCTGTGCTATACAATTTATCATTATGAATTATGTGCCTACTCTGTTATCTATCTGCCAAGGAATGTCCATTTTGAGTCCTGTCTGCCAGTGGCCATTATATACCATTCTGTTTGACTTGGAAAGGTAGAAAGAGAAAACTGCAGGAATTTCAGCAGTGGTAAGGAAATGTGGTTATGTGGGCGGGGGTTAGCCTGGAAATCTCCAAGTGAACTTTTACAAATGGCTGAGGTGGAAGAGAGAAGGGAGAGAGGGCTGTTTTTGTAAAAGCCAAGGAGTATATTTGGCAAGAGTACATCTTCTAACTAGATTCATATGTGCCTTAGCACTGACATCTTTAGTTAGATCTCTTTCTCTTTATCTCATCCCTTGTTCTTTGCTTTACCTCCTCCTGCATGCTTGTTTGCTCAGTCTAAAAATATACTTTTGCTATGATACCTTGGCTGTTGATGTATTTACACTTACATGTTGATGTGACAGAGGAAGATTTAAAGTGATCTTGGTCTGGCTTTTATCCAGCCTAGGAATAGCTTATCTGTAGATGTACAAAGAAATAACACACAAGTCATATTACAGCACCATAGCCAGTTTATTTTCCCCCACTGCCTGTCTGTCGTTCTATCTTTCTTTCTTTCTTTCTTTCTTTCTTTCTTTCTTTCTTTCTTTCTTTCTTTCTTTCTTCCATTCTTTCTTTGAGAAGGATGTCTGCTGTCCTCTTGGAAGGTTGTTAATTGTAATATAATGTTACTCCCACAATATTCCCAGATGTATGATTGTTTTATGCTATAAAAAGAGATATTTAACGGTTTGTTTCAACGCACACGCCAGTCTGATTACACAGTCCTTGTCCTGGGGACATAAGGTTTGCTGTGGAATGTACTTCATTGCGCTCATGTGTAAATTATATTGGTTGCATCTAACCAGTAGCAGTGACTAACTGGAGCACACAAACAAATGCTTATTTTCTTCAACACAAACATTCAACTTGGCTTATTGGTTTATTTATTTCGTTGTTCAACACATGTCTTAGGATAAACTGTTCTATTCCTAATAAGTATAGTTTGAAAATCAGAGCAGCGACCTAGGAAATACTAACATTTGCTTGTATATAACACTTCTGTTTTACTACTGTAAAATTCTGTTTCTGATATTAACTATATTTTTGATGTTTAAAATAAGGTTGTTAATTAGATATTTTAGGAAATTTAAAAACTGGAATGCCAAGCAATAACATAATGTGCTAATTTGGAAAGGTTTTTGATCAAAATCTCAAGATTCTTTGTTGCCAGGCAACCATGATGGTGGAATCTGGTTTCAGTACAGCTCTGAGTAGGGCTGTGTGATATGACCAAATTCTAATACCCTGATTTAGGCGTTTCATATTCTAATAACAGTATCTGTCACAATGTACATTTATTTAGACGAAAACTAAATACATAAACTAAATAAAGTCAAATAAACAAACCTATCTTATTAGAAACTCAGAAAGGTGTCAGGAAGAGTAAAGTGCAGGGATGCCAACTTCAGATTAATGAAACCAGACAAACAAATCCAAAAGGCTCATAATCATGAGGTCAAACGATGAGACAAACAGATAACATCTCATTGCCTGCACACTGTGTGAGGACTCACTTACCCTCAGAGTCCTCACATGGTGTTCAGGCAATGAGTTGTTATCATGAACTGGTTTACAGTGGTCATATGGCGTGAGTCAAAAGTGAGGTGATTGTGAATGATGCAGAGGATGATGGGAAGTAGGGATGTACTGATCCAATATTAGTATCAGATTTTGGCTCACTAGATACTTGGATCGGGAATTGGACAATGGAACTGATCCGATATATACACAGTTTTTGTTCATGTAATTTTTCGGTGGCCGTTAACTAGCCCAGTGCCATTTTGGATGATAGCCTGGCTATCGCTTGCTATTATCAGTTTAGCTCAGTTTATGCTTGCACATGTTTTTCCACTGAGGTTGTTCACAAAATGGCAGAATATATTAAATGTCTAAAGATGCAGTCTTTAGATGCCATTTGAAAGCAAAGATATGACATAAAGTTATTTGAGAGCAAGGACACTGAAAAAATGGACAAGCATCTCTTTTGATGAACATTGTACTGACCAAGATGAGAGCTTACAAGTCATTACATGCTTATAAACAGTTTGTAATTTGCTGAGTGAGGAAAGTTTTGGTTCGTCAACACAACAGCGTCTGTTTGCACACAACTAAGATCCGTGCTGATGGGGTTTTTTCAGTCCATATCTAATCTACATTTATCATGTCTTCAGTAGTCAGTAGGCTAATAAACTGCTCTTTCTTTACTAAATTCTGGAGTATCAGCTTTATGCTGATGAGCCTTTTTGAGGCATTTGCTTTGTTACTGGGAAAAATTACTGTCTGTTTGCTAGAAACATCAGCCTCAGACTTAAACAACATGTAATCCGCTTATTTAAAACTAGGGTAATACAATCACTTGAAGTTATAGAGACAACGCTATGTTTGTGATAGTATTATTATTATGATTTTCACATGATTACTTTTGTTTTACAAAATGATCCGAATACACTCTGTAATAAGCATACTGTCTGATGTGTATGGTGCTGAAGAGAGGCAGGATGGAGATGCGGAACACTTTAATGAGTAAAGTGTCTCATTAGCCTTGAACAGTTAGGGTAAACCAAAAGCCACTATCCCGAAACAATCAACAAGATTACATGGCAAAGACTGTTAAAACGACGTTAATACCTTGCATTGTGGTATTGTGAACTAAGCACTTAAATAGAGCGCCTGTTTAAGCGGAGTCCTCCTTGACGTTTCGCCAGGCACCAGGGGTAGAGAGCAAGGCCTTTGTCATTACTGTGGTTCATGCTGAAACTTGTAGGCGGTTAACACGGTCCTGCTGTATTGTGGAGTTCGGGCGTGCAGCGAGGGAATTGGAGACATGTTACACTAAATGCTATATGTTAATTGGTTACGTTTTGTTTTCCGAAGTAAGTAATGTTTAAGCCAAGCCTGGTGCTTTCAGCCTCATCCACATGGTGCCGCATATAGGTACTGGTATTGGGACTGAAAAATCTGGATGGGCGCATCCCTAATGGGAAGTATAGTGAGAGTTGTGCATGACATTTACAATGAGCATTGCTGTGAGAGAGCCCCACGCACCACCCTTTTTAAGCACTCACCCTCCAAGAGTCAATCTTTTCCTCGGGTGGGGGTCTGGTTTCACTGAGGTGGATATTTTGGATTAGGAGTGAGTAAAAATGTCTTTGGTAGGAGTCCTGCGTAGTTCCTTAAGACTGTACCCCTCCCAATCCACCAAGTATCCAAGTCCTCCACACTGCTGTTTGAAGTCAAGCAGTGTTCTCACTCAGCATGTCTGCCTCACAGCGGGAAAGTCCTGGGTTCAAGTCCCGGGCTCAGATGTTTCTGTGTGAAGTTTGCATACTCTCCCTGTGATGGTGTGGGTTTCATACAGGTACTCCCGTCTTCTCCCCCAGTCCTGAAACATTCACATTAGGCTAATTGACTGCTACAAATTACTTCTAAGTATGAGTGTGAATGGTTGTGGGTGTTGGCAATGTGATGGTCTGGCAAATTGTTCAAGATGTACTCCGCCTTCAGTAATCCCACTGGTTTGCATTTATGAAACATGTTGGCTAAGATAGGCTCCAGCCTCCTCGCTACCCTAATCGGAGTGAGTTTTGGCAAATGAATGAGAGAGTGAAGTGTTCTAATTCTATGTGCAGCTTGACCTTCAATGTTGAGTGACTGTGGAGGGTTGCTGGTGCAACAGGGCAGTGCAAGAGGTCCTGAAATGAATGTTTCAAGCTTAGACGTGTGAAATAACCAAGGCGATCCTGTAGGTGACCGTGCTGATCCTCTTCATGACCTTGTAGGGTCCATTGCAGTGTGGGATCAATTTTCAGCAACCCTGCTTGTTCTGTATGTTATGGGTGGACAGCAATACTTGATCCTCTGACTGGTATGCTAGGTTATTCCCAGTGGGGATCACTGACACCTTTGTGTCACTGGGTCTTGCCGTTATGCTTGTACTCACACCTTCTTGCGGCACCAGTCATCCACGGCCGGTGCGCCTGTGGAACATGCATTCCATGGGAGTTGAAAGTCGAGGAACGGGCTGAGCCGGGTGGTGAAGTGATGCGGGGAGTTTGGGGCGTGTTCTGCCCAGAGGAGGAATCCTACAAGTTTGTGCAGAATTATGTATGAAATACCTGATTTCCTTGTTGGCCCATTCCACCTGCCACCTAGCCTATGGATAATGTGCTGACTTAAAGCTTATGTATGTCCCAAATTTCCATGAATGTCCTCCAAACTTTGGTTCTAAATTAGACTCCCTTGTTGCCTTTAAGGGAGGCCAAATTTTCCAAACATTTGGTAAAGGGTGTCTTTGTGATTTTGAAGGCTGTGGCAAGGTTGGGCAGCGGAAGGACATGCAGGAAGAATTTAGAAGTTAGAATGTTGATTTCTGCTTCCATCTGCTGCCACCAGTATTTTGATGAGCTCCTGAGTATGGTAGATGCCAGGATGTCCTGTGGCTGGTGGTGTCCTGGTGGCTGGTGCTGAGCATCTGGATGCATGGAGTCTGTCTGTGCATTCTGGCAGACATTCTGGTGGGATATGATGGGTGTGTTTTTGCAAGTTCCTGATTGTAATCCCACTGGATTGCATTTATGAAACATGAGGCTGGAAGGATCTGGGCTGGCAAAATTGCTCATTGTTCAATTGTTTAGAATCTGTGAAATATCTATCATTAAAATACAGGCTGGCCCTGGGAGTTGATGGTTGTGAATACTATAGCTGTTACCAAGTGCTAGCATTAGCATTGCACTCGGGAAGCTACATGACCACATGTGTGAGCTCCAGACCAATCTACCATAGGCATTTATTCTTGATAGCAGGGGACTTTAATCAGGCTAAACTCATGGACATTTTGCCACATTTCTTTAAGCACGTCTGCTTAGCAATCTGGGAAATGCCACAGTGGATCATGTGTACACAAAATAACAGGTATAAAATAATAAGAGTGCATCAACTGGCAGGTATTCAGAGAAGCAATAACTGATGAGGACCAGGTGAATCTAGAGAAATATGCATCATTCGCGTGCAGATATATCGGCCCATGCATTGTTAATATTACCATCACCATAATAAAAGTCTGTCCCAATCCGACACCCTGGATGAATGGAGAGGCATGGCCTCTTTTGACAACACAAGACTCAGCCTTCAGATCCAGAGAAACAGCTATACTAAGAGCTACGAGGAGGAAAGTGTAGGCTGGCATCAAAAGGGTAAGGGCTACTATTCCCTAAGGATACAGGACTGTTTTTCCATTAATGACTATTGGATGTAGAAGGGCATGAAGAGCATCATAGACTAAAGGATGGTATGCCCCTGGGACCAATCTTTTTCTGATTATCTCAACATACCTAGCCACAGACTTTAGTCAATGAACTGCCGCTGTTGGGACAGAAATCTCTGAAACCGAGTGGTGGACTTTCTGATAAACAGTCCACAGTCTGTTAAGGTCCATGGTGTCGTTCCCTCCCAACATCATTCTGAACAGTGGCTCCCCACAGTGATGTGTCCTGAGGCCCCTGCTGTAGACATTCTTCGCATATGATTGCTCAGCAAGGTACCTGAGCAGTCATATTGAGAAGTTTGTAGCTGATACGCCTGTAGTTGGATTGATCTCAGCAAAGCATGAGTCTGTGCACAGGCAGTAATCTGCTGAAAGAATAACCAGCAGTAGCTTACCTTCCTTGGAGGAAATCTGTCAGCGGGTGCAGAAGCAGAGCGTCTCACATTATGAAGGACCCAACCCACCCGCACAATACCTTTTCACCTCGTCTGCTCAGGTAGAAACTTGTGCGGCAGTAAAATCAGAACAACGAGGCTACAGTGGAGTTTCTTCCCAGAGCAGTATTGACCACAGAATTTGCAGTAGCAAAGGATGACTTAATCAGGCTTGTTCTGGCCCCCCATCAATTAAAACAATGATCTGATGCAAAATTTCCAAAGAACCAATTTCAATTAAAAAATATACACTACAATCCTCATAAAATTTACTTACTCTCTGCGAAGTTCCAACCATTTAACTTCAAATCCTCAAGAAATATTGCCACACTCTCAAAAGGTTGTCCTGTTTTACAATTAAAGGTTCCTCAGAAAAATTTGGGAAAAATTGATTCAGATCGAAAATCCAGAATCCAGTTATGTGTTACTTAGGCCGTACTCCACCTCTCAAGAAGAAATCATCAGAACATGTTCATAATGTTTTGTTTAAAATTACTAACAATGACAAATAGACAGATGAATAAACTAACATAGACAAAAATATAACCTTCTTGGTGCAGTTAAAAAGAGGAATTTAATCTTGGGAACATTTCAGCGAAGTGAACCTTGCCTTCAGTGAATAATTATTAATTGATATACTGTGATCTGATCTGATCAGTTCTCTCTCTCAGGAATAAAAATCACCATTCCATGTAAATAATACATAAAATGCCAGACAATCACTCACTTTTTGCAGAGATCACTGATGCAATTCAAGAAAATGCTGTCACAGAAAATACAAATAAAGATACACAAAATGGCCTTCAGATTTTTAGTGTTAATGAAGCACTTTATTCCAATTGTGAATGAGTTACAAAAGACAGTCTTGCCACCTGATAAACATGCACTTGGACCTCATCTTCCACTGTAATTCTTAAAAAATGGAAATAAAAAACAAATAAAATAAATTAAGGTGCTCATTTTCACATGTAATGTTTACTAAAACATTTATCTGCCTCAGGCATTGATGTTTCATCTGGGGGACTGTACACATTGACTTCAGAGAATAATTGTTAATTATATTGATTTCTTAGTTCTATTTTACTTTTTTTGGCTATGGTAAAAAGGCGACCTCTAACCCCCAACTGCAGCACAGCAGTGCACTGCCTAATATCTAGGATCTGGTGTTCTCTTCTGATAATTGAAGTAGAAAGTATAATGCCAATATCTATAGAGCTCTCCAAGGCTTTGGGGGGGGGAAAGGTTGTGGATGTCTATAAAACAGGCATGAGATAAAAACCTTTTTCAACTATTTGAACAACATAATTCCCATGTAAGGAAAATCACCTTCCGGTTTGTCCTTGACCAAGTGCAAATTCGTCTGAAGAGTAGACTGTTGAAGTAGGTTGGGGGAAAAATATCAACAATTTCAATGAGATGTACTTATTTTTCATCAAATCTATTATGATTATTATACAACAGGCATCTTGTCTACTAATTTGATTCCAGTTCAGTTCAACAGTCCAGTTGCTTCCATTTAACAATAACAGCACCAGCACATTTCACGATGTGTACCATTCTGCATTTCCTGGTTTGAAAAAGTTAGTGGAGTCAGCCGACTCTGGGCGAGGGCGGGGTACACCCTGGACAGCTCGCCAGGCCATCACAGGGCCATCAGGCACACAACCATTCGCACTCACACTAAGGGGTGATTTGGAACAGCCAATTAGCCTACTGTGCATGTTTTTGGACTGTGGGAAGAAACCGGAGTACCCGGAGGAAACCCACGCAAGCACAGGGAGGACACACTAGCATTTCCTGTTTCACATTTTTACAAGTGCCAGTGTGAATCCAAACAGTGATGAGGAAGAAGAAAGAAGAGCAATCAACGCTTGCTGGTGCTGACTGACAATGTTAACAATCCAAATTTTGAAAGGGGGTGGGGGTGTCATACTTATTATTATATAGCAAAGAGACTAGGGATTGTAAATGTACGTTCTGGGAATTACACTACAGGCACTTCACGCCCACCGTACATTCTAATACATGCTTGGAAAGGGAGGGGTAAAGGAGTGGCGTTTCATTTGGTTGCAATCAACTGAATCCTAAATAGTGGATCTTTAAAGTTACTGTTGGTCTTAGTGCACGTATTAACACCCACTTCAGACTCCTTATGAGGTGCCCTCAACTCTCTTGTCAATCATATCAGCATAACTGACCGAGGAATTACTGACTCACAACAAGGTGCAAATATAGTAAATGACATGTTGAGTAAAATCATACCAAAGCTACATTTAACGACTGATTGCAGATGATGTCTGACCTTGTCTTGCTCGAGGACTCGACACACTCATCTTGTGCAGAAAGGAAGGTGTTTTTAAGGACCGCAGGAACCTCGTTGCAGAGAATGATAAGTGGCTCATCAGTTGATTTCGTTAGCTCGCTGTAATTTTACTTGATCACCCCCCCCTCCCTCATTACTGAAACACTCACAAAATGCAGCAACAGCATCACGGTTCACACTCGAGTCTTTTTCAATGAGAAAGTGGAGACAGGTCTGGCAATTCCAAACCAAGTCTGAGCTGAATAATGACTCATCTTATATATCGCTCCTGCTGCAATAATACAATACATTACATTTTTAAATATAGCAGCAGAAATGGCAACAATGAGGAGGAATTTCATGCCATCGCAGACTTCTCACTGTAATTGAGACAGCAGATCAGATTGCATGCACATCACATGTCCCAGTTTTTGAGGAATACAGTTGGGCAAAAAAGTATTTAGTCAGCCACTAATGGTGCAAGTTTTCCCACTGGTGAAAAGATAAAAGCAGTCTCCAATTTTTATCATAAGTATACCCCATATGCTATGAGTGACAAAATGAGAAAAAAAAATTCTGAAAATCACACCGGCTGATTTGTAAAGAAATTATTTGCAAATTATGGTGGAAAATAAGTATTTGGTCACTAACAAAACTTCATCTCAATACTTTGTTAAATACCCCTTGTTGGCAATGACAAATAAACACTTTGATTCGGTGCATGAGGAGTGATCATTTTTAATGGCAATTATTACAACGGTGTGTGCAGTCGAGTGAAGGACAGAAGCCATGTGGATTTGGGAGAAGGTCTGAAGGTTAGCTCTCTTTTCACGGACGTTCAAACGTTTTCTGTCAGTCTTCACAAGATTTTCACACACTGTTACTGGAATTTTGGCTGATTCCTCCATGCAGATCTCCTCTAGAGCAGTGATGTTTTGGGGCTGTCGCTAGGCAACACAGACTTTCAACTCCCTCCAAACATTTTCTATGCGGTTGAGATCTGAAGACTGGCTAGGCCACTCCAGGACCTTGAAATGCTTCTTGCGAAGCCACTCCTTTGTTGCCCAGGTGGTGTGTTTGGGATCATTGTCATGCTGAAAGACCCAGCCACGTTTCATCTTCAGTGCCCCTGCTGATAGACGGAGGTTTTCACTCAAAATCTCACGATACATGGCCCCGGTCATTCTTTCCTTTACACGGATCAGGCGTCCTGGTCCAAAAGCAGCCCCGAAGCATGATGTTTCCAACCCAATGCTCAAGGGCACTACAGCCATGAATATGGAGTAACGGAAGATGCTGCTCCATCCCCCACCGCCGTACATTTATCCTGTTGGTTTGAGAATTGAACCAGCAACCATTCGCTCCCAAACCCGCTTCTCTAACCATTAGGCCATTTTGTAAGTAGTTAGAAAATAAATCAATGAATAAATAAACAAACGAAGCTCGACAAAATATTTACTAATGCGTGATCAAATATTTAACAGCAGGTGCATAAAAGTGGCACTTTGTGTGCTAGTCCTGCAGGACATGCTTTCATGCTCTCCTGCCTTGTCGACTGTGTGAATCATATGCTCAAGCACCATCAGGCATTAGTGCATCAAGAATACAGGCAGGATTTTATTTTATAGACACCCTTTTTGCGGGTAAATCATTGTGATTGGCTGCTCCACTGGAAGGGCGGCACAGAAGCATATTCCGAGTCACAACAAAAAAGTACTGGGTTCGGGTCCAGGCCTCAGCAAGAATGTTTCTGTGTGGAGTATGCATGTTTCTCCCTTTGCTTGTGTGGGTTTCGTTTGGGTTTCCTCCAGGTACTCTGGTTTGCACATTAGCCTATCTCAGTTGACACTTGGCAAAGGAGGGGTACACCCTGAACAGCTCACCAGATTGTCGCAGGGCCAACACACACACAACCATTTACACTCGGCCTCACAACTAGGGTCAATTCGGAGCAGCCAATTAGCCCAACGTGCATGTCATTGGACTGTGGGAGGAATCGGGAGGACCCAGAGAAAACCCACACAAGCACGGGTAGAACATACAAACTCCACACAGGAAACATCTTTGGCAAGTCTGGAACTGAAACTCAGGACCTTCTTGCTGTGAAGCCGATATGCTAGCTTCTATCGTCTTCTAACCAGAAAAGCAGCATACATTATATTACATACATACATAGTTGTGTGGCAGTTATCTTCCCATTTATTCAGTACAGTATGAAAAACATGATTTGTTTTGTAAAAATCCCATTGATAACTGTTTTCTTATGAATATTTCATTTCGCACTACGAGTGCTTGTGTGATTCAAGGGTTTGTAGGACGGGTCTAGTATTATATTCAAGGGAATACTGGGAGAGCAGAAAGACCGCTTTCTATAACCAACTGAGGGCAAGTGCATGTATTTCTATAATAAGTCACAGCATTGAGGCCTGACACATGGCAGTGGTGTATTCAGTGCCTGGTGATGACACGTGACACCAGGAACAGGCCTCATATCTCTCTGCATATGCTGCACTAAATGGTTCTGTCTACTGTCTGTGATTCCTTCAGGCGTCTGACCTACTCAGGTCTGCCTCTTTAGTTTTACTTGACTGTGTGTGTGTGTGTGCACAAATTAATGCTAATAGCAATTTATGTACATGTCTGTGTGCAGATAAGAGTTTTTCTGTGTGTGTGTGTGTGTGTGTGTGTGTGCGTATGTGTGTGTGTGTATGTATGAATAAATGCTGATAGCATTTATGTACATGTCTGTGTGCAGATATGAGTTTTTC